>CAWUFW010009869.1:0-746986 GCA_963921515.1 Calotriton arnoldi
CCTCCAGTAACAAGCATTTGCAATGCAATCGGTCTCGCCTTTGGGACCTTATATGTATTTAGCTATGCAGCACATTAGCCTGGTTGCTGTAACATCTACTTTTCTTTACCATGGAGGGAAAGTAAGCACCAACCTGTGTGACACGCCAGGTATGGGAACACATGGAGAGAAATATTGCCTTTCAGTGGGGAATGGTATTGTCCAAAGCTCTGTTTTTAATATAAAATCAGGGTCTTCGGTGGTCATATCACTGAAAATACAAGATTTGAAAAAAATATTATTGTCTACAGGTGCTCGTGAAAGGCAATTTCTATGGACTGGAATCTAGAGAATGCTAAAGTGATTCTGGTATTTTACTGAACTCTTGCCTTTTGTGAAATTCCTCAGTTAGTGCTCCTGGGCTCTACATGCATAAGCTCCCTCAGGCAATTTACTGGAAGTGCTGCAGGGCTTAGAAGTGCAAACTAGCGCTCTTCTTCCACTGTGAATGCTGCCCAAGGCACCGCATGTCATGTTGAAAAAACCTGTTTCAGCCATCCCTAATGTTTTAGCCAACAGCAAATTGATTTTTGGGCTAGTAGTTTCAGTTTTACCTTAACTTTTAGGTGGGTTAATATGCACAAGGACGTAGCTACAATTAGTGCAGCAGGGGTAATGGCGCAGTGACGCAGAGCCTTGAAAGAACCACTGAACCCTGATAACTGGTGTATTTTACTACCCCAACAACACTCAAAGAGGTCATATTCCTTGCTTGCGCCAGGGCCTTTGGCATCCTTGCTATGCTATGAATATGCAAATCTGATGTGTTCGCAAAATTCTTCCTCTGCTCCGGACAGGCCATCATGTGGAGCTCAAGTGAACAGGCCATGGGATGTCTTGACTACTGCCCTGTTGTCTACTCAGGGCTTCCAAAAGAAACTTATCAATAGAATCATTCTAAAGATTGCAAAACCAGGCTGCCAGAATGTGCTGGAACATAAACAAATGCAACAACATCATCACCCTAACAGTGAAAGCATCTGTGGATGCAAGGATCTAGTTCTAGGTCCTGGGTTCTGTCCACAAAAGCTTCAGTGGGAATGGCTCAATCCTCGCAACACCCTAATCCCCTCCTGTAAAAATAATGCCCTCCATGAAGAGCTCAGCTCATGAACAACACAGCACAGCGAGGGAGGAGTTTATTCATATTATACTGGGAGCAGAGTGAATTTCATTATCATTAATATTATTTGTTTTCACTACGCAGTCTGGGCCTGGCAACTCCCACAGAAGTGCTGCCCCCTCCCTCGGCGAGCCGAGCGCACGCTGCTGACAAATGGCGGCACTTGCAGGCCACAAGTGCGAAGCCGGCAGGGCCAGCTCGACTGTTCATCCTTCCAGTGCAGGACCACTACATTAGTCAATTGTATGTCTTTTATGTAAAGCGATTCGAAGCGTAAAATAGACTACGAAAGCACTGTATACAGACTGCCGTGTATTTACCATAATGAGTGATTTTAATTAGGAACCAGTATGCAGCTTAAAACAGGGTCGAAGTCTGCACCTAGAAGGTTCTTGGCACGTGCAAGAATGTTCATAGCAGCAGGTCGGGGAACTTCATTCTCTAGATGGGAACTCTAAATACGCGTTAGCCCCAAAGGGCAAACTAACACACAGTGATGCCGCTCATTTGCCACATGCAAGTCATGTCAAACGTGAATCTCAAAGTCGCACGCAACCCACCCCACCCCCAACAAGCCACATCACATTTCCTGAATGCAAGCAGATGACGAACTAACATTAGGGATGGAAGCTCCATTGTCTGAACTATCAGGCGGAAGCACATCTGCACCTCCGACCTCGGAATTGCATGTGCCCGGCACCCCCTGACAGTTACTACAGCAGCTGATGACGACTCCCACACTACGCACAGCCCGACGAAAGACCAACATATACACACCCCACACACAGAAGTCCTTGCTCGAAGTTATCTTGCATGGAATGGCCTTCACACTTACTCCCACACCATCTCAGGTGTACAACCGTTGCACACTAAAACAACTCATTGATCCGAGCTGTGGCATTTCATCCAAAGAACTGGCGCAGGTCAGAACAGTGCCACTTCAACCAGAGCCACTGGCACAATGGCAGAACATCACGGACACATGCGCATCCCCTGTCATGTGGAACTGTACCGTGCACGTATGCTGCATCTACTGGGGGCACTGCCATTGGCAGGGCTGTGGATCAGTTACCGACTAAGCTTCCGCCTTGCCAACGTCACCTGCGTCCAGCCTGTGTTGCATTGTCGATCGTGCATATTCGAGTGGTCCATGGATGTCTGCCTATCCAACAGGACGGTGGCTGAACTGGATTTTGACATGTGTGTGCACCCCCTGTTGGCCCACGACCAGGAATGTCACTGTGATACCCGTTTATGGGATGCCTTGATACTTGGCATACATGCTGGCAGCTGGACCTGGGGGATTGCACAACTCCTCGTGTGCAGTGACCACATTGAACCGCTCCCCTATTGGGCTGAAGTGCTAATTGGTGAAAGGGGGTGGACGCAGCACATCTGTCCGGACCTGCAAATGGATTGCCTCGCTGTCCTGTTTGATGAAGTCGACAACGACCTCACGTTGGAAATGATAGCCTACAAAGCTGCAATCGCTTTCATGGACGAGTAACTACGTACCTGCAGCCACAACAGATTGGAACCCATTGCACATGTCCCGACACCTTGTTGCATTTTGGAGATCTGGTCACATATCCCACGACAACAGTGGACATGGCTGCATTCGCCTGGACTCCGAATACATGAGCAGACAACAACGCGGGTTGACACTCACCTGTGAAAGGTGTGGCACTCCCCGGAGAGGACAGCGGCGCTTGGCAATGTTCCTCATTCTGACATACTGCTGCATTGGTCTGCATGTTGTGGCACTTATCTTGCCCGTACTGACACGCATATGCTAATAAAGTCTACGCACCTTCACTTGTATTCAACTGTGATGAGTGTTGATTTGAATGACAATGTGTGTCTCATTGCCTATCTGGGTCACGGCCATACATGCGCATTGATAGCATTACCCAGGGAGTAGCTTTTTGTGAAATCACTGTCCCTACATTCATCCATACTTTCATACTTGATTGATCATAGCCATGACACATCTGTGTGAATTAGAATGTTTTATTCGCATTCAGTGGAGTGTTGAAGCTGGACCAGTACAGGGCCATGCAAAACCCACTTTACATTGTTGCCCCGTGGAGGGCCAGCCAGAGTCCTTTAGGGATTGACAAGTTAATCGGAAGAGGAAGACTTCAGTCCGCAGTGTGATTCCTGTGTCATTGGTAACCAAACCAAATATGGCAGTCCATGTCGTGGTCCAAGGTGAGTGTCGCTGAGTGTATCGGGGGACAGTGGAAGGTGTTATTCCAGGGCATGATGCAGAGGGCAGTACCAAGCTGATACAGGCCATATGGCGGAGATGAATGCTACCACTTCATTCTTACCACAAAGCCAGATTCATCATCATCTTCGTCCTCTGATGTGTCAGGTGCCTCACATGTGGGTGGTGGTGTTTAGTCTGCATCACTGTGTGGCACTGACACATCATGGGCTGGAGGTGGAATGTCTGCCGCACTGTGTGGCACTGACACTTCAGGGGGCGGAGATGTGGATGGAGTAGTAGCAGCAGCATTCATCCGCGTCAGGCCTTGTGGCAGCAATGCCATGACCAGGATCTGCAGGGCATGGAAGATCCCAGCTACATCTCGCTGGTGTGCAGCTGTGGCAAACATTCTTTCCACCTGCATCCGCTCCAAGCTCTCCATCATTCTCCTTATGTGTCCCAACTCCCGGCTGACAACGCTGGAGCCACTCTGACTGGACAGTTGTTCTTGGCTCAGAGTCATGACTCGAGCGATGTCAGCCATGGATTGTTGACATAGAGCATGGAGCGGACAGTGGGTGTCCGTTAGGGACTGTAAGTCATCCCTGATGGGACTTAGACACCCACGTATGGCATCTAGTTTGGCTGCCATGAGGTCGAACCTCACCCGCAGCTGAGCAGCCATCTTCTCCTGGCACCCTAACACATGGAGTTGGAAGGCCATGTGTTGTTTGTGGGGGTCCTGGGAGAGAGCCGGGGTGGTGGGTGCTTCCTGCTGTGTGGTCTGTGCAGGGGGTTGGGTCTCCTCGATGCAGCTGGGTTGCCCTGCTCCTGGAGGTGGGGTGCCGAAGCTGTCCATGAGCTGTTGGAGGGCGTCGATGTTGGGGAGGTCCTCTTCATCATCAGTGCTGAGTTGTTGGGTCTGCTCTCCAGGAGGTGTTGATTTTCCCTCTGCAATGTGAAGGGGAGATGCAGATTGACATTGTGTTCACATGTATGTTCACGCATTGTACAAGTTTACTTACAGACTGCATGACAATGTACATTGTGACTGTTTGTGAGGAGATGCCTATTTGATGCGGGACAGTTGACATTTCTACACCATCAGGGATGTGAGGTTGTACTTGTGCATTATCATCTCACAGTTTCCTGCTATGCCAAATGTGAATGGCCATTTTCTATACACAAGCGGCAGCAGTTGTGTCCTCTATTCTGTTGTGAAAGTGTTGCAGTTTGTACCACATTGTTGTCAATGTTGAGGTGCTCTGATTCTTCTGTGTGTGTGCTGCATTGTGGGTGTGTTGCCCCTTCAGCTCTGATTTGCCTGGCCCTTATCCCTTTCAGGCGGTGTGCCCTTCACTTCTGTGCTTATACAGTGCTGAGATATTGCAGACTTGGGTAAATTGGGCTCTTTGGCGGAGTTGTGACTCTTGGGCATGGTTTGTCCGCAGATGTGCTATACTTAATTGTGCATGTGTGCCATTGTGCCCATCTCCCCCCGTCCCCCCAGTCCCTGGTCGTTACTCACCCTGTTGCTGTTGGCTCAGGCCATATTGTGCAGTGTCCGATCCCCCAACTCCTGCCACTGTCTCCCCAATGATGACTCGGGTCACCATTTCCTCCATCTCATCCAGCTCCTGGTGTGTCGCTGGACTCCCACCTCCAGTCTGCATTGCTGCTTTCAGGTTGGCTGCGAATTTCAGCTTGGTTTTGCGCTTCACATCAGTCCAGCGCTTCTTGCAGTCGTCCACTTCCCTTCTCTTCACTCCGACTGCATTCACCTTGGCCAAGATGGACTGCCATATTGTATTTTTAGTTGCCAATGACACAGTGGAGGTGATGAACAGTTGGTGGTGGTGTTCTATCACATCCGTAATGAGGATCTGGTTTTCCTGCGGACTGAAACGCGGGTTCCTCTTATTCTTCTCCTTGCCCTTCCCTGGCCCCGAGGTCCCAGGCTGGTCCTCCGTGTGGCTTGTGGGGTTCTGGTTGTCCTCTGTACTTGCTCCGGCTACCTCCATGGTGCTTCGCAGTTGTTTGTGTTTTGTAGGTGTTTTTTGTTGCCGCTTTTATAGTGGTTTTTCCCGCCTGACTTGTGGGACTTGCAGGCCTGGCGAAGCTTATCGCTGGATTTTTTATCGCAGTTGGGCCCATCGCAACTTTTTTCACGTTCGGGTTTAGATTTTTATCGCCGTCCCGGTAATTTTATCACGGACACTTGACGCGTTGTTGGGAAAGTATCGCATGTTACCGCCGTGTTGAGAATACGACGTTAACACAGAGTTATTTTCCCGCGATAGACGGCGATGTGAAAAATTGCGTTCGCCTATTTTGGCGATGATTATCGCACGTTCTTGAGAATATCCCCCGCAGATGTTTCGGGCAACAACCCAGCCTTAGAGTGTCGATGAATGTTTGGTAATCCAGGGGAGATATGTGTGTAAAGGGAACTCTGTGTGCACGGCGGATGGGGGCGGGGAAGGCTATTATTATTGGATGTGCCATGAAAGCTGTGTTGAGAGGGGGTTCGGTGTGCCGTGATAGAGGGGGGAGGGGGTGTTAGACGGTGTGATGTGGGTCCCTCGGTGCCCTTGGTATAATGAGAGGGTAGAGTCCATGGGGTGCTAGTTTGGTGGGGGCGGAGATGGTGTCTGCTGAAGCCGCCTTCAAGAACAATATAGTGTGAGTGAGGCAGAGTGTAGGGAATGTGGAGGGGCAATATTTGCTTTAGTGTAGGGGCGGGGTGTTCCTTACCATACCTTTCAGGACCACGTTCGGCTACAGGCTGTCCCCTTCTTCTGCTGGCTTCATAGAGGAGCGGCTCCTATGGAGCTGCATTACAGGACATGCGGTACCATGCCGAGGGTACCCTGCCTCCCTGACGAAACTAGTGGGGTAATAGGGGAGCTACAACATGCTGTACCATGGCGAGGGTACCCCGGCTTTCTGGCGAATTTAATGGGGTATAAAAGAGCCTCAATCCATGCCGAACCTCGTGAAGGGTACCCTTCCTACTGCTGGGCGGGTTTTTGGTGTCTATCTGGGCCATTAATTCTCTGGGCTTGGAGTGAGTTCCCAGTGGCTCAATTAAGCAGATTATTGTCGCCCCTAAGAGAGAAAGCAGCCCCCTAAGAAAAGACAGTCGCCCCCACCTTAACCACACCAGAGTTTGCCTGGGCTCAGCTGAATCTGCCATACAGCGCTATAAAACCCCTCCAGAGGCCACGGCCTGTGGCTCCCCGGGCAAAGTTACAACTTTATATTCAGAAATGTGGCTTGCAAAGAGTGTGTGATACAAATGTTCGCACACAGATACACACACAGTGTCACATACACCAACACTAAACAAGAATGTCAGAGGCGATCAGGCCATCCGGAAAAAGGCGGAGAGGATGGGTGAGAAGCGGGCTACGCTAGGACCCAGACATCGGCGTGCAAAGGTGACAGACAGTGTAATGCTGGCTACGATGGGCTGCAATGGTTTCTACTTACTTGCTGTGGTGCCATGCGTGGTGCAATAAGCCGACATGCAGCGTCTCTGCGCTGCAGTTATGATGTACACGGATATCATAGGGGTATCATAGCAATATATACAGTGGCGCTAGCAGAAAAACAGAAAGGTCCCCATGGTTAAAGATGAAGCTTGGCGGCCGTCGCGCTGACTGTAATAACGAGTGATGTGTGCGTGTTGCCATTGTAAAACTGAAAGCGCGCAAGGCGTGCTGAAAATAACAAGCTCTTTAAAAAACCAGTGAGACGCAAGTGCGAACAGAGGCATGCCAGGATATCCAATCCGCCTCGTATGTCACAGAAAGGACTTTATAAGCAAGCATTGAAAATGCAATAGGACTCGCATTTACGCGAGACCTATTGCATTAGAATCGGAAGTGCGGGTGGGAAGAAGGTACGAACGGGAGTTGGGGGAGGGGCTGGGGTGGTCTGAGAAGTCAGGGACTGCGAGAGGGGAGGGGGGAAGGCAGGGGAAGAAAAATACTGTTGGAAGTAAAGGGGCCGGTAGCCGTGGAAGGATACAAATAATAAATGAGGAGGGACTAACAAGCCTCAAACCAATCGGAAGGCAGCATTTAAGACAAAAACCACTGGGCAGAGAGTGGGCGGAGCTTCCACGCTACAGTATATACTGCATGCCTCGCAAAGGGATGGCAGCGCATTTGCGCTGCAACGCTAGGCGAGACCTAAAAAAGACATCAATCCCAGGGCTGTTCCAATAATAAGAGAGATGGCTCCACTAAGCGGACTCGTACTTGGGAGAAAAAATGAGGAGGGGAAGTATGTAAGGAGGGGAAGTAGCCCCGGAGAGGGAGCTCACTGGGTCTACCGAAAGACACACAGAGAACTAGCTGGACTGCTTCTGCGAAGACACAGGCTCTCTCTTAGCAGGTTGTAGCTACTCCACCCGCGCTTTGGCCTTGCCTCCACTTACTCCTGCTCAGCGTCAATATGGCTCCTGCCCAGAACCTGAGAAGAATCCACCGAAGAGGCCAACTGGTGGTCCTTAGTCAGACAGGATACAACATAGCCTACCAAGCTGACAGAGCAGCTTGGCCTAATACAGTAGTCGAAAATTCGATAATTGCAGGAGGGTATAGGTGCAAGAGGAGCAGTAAATTAAGGAAGGAGTATTAATTTATTCGGCCGGCTGAATGGAACATATGGAGGAAGAGAAGAACACCGCTATCAGCATGTACCACCGGCACCTCCGGGAGCCCAGGGTTAGCCGCAGGGCACGAGTCGAGGGTACACGCGGGTGGACGGCATCCACCCACTTTTTTCACAGGGTGGACGCCGTCCACCCTGCCAAGAAGTTGGGCCCCACTGAAAAAGATGCTGAATTCGTCCCGGTGTAATTTCCAAACACCGGGACACTTTCAACAGGGCCTGCACGTTGTTGTCTGCTTTCGATCCGCAACAACGTGCAGGCGGGGACGGGATGGGGCTCTCTTATTTCTAACTCTTGCTGGGCCCATAACAAAGGCCGAATCTGAGGGGTCATCAGTCCTCCTTTTGTTCGAGTCTCCTGGCTGGCAGCAGTCAGGAGCCTCACAACTAGAATCAAATGTAGCAGAGGGGAAACAAAGGCTCACATCTTGTTAGCACTTCTCACATACTTAAGAGAGGCAGCTTTTCACTTTGTTCAGTCCCTGTTTAGGAGATATCCATGCACTGTAAGAACGTCAGATGTGTTGATCTTTCCCAGTATTTGCACTAAATAAATAGCATTTATATAGCGCTTACTACCCCTGAGGAGGTGTTGTAGTAATTTAAATATCACTATTTCTTTTGAAGCACTATGGCTAGAGGAAGCTTTACGCTGACAAAAGGCAAAATTGTTTTATGTGTAGCGTAGAAAAGTGTGAATCTTCTGCCTAAATCAGGAGGGTTTGCAAGTATACTCGAAAAGTGCTCAAATGTACTCATGATACACCTGCTAAACATATATGTGAGGGCTTAAGATATGATGTCACTTCTTGTGATGCCACTTCCTGTGATGTCACGTGCTGTGATGTCACGCGCCTCACGCGCCGTGATGTCACGCGCCGTGATGTCGCGCGCCGTGATGCCACCTGCATACTGATTAACTAGGTTAGTCCCCCCACTTCTTTTTTTAGGACTGGTGCCCTGGTTAGCAGCCTGTCGCCAGCTTCCCTATCGAACTGACAGCATCAGCACAACAACAGAGGTGGCTACAACCGGAGGCGGCCATGGCGTGAGCCGCCTAGCTCCCAGCACCCTTAACTCCCGGGCAGCTCCCAGACAAATACCAGACTTCAGCTTACGAAGTCCGCAATCTGGCGGCTGATTAAAAACCTCCTGACCTACGGCTCCTGCAGCTCCTAACCTGCGGCTCCTACGGGTATTGGGAGGGGGGGTCTACCCTTTAAACTCCCGCACCCGCCGCCGTGCAGCTCTCAGTTTTCGGCTCGGCTTGCGGCTCTCTGCTCTCGAGTTCCTGCTTCCAGCTTTGAGAGCCTTGGGTGACGTCGCTTCCATATTCGCATCCAAATTCTCTCCGTTCTATATTAAATATCGTGCCTCAATCCTGCCCCTCTCCCAGCGTCCTACAACTGGACGCACTCGTCACGCTGAGGCGAGTGTGGCTCACATAACCAATAACATCAATTAACGATAACAATCCCCAACATCAACCTTTTCATCCACTCACTCACTCCCTTCACGTAACTCCCAACTCGCCTCTCATTCCACTCCATGACCCTTTCAGTTCTTCATCCACTTCTTCACTTCTCTTCAAGCATCCTCCCCTGTAGCACCTGCCATTGCACTCATTCATCCGGCCCCCCCCATCATTCACTATTCCCCCCCGAGGGATGGGTGCGCCCGTCAGTGACTCCCCCACCCCTCCAAAGTACCGCCAACCCTTGCAACCTGTCCTAAACTGGCACGATCTGCCTACCCAGCTCCTTCACCCCCATAAACTGTAGGGTGGGCGGGTGGTCCTTAATTAACTCTATCCCTCCCGATGGTGCCGGAATGCAGGAAGAGGAAGTTGCCTTCCTCCCCTGCATTCTTATACCCCTCCCTAACCCCTCCCCCTAACCCCAGCCTAGTCCTTCCTGCGCGAAAGACCCCGGGGGAAGACTAGTCTGCGACTTTGCTTCCCCCGGGGCCCACCATGACGATCCAGGCCAACCTGAAGGTACGGGGGTGTAAAGGACCCCCTCGCCAGGAACCTGCAGCAGGTTGATGGCTCAGGGCTTGGGCATGGTCCGACAGCTCCGGTCTCGCACGCAGCTTGCACCTCACGTGACTCACTTTGTCGTATCCGTAGCAAACCGCTTTGCAGAAGTGTAAGGCCATCTACTGTATTTGTTTTGTACTTATCAACCCACCTGTATTTCCAGTGTATCACCCTGATTTCACACATACTCACCCGCCAAAAAAGCAGCTAGGTAATGGAACAAGTCATGGGCCATGTTCCATTTTCGTTCACTGCTGTTTTCAAGATCTGTTAAGAGATGGATAATTGTTTCCAAATCCCCACTAATCTTTTCGTGTTTTTGTGTACAGGGTACATATAGTCTGCCAGTACTAGGGCAATTCGGAGACTACCGCTCAAACAATGTACCCAAGGACTCCACAGGGCTGTACAAAAGAGCTGCCTTTTTATGGCAATATCTAATAATATTAAATCCCCCACAAATTGCTTTCCTTTGATGAACAGTGCATCTTGCTGGAAATGTTAGTTTATGCTGCTCTCTGCTGGTCAAAGGAGATAAAACCAAATGAGCGTGCTTTAATCAAGAAGTAAAATCACATTCATGCCTTCAAAACCAATCTCAATTTCTTCAAACCTTGTTTGCACCAAATAACATTTTTAGATACGTAGCATATGTATTAGATGTCAAATAAACCACATATGCAATTGCAGCCTTTTTGCTTACTGAGAGCAATATGTAAAAAAAAATACAAAAAGGACTAAGGGAGGACGCGCAAGAGATGGAAATCGGAAAAAACAAACAAACAAATATAGGACTACAAAAGGAGACACAAAGACGCTGCACTGCTGAAATAAAAGTGAAAAGCGCATCTGTGAAGGGATGTCCCACCATGAGTAACCATGCACCCGTTGTGATGGCAAACCCGAAAGAATAATGAGTGAAATCTCCTCAGAGGGAACCAGCACCCAAAGGAGAGACAAATACAACGAAGGCACCAATAGGAAGGCAGAATTTCTGAATGGCACAGCAGCGAGCAAATGGTTAGGATGGGTGTGCCAAAAGCCCACAAGAAGAGATTACTACAGACAGCGCAAGCGGTGTCTTCGGCTCGACCTAAAAATGGGCAGGGATGAAAAAGAACCTGCACGAGTGAAAGGAAGAGGCAGTGGGGTACCTCGTGGTGGATTAAAGAGGCATTAGGTGTAATAAAGACTGCGTAGACTTTGTATTCGGCCCGCCAACATACAGTATCGCCGGCTGCGGGCTTCTGAGCAAAACTATGTGCCCAGATTTACTTTTTTACAAATTAAGCACTGACTAAAATGCTTTTAAAAGGGAGATTGAGAGGTGTCGGGCCTGCACTGTCCAATGTGAGTTTCAGGTGCCTGTGCATCAGAGACATTTTAATGCAGCGTGCATGTACCCAAATACATGCATATGTATACAAATTTGATTTCGAACAGTAGGATAAAGAGAACAGTACAGACATTGACAAGGAAAGGCTGGGCTTTCTGCAGAACTTAGCCACATATCGGGCATGTTGCTAATTACAGATGCAATCACCTCCCTAGACAGTGGAAGTGTATTGTCTGCATTCCTATGGTTGAGAGTGGAGACCAGACACCAGAGTGAAAAAAATAATGGAGACAGGGCTCCCTTCAGAAACTCAATGTAGGCCTTCTTAGGGAGGGGATGCTGATACATGTTTTTCCTGAGCACTGCAAGTTTGGTAGGTGCTAGGTGTGAGGGTGGGATTGCATTTTCTATTGCTCAGGTCCTTGCCAAGTTTGTAGGCCTGGCCTTTATATTTGTTTCTCTGATTACTGCTACAGGAAGGCCGAATGACAGCCAGATGCAAGATCCTAAACTTCATTCTTCATTTTGCCAATGTTGTGGGTGCTCCAGATTGGAGACAGCTCCAGTGCTATCTGTCCTGAGAAGCATTACTTTACACATATTCACTAAAACAGACTTTGTTCTCAGTCATCCAACCCTGATTATGAGAGGGAAAGGAGAAAAGCATGGCTAGCAAAAGTATTTAAAATACAACATTCCTGTTTTGTGTTTTCCTTCCATTGCATTTTATTGGAAAATGAAACTATATTTATTTTCATTCTATTTACTTGTGGGTGGTGATGGTGCATGTGAGCACTGGTGTTCTCATGGACTACTGTGATATTGCAACATGTGCAAATAATCTCAAAAGGCCTCCACAATGTCCCTAAAACCCTACATGAATAACTCACTTTGACTTAAAACTAAAGATTCTTGACTTTCCTTTTTCTTTCAAATGACTCTCTCCTTCCTTTCCATCCTCTGAAAAGCCTCTCTCTCCGAGTACAGCCTACGATAAGCCAACGATAAGTAACATGCATCTTTGCCTTAATCCCTATTATTGCATCTCTGAATATTGCTGACACCTTATTTAAAAGATCACAACTCCTCCTTTAAAAGTCATGCCACTGCAACCTAATAATTCTAATCTCTTGTAGCACATCTTCCGAACATCTCACAATGACAGTCAGATAGTGGATATTAACAATGTCCATACCAGCAGATCTCTCCACCATTTTTCCTTTAATACCCATGCCTGCTCAGCACCATATACTTTAATCATAATATCTCAGAATTGACAATCCAGTGCATTATTCATTTAAGGGGACCACCAACATAAGAAATACCATGAAGGGACCGGCAAAGCTGTTGCAAGCCTACAGCTTACTGACACCACACACATCTTCATCCACCACACGGTGAAGCCCTGCATCCCATAAAAAAGATAACCGCACCTCAGTGGTCATCACGCAGTGGTCATCACGCATATCCCACAAAGGATAAAAAATAAGACAGCTCACACCCAACCATACTCCATACACGATGTAGCGTGCTACCCATGTGGGCAAGTACTTCAGTGCCCCACATAGGGGTTGTAATTGATATAAAAATTTGGGAATACACAATAGTACAAATGTGTGTGTGTGCTGTCTGACGTAGGTTTTGTACTGAAGG
The DNA here is from genome assembly GCA_963921515.1 of Calotriton arnoldi. Taxonomy (NCBI): domain Eukaryota; kingdom Metazoa; phylum Chordata; class Amphibia; order Caudata; family Salamandridae; genus Calotriton; species Calotriton arnoldi. Next base: position 13,082 of record CAWUFW010009869.1, read on the forward strand.
GATACCCTTCCAGTACAAAATACATTGCAATACACATACAATTAGTTAAATGTTTGAATTTTTTTTATTATTTCTCTGTCTTTGTGCCTGCCTCAAGGTATCACTATTTTTTGATGCAAAGCCTAGTCTTACAATGTTTTTGTTGATCTGGCTTTGCATCAAAAACCATAGGTAGTAGCGCTGGGAACACCCTAGTATGACTCATCCCCTCCTAAACAATGTAGGGTTCGGCCCTCAATCAGTAAGGCTAGGCCATATATAATCTCTAACCAACACACAATTGCCAATACTGATGTACACTCAATTGATCATTCAAACTAGATGATCACACACCTCAGTTGTTATGATCATTGCATGATTTATTTCCAGAAAATATTTGTAATTTTTTCTTTGTTTTTTAGTTTTGCAAAAAATTCTTCATTATTATTTATGGATCCAAGTTATTTAGAATTTCAATAATTAGAACAATTTTACATAACACAGGGACAACACACTTACAAATTGCACCACATGGAACAAAACACACAGACTCTTTACATTACATATAAAACATTATAGTGTAAGATAAATCTTAACTCCTAGTTCTGTACAATTTAAACAATTATGAAATTAAACAGTCACCCCTGCTTTAGTCAATTGCACATTATATACTTGTATTTGGCAAGGGCAGTGACCAAACAGTGGTCCTACTGGTCTTGTCTAGACATACTTTTTAATCTAAGAACTCATTTTTTAGTGAGCCACTGTGGAATAGCATAGTAGAACACGTGTTTGGTTCTAAACAAAAGCAGTTGGGGTGTTTCGAACCCTTCTCAATGTTTTTGAGGGTTCTCCTCAGGACTCAGAACTCAAGGAGAGCTGGTAAAAATAAAAAATATGCTCTTATTAGCAATTTATAATACTCTCATCATGCACTCCATCTTATCTCGCATGGACCACACTTCATTTTTACCTCTATTCAACCTTAGTCTTGCCGCAATCTGAGGGATCAACACAAACGCTTATAAAAATCTGGTCCTTTTCTTCTCCTAACCTTCCCCAGCAAACCTATAACGCAAATATAGGACTTACTTTCCTGCAGGTGTTCAAAAATGGCGACCCGCCAAATTTATCATAATTTTTGCAGCTTCTGCGAAACATCTGTTGAATGAAACAGAAAAAAGCTGTTCATATGGAGTCCTTGATGATGTTTAGGGTACACACCGCACCCCATACTCTGATGTGAGCTATTGCATAACTGTATTGCCTCCTTTTTAAATTCATGTGCCTAAATCTACGGCATAACGTGGAAGTTGCCAGTGTTTTAGATCAATAGGTCATCTTGAGGAAAAAAAATATATTTTCGTTATTAAGATTCCCACTCTCTGGTGTAGTCTCAAAGCTTCTGCTGTTGTTTGTCCAACTGCAACATGGTGTTTGTCAATAAAGTTTAAAAAATGTGACTGTTCCTCTTTATCCCGCTGCTCAACCAGAATACTACTGGTGTATTAATCGTGTTCCCTATTTATAAAAATACCTAATTCACCCCGTCCTAGACAGGACCAGTGCCGGCTGGATTTTCACGATCCTAACTGATAGCGGTGAGTCTCCCTTCCATCTACTGCGTTCACACCTAGGCTGGCAGATCTCGATCTGCGGCTTAACATCAAAGCAAGTATGAGTGATTGAACATTCTTTCATCAGCTAGACCTACCTTAACTGGGACAGCCATCCTCGTATTCCTCATTACAAGTCTCTCTGCATGTCATCCAAATGAGGAGATCTGAGGGAATGCCACAGATTGGTTTTTTCACCCAGAGGTTTCAGCAAAATGAAAAATGATCTAGTAATATTATCTGGAAATTTTAATTCTCCTGGTAATGATAATTTTTTTGTGTCCTTCAGGATTCCACTTGTCATCCCCAGTAACTCCACCCCAGGGGTACCACCACCCTCAGTATTGGTGGGAGATGTGGAGTTACCAAGATGACCTCATAATGAGTGCTGAATGGGCTAGAGCAGGGGTATCTAACTTTTTTATGATGTGAGCTAATTATGAAAAATAAAATTTGGCATGAGCTACTGATAGATAGTATCACAGGTACAATAGAGACCACATATGATAAGATTACAAATGCAACCATCCATTTGTATGACATTCTGGTCTGGACTTCACTCCACAAGTTACATTCAGGGAGCAGCAAAGCTAACAGTAGCACCTGAGCTACAGTACTAACATGTGAGCAAATTGCTGGTGTCTACATGGCCCCTTGAGGAAACAAATAAAACAAGCATTGACAAAGTCAATACATCTGGCTCCTTTCAAGGTAAGAGTGCTTTTTCAATGATTAGGGCTCTTGTGTCGCTGTGATGATTGATTACTTGTTGAATGCAAAATATAGCTGATGCTATTAAGAATAAATGGATACATTAGTGCATGGATGAATGACTGAGTTATTGAATGAATGTTGTACAGAAGGATATTGTGGAGGCAATTTTGAATGTTAGCATCACACTAAATATTAGATGGTAATTAAGGGGTTAGAGTAGAGTTGTTAATTATGAGGACAAAATGAATCAACTTCTGCACATCCAGCATACCCCCCCAACACCGGGTGCCAGAAAGGCATGGGTACAGGCATTGCAGGCATGGGTACAGGCATTGCAGCCAATTGTACAGATAGAGACTGCGTGGTGTGGACAGAAGGAAACCTTTAACATATGCTGAGGCTCATGTCTTCACCACCCTCACTACATAGTCATGTCTTAAACAGCCTAAGGCGCTAATGAGTAACAGGATACCTAAATATACCACTGTTAGGTGTTTTGTCTGATTAGTATTCAAGCCGGTATCTGACTCTTATTAGGTGTGGTATCAGGTGTGGTCCCAGGCGTGGGCTCCATTTAGTTTGTGCCTTATGCTGCGGAAGTTGGAAATTCAGTCAGTATATTTGCTCCATTTTCTCCAAAATTTTATTGCCATTTCAATATTCTGTGATTGAGAGTTCTGCCCAGATTATATCTGGCTTTTCATATGGAGGTGAGATTGTACCAATAGTCATCTGGCAAAACCAGAGTTCTTGTGTGCTCCTTTTCATGTGAAGCAGTAGCAGTGGATCACTGACCCAATATTACGGGACACCATATTGTTGATAAGCATATTGTGTCAAAAATATCTTTATCTTTCAAGCGAATATCACAGGCGGTGCGAACCTTGTTGTGGGACGGAGGGTCCCCGAGAATTGCGTTGCACAAGCTCCAAAGGGGAGTGTATGATGGAGGTCTGGCGCTCCCATATGTCAAGCTATACTACTGGGCCTCGCAGCTACAGGTGATAAACGACTGGGTATATACGGACAGTAGTGAACCTGCCTACAGGGTGGATAGGACGGTTATGCCTAGGGGTAACTGTGAACCTCTCCTTTATGCCCGGAGGTCGCAGGCGGAGTGGCCTGAACACACCAGGGTAGTACTGCAGTGCTGGAGAGAGGCTAATAAACTCCTAGGGTGGGCGGGCAAACTGACTGGGAGAACCCCACTGTGGTTGGGGGAGCAATTGAGGGAGGTGACTGATTTGACGGGCTTCAAGGGGTGGAAGTTGATAGGGATCGAATATTTAGGCGATGTCTGGAAAGGGGATTCCCCCCGCTCCTTTGAGTACCTCCAAAGGGAATACAACCTACACCAGTCACAGAGATACCATCGTATACGACTCTTGCATGCTCTACGCTCAGATGTACAGAGTGGTACGTCTATTCCGCAATACTCCCCGATGGAGGATAGGTTGTTGCTTGACCCCATAACAGAGAAACCCACCTCCACGATTTATTGCAAACTGCTAAACAACATACCTGACCCCCTAATCACTCTTAGAGCAGCTTGGGCCAAATATCTTGGTAGCATAGACGACGAGGACTGGCAGGATGCGCTGCAGAGCCCTTGAGAGATTGCAATCCGTTCTAGGTTCAGACTGGTGCAACTAAAAATCCTTCACCGTACATACTATCCCCGCACGCACCTCTATACCTGGGGTAGGAACCAGTCGGCGTTATGCATAAGGGGCTGCCAACAGGAGGGCACTTTCTTTCATATCTTGTGGGAGTGCCCGGGGATCATCCCCTTCTGGACGAAGATCACTGACACCATGTCTAGTGTGGTGGGGGAGACGGTTCCAATGGAGCCGAAGTGGCTATTATTGATGATTAAAGGTGACACTGACTGGTCTAGGTATGTGGAAATATGGTTGGTCCTGGCCGCGGGAGTGGCGAAACAAAATAAAGCCAGGGGGTGGGGGGCACAGACACCCCCGCAGTTGGAGGCATGGAAACGTGACCTCGACTGGTGCCAAAGGGCCGAAGAAACTGTGTACAAAAGTAGGGGGTGTGCTAAAAAATGGAAGAAAGTGTGGGCGCCCTGGCAAAAGTACAGAGAATCTGGGGCTGTCATGGAGGGGTAGGAGGGATGGGAATTGCTGATTGTCCTTGTTGTTATCCTACGATTATTTTCTTATTAATTTTTGTGATATCTCCATGTGTTGTATATGGACAAGACATTGCACTGTATGGTCTCATGAGCATTGTTAATAAAAAGATTAATAAAAAAAATATCTTTATCAACAGTATCATGCACCTATACTTATAATTGTAAATAGAAAAATATTTGAAAAAACATTGTTGACACTAATATTGTCCAAAAATAGACAAACGTATTGATTTTTTCCAGATAAATAGATTTAAAAGTAGTAAATATTAAATATTTTAATATATACATTGAATGTAATGTACACTTAATATATTCCACTAATATTTAATACTATATATCAATATAAGCTTATACAGACACACTCACATATGGCATCATCCTGAACTACTTGCTCTCAATGAACCACCAAATCAATACCATTTCATTCTCCTGCTTCCACACGATCCACCTGATTATGAAGATTTTCAAGTGGATCTCCACTGAGTCCAGGAAAACGGTCACCAATGCACTCATCAGCAGTAGACTCGGGTACAGCAATGCACTCTATACGGGAACCACCCAAAAACTCCTTAAGAAACTGCAGAGCATCCAGAACACCTCCTCTAGACTCATCTTGAACATACCATGCCGCAGCCACATCACTGGTCACCTGAAAGACCTCCAGTGGCTCCTGATCAACAAAAGAATTACCTTGAAGCTCCTCACCCACCCCTACAACGCCCTGCACAACGCCGGACCTGCATACCTCAACCACCGCCTCTCCTTATACACACCCACCAGACATCTCTGCTCTGCCCAACTGGTCCTGGCCAACATCCCACTGATCTTCAAGACCACGGCTACAGGAAGATCCTTCTCCTACCTCGCTATGAAGACCTCGAACTTCCTGCCTCTACATCTGAGGCACTTACCGGCGCTGCTTCAATTCAGGAAGAACCTTAGGAGACTTGGCTCTTCAACTGAACCGTAAATCCCCCCAGCGCCTTGGGACCTAATAGGTGGGTAGTCACACTTTACAAGAACCTGACTGATTGAGATATATATATACTGAAAAAATCAAAGGTTACAGGGACGTTATAGTTAAGAAATGGAATTTAAAAAACTTAAAAATTCACTGAAAAAACCAAAGGTTACAGGGAAGTTATAGTTAGGCTCAAATTTCACTCATACAAAACCAGTGAAATTCAGCTGTTATAGTTAGTGAGCTAACTGTAACTCGTGCTCCAACAACGCTCTGCTTATGACCTCACATATTACATCATTCATGACATGGTCAGTGATATCACTAATGGCATCTCAAATGACATCACTGATGACATCATCCAGTGACTGTGAGTGTTTTTAAAAAGGTTATGTGTGTTAAATATATACCAAGGTGGATAGGTGAATCAGTGGGTGTATGAGTGCCTGTTTGGATGATTCAGTGGGTGTGTGACTAAATGTATATTTGAGTGATTAGGTATGTATGGGTGAGTGACTAGTTGTGTGAATGTCTCTATGTGTCTGTCAGTTGGTGTCCAAGTGGCTGTTTGGGTGTGTGAGTGGGGACTTTATTTCTATATGAGTGAGTGATTTGTTGTCTGAGTACCTCTCTGGGTGTCTGTGTGGGTGGGTGAGTGGGTATATGACTGCCTGTATGGATGAGCGAGTGGGTGAGTCAGTGTCTGCATGGGTTATTGAGAGCATGTGTGAGGGGCTGTATGGGTGAGTGAGTGTGTGTATGGATGTGTCACTGAGTGAGTGCATGTATCAGTGGTATATGGGTAAGTAACTGGGTATGTGAAAGGCAGTATAGGTGAGTGATGGGGTATGTGAGTGACTATGGGTGAGTGAGTGAATGTGAGAGTATCTGTATGAGTGAGTGTGTGCATGTGTCAGTGATCGTATAGGTGAGTGAGGAGCATTAATAGACTGATGCACCGTCTTGCAGATTCACAGAAATACTTATAGAGTGAATGAGAGATTTAATGATACAGTGATGCATGCAGTTATAGATTACACTGAAAAAGTTAGGCACTGTGTTGTGGAGCTTTTAAGGGAGTTGGACATGCTATTATACAGTAATTTAGATAGTAATGTGTTTAGTCTGTTGATAAAAATCCATTTTGCAGTTATACATTTTGAATGTGGTAGTGGCTATTGAATGTCTGCATTTTCGCGACGTATTCATGGCGATCCCAGCTACCGATATCATTGCAACACCCGACTTCACAGAGAAAACAAAAAATCTGTTTTAATGATTATTTTTATACAAAGGACCCTACAAAAATATGACTTTAAACAGTGCAGAAATAAACCCCTAGTGTCTAAAATACTGTAAAATGTGTGCATATATATGTTTTACACCTTTTAAAATAGGCGTGATCGACGCAGTTACCGAAGTCATTGCGACTCTCGGCATCATCGCAAAAACAGGAAGTAGAGTTCAAACACAGTTTTTTTAAAGTTACTACAAATATATGTGTACAAACATGTTCTTTAAGTTACCAATGTGTGTTTTGTAATAGTTAGAGTTATTTTTTTAAGTTATAACTTTTGAATGTGGTGGTGGTCATTGAATGTTTGCATTTTGTTTTGCAATTTTGTGATGCGATCTCGATCTCAATCATTGCCACGTCGCCGCGAATTTCAAAAATTAAAAAAAAAATCACTGCACAAGAAAATTAACAACATTTTGGGTTCTTGGGTGGCTCTGACAAGAGCCTTTGTGTTGGAGTGTGTATAAGACAGCTACATATATGAATTTATCCAAAGTTTCAGGTTGCCTAGAAACACCCTGTTCCCTCCGTCTGTAAAGTGACCTCCATCACCTCTATAAATGCATGTCAGAACGCAGATTATTGTTGTAGATAGTGCCCATGTTATGGTCCCTGAGGAAAGCAGAAACAGTTTTATTAAACATGTTTCCTGGTTTTGTCAACCTGTGGACATAATTGATTTGACCAATTCCATTTCTGTCTTTGGCATATATTAGAGTCCACCAAGATAGTTTGAGTGAAATGCCACATCAGTTCTGCAAAGGTATGTTTCATTAGGATTTCCAGCCCTACCCCAGTCCATGTGCCTAGGTCATTGCCGCCACAGTGCATGAGGTGAGGAGCTCGGCAATCCACAATGGTTTTAAACAAAGCCAGCAACTGATGAAACTAAACCTCTCTGGCCAAACCAAGTAATTTCCATGAACCCAAGTCCCTGTCAATACCTCTCTTTTTTGCAGCCTCTTTAGTCCAATAGACATAACTGTTGCCAACAATCCACACTCTAAGCATTTTGAAGTGAAGGAGCAATAGCAGTCAGGAGCAGACTGGAGCTGAATGAGGTAGTGTTCCAAATGTAAAGCAGTTAAAAAGGAGGTGTTCTTTTCTTTTTTTTTAAATATATTTTATTGGATGCTGTCAGTAAGTAACTGAATAAAATTCAGTAATATGTTGGATGCATTAGTAATAACTCCTATTATTGGCTGTTGTTTAAAAGAAGGAATGTAATACAGACATGGATATGCTTCTGAATCTGTGCAGTAAACCACACCTGCTGTATTTCATTTGAAAGTAGCATGTTCCTTTTAGAATGTGCTGTGAACCTGTGAACTATTGGTTCCACTGCATTGTTAGATGCACTGAGCTAAGAGTGTATTGGGGGAAAAGGTGTTAAAGAGACGCAAAGTTTATTTAAAAGTTGAGGAGTTATGACACACTTTAATTTCCAATTGAGGACTATGTAATAAACTGTTGTGCAGTATCTAAATTAAAAAAAACGGAAGCTAAATATAGGTTTTGACTCTGTTTTTTTTTCGCGCTTACTTCACGATCATAGAAAAAAAGTGCAAACATACGGAGAGAGGAACCTCGTTTTGAAAGAGAGGGAAAGGGTTAACAGATGCTAACCATTCACAAGTGGAGATTGAATAGTCTAAAATGAAGGACATGATTTCATTTGCTGACTTTCTCATGATCATAGAGTGGAAAGTTGAAGACATTGCCATTTTATGATTGCTTTGTATGAGAGTGGTGTACCGTTCTTGTGCTTAGTTTTTACAAATCCTAACTGTGCCAAAACTATTTAGAAAAAGAGCTAAAACAACGATATAATCCACAAGCTCAATTCACTGATATGTACATAACCTTTTAGTTATTTAAAGAAAATTATATTTGAAATGAAGATGCATATGGGAGTCCGATAAAAAGAGTATCACAGTGATATGAAAAAAAAAATGAGATGAACTGTATCTATCAGAGGGTAAGTGTTTAAGATGTTAGTATGAAATCTTTTGAGAAGTAAGAGAGAAAAATTAATTAGTGCCCCTTTATTCCATTGTGTAGTTTATAGAAAAATAACAGTTTAGTATTGTTCAAAGTTGTAATGAGGAATGTATTTAAAACTAAGAATGCTTTAAATGTCCAAGCATCATGTGCAGAATAGATACATCTATGTTATTTGCATACTGGGAGTTGTAGTACTTTTAGTCACATTATTAAACAGGAGTAGTGTAGTCACAAGTAACACATAAGAAAATGTCCTGCGCCTGTATATGTATTATAAAGTAGTAATATTTGTTAGGTATGTATTAGCAAGTGTTTGTCAATGTCTTTTTTTACTTATATTAGTGGTTTGCATATGCTTAGATGGTGTGATTTATTTTTGTGGTTGCAGATAGTTATATGTATGGTGGGACTCTTGAATTTATTTAAAGATGTTGAGAACTATATATCTTTGGAAAGATGGCTCGAAGGTGAATATCTATTATGGAATCACATATATGTTTACATAGTGATCTATGTTCTTTAAGGCTAATAAAAATTTCATGTATGTGGTATGGGTGGTGTATTTCTTTAAAAATGCTCTGTTTAAAATTGGGGAGAGTTTATAGTGCAGTATGTCTGTTGAGAGTTCTTGTGCTACCTTTATTTGGTGTGTACCTTTTCTTTGAGAAATGCTGAACATATGTTTCAAACTCACAAGAAAAACTTGAGAAATGATGTAGGTATGCATTTAAGAAAAGGTTTTGTGCTTTGAAAAAGTGAGATTTGTTGTTTTCAGTTTTAGAAACTTACTGATGCATGTGCACGCTGAGTAACAGAGCAATGTATGCTTGTAGAGAAGCATGTATCCAATTATACATGAAGTGTGATATTTAGACTGTTCTGATACATAGGTCATTAGAAAATGATAGATATACTAAAACAGATAGTTTGATGCTGACAGAAGGAGGTAAACATTGAGTTACAGATATAGTCACAACTGTTATGTATGTAACAGCAATGGAGATACTTTACAGTCACCCAAGCATTACTCAGGCACTCATCCAATCACTCAGCCACTCCTCAGGCACTTATCAAATCACTAGCACACTATGTACGCATTTATTCTATCACCCAGGCACTACACATGCAGTCTTCCAATCACAAAGGCACTAATTATGTACTCATTGAACTACGCAGGCAACACCCATACGTTCATCCAATCACCCAGGAACTAGCCATTCTCATTTACAGTCACCAAAGCTGTACCTATGCAGTTATTTAAACCATCATGCACAACCCAGGCACTCATCCAAACACTCACTTATAACGTATGCACTCATCCAAATACTCAGGTACTAGTCATGCACTCATCCAATTATGCAGGAAGTACCATTGCAGTGAACCTATCACCCATCCAGTATCTATGCTCTCATCCAATTACCGAGGCAATACTCTTGTACTAATATAATCACCACAGCAGCATACTTGCTTTTATCCAATCGCTCAAGCTTTAACAATGGACTTTTACAATTACTCAGACATTAGTCATGCACTCATGTAATCAGCCGGGCACTACTGATGCAGTCATTCAACTATCCAGGCAATACGCATGTAGTTTTGTAATCACCCAGGTACTACCTGTTCAATTACCCAAAAACACATGGGCATCAGTCATGTACTCGCAATGTATGCACTTAAACAATCACGTACGCACTATGCATGCACTGAATTAATCACATATATACTACGCATGTAGTCCTGTTATCACCCAAGGACTAGAGTAGCACTCATTTAATCATCGAACCACTATCTATGCATGTATTGAATCATTGAGGCATTAGTTATGCACTTATCTAATCATTCAGGCAGTACATACTCATGCACTCATCTAAACATCCATATAGTAGCAATATAGTCATGCAAATACACAGGCACTAACTATGCAGATATGGACCCACCGTAGTAGTTCCTACATACTCAGGGAATCATCCAGGCACTACCTATATTCTGAGGCAATCAGCTAGGCACTATCTATGCACTCATCCAATCATCCATGGAGTATTGTTGTACTTAACCACAAACACAAGTATTTCCGAGTTTTAGTGAGGAATATGTACTCTTTTAGAACCATCTGGTGAAATATATATGTAACCTGTCACACACTGTTTGCATATACTTGGAAGAATTAGTGAGCTATATGCTGTGATACAGATTAATGTGCAGATTTGTGTATGCGGTGTTTCTCAAAATTTAAATTAGCACATCTAAGTAGAAAAGTACTGAAACACTAAGGGGCTTATTTATGAAAACTGTTGCATCACTGCGTGAAAAGAGTGATGCAACAGTTTTCACTGCGCCCTCCTTGCAACATGATGGATTAGTCATATTTACAGTATGACGCATCATGTCGCAAGGAGTTACAGATACGTCAGTATTTCTGACATATCTGTAGGTGCAAAAGGGACGCATTGCTGGGGTGTGTCCGTAAACAGACGCAACTTCAGCAATGTGTCCTTTTACATGGGGAAAGCCCCATGTGAAAGGGCCTCCATCAGTCTTACAGCTGCTGTGAGACAGGCGTAAGATATTGACGCAATGGCGTCCTAGAAGTGGCGCACTGAAATCTCATAGATTTCAATGTGCCACTTCTACGAGGCTTTTTGCGGGGGAATGCCCACCTTGCATGCATTATACCTGGCACAGGTATAATGTGGTGCAGGGGTTTACAAAGTGGTGCATCTGCCTAGATGCATCACTTTGTAAATAGGGCGCAACATGGGTCATTTTTTACGCCGACGGTGCATCACAAAAAGTGACGCACCGTCATTGTAAAAGTGACACAAGGCCTCATAAATAAGGCCCTAAATTTATCAGGGACATAGTGGTAGAGAGGCAAAGATATAGCTCTAATATTGTGTTTTCGAATTTACAGTATTGAGACACTGTATGTACTTTTACACTTTGGTTGATGTTTATTTAAAAATTTACTACAAAGGGAATAAAGTGGACTTTTAGCGTGTATGAGTGAGAACTGCGATAGGGTGCAGCTATGTTATGGGAGAGGGTGCTATACTATTAAAAGGTAACTAATAAATTCAGTTTTGTGTTTTGATTTGAGTTTGGTACATTGAAGTGCTTGTAGTTATGTAGCTTGGTTCATCTGTAGATTTAAAACTGCAACATAACATAAAAACTGTTTTTGCATTATATATAAGCCAGTAGTAAAGTAATGGTACATTGGCTAGAATAAAAATTCAAGTATACAGAGTTTTTTTTACAGAACAATATCTGCATAACCACAGACAGAGGGGCCGATTCCGATCTCGGCCGGTAGGGCTCCGAATCGGATTCGGCTTTACCGGATCCGATTCGGAGCCCTATTTCCCGACCGATTCGTACGCGCGTCCGGGCGAGCGAGTACGATGCGAAATCGCCGACCGACTCGTCCGGGCGTCCCGACCGCTCCGACCGACTCGTTCCCGGGTCTAACCGCACCGACCGACTCGCTCGGACTCGACTCGCACCGCGCAATGGAGACGTTCCCCGGCCGGGTAAGTACGATGCGCGCCGCGAGCAGTCCGACCGAGCCGCGCAGTCCGGCTCGAAAGAGCTGTCGGAGCCGTACTTTGGGGGTCCGTGTCGGACCCCCTGTACGCGTAGCCACGCGAGTCGCACACAGGGGGACCCATGGGTCCCCCTACCTGTGCGTGTACGGCGCGAATCGCTTCGCCGCATACACGCTGTAGGGGGCGCCCTTGTCCGCCTCGCACCCATTGAGTCAATGGGAGCCCGCGTACGCGTTGTACGGCAGGCTCCCATTGACTTCAATGGAGTCCGACCGAATCGAGTCCGATGGCATACGTGCGCATCGTACTCGTTCGGTCGGGCTGCACGGGTCCGATTCGGTCGGAAATCTCTCCGGGTCCGGCTCGGTCGGAGAGATTTCCGGCCCGAATCGGAATCGGCCCCAGAATGTCTACAAAAGCTTGGAGGTAAAAGGAAAAGAAGCAACTACAGTATTTATGCAGAACTGACACACAAAAGGGGCAAAATAAAGAAAGAATTGTGAAAGAAAAAGAGCTACTGGTAATACGACAAAGTCATTTCTTGAAAATATATGTGGACATTTCCAAAGATTGCAAAATAATGAAAATAAAATTCAAACTACGAGAAAGAATAACAGTGGACACAATCTATTTAAGAAGATCATGGAATAATGTAACAAATATGGACATACCTTAACCAGAAGGCAGAAGCAGCTTAGGATATCAGAGCCTGGATGTTTCATAGTAGATTAGTTATAAATCTACTGAGAACTATGAAAAAGTATAGAAGAAGGAGAGAGGCACTGAAACAGAAAGAACTAGTTGAGAGAGCAGTTGATAAGGCCTTTGCTTTGAAGAGGAAGATTTTCATTTTGATTATAAATAAAAGGAAGACTCTTGACATAGATGGTGTTGTGCACGAGGAGACAAAACCAGAAAAAAGATTAGCGACTAGAAGTAACTTTTGTACAGTTTTTATTGGAGAATGGATACATATTCTAGTACAGAGCTCTTCTTTAATGAAAAAAGCTATCTCCAGCGTAATAGCTTAGTTCATGCTATTGACTACAGAGGACAATGATATTAAATGAAGAATGGCACTCTATATAGCAAAAGAGGTGATGGTACTTAGAAATGGAGAACTATTTATTGGAGAAGAGGCACAAGGAAGGCGGAGTCAGGCGCCTGTATACAAATGGAAATGTAGTAGTGTTTTTAGTATTCAACAGCAATCCATTGATATATTAAGGACATTTCTACGTATCTTTCCAAGGCAAAGTTTAAAACACAAAATAAGTACTTTACAAGGTTTGGATCCTTGCAAGATTAGAAAGCATAAATATTTGCAGGGACACTCACTAGCTTGTTTATCAAAGAAAGTTTGCCAAACACCTTTCATCATTTCAGGATATTAGCTGTACATCACTCAACAATGCAAACTTCAATTAAGAGGCTGTACTATGTGAAAACTCCTGTTTTAGGTGTAGGAGAAATTAATAGAGCACTTTTGCATGGTACAGTGGCAGAAGTAGAAAAAGTTTGTGATGATGTGCAGTTTCGTTTCTTTGGTCCTGAGCAGGATTCTAGGGAAAATGAAGAGTTGTCAAGAGGAGGTGTTGCCAGTCGCGGCTCCTCCGCTTTGGCGGAGGAGCGTCGCCCCACTGCTTTCAAGAAGTGCAAGAAGAGGAAACATAACATGACAATAACTTTCAGTTATTATCATGTTATGTTTCCTTTGCGGGCAGGAGGGTGGGCGGGGCTGCTCTGCTCACAGAGCAGGGCAGGGGCGAAGTGGTTTGCCCACTCTAGTGTGCAATGACTGTTTGGTTGGCTTTCTCGGGATGCCCAAAGCAGTCATGCGAACTTGAGTGGGCATGCGCTCATCCCTGTTCTCCATGCAGGCTGCATTACAGCCTGCATGGAGAACATGCCCACCCCTACAGCACCTGGCTGAGCGCGATGCCACGGCACTCAGACCAATCACACCTGCAGCATTGCGATTGGCTTAGGGGAGGGAGCCTGGCTGCCTGCTTCCTGTTCCTAGAAGCGGACTCAGGAGAGCAGGAGTACAGAAGTGCGGGACCCGGCCTCGAGATAAGTTTTTTTGTGTGTACATTTTTAAACATTCCCCCCAACCACCACCACATGACACCCCCTGCAACCACCTCCACGATGACCCCTGTGGCCCCCGCACCACCACACCCACCCACGAGCCATGCCGGCCGCCCCTGGGTGTGGGCAGAACAGGACACAGATATTACAGTTGATAGTTTTGAAGAAGAGATTTCAAAATGTAACACTGTGTGGTCTCAAAAACCAGACTATATTTGTATATGTTGTCAATGCACTCATTAAAAGATTCAAACACGGTCTGTTGACTTGTATTTAAAAAGTGAAAAAGAAAATAATGACAACTGGCAAAAGTTAGCTGTGTATTCATTTATAGAAGAACGCTTTGACTTGTCCATACAGCAAGTTATATGTAAGTACTATTACAATAAACTAGAAGTTAATAAAATGCCTGCTAATGTAAAAAAAACTATGAAGGGCCAAAAATAAAAATAAATCAACATTTATGATTGTTTGCAGCATTGCGAAGGGCTGTTATGGACTGCTCTCCAGCACTCTCTACAACTCCACAATCCATGCAGTATGATGCCATCCGGGAAAACTCTGGAGCCACATCTTGAAATTGAGATTGGACCTCTGAAGCGACTCCCTGCCCCGGTGTTATTGCGGCTGCTATTGAAGTTGAGGGTCCTTCAGCCTCGCGCAGCCTTCTTGCTGCTTTTAGGCGATTTCCATGGTATGTTTTAGATGGTAAAGCATGGACGTAGTCCCGCAAGAATATTTTTTATGTGTACCCCTTGACAATGTCTTGTCTCATATTGTGCATGGTGCAAATCGGGCAACTGTTTTTGATTCTCCCAATGGAATCCTGAAGCAATCCCAGGCAATGCTTGATTTCTTCTGGGGAGTCCCCTCATCTCCAGAGTCACTAGAATCTACCCGTTGGACTTCCCGATCCACCTGCTGTTCCACCTACTCTCCCTCTTCAGGATGAGTTGCCAAAATATGCACAAAAAAACACTCTAACAAATGCTAGTGAGCTTCTCACTATGAATCTGTCTTAAAGAATGTCCAAGATAGATAAATGGGCATGTCCTTCCTATTTTTATAGTTGAAAAGTGTATCATTTATGTCCCGGTTACATGATTTTTGCAACGATTGGCCTCTTCAAGAAGACCGGAAATTGAGGAGAATTATATTTTATTTGAAAATAAGAACTCAAACATAAGCTTTAATCGACTGATATTAAACCCCAAATTTGGATGATACAATGTAATATGTATAAATATGTGTTATACACTTCACCAAAAACACACTTGTTGTACCACATAAAGATTTTTTTGCTGTGCCCCGAGATAATGTCTTGTCACATATTCTACACTTCACCTATTTAGCTGTAAAATTGTGTAAACTAGTGAATTTTCTTTGTTTGGTAGTTATTTTCTGTTCGTGAGTTCCGATGTTGAAAGTAATGTTTTTGAACCATTGTTTTTTACAAAAGTGTAGTTAAAATAAAGTTAAACCATTATGTTACTACACAAATAGACTCAAACTTTCTGTAAAATATGTCTGTATATTTGTTTTACACTTTGTCATTTGTATTCGTGACTTCTGACATCATCGTGACCTCCTGTGTTGCTGTGAAGAAGGAAAATGCATTTTTATGTAAAATATGTCTATATATGTGTTTTACACCTTATCAAAAGCACCTGGTATTCGCTGTGTGTCCTTGGCATTGCGCTCATAGAATCACACAGGCACTACCTATGCAATCATACAATCACCCAGGCACTACTCATGCACGTACATAATACTCAGACATTACACACTCACTCACAGACCCATACAGCCACTCACACACCCAGTCACCGACCTATACAGCCACTCGCACTCTCAAAGTTTACAGGTTACAGTTAGTAAATAAAATTAAAAATACTTTTGAAATTCACTGTAAAAACCAAAGGTTACAGGGACGTTATAGTTAGGAATTACCATTTAAAAAACCTTAGAAATGCACTGAAAAAAACAAGAATTACAGGGACATTAGTGAGGTACTATTTGCATCGGGAGACTTTGGGGAATGCAGGGTGGGTGACATTTTGTGGATCCATGCATATTCCAGAACTTCCCATCACAGAAATGTGAGGAAAATGTGTTTTTTTTTTAGAAAGTTTGAGGTTTGCAAGGAATTCTGGGTAACAGAACCTGGTGAGAGGCACACAAGTCACCCCATCCTGGATTCCCCTGGTTGCCTAGTTTTAAAAAATATACAGGTTTGCTATGTTTCCATAGGTGCTGGTTGTTCTAGGGTCCAAAATCCACAGCTAGGCACATTGCAAAAAAAGGGTCAGTTTTCACTGGATAATTTTTGATGTGTCCACATTGCGTGTTGGGCCTTTTCCTGTCGCAGGCACTAAGCCTACCCACACAAGTGGGGTAGCATTTTTATCGGGAGACTTAGGGGAGCACAGAATTGTACAACACGTGTTATTACCAATTAAATTTCTTTGCATTTTTACCTTCCAAATGTAAGGCAGTTTGTGAAAAAGAAGTAATTTTGAGAAATAACCTCTAATTCACATGCTTGTATGGGTACCCACAATTTTGGAGACGTGCAAATAACCACTGTTTATAAACTCTGTATTTTGTTCCCATTTTGGAAATATATAGGTTTCCTTGGTACCTATTTTTCACTCTTTATATTTTAACACATGAATTGCTATAAACCCAGTACACAAGGAAAAACCATTTCAAGACACAGCTCAGTTATTGGCTCTGGGTTCCTTGGGTTCTTGGTGAGCCTACAAGTCCTATATATACTCGCAACCAGAGGGATCCAGCAGATGTAACGGTATATTGCTTTTAAAAATCTGTCATACTTAGAAGAAGTTAAGGTGAAAATGTTGGCACAAATGGCAGTTTTTTTAAACTCAATTTCAATATTTTTTTATTTTCAACTGTAAGTTTCTATAAAAAATTCTTGAAGGATCTACATAAATGACCCCTTGCTGAATTTAGAAGTTTCCCTTCTTTTCAGAAATGTATAGGTTTTCGGGATCCATTATTGCTTTCACACCCATTTCTACCTATAACTGGAAGGAGGTTGAAATTACAAAAAATAGGAAAAATATGCTAGGTCCCAGTAAAATGCCAAAACAGTGTAGAAAAGTTTGGTTTTATGACAAAAGTCTGCATTTCCCTGAAAGCTGAGAAGATGGTGATTTCAGCACCAGAAACCCTTTGTTGATACCATTTGCAAGGAAAAAAACAGACGCTTTCTTCTGCAGCACTTTTCTCCAATTCTTTTTTTTAAACCTAAAAATTCAGCTGTATTTTGGCTTTATTTTGGCTAATATCTGGGTCCCCTCCAGGGGAATACACCAAGCCTGGGTACCTTTAGAATCCTCGGGGTGTTGGGAAAAAAAACAACAAATTTGACGTGGATACCTTAAGTGGACAAAAAGTTGCCGGGCCTTAGCGCGAACTAAACCAAATAGCCAAAATTAGGCTCAGCACAGGGGGGTGGGGGGAAGGCCTACCAGTGAAGGGTTAAAATCAACGATATTATTTACAACTATATTACTCACAATATTTATTTTCTGATATATCTATCTCCTGATATTTTTTAATTATATTTTGTCCAAACATTGCAGCAATGTATCTACCCATCTGCATTGCATGACACCAGAGCTAGCATAGCCAAGGGGTGAGCAAATTTTGAATAACTGATGAGTTATGTGGAAAAAGTATGACTAAGCTGAGGTTATGGTTTTCAAATGTGCACTGGAACATAAATGTATTGGTAACATCAGACAATAAGGGATTGCTGTATAAATGTCAGCACATTTTAGATAAATGGCAGTAGTGGTAGTAGTGGAATTGGAAAGGCTGCTTCATCTTTATACTGGTGGAAGTAGAGCTGTGGAATAGTGTTGGAGATTCATGAGTTTGTGGATGGTGGTATTGGCATAGTTGCGTTGTTGTTCTTGGTGACATTGGTGTTATGCTGTTAATTGTTTAGGTCTTGATAGTGTTGGTAGGGGTGCTATCGCTGGGGGTAATATTATTAATTGTGCTAGTGGTTATGTTGTTGGTGGTGATGGTAGCATTGTCAATGTTGGTAGTGTTGCTAATGTAGGTGGTTGTGGAGTTGGCAGTGTTGCTGTTATTGATAGTGTTGTTGTTAGAGCTATTGGGCCTAGTGCTGTTGGTGGAATTGTTGTTAACAGTGATTTACTGGTAGTGTTTTTGTTGTTGGGGCTGATAGGGTTGTTGTTAGTCTTGTTGGTAGTGATATTGGTGGTGCTGCTAGTAGTGCTGTTGTATTTGGTGTTGTTAGTATTGTCTTTGGTGGGTTGTGGTGGTAGTTTTAGTAGTAATTTCCAAGTCAAGACACAAATGCCAAGATGCCTTCTGATCTCAGTCATATGTTCGGCCCTAACATATAAAGGTCCAGATATCAACACTGTTGTGCCCTCCTTTGTAGTTTGAAGGGGTAGTAAGCGATATACAAATACAATTGATTGCAAATAAGTACTTCTGAAGACGAGGGACCACCTCAGCATGTGAAATATACCTGAAACAGTCTTGTTGGTTGAACTCCTCCAGGAAATTGTTTGACCATTGTGGAATCTGTGATTCCCAGTCCAAATGCTTGCATAAGGTGAAGCACTGATATTGAGAGATAACATTTGCTTTTGACATTTGGGTACAGTTAATTGGGACTGGGGCATAATGCATATTCCACATGTCTATCTTCAGGAGGGCCACAGTTACCTCAAATTGGTTCCTCTTTAGGTTGTTGTACTTTCTCCATGTTGTTCCTCATGGCAAATGCTGGTCTCACATAGGCTCTTGTTATGCATGGCCTGCAAGTATCCCATTATTACACCCCCCTTGCGGATTTAGGTGTGCACTTGCATGGTATTTCTATGTCATGAGCCTGGACGAAGGGCATCCTAGTGCTGTACATGGTCAAAGACAAGCATAAAGTCAACAAGTAATAGGAGAGGACGCTCTGGTGTGCAGAGTGAATGCATTGTGATGTATTATTTATTAAAGGGGTGCCATCATGAAGTATGGAAGGCTATGGAGTAGGGAATTACCACCATCTAGATAAAAGAGTACAATGGTCTGAACAGCAGTTCTAAAGTCACTTTCTGTATGAAACGGGTTGACTTTCTTTAGAAAGGAGAACTGGTACCAAGCAGTCTTTATTTTCTGTTCCTTGGTGGTGATATTGTGGGTCCAGGGTGAATCCAAGTGACCTGGCATTTGATGAAAGCTGGGGTTCAGAGCAGCTAATCTAGGTTAATGACATTCAGCCAGGTGTGCACTGTATCTTGTGTGTTGTTCTTAGCAAAGGCAAGAATTGTGTCTTGGTTGGGTTGTGCTTTATGTAGGCACTGGACATCCAGGTCTGGATGATGTACAAGCAGTGTTCGAGGTTCTGGATGTCCCAAACATAGGGGACTTTAAAGTAGAGTTGTGAATCGCTGACATATTGGTGAATCTTAATACTCTATGAATTTTGCACCAAGTGTCTCCATGTAAAGGTTGAAGATGATTAGAGACAGTAAGGAACTCTGGGGAGTTGCCCATGTTTTTACTGTTGCCAGGGTTCAAGATCATTGGGTGGGGGAAGGTATTATGAGTTTTGGGGGAATACCATGTGGAAACAGGACTTACTTTGCTGATAATTGTATGTTTTTCCCTGGTATTACACCAGTAGACTTTGCCTGCTTGAAGACGTTGAACATTCCAATCTGAATGCCACGGATAGGCTATGTTTCTGCTAAGCCCGTATTTTTAGCGTGTCCATTATCTGTTATTGTGTTATTGTATGATGAACCAAAAACAGTTACCCCTGTTTTATAAAAGGGCTAACACGTTTAAACCCTGCAAATGCTTGGAAGTCGATTACTGGACATCCCTCGGCATTCGACACAACACCAATGGACAACTCTATGTATGAAATAGGAATACATCAACATTAAATACGGTTTCAGATGCAATTTGTCTCACACGTTTCATCTGCAAGTCTATTCCCATGCAGTTTCAAAAGAAGAGTTATTGAGCAGATATGTGTGATGCACATTGTGCTTGAATACTATAGATGCTCCAGATGTGCACAGCCCCAAAATGTGTATAGAAATGGAGCTGCAAGAGTTGCAGTCCCAGAGAGGTAAATGATAACAAGAGCTACACAGGACTGTAATGAGAAGCATAATTCTCAAGTGCTGCAAAATATATTTTGCTCAAGAGTAGATTGATAGGCATATAGATCAGCTTATATCTGTTTGGGTTCTACAATGGATGCGCAGCATGAAAGCAAAATGATAAGCCCTGGAGTTCTACATAAGGAGCACAGTTCTAAAATGGACTGAGACCTACACAGCTCTTGAGTGTTGTGAAAGCTACACAACTTGCAAGTAGTGCATTTCTCCATAATGCTGCAAGAGGTGTGCAGTTCTAAGAGGTCAGCAGCTCCGCTCTGGAGAGCTGCAATAGTTGCACAAATCTGGTTTGCAACAGTAGCTGTATTGCTTGAGAATGGTACATTACCTACTCTTTCTTTCTGTTTGCTCATCTGGCAGCCCTTCCTGCGTTTGGTTTCAGGATAGAGTAAAAAAAGAGATGTGTTAAAGATAAGGGGCCTTGTATCATATTATAGAGGCCGTGCTTGTTTGCAACATTATCTATTTAATATTGTATGTCAATTGTTTATAATGCACGTTGTCAGAATATCTTTAAACCTTCTTACCAAGATAACTATAAAGGCTTTATTTTCATGTGGCCTATGATTTCTTATCAAGACTGTCTGCATCTATCATGTTAAGGACTGTCATCCTATATTTAAGATTCCCTGATAATTTCTCGTTCAGTGTCTGTGTTTACAGCTGGGTTTCACCATCGGCAAGCATTCTCAGAAGAAGCATCATATTTCCTCTTGCTTTCCAGGGGGCATTAGTTTGCATGAAGTAGAGAGTCAATCTCATGGAAGGACCCACTCATTTCCTCTGGCTGAGAGACATTTACAAGGGATGATCAAATCGCTTTCTGATGCTTGTGATCATCACTAAGGGGATGTGCTTCTCTCCAGCATTCTCCAATTCCCTCAGATGCATTTCAGTTTTCAATATCCTCTCCTTCTTCTTGTTCTATTTTGCCCTTCCCTGACTATGATGAGAAGGGTTTGGGGTTCCAGATTATTCTGCTCTTACCAGAATAATATGTAATCAGAAGTAAGAGATTAAGTCTATTATCTCTACTTCACATCTTATCTCCAGTTACTTACCAGTGGGGAATGGTTCCAACAATTCTAGAGGCCTGCAGTCCTAATACTCCCTGTGATCCTAGATGTCCTGCAATAGCTGAAAATGGAGCAGAAAGTTCCAGACATGATCTCAGTGGCAAGATTCATGGGCAGGCTGTACCCTTCGGCTAAGGGTAATTTGGATCTTTGGCCATTTACCCCCCCACCTGAGAAACCTAGCGGACCAACTTTCTCTTCTTACAGGGCTCATTATTATTTTAGATCCTGTCAACAAAAAAGCAAAAGGAGAATTGAATTGGACATATGTTTAAGGCTATCAACAAGGTCAGAGATGTGTTCTGTGTATGCCCCCTAATCTCTGGTTAAAGACTTTCAATATTTGTCAGCAAACAACCAGGAGGAAGAGAATTGTTCTCAACTCTTAAGTCACATGGACATACATGCTACATTTCTCTCTGGAGAATATTTGAAATCTTAAGGGCTTGTGTTATGGCACCAGCTAGAGTCATAGCTGCTAGAAACCATCTTAACCTAAAGGGATGGAATGTTGATTAATCCTAGAAAATCATTTTCTTCCAGTGCCATTTGCAGATCGCAAAGTGCTTGGAGAAAGCTTGAAGATGTAGTGCACAAGTTCTTTGAGAATCAGAAACACACTCAGTCCTTTCACCATAGATACAAGACAATCGACAAAAATAAAACACATGAATGGTGGGCCTGATTCACAGAACTAACTTACGTCAAAAACGTAAAGTTAGTACTTTTTGGTATTCACAGAATACACTTACTCATTTTGGTATTCACAGAAGGCACTTACTCATTTCGGTATTCACAGAAGTTAGTAGTCCTAACTTTAGGACTCCTAAATGCCTTCTGTGAATACCGAAAGTCTTACCGAAAGTCTTAAAGTTAGGATTTTTCTCAGTTTAGGAGTAGTAAAGTTAGTAGTCCTAACTTTAGGACTCCTAAATGCCTTCTGTGAATACCGAAAGTCTCAAAGTTAGGATTTTCTCAGTTTAGGAGTAGTAAAGTTAGAACTCCTAACTTTACTACTCCTAAACTGAGAAAATCCTAACTTAAGACTTTCGGTATTCACAGAAGGCATTTAGGAGTCCTAAAGTTAGGACTACTAACTTCTGTGAATACCGAAATGAGTAAGTGCCTTCTGTGAATACCAAAATGAGTAAGTGTATTCTGTGAATACCAAAAAGTACTAACTTTACGTTTTTGACGTAAGTTAGTTCTGTGAATCAGGCCCGGTGTAAGCAACAGACATATGATTTCTCTTTGTTTTGATGGCAACTTAAATCTACTCAGGATAATGATGCCTCTCTTCACCCTTCTGGAGTTAGGCGCTGGACAGAAAGCGGCAACTCTCACTATTTCAAGATCTTGTAAGATTCAAATTCTGACCTGCTTTTCTTAAAATCATTTGGGGCCTTTGCTAACAGACAACTAAGAGTTAGAGATCATTTCTTTAGTGTACAAGATGTATTTTAAGCCAGACCCTCCACACTCCCAGTTTGCTTGAACACCTTTGCCCAGAAATTTATCATAGAGACATGCTTTTATGGAACGTTTTACTTTGTTGATCAAACAGAGAGCCCTTTGTCAGTTTACGGCTTGATAGAGGATCTGGGGTAATATTTAATTGTCTTTCTGGCTGAGTAGTCTTCAGCAGAATACAAAATGATTATAGACCTGAAGTCTCTCAACAGATTCATTCCCACAGTTCATTTCAAAATGAACATTCTTCAGCAGGTTATTACACTAATTTCTCTGGGAAAATGTCTGACCAAGACAGGACTGCAAGATGCTTAAATACCTATCCCGATTGCAGGTTCCTCAGGTTTTGTGTGGGCAAAAACCAATGGCAGTTCAGAGTCCTTCCTTTTGGCATAAGACTGCCCCAAGAGTTTTCACACAGATTATAGCTCTATTAATGGTTCTTCCTAACTAAAAGATCCATCCTAACGTCAACAACCTATTAATCCATCCTCATTCACAGTCTCGTGCTCTGTTGAACCCTCAAAATGCATTTCAGACTCTTCACTCATTCTAATCATTCTGAATAAGACCTAACTTCTCGCATCTTACAATCTGTGGTATATCAGAGTATTATTTAGGGTGGAGTTAGGATGGCATTTCTCCCGGGAAGTCAGACTCAGATAGGATGTGTACATGGGGACTTATCTGCAGATCAAGCAAAAACCAAACTTCCCTAGTACTTCTCATGATTAGTGGATCAACAAGATCTGGGGAAGTTGGCCTGTTACATCCATGGCCTAGGTCCCTTCTGTATGTCTTCCCTCCATCTGATTCCTATGGTTCTAGACAGAAGATATTGGCTGCGTCTACTTCAGTCCCTTGTGATGGAGAAAGAGTAAATTATTCCATTGCCTCCTCCTCCACTGGACCACCCAATTCTACCTCTGCTCTCCCGTTGGTGCCCTCAATTATCAGTGTGGAGATTGAGAGGGAGAGGCTCCTAAAAAAGGGTGTGGTTCTTCCTCTTTCTATTTTCATCTCAGCTTCTAGAAGTGATCCTGCTGAAAGATCCTATAATAAGCATTGGGTCTGATTTGATAAATGGTGTTTGTATAATATTTTGCTTCCAATCAACTAATCTCCAGAAAATATTTTCCATTTGCTCCAGGAGAGATTCGATAAAACTCTATCCCTAGCCTCCCCCCCCCAAAAACTCAAATAGTGAGTAATAAAGGCTTTCAAACCTCCTTGTGGTGATTTTACATCAGTACGGTAGTAGTTTATATATTATTCAACATGTTTTTTTGATCTAATATGGTCTAAAATTAGGACGTTCTATCCGCCATGGAAATTTCACATTAATGTCTTTTTTGCACAGGCCTCTTCGAAGGTTTTTTTTTAATTGCTACTATGACATCAAGGAGGATTGAGGAGAAAGGCCCAGTATCAATGAAGGGAAAATAATGTCTTTCTCTATGTGAAAGGAGAAGCTCACTTTAGGCAGAAAATTGGGAGCCAAAGACAACACCTCTGTATCTTCAAAACGTTTCAAATAAGGGTATGGTAAGGAACCTAAGGCCTCATGCACCAAGGGTTTTAGCATTTGCAGACCCTCAGATTCTGTAAATCAGAGGTTTTGTGGATGCTAAAACTCTTTTGAAGGACATGTAATGATTATTGTCTCCATAAACTTGAACATAGAGCAAGAAGGTAAAAGAAATGTTGAATCAACTCTCCAATGCATTTACAAAAGTATCACAAATCAGACGGTCAATACTTTCTGCTTCATTTCTTTGTCACTAAATCAATTGGTAAGATGGTACAGTGAAATATGTTAAAGCGAATATGCCTTTGCAATCATCAAAACCCACCCATTTTGGGTGCAATTTGCAGCCGCGGCCCGTGCAGGAAAGAACAATGGGGCAGTAGGTCTGGGTGGGGGGAGATTTCTACAGACGATGACGAAGGAAAATTTATTATTTATTTAATTTTCCCTCATGGTCGTCTGTCAAAATCCCCCCCTCCCTACCCTACCACTCCACTGCTTTTACCTGCATGGGCCGCCGCTGACAGTTTGGTACCCCTTTATCTTTACTAATAATTATTGTTTTAGTAGCAGTTTGCTTTTGATAGTACACATTTTTTGGACCACCAGCTATACTTTTTAAATGCATGAATATTGTTTACAGCCATTAGTTTATGATTATACCAGAAATCAAACCGGGCCACGTCTACTATGGAAGAATGAGGATAAGTAAATCATGACAGGTGGCTTGTCTTGGGTCCTGAAGTATTTCTGAAACAGCTGCAGTACAGGATGCATGTGCACGTGCACTCCACAATTTGAGTCATGAATTAATGACCTCATGTGAGTCATGATCAAGGTAAGGTTATATCCCAAATCGATATAAATTGGCAATAGGTGTAGGATCTTGGGTAAAATAAGTAGCCAGTTCAAGAATGAGTTCTCAGTGATAGCCAGTTTTGCCCAATTTGTATGGATTTAGGGGCACATGCATCAAGGTAAGTATTTGCGATTCCTTAATAGCGATTATTAAGGAATCGCTATTAAGAGTAAGGAATCGCAATTGCCAATGCATGTAGGTTTCGCTAAAATAATAGCGATTCCTACACATTTTCTATTAGCGAATCACAAATTGTGATTCACTAATAGAGAATGCTTTCCCATTCATTCCTATGGGCCTAGAGGCACATAGGAATGAATGGGAAACCATTCGCAATTTGTGATTACCAAATAGGTAATCACAAATTGCGAATGCAATTTCAAGGGTGCTAGGGGGCCAAAAGGCCACCCTGATGCACCCCAAAAATTGGCACGTGTGCACATCTGGCGCACACACATGCCCCAAGGGCATGTGTGTGCGCCACATGGCACTTAGAAAAATGCATGTGTGTGCGCCACATGGCACTTAGAAAAATGCTAATTTTTGCATTTTTCTATGGAATTGCAAATTACCATCAACTTGAAGGATTGCGATTAAGTCCCAATCTGAAATTGCTTCTTGCATTGCATTTAGGGAATCACAAATTGTGATTCCCTAACTGCATTCGCAAAATAGGTAATCGCAAATTTTGCGAATGGCTTTGGCCTTAATGCATCCCAAATGGCTCATTAACGGTCGCAAAGGGGCCGATTCTGCGAATCGGCCCGCATGGGACTGGTAATTAGCTTGATGCATGTGCGCCTTAGTTTTGTCCAATCTCAGTGTGGATGTTATTGCTCTACCTTAATATCTTGAATATAACCTTTGGAAGGCACCAATTGTATGTGACAGTTTGATTATACACGTAATCAAGTGACTGGATCACTTTGTGGTAATCCTGAATCAGTTCCCAGATACTCAAATTCTGAGGCACATTGTAGAAAGAGCTGATCAAGGCAGATATTTTTTCTAAGGGACTGGTGTGGCTATATTGCAAAGAACTTTGTTTTGGATTGTATGATTTCTGTAACAAACAAGAGGCTGATTATCAATTGTCACACAACATGAGGTACATCTCTCTATTAGATGACAGATTATTCAGGAGATCGTTATAATGCAGGTAAAACAAGCATGGTGCAAGGACCCAACCTTGCCTTTCCCCACTGAAAAGAGTAAAATTTCCAGTAGTTTTCCAATTTGGGGCCATTAAATCGAGCCATAGTTACCTAAATGCTTTAATAGGGTGTGAGCTGACTACCAATCTTCCACTACAGGCACAGGTTTTATTCTGAGAATAGATGGGCATTTGAGATCAACAGATGTGATTTTTAAGGGTGTTTTTCTGTGGTTAATATGTAGAGATTATAAAATTTAGCTGGAATACTTGGTCAAAAATACTGCACAGTTGGATGCCTGCCTGAAACTGGGACATGACATTGCAGTAGCTTGCAATGGATTTTTGTTTATAGTTGTGACTGTTTGTATTTTGTTTTTACATTGTGTTGCCCAAAGTACACATTTTTCCACTGAGAACACCGGTGGTTTTGCACAGTTCCTTCAAGCATCTGTCTCTCTCAATTATAGATCTGTCTTGGCCACTATTCTAGATCTGCAGAAATTTGGCCCTTTTCTAATATAACTTTTTGTTATGTTTATCATAAATTGTCTTTTCTAGATATTTCCTTCTTAAGGTAGATATGTTGTTAGCTTTGGTATATGTTTCAAATATAAATTAACATTTATTCATGTAATTATTCATTACAATGTGATAATCAAGTCTGCTTAAAAATATTTGTTTTCCTGTATTGATTGAATTCTCTTTTCCATTGATTGCTTTAATGAAATCTTCATTTCTCGCTTATTATTTATAAGCAATTGGCAAATACTCACGAAATATAAGTAAGTGAAAGACTGCAAGGGTTTACTATTAATTGTTTATTCTAGAAATGCTTGACAATTTTGAGATTCAAGATATAAACTATAACAGTGTAATAATATAGAGAGGGACATCGTACCTGGCATTCAAGACTGAGGGTCATACTGAGCTGTAATCACCTTCACTTGCTGAAGGCTTTAGGGAAGGCCCATAAAACCTTCACTCGCCAGGGTTATCTGCCTGCCTGGAGACCGTTGAGAGTAGTAGCTGTTATTGTTTTGCTGAACATTGGTTCTATAGTTTAAAAGAGGTATGCAGATGTGAATAATCTCTGTAACCTATTTTGTGTGATGTTTAGCTTAGCTAGCCTAGAGGAAGATTGGGTTAGAAATACTGATTTAAAGATGCTTTATGATATCATTACTATGTTAAAATATTTTTGTTATTCACCTTCCTGATAATTATTGTTGTCATTATTCTACTCCTTTTTCCAATAGTTACTATTCATATTGTATGCACTAGGATAGGATTTCGATTTTAAATAAATCTAGAAAATATGTTCCTGTTTGGTTTTGGGATTTTTAGGAAAAAGTGGGAAAAAAGGGTTGTGCAAGAAAGCTTGCGCCTTCGTCTAAAAACATCTAAAAAAAATTGACAAAAGGTTTACTGTGTTAGGATCACCATCTTCCCAGATATCAGGAACAAGCTGAGTAGTATCAAGAGAAATCCCATTTCCCTAATTTTTGTGGTTTCAAACTACTAGTATTTTTTGGTGAACCAAGGTGTGAAACACATAGAGGATCCCAGAAAGGTATACATTTTGTGAAAGTAGATAGCATTATGAATTCTGAATTCAGCAAGGGGTCATTTGTGTAGATCCCTTCACATGTTCCTATAAAAACCTAATAATTAAAATAAAAGAAATTAAGATAAGTAGAAAAAAATAGCAATCTGTGACAAGGTTTTCATCTGTAACTTTTTATCACAATGGCCGATTTACAAAAGCAATATATAATTACATCCATCAGGATATAAAGGATATTCAAGGTTTTTCAAATACCTGCAATACCCACAGCCAACAACTGAACTGCATCTTATAATGATTTTCATTTACATGGTAATATCTAATATATGAAAAATTGGTAGGAAAAATAGGTGTTTCTAAAACGTGCACCACAAATGATTTTAGGAGCAGTGGTTATCTGTATAGCCCTGAATTTGGAGATGACAATATTATGTGATTCAGAGAGAATGTTGCAAAATACGTTCTTTCTTTCACACTGGCTTACATTTGGAAGCCAAAAATGCAAGGAAACAAGAGAAAACCAGAGATATCCAAATGGTTAAAGCTAATGTTCAACTATTCTGTGTTTCCACATTGTCTCCCAATAAAAGTGGTATACCAATTGTGTAGCTGGGCCTAGCGGCTGTGGTACAAAGAAACTCTAAACACAACATGGAGACATCACATTTTACCCAGCAAAATCAAATCTTTTTTTATAATGTTGGTAGCTGTGGAATTTGGCCACTGCTTAGCCACCACCGAGAGAAGCCTACCAAATGCAGACATTAATGAAAACTAGAAAATCAGGGAAGTTCAGGGTGGTGCGAGATGTGTGGAGTTAATGATCCATAATGCCTTGCAAACCACAAACATTGGCTAAAATTATTTCTGTGACAGAAATATTTGGAAGCTGTGGGGATCCAAAACATTACTATCACCCAGCATTCCCACATTTCTACTGTTACAAATGGTACCCCACTTGTGTGGCTTGGTCTAGCCCTGCAACAACAACAACAAAAACAAGAACATCATGTGTACACATAAGTAAAACTGAGGGAAAAACTACCCGGTTTCATAATGTGGGTAGCGGTGTAATTTGGGCTTGGGCTCCATTGCCTCCCAGGGAAACCAACTGTTGGAAGGTGGATTATTAGTAGGGGTAAGTATGCACCCACCACTAGCAGCAATAAAGCCACCAACGCAATATGAGGTCCAGTGAAGGTCTCAATACATTAGCCCCTGGCTCAACCCTTGGAAGCTGTCTGCGAGAAGGCAGGCTTAACTCAGGAGACATGTGTGTGAAGCATTTAAAAACAACAGTACACTAAATAAGTAAGACACAAAACACAATAAAAATCCACAACCAATTCATAATGATAGGAAATATTTTTTATGATTAAAATGATACCGAAGCGACAGAAATCCAATATGCGGAACCAGAGATATGAATTTCTAAGGATTGAAAAACTTTCTAGTGCTTAAAAACATATAGCGCCAACTTGGGACATCTGGTCGCACTTGACCGGGACAAAGTCAAAGTTTGAGGCCGACAGCGATGGACCCCTGGTCGTATACTCTAAGAGGGAGGCCTCTGTCAAAATGTAACCTTCGCACTTCAAAACTTTTCTCAAGCTTTTCCTCTTGACTGCAAGCAAGGCACTTTGTCAGGCCAGATTTGCAGCAGGTTCACCAACTTGGTTCAGCGGGAGCCCCAGTCAACTCCTGGAAGTCTTGAGCTCCAGAGCTTTAAGCGGGATGAACCTGAAATCCAGGACCGGTCGCGGTTGGACGTAGTCATATTGACTCTCAACGTCGGGTCAGTCCACTTATGGAACTTTTTCCAACAGTTGCTCCAAACTTCTGGAACTTCTTCTTGAAGTTCCTCTTGAGTGTTCAAAGTGTCCAAAACACAAATACAAGGGTTTAGAAGCTTTGAGATGGTCCTTGGAAGTTTGCAACTACAATTCCCACAATGCACCTTGCCAAATCATTAAAAGTCCACTGGGCGCACTCTAGGCTAGGGACTTCTTGAGGGAGATGGTACAGGGAAGCTTTCAGAGATTCGTCTCTTAATCATTTTGAAGCAAGGCAAAGTCCTCAGGTCTGAAGTTCCAAGTGCGCAGCAGGCACAGTCCTTCAGAGTGCAATCCTGTGGGGTGCAGACCAGGGTTCCAGCAGGGCAGTCCTTCTTCTCCTTGTAGTTTCAGGCAGCAGATCTGAGTTGCTATGCAGCGTACACATGTTTATCCAATGATCTGGTGGGGATCGCAGGGGGGCACCCCTATCCAATAAGGTGTCAGGTGCCACCCAAAAGCATGAAAGCTTCCTCCAAAGTGTGGCATATTCTTGTCCCACAAATCACTGTACTTCAAAATCCAAGATGAAGAATTCCTCTTCTTGTTAGTTTTACCTGGCTAAGCCAACCTACTCGTGAGGCTCATTTCCTTTAACACTCGTCCTCCAGACATCCTAAAAACTCAATTTCTGGGGCTGCCGTTTAGCTGGGGGGACAGGAGGAGGGGATATTCCTTTTGAGTGTAATGCACTGATCATACAACAGAGGGCCAGATTTATTAAGGGCTTGCGTTGCTCTTGCAACACAAGCCCTTGAATCAGATTTACTTTTCCACGCAGAGCCACCTTGAGTGGCTCTACGTGGCATAGTAAATCTGGAGTAACTCAAGACAGCTTGTGTTATTCTACACTAAGTAGGTGTTCCATGGGTGGAGCGTGGGTTTTCCACGGATCCACTCATGATGTTTGTCGCATTCCCAGATTTACTAACAGTTGTAAATCTTAGAATGCATTAGAGTGCTACACCTTCCCAGATGAGGCATAACAAGGAGAAATATCTTTATTTCTCCTCGTTATTTCCTCTTTCAGTGGAATTTACTTCTTTCTGCACAAAAAACTATTCTGTCTGAAAGTCAGGCACCCTTTCACCATGGCAAAAGGGAGCCTGCATTGGTGCTTTGCAGCCACAAGTGCACCAGCACAGAGCAGGAATGCTCCATATGTAATGAATTTTGGGCCCTCCCTGCCCTCTCTATTTGATACAGAACATCAAGTTGTCACCAAATGTCAGTAAATCTGCCCCAGAATATTTACCGCATTCTGAACAAGGATGAAGGTGGCAAGCAAGCTATAAATATAACCCATGTGTGTACTGTTGGGTGCAGTGTTCTGTGTGTCACTCGCACTTTGACTTTGTGCTTTCTATTTACACAAGATCCCTATGATAACAAACCTAGGCTAAGCTTTTCCTACCTGTACATGTCTTTGTCACCCTGAAAGTCCTAAGTGATACCATACATGTGCTAAGTGAAGCTTTATTAACACCTCCGGTAGCAGCTTCCTGAGGCCCAGGAAAATGCATCTTTCATGAGCCTTTATCACACTTGATGTGCTAAATCCAACTTCTTTCAGTTTGTGGAAGAAAGCTGGGGTGTCCATGGATGTCTTTGGGACTTGGTCTACATTCCTCAGGCTATCTGAGCATATATATCTTTGAAACTAAGGTAACCATGTTGGGGCAGACTGTCCTACATTCTCTAAATAGCACTTCTAAAACTATCAAGAGCATTAAGGTTTTGCGGTTTGGTTCACAGAGTACTCTGTGACAATGTGGAGTATGTTCCATCCACTGTTATGAGCAGTGCTGTTACTGTGACAAACTGAAAATTTGCCACATTCTGACAGATGATGATTGTGTCAAGCAGGCCACAAGCAAGACCAAGACCCAGATTTAGTAATCGTTCACTCAATGCAGTAAGGCAAGTTGCATGAAGGAGAGAGGGCTTAATTGCACCATACAGGATACCTTTGTGCACAAAACAATCCTTAGAGGCTTATTCCTCTTTGTATGTTTGCTGTAGAATACAGAACACATGCAAAGAGGACGTAACAAGGAGAAAAAACAATATGTCTCCTCATTATGTGCAGGTCAGGACAAACCTAGCGCTATTGACTTTAGTACATCTGGGTTGCTTCAAAATACATGGGTGAATGCATGGAACCGCTCATACTCCACTCATGAAATGCCTCCCTGGCGCAGGGTAATGCAAGCTAGCGTGAGGTGCTGCATTGCGTTACTTTGTAGGTCGAAAGTGATACAAGGCCAAACATTTATCGATTTGCGTGGCATATGAATGAATGAGCCCACCATTGCCCCAGCACCAGCACTTTGAAGGGGACTCCATCCCCCAAAGGTCCTAGGCGCAGGCGCCACCGACCCGCAGCAGCAGCGCCAGGAGGCGCATAAAGGCAGCTCGGGGTTCCCACGGCGCGGGAAGCACGTGGGCGTGCCCGGGCAAAGCCCGGGCAAAAGGCAGGCCCGTCTGCACCCGTCAGCGGCCGACAGAGGCTGAGCTGGGCCCGGTTTCTTGGTTTTACTCCAACGGGTGTTCTTTTGCAGTGGAAAATTGGCAAATTGGGCCTGAAAAGACCAACTGTAAAGAGGTAATCCAAGACCCGGAAGAGCTCCGGAAAGTAACTCTGTTGTAACTCACTGCAATCACGCAATGGGAAAAAGAAAGGGGAGCCACTTAGACCCATTAAGGGAGAAGGGCGATGCACAAAGTAATTTGATTAAAAGCTACCTGACTTCCGTAATGGGTGAAATTGAAAATGAGATAGGCATAGTTGAAGCTAGGATGGACTCAGCAATAAAAGATCCACCCCTACTGCCACTAAACCTACCAGTGCTGAACAAGCACAGAAAGAACATAATAGTCTGACACTGTTAACACCTAAGTCCCTAAAGAAAGTGGAGTTATTACCCTTAAGTAAGCCCTCGGAGCGTTCTTTTTGTCGGTCCTCTAATCCCTGTGTGATTAAAGACACGCAATCATTGACCGCATTAGAAGCCATCTCATGGTTGGATAGTCCTCCCTGCAAAAAAAGCAGGCAAGATCCAAATATAGTAGAGATACCAAAATCGATCACCCCTGAAATAATCCCCTGCTCCTCAGTCAGACAAGGCACAAATAAAAAGAAAGGTACAGGGAAAAACCCCACAAGAAAGACTTCCAAGGGGGAGCCCGCCAGGAAAAAATTGGGTGCGAATAATACTGGCAGCTTTGATCAACTCATCATCAAAAAAACTTT
This sequence comes from Calotriton arnoldi, assembly GCA_963921515.1. Lineage (NCBI taxonomy): Eukaryota > Metazoa > Chordata > Amphibia > Caudata > Salamandridae > Calotriton > Calotriton arnoldi. The sequence continues at coordinate 46,373 of CAWUFW010009869.1, forward strand.
ATTCGATTCACAGAATCATTAAAGCGTGGTTAAAGCACTAAAAACATTAGTAAATTAAACACATAAAATACATTGATCCTAATAATATTTACAGTTAGCAGCAGCAAAACCATGTATCAATTTGCTACATTTTTATATTTGGAGATCTTTAGTTATTTTAGTCACAAAGATTTTTGTTTTGATTCATTATATATAGTATTTAGTGTTAGATTCTATAAAGTGTCAAGTGCAAGTTTGTTCGAGCTTATTAAAAACAACTATTACACGTTTTTCATCATATTATTTACATTATATGCTGGTACGATTTTATAACATATACTACCTTTACACAGTTAAAAAACTTTGGATAAGGTTGTAATTAAAATTTTTGTCCCCATATACAATTTGATAGAATATTTCACAATGTGCCAAGTGCAAATTTGTGTATACTACTTATTAATAAGCTTTGATCAACTGCATGAGCAGCTAAATTCTATATTCCAATTATGCTCCGGGACACTTGAAAAATTAACTCTCCTGGAGGAAAAGATCGAGGAAGTAATCTGGGCCCAACAAAATCTCATAAGAAAAGTAGGCACCTCGGAAGAGATGGGGAACTTTAATGGATCCCGAGGGGCTAACTCTGGGTCTGTAAACAAAACACATGCTAACCCACAGAGTCAAGAATTAAAACAGATACCAACCGTGAGGCCTGAGACATTATTGCCATTTGGGCTGCTACTGGATAAACAAATGGCTCGAGACTTACGGGACACAAATCACAGGGCATCTAAAGGTTCCAGTGACACCTATCAATTTAATCAAAATAATATAAGACCACATATCCCACCGGAGTGTACTCCTTACATAATAGTTTTGGAAAATGTTCCCCCACTCAGGCAGGCACAATATGAATCTCATGGATCCCTAGTGAATAAAGTCTCTTTCTGGCTGAAGAGATACTCCAACTGGTCTTATGATCTATCCAGGGAAATTAGCTCTACAAGAAGAGTCAATTGGCTGGGCCCTGCACCAAAGTCATCCCACGGGGATTGCATAATTATCAATTTCAGGAATCTGCGCCTGGTTAAATATCTTTTTCAAAGTCTTGCATAAAATCCCTTTTATGTTGAAGGTATTAGAGCACAACCTTTAGGTTTCTTTTATCAACAAAAAACCCGCACACCGATAGGTCATATAAACAGCCCACCGCATCTTGATCTTAAATTAGACAAAGCTGCTCCCCCGAGATCGACAAATTACTTCCCTCTCTCAAATAGATTTGAAGCTCTGTCAGAATTGGAAGCACAAGACTGACAATTACTGGTTTCAGAGGGGACAGAAATATCAAAAGAGAATTGTACTGTTTTACCAGCGTCAACTCTCCCTGCGACTAAAACACGACAAGAGGGTCTTAGTATCGTCTCATGGAACAATGCGGGTCTTCGGTCCAAGATCGATAATCGGGATTGGAAAATTTTGCTTGATCAACACCAAATTGTTCGTTGCCAAGAGACTTGGACAATGGACTCCTTGCATGTTGACGCATATGCGTCTTATGATGTACCAGCTGTCCCTTTAAGAGCAAGCCGAGCAAAAGGGGGCTTAGTCACCTTTATATCAGTGGCACTGACAGATATCTCAATAAGAGAATTGTGTAAATCCCAATATTATCAGCTGTGTTTAATTATAATGCCAAAGATATTTGATCTGCTTTTAATTAATTATTATTACAATGTTTTTGATCAAACTGTGACAAATATCATAGATGACCTAGAGGATGTTATAATTGAAGCTCAGAATAATCATATAAAGGATCTGAAAATAATTCGGGTGGGAGTTTTTAATATAGGAACTTGTGACCCTAGGGTCCAGGAATCTTGTGGTATCTGCGATGAGAGGGATCAGCCCTTGAACCATTTCAAACATACTCCTTATGGGGATACATTAAATAGAGTTGCCATTGCTAAGAATCTGAAATTCACACAAGCCCTGGATGTGGTTATCTCCCCCCAGATTCCGACATACGTGGGTCCCTTATTGTCTTCGACTATCGACCATATTTTAATCAGCGAAGACCTAGCAAAATTCTTTAAGGTATGTGTAGTTAGGGCAAGTTGTATGAGTGACCATAACCCCATTGTTTTAACTTTAAATCTATTTGTGACTGCGGAAAAGGACAAGAATATTCAGAACAGGGTAGCATATAACAGAAATAAGGGCATTAGTATTAAATGGTAAAAGGTGGATAAGATGGCCCTTCTCACAGACCTTATGACAAATAATAAGGCCGATATCGAGCAGTGCTTTCAGACTCCTCTCCATCGGAGAATGTCATAGTGGTCTTTAAAAATTTAAATGGCCTCATGGCAGATAAACTAACTAAATGTAGTAGAAAAACTCCTGAAAACCCAAGATGGTTTAACAAGATCTGCTCTAATGCCCATAAGGCGCTATGGTCGGCCTTAAAAAAGACCCCGAGGAATAAGGATGAAATAACAAAAGCAAGGAAAGACTATAAAAAGGTAATTGGGGAAAAGAAACCGTACCTGGAGGATAAGGCCTGGGAAGATCTAAAAATTGCCTCGACCCTAAAAGACTCTCATGCTTTCTGGGAGGTGGTAAACTCATTTTCTATGTCCGGTGATGAAACGCCCAAAATAGATACTGTAATCCCAGCTGAAGCCTGGGTCAAACACTTTTCGGAAATTTTTTCTCCGGAACCAAGGATGGTAAATAGATCTTCAGTTATAAAACCTCCCAGTGATATAAGATCCGCCCAGGTCCTAAGCAATTCAATAGAGCTAAGTGAGGTACTGCTGGCTAAAGAGAATAGTTGCCCAGAGAAAGCCCCGGGCCCGGACAGAATTCTGGTTGATTTTTACAAACATTTACCCGATTTTTGGGCCACTTTGATTACAAACGTTTCAAAAGCCGCAATAGTGGGCCCACTAGTCAAGACCTGGCAAGAAGCCATCATAGTGCTGATTTTTAAAAAGGCGGACAAAACGCAACCTCATTGCTATCGTCCTATTTTCCTGCTTGGCAGTTCAGTTAAAATCTTGGGCAGGGTAACCTTTGCCAAACTAGAACTTTGGGCGCTTGAACACCAGGCGACCTCTGATCTATCAATTCGGATTCCGGCCAGGATTTGGAACTATGGAACAAACATTAAATCTGGCATTAATTGTTCAAAAGTACACCAAAGCACAAACAGGTTGTGTTCATCTAGCCTTTATGGACCTAACCTGTGCCTTTGAAACAGTGAATCGCAGCCAACTATGGTCCATCATGTCACAAATGGGGATTGATGGAGCAATTATCACCTTGCTCAGTAGGCTTCATGAGCACACCTCAGCCTCAGTACGCTATAGCAGTAAGGGAGATTTGACCGAAGGATTCCCCTCAGATATAGGGGTAGGGCAGGGCTGTGTCCTGGCCCCATTCCTCTTTATATTATATATTAATGGGCTTGGAGACCAACTATGTAAGGTTGTGAAGGACACCCCAAGATGTAACTCGTGCCAAAACCCCGTACTGCTATATGCTGACGACGCTGTCCTGATAGCTAGGACAGCAAATGGCCTATAAATACTGCTTGATTAATTTAATGTTTTTATGAACGATCTGGGGCTAAAAGTTAATCGTACTAAATCATTTATCGTGAAATGTGGCCCAAACAAATCCAAAACAAGAGCATTTTTATTGGGGGGGGGTGAAGAAATTAAGAAAGTCCCGCATTTTACTTACCTGGGGGTACCATTTGATGCGGATTTTAATTGGAAACATGGTTTAAATATCAGAACTATGCAATTTCAGAAATCAATTGATGCTGTTTTTAGATTTGTTAAACGATTGGGACACAAACCAACCAAAGGGATTTTATGTATTTAGAAGAGTAAAAGCCTTTCAATGGTAACTTTTGGGGCTTGCGTGTGGGGACACGTAAATTGTAAATCACTTCAAATAATAGAGAACAAGTTTCTAAGAAGACTTCTCTCAGTGCCCCAGAGCTCCTCTGTTTCTTTCTGTCATGAGCAAGTCGGTCTGAGCTATTTGAAAGACTATATTGCGATACAACCACTGTTGCTCTGGCTAAAGACCTGGAAGAATCCAGAGGCCGCCCTCTTCAGGACAATACTGGCAGACTGCTTGAAGCTGGATAATAGCTTAGACATACCCTGGTTAAGGTATGTCAAAACGAGTTTTGCTAAAATGGGTGTCATAGAATACTATACAAACCCCGATACATTAAAAATGTGTCGACTGCCACTATTAAATCACTCTTCTATCAAAGTCATGTGCTGGCAGGCTCTATATGTAATGTGACTGGTCATCCAGAGCCTCCCTCTCAGCCACAAAGAGAACCTGCCCTCTACCTGCAAATTGACCTAAATGAAAGGAGGACATTTCTGTTGACTAGGTTGCGTTTAAAAATAATACACTTCTTAGTGCCTTCCCTATTCAAGGCCCGTGGTTTGCAGCACTCCCTGTTTGTCCTTGTGACAGTTGCTCATCCCAAAGCACTACGCACTTTATTTTATTTTGTAGATTTTGTACCCCCCAGAAGAAGCAGTACATCCGCCCACTATTACTGGCAGCAGGGATTAGAAATTATAAACTGGCAATGTAATATCTACTCTCCCTAGGAACAAATGAGATCATATACTGCATTTTAAATTATCTTTTTACTGTTTTTAAGATTCGTAGTAGATACTAATTATTTTAAAATCTGTAAACTTTGTGTATGTGGATTTGCTGTCTCTTAAATGAAAATGTGTATGTGCAATCTTTTATGTCTCTTTTAGAGTCGAATAAAGTATTCTTCACTGACACTTGCTTTGCCTTGCATTGACTTGCAAGGACTTTACAAGTGCTTAGTAAATCTGGTTCCAAGTTGTAAAGACTTTCCATACTGGAGACAACAATTTGAAAGGCTGCTTTGCTTCTCAAGTAGTGGCTCAAGCCCAGTATGTATCCATGCACAGCCATTAAAGGTGCATTCTATCAGTATGACAGCTGCACTTCAGTTAATTTCCCAAAACTGGTCTTCCTGTGGTGGTCTGTTGGTAGCAGCATTGTATGTTGCTAACTGGGTCAGGTGGGTAAACAACTTCTTATAGCATGTGAGAATTAAATGGCTGAAATACATGGTTGTTATTATTATCCACTCCACTCATGCACTTTTTATAATCAACTATAAAGCTGGGCTTGTAAACTTTTGCCAACTGACCTCAAATCCTCCAAAGAACAGACAAGTTCTGTCCTCATCGATTTTAGTGAGCATGTGTACATGCTGCCTATCTGAAACTTTGACAATAGCAGTTTGTTGGAACACAAAGTAGTGATCCTGGTTTTTTAGAGCTTTTGGTGTCCTTTGCGGAAATATCATACTGTACAGCTTGTCACAGCGCCAGATTTGTAAAGCTTGCTGAAAAGCTCGACTCCTTATAGAAGTTGCCCACATAAAAGTTTTACCTTTATGAAGGAGTGATTGGACAAGCTCCCATATCGACATCTGAGCCCTACTTGACCGAGGAGAGACTGCGGCTCGGATCCCACTAAACCTCTCGGCAGCCTTTAATATGGTCTCCCATCACACACTCATTACAAGGCTGCACAGCATAGGCACCCAAGGAGCCGCTCTCAGATGGATCGCCTCTTTCCTCACCAGAAGAACGCAATGAGTCTGCCTTCCCCCTTTCACCTCCGAACCCGGGGAAATCATCTGTGAAGTACCCCAGGGATCCTCACTCAGCCACACTTTCTTCAACACTTATATAACACATCCAGCCAGCATTGTCAAAACCCATAAACACAACATCATATCCTACACCAACGACACACAACACATCCTCTCCCTTTCCGAAGACAGCACCAACACCAAGACTAACTTCCACAACTGCATGCATACGTCGCCAACTGGACGAAGAACAACTGCCTGAATGTCAGGACCCCACAAGTCTTACCTTCTGCTTGTAGAGCGTTCTCGCAGGGATGACATGAACAACCTCCACCGTCTCCCACCTCTCTCCTGTCATAATATACAACCTGATCGGGGTGGTGGTGGAGGCCGGGGGAAGGAATCCTAATAAGCGGTGGTTTGTTTCTAGAGCGCAGGCACGGTTGGATATGCCCAATGGAGATGAAGGAACCCCTCTTGGAATTACTGCCTGTAAGTACAAACCATAAGGTGATCAATACCGCCCTCACAAGCACACATACATACACGCTTGTAGGAAATGCAGTCAGGGGAAACATCTATAGTCACCTGGGATGTGGCACTCTGATAGGTTGTGGTGTATGACCTCCATCACCAAGGAACACGGAACATAAACGGAGGAGCACATGCGCATGTGTAGGAGGTAACAGGATTGTGGATTCCACTTAAAAGAAATGAAATGAAATGAAAACAAGATTTATAAAGCGCCTGGTTACCCATGGGCATCCCCGCGCTAATGCCTGCTAACACACTAATCTGAAGCTATTCATTTAGGGAAGAGTAATGTTTTAATCTGCTTCCGGAAGATGAGGTAGTTCAGTTGGGCACGGATCTGCGGAGGTAAGCCATTCCAGATCTTAGCCACATTATACGAGTAAAGGCGGCCGCCACTTCGTGCTCTCGTTATTCTTGGAGTTGCCAGTAGATGTTTAGTTTCTGACCTGAGGGCTCTGTTAGGATGGTATCGGTGGGTAAGGGACTGGATGACCACAGGTCCCTTACCTGAAAGTGACCTGTGGGCTATACATAGAGCCTTGAACTCTATGCGCTCACGAATAGGGAGCCAATGTAAAGATGCCAAAGCTGGTTTAGCGGAAGACCGCTTTGGGATGTTCATAAGCATGCGAGCGGCGCAGTTTTGAACAATTTGTAGCTTCCGTATCGAGGAGCCAGGGGCTCCCAGATAAAGAGCGTTGGCATAGTCAAGTCGTGATAAAATGAGAGCCTGAATTAGGACTCTTCTTGCAGGTAAGGGGAGTAGTGGGAGCACTTTACGGATCATTCGAAGGATCCCGTAACAGCTTGCCGCTACCCTTTGCCCTTGTTCTTTAAAATCAAGGTTCTGGTCAAGCCAGACACCCAGACTTTTAATTTGATGTTTGGGGGTAGGGGCAGGACCAAATGAGCTGGGCCAGAGTAGCTCAAAGTTTATATTTTCTTTGTTCCCTAGGAGCATTAATTCTGTTTTTGATCCATTGAGTTTCAAGAAGGACTCTTCCATCCACCTTGAAACTTTTTCTAGACAAAGGGCAAGACAGGTACTGGAGGGATCCCGCTGGTTGACAGAGACAACCAGCTGGGTGTCATCAGCATATGTAATTATCCGAACCCCAAATGGTAGCACAATCTCTGCCAAAGGCCTCAAATAAACGTTAAAAAGTGTGGGGCTGAGGGAGGAGCCCTGAGGCACCCCACATGTCAGCGGTATAGATTTAGAAGAAATGCCGTCTTCAAAAACTTTGAAAGATCGGTCTTCTAAAAAAGATTGGAGCCCATTGAGCATAGTCCCCGCAATCCCTACCTCGGCCAGTCTCTCTATCAAAAGCTGGTGGTTAACCGTGTCGAAGGCTGCGCTTAAATCTAGAAGGATAATAGCTGCGCAACCTCCTGCGTCTAGGATTTTTCTCGCCTCTTCCACTACCACCAGAAGAGCCGTCTCCGTCCCATGTTGAGGTCTGAAACCCATCTGGGAGGAATGGAAACAGTTATTGCTCTCCAAGAAGGTAGATAGAACAGAATTCACATATTTCTCGGCAATCTTACTGATAGCCGGCAGCAGGGAGATGGGGCGATAGTTACTCCAGACTTCAGGGTCCAGGGTAGGCTTTTTCAATAAGGCTTTAACCATAGCCTGTTTCCACAGTGGAGGGACTATCCCTGAGGAAAGAGTATCAAGCGCTCCTGCGCGGAAAGCAATAATAAGATGAGAGACGATGCACCCTTGTGCGTGTTCTTTATAAGGATTCAGAAGCGCTCCTGCGCTGTGATCATAAAGGTGCCGAAAGGCAACGCGCTCCTGCGCGTGCCACTACACAGCGAATGCTGAAAGCGCCTCTGCACTTTCACTATGGACAAGATGCTGAAAATAGCCAAAAGGCAATGTGCTCCTGCGCTTGCCTCTGCACAACCTGGTCTGAAAGCGCTTCTGCGCTTCTTCAGAATTGAGTTGCTGGTCTTATGGCCATGCGCTCCTGCGCTAGCCACGCCAGAGAATACTGCACTAGCGCTCATGCGCCGATGCGGACGTGGAAGATCAGTGCCTTCCGTGAAGGCTGACGTGGTTATTGGTAACGCGCTCCTGCGCGTACCGTCGTACGAAATATGCCTGAATGTACAATTGAGGAAAGTAAAGGCAATGCACTCCACCTGCGTGTGCCTCGAGTAACAATGCTGAAAGCACTTCTGCGCTTTTGCTCCGCAATAGACGCTGGTCTTGCAACAACGCACTCCGGCGCGAGTCACGTAAGGAATGCTGCACCAGCACTCCTGTGCTGGTGCGAACACAGTAATACCTGTGTCTTCGGTGGAATCCAGGGGAAAATAAGTACTCAAGGACTCCGACTTACGCCGTGGTCGTAATCAGGATCAGAAGCAACCCGGGTTGAGCACCGCTGGTTCTTATGCGGTCTCGCCCGGAATTGCTCTAGTGGTGACCTCTGGTTCTGCTTCCTGTTCAGGAAGCCAGACCGACAACCCCACATGGAAGTGGGTCACGCACACGCAGACACACGGGCCGGATCTATGACACTGAATTTCAACACAGACAAGACAGAGGTACTGATCCTCAGTAACAAAAGCTCCCATGGGATGCATCCTCGTGGCCCTCAGAACTCAAACCTTATCCTAACCCCATTGACTATGCTAGGAACCTAGGCATCATTCTGGACAGCAAGCTAACCATAGCAACTTAGGTCAACTCTGTCTCCTTCTTCTGCTTCTTCATCCTCTGCATGCTTCTTCAGATATTCAAATGGCTACCCCAGAGTTCAAGACTCACCATAACCCAGGCCCTCATCTCCAGCCGACTGGACTACAGCAAAGTTCTCAATGCAGGGATCGCACCTCACCTCCTCCGACGATACAGACCATACAGAACGCCACAGCCAGACTCGTCCTGGATCTCCCTAGATGAACCCACATCACCCCCTACCTCAGGGAACCCAACTGACTCCCTATGCCGAAAAGATGCCAATGCAAGCTCCTGACCCACACATACAAGGCCCTACACAACTGCAGACCTGCCTACTTGAACCAATGCCTGAACTTCCATCAGCCCACCAGACACCTCCGTTCTGCTTCCCTTTCTCTAACCATCACTCCCTGAATCCGATGTAGCAGATGCAGAGGTCACTCCTTCTCCTACCTAGCAACAAAGACATGGAAAGAGCTGCTCTTTCATCTCCAGACCTCCCCATCTCTTCCAGAGTTCTGAAAGTACCTTAAGACCTGGCTGTTCGGCTAGTCATCTGGACTCTCCTAGTGCCTGGATAACGTCACGGTGACAAGACGCGTTCTACAAACCTACTGGCTGATTGATTGAGACTGTATAAATACCCAGTAGAGCTCTCACACAGCATGTACATCTTGATGCCATATTAAGCTCTTTTGCTTCATATGTAATGCGTGTACAGCATTAGCACTTTATAAAAGATGAATGAATGAATGAAAGATCGGATTTGATATAACACACAGCTACTAATACTAGAGTGTCCTGGCGCTGAGGGTGGACAAATGGCAGATCACTGAAGCATAAACCATTTATTGAAAAGCCAGGTTTTGAGATGTTTCCTGAAAGTTGGCAGGTCCGCGGTGGCTCTCAGCATAGCAGGCAAACTGTTCCATGCTTGTGCACCCAAGAATCTGAAGGATCTGCCCCCCATACGGGCTAAGCGTATTTTAGGGGTGCGGGCAAGATCGGCAGTGGATGATCTTAAGGTCCTTGTTGGATTGTAACGGTTAACACGTATACTGAGGTATTTGGGGCCTTTGCCGTGAAGTGCTTTGAAAAATATCACCATGGCTTTGAACTTGCCCCTTTCCTTCATTCACAGCCAGTGCAAGAACTTAAGGATGGGCTTCGGTCTAAGGATTGCCCTAGCCGCAGCATTTTGCACCACTTGCAGGTACTGTATAAGGTAATCGGGCAGGCCTAGGTACAGGCTGTTAGCGTAGTCTAGTTTTGACGTCACCAAAACTTGAACCACTATCTTCCTACTGTCCGATGACAGTAATGGCAGAATTTGTTTTTGCATACGAAGTATACCAAAACAGGAGCCAATCAGAGCTTGAACCTGTGGACCCATGGAAAGGGCATTGTCAATGACAATGCCCAGGTTTTTAACCCTCTCTTGGGCTAAATGGGGAGGAGACAACTCCTCCGGCCACCATGTACTCCAGTTACACACTGCAGGTTGGCCAAAAAAGACAATCTCTGATTTATCCTGATTGCATTTCAACTAATTTATTTTGAGCCAGTTGAACATCAAGAACTCATCAACTGCGATATTCTTCACAGGAATAAAAATCTCTCTAAACCTGGCAGACAAATGCTCCACAACAGGCCGAATTCTGAACAACCTGCCATGGTCTTGATGGTCCCTGCGGCAATGCTGCAGAATTGTCATTGAAATGCAGCATATGCTGCAAAATCAAAAACCTGTTTCTGCTCAGGACTGGTTGGAAGCTGGGTGCTGCCCAAACCATGTGAGTAGATCAGTAGGACTGCACGCTTGGTTTGTGCACTATTCCCATGTTAAACGTAAGGCCTAGAATGTTTTTTCATTCCCCAAGTAAAGAAGCAATCCACCAGTGTGTCCTAGAATGAGGCATGAGAGTGCCTCAATGCTCCCTCAGAAAACGTTTGGTACACAAATTTGTTTGGTGTACAAAGAGAAGGATGTGGTCAATAAGCAAAAAATTTGCATTATTGACCTTACATTCATTGTTTGCAGTGAATGGGGGAATTTAGGGCTGAACTGAGTTCGGGGGTACCAAGAGAGCACTCTGTGTTCAGGACCATTCCTGCCTGATCTCTGGATTAGGCAACCTTGCTACTATTTCAGTTGCTCTCAGAGTACTTGTGAAGCGACATCATGACTGCAATAACCATGTAGCTCAGAATAACTAGAAGAAGTCATCATCGGATGGAACTCCGCTGCCTGAAAATTTGCTTTCAGATTGTGCTTCATGATCCTCTTCCTCAGATGCTGTCTCAGTATCAGATTATGCCTCAGAAATGCCCTTGATTATTTCAGTTAGTGTCTGGGCATGCACAGAGGCTCCACTCTGTTAAATAATCTGAAATACTATGTACTACGTAAAAGAAGTATGCTGCCAACTCAGGGGTTCATTTACAAGCCCATTGCGCCGCCTGTGTGTTTTGTTTTTGACGACTGGTGGCGCAATGGGCTTGCCCATATTTACAAGGCCACGTAAAGTCACCCTGCATGACTTTTCATGGCCTTGTAAATATGGCCCCTTCCACACATTACTTTGTGTAAAAGGGGCATTCCATGGGTGTTACTGTGGGTTCCCACGCAGCATCTATGGAACTTGAGGTATTCCCAGATTTACAAGATTTTGTTAAATACTGGAAAAGCGTCAGAATCTTAAGCCTCCCCAGAGGAGGCATAGGAATGGTGCAACGAGGGCGAATACTTTTATTTCTCCTCATTCTTTCCTCTTTCTATGCTTGCTGCATCCTGCAGCAAGCATAGAAAGAGGAACATTCCATTAATGATTGTTTTTGTTCAGGAAGGTGTCCCTTCCTGCACAAAAATAATCATCCCTACAGCGCAGACAACCTTGCAAAATGATGCAAGGGGACCAGCGCTGGTGTATGGCAGCCAATTGTGCACCAGCGCAGGGGAAAGCACAGGGATGCATCATATTGTTGTTAATACAACGCATCCCTGTAGTTTGAAAATGACGCACCACAGAGCAACTAAATGGCTTGTGGCGCCCTGCTGTGTAATTTTCTTGTAGATGAGGCTCCTGGTGGGTGGGTGTGTGTTTGTGTGTTAATGAGGTATGAGCTCAATATTGTGAAGACAAAGAAGTGGAAAATCTAAAAAAACATTTAGCTCTTGATGTTCAAATCCAAACAACTTCTCCAATTTGCTTCCCGAAAGAACTTCTCCAAAGACACTAAGGGGGATATTCACAAGAACGTTCGATAAACATCGCCAAAATAGGTTAACACAATATTACATATCACCGTCTATCGCGGGAAAATAACTTTGCGTTAACAAGGCTTTCTCAACACGGCGGTAACATGCGATAGTTCCCCGACAACGCGGCTAATGTCCGCGATAACATTACCGGGACGGCGATAAAAATCCAAAGCCGAACGCGAAAAAAGTTGGGATGGGCCCAACCGCGATAAGACAATCAGCGAAAAGCAGCACCAGGCCTGCAATTCACACATGTCAGGCGTGAAAAACCACTACAAAAGCACAAAACAAAAACACAAAAAAACAACAAACTACAGCAAAGCACAATGGAGGCAGCCGGAGCAGTGACAGAGGACGGCCAGAACCCCACAAGCCCCCCGGAGGGGCAGGCTGGGACCTCGGGAACAGGGAAGGGCAAGGACAAGAAGAAGAGGAAGACGCGGTTCAGTCTGCAGGAAAACAGGATCCTGATTACGGAGGTGATAGAACACCATCAACATCTGTTCGTCACCTCCACTGTGTCATTGGCAACAAGAAATGGAATATGGCAGTCCATCGTCGACAAGGTGAATGCCGTCGGAGTGCGGAGGAGGACAATGGACGAGGTCAAGAGGCGCTGGAATGATGTGAAGCGCAAGACCAAGCAGAAACTCGCCAACAACCAGAAGGCAGCAATGCAGACTGGAGGTGGGAGTCCAGCGCCACAGGAGGAGCTGGATGAGATGGAGGAAATGGTGTCCACAGTCATCAGTGTGGAGACGGTGGCAGGAGTTGGGGGACCGGACACTGCTCAACATGACCCGACACAACAGCAACAGGGTGAGTAACCACCAGGGACTGGGGGGACGGGGGGAGATGGGCACAATGGCACACATGCACAATCAAGCGGAGCACAGTGCACACCCACAATCACCCTGGATCATGTCCCTGAACCCCTTGGCACACTGCAGCACACATAGCAACAGCACGTAGGCCCCTGTCGACTATGTGCCCAGAGGAGGCCCGCCCACACATCACTCATCCCACAACCAACCCATGCACATGTGCTGAAGCCAGCAAAGCTGCGGGTCTGTGAGTCACACTGACAATGCAAGTGACACTGCATGACGATTAGCATGGCTGCAGTCCGATCATCATGATATGGTGCACGCCACCACACTGAGGTGGCGGAGTGTGGACCACATCCGTAAAGGAGCAGGTCACACTCTGACACATCCACCTGCACAAACAACCCCTGACGTCAACTACACATCTGCGGACAAACCATGCCCCAGAGTCCCAACTGCCACCAAGACCCAAATCCACCCTAGTCTGCAACATCTCAGCACCGTATGGGCACATTGGTCAAAGGCACACCGCCTGAAAGGGACAAGGGGGAGCAAAATCAGAGCTGCAGGGGCGACCCTCCCAAAATGCAGCACACACATGACATTCAGAGCACATCAGCATTGACAACAATGTGGTACAAACTGCAACACGTCAACAGAGGACAGAGGACACCACAGGTGCCACTTGTGTGTAGAAACTGGCCAATCACATTTGGCATAGCAGGGAAATGTGAGATGTCAATGTACAAGTACAAACACATATCCGTGATGTTGTCGAAAGGTCCACTGTCCCGCATCAAATAGGCAGCTCCTCCTGAACAGTCACAATGTACATTGTCATGCAGTCTGTATGTGAACTTGTGCAATGCGTCAACATACATGTGAACACAATGAAATACTGCATCTCCCCTTCACATTGCAGAGGGAGCATCAAAACCTCCTGCAGAGCAGCCCCAACAACTCTTCACTGATGACGAGGAGGACATCCCCGACATCGACACCGAAGCCCTCCAAGTCCTCATTGACAGCTTCGGCACCCCACCTCGAGGAGCAGTGCAGCCCAGCTGCATCGAGGAGACCCCACCCCCTGCACAGACCACACAGCAGGACGCACCTACCACCCCGGCCTTCTCGCAGGACCCCCACAAACAACACATGGCCTTCCAACGCCGTGTGTTGGAGGTCCAGGAGAAGATGGCTGATCAGGTGCGGGTGGGGTTCGACCTCATGGCAGCCAAACTTGATGCCATACATGGGTGTCTGATTCCCATCAGGGACCACATACAGTCCCTAACGGACACCCACAGTCCGCTCCATGCTCTCCAACGATCCATGGCTGACATCACTGGAGTCATGATACTGAGACAAGAACAACTGTCCATTCAGAGTGGCTCCAGCGATGTCAGCCGGGAGTTGGGACAGATGCAGAGGCTCATGGAGAACATGGAGCGGATGACGGCGGATAGAATGGCTGCCACGGCTGCACACCAGCGAGTTGTGGCTGGGACCTTCCATGCCCTGCAGCACATCGTCATGGCATTGCTGCCTCAAGGCCTTGCACAGATGAATGCTGCTGCTGCTTCTACATCCACATCTCCGCCCCCTGATGTGTCAGTGCCTCACAGTGCGGCAGGCAATCCACCTCCGGCCCCTGAAGTGTCAGTGGCACACAGTGCGGCAGGCAATCCACCTCCGGCCCCTAATGTGTCAGTGGCACACAGTGCGGCCGAAATTCCACCACCACCCACATGTGAGGCACATGTGACATCAGAGGACGAAGATGCAGGTGAATCAACCTTACTGGTAAGGAGGAGGCAGTAGCATTCATCTCCGCCATATGGCCTGTTTCTGCTTGGTTCTGCCCTTTGCATCATCACCGTCCACTGTCCCCCGATGCACTCTGCGACACTCACCTTGGACCTCGACATGGACTGCCATATTCTGTTTGGTTGCCAATGACACAGCGATCAGACTGCGGACTGAACTCTTCCTCTTCCGATGTACTTGTCATTCCCTGAAGGACTCTGGCTGGCCCTCCATGGGCCAATAATGTGAAGTGGGGTTTGCATGGCCCTGAACTGCTCCAGCTGCACCACTCCATTGGATGTGAATAAACATTCAGAATCGCACAGATGTTTCATGTCTTTGATCATTCAGGTATGAAAGTATGGATGAATGCAGGGTGAGTGATTCCCCCTTACGTCCATGTTGCTCATGTTGTGGGACTTGAGTCACAGGGTGCAACATTGCTGATTGCGGTCCGTGTGGCGTAGACACTACAACAGAGACACAAGCATCAGTTACTCCCTTGTCCAGCCCGGAACTGAAGCACACCCAGAGCCCCGGGGTCATTGTTCCCACCCCTACGCTGGCCCGGCATACGGCAGGCCAGACCGCTCCGCTTACCCTCAGAGGGGACGATGACAAAGCTACATGTCCCAGGTCTTCCCTGTAGTGATCTGCTGATCACTGGTCTAGTTATCAGCATGCCACAGCCACTCCCTGAGGGCTGGTTCACACCCACACCACACCCATCCAGCACAGGTGTCACAGGGCATGTGACCCTGCCAATAAAAGGGGCCTAGCACATCACATTCCCCACTGCCGGAGATGACATGATGGCGTCCGCAACACGTGGCTCAATCATGAAGGGTCCATGACTTGTGGCGCACGGAGTTAGTGGCACCCGCCGCACTGCGGCTGGCAGGGGCCTGCCGCCACGTGACAATGACTTGGGTTCCACAGGGTCAGTGGCACCCGCTGCACTGCGGCCCTGCACGGGCCTACCGCCACGGGACGACGACTTGAGTTGCACAGGGTTAGTGGCACATGAAGCGCTGAGCGGGTGTACAGCCAGCAATGATGCAGTAGGTCTGGAGGCTGGACGGTGACTCGTGGTGCACTGAGGTAGGGGCACACGAGGCCCAGAGCCCGGCCCGGGCCTACCACCACGTGGCGATGACTTGTGGTGCACTGAGTTCGATCCACCTGAAGAGCTGAGCGGGTGTGCAGCCTGTGATGATGCTGTGTGCACTAATATGATCTCTGCCATTGCAAAATCAAGACCCAGAATCACGTGTGTGACTTAATGGCCCACGGGGCGGGGCTGCATGAAGTGGAGGCTGCCAAGGTTGTGGACCCCGGGCTTGGAACTTGAACCGGCACGTGGTGGGCCCTCTTGGAGACACCCTGGTGGCGGAAGGTGATCAGTGAGGCCTGGGTGCGCAGGGGCGGGTAAACACCGCTGGGCGGTGGGAGGAGCTGGGGTGCAGCAGCCTTTGTGCGCAGGGTCGGCCAAGCGATGATGGCGTGTGCAATGATATGAACTCTGCCATTCATAAATCTGGACTCTGTTTCAGATAAGGGACCTGGTGGACTGCAGTGTATACCGGCACGTGGTTGGAGACACACCGGTGGCAGCAGGTGAGCAGTGAGGCCTGGGTCCGCAGTGTCGGCACTCTTTCTCCCTCTCCCTCTCTTCCTTTCACTGTCTCTCTCTCTTCCTCTGTTACTCTCTCTCTTCTTCTCCCTCTCTTCCTTTCACTGTCTCTCTCCCTTCCTCTGTTACTCTCTCTCTCCTTCTCCCTCTCTTCCTTTCACTGTCTCTCTCTCTCTTCCTCTGTTACTCTCTCTCTCCTTCTCCCTCTCTTCCTTTCACTGTCTCTCTCTCTTCCTCTGTTACTCTCTCTCTCCTTCTCCCTCTCTTCCTTTCAATGTCTCTCTCTCTTCCTCTGTTACTCTCTCTCTCCTTCTCCCTCTCTTCCTTTCACTGTCTCTCTCTCTTCCTCTGTTACTCTCTCTCTCTCCCTTTCCCTCTCTCCCCCTTTCTCTCTCTCCCTCTCTTTCACTCTCTCTCTCTCTCTCCCTTTCTTTCTCTCTCTCTTTCTCTCTCTCTCTGTCCTTTGATGAGCGCATGACACACCTTCTTATCTTGAATTTTGTCTTTCAGGCTGTGTCTTACAGATTGTACAGAGAAGACCCGCCTTGACTCTTCCGAATGGTTGTTTTGTGTAAAATTTGAATTAAATAATTTGTTTGGAAATTCAAAGATGAATGAATGATTCTCCTTTTTCTGACCACACATGAATGTTGATTGTTGTACTTGACATCAGGCGAATAGTTTTGTACATGATTTCATAGAGTTGATGTAAAATATCTCTGTTTGGGGTAGGGCCCCGGGTGGGGGGAGGTCCGGGGGGGGGCGGTGCTTGTTGTGGCCCTCTTGGGTGTCCGGCTGCATGATCGGTAGCTCCATGGCATCTGTTGTTCTTCTGGTGTGGCTGTGGGCTGGGCTCACATTTCTGGTGCAGGTTATCGTCCGACTTAATACCAGGTAAGAGCAGGTGTTAATTCCCTGCTGCTAACGTGCCTTATCACATGTTTTGTGATCTTATCGCCGATCTGGCTGGTCGTTGAGAATGTTGTGAAGTGGTGTTGTCACGGGTTTTTGCACGGGAACGCCTACTCTGCATCTCATTAGCGTTAGTTGCCGGTGTCATCCGTGGCGATGTTTTTTGCGGCTGCTATCGCAGGAAAACTGGCGATATCAGCTGTTAGCACCAGCTTGTGAATGGGGCGATAAATCTATCGCCACTTTGGCTGCGATAAAGTGCCGCTAACTCGGCGATAAGTCCTTGAGAATATGCCCCTAAGATGCATATTTACAGTAAAGTGGCAAGGCGTGTCATTAAGCCAAGAAGGTTAACAACACGCTTTGTCACTTTAGAAATGCAGGGCTGTACCATATTTACTAGAATATGGTGCAGCCCTGTGTTTCCCCCTGCACTGGCGCTAAATTAAGCTGCCTAGCGCAAATGCAGGTACCCTTGCGCCATAGTGTATGACTGAAGTGCACTCACTCCTCACCCCACAATGTATTCTGTGGTATTGCTTACATGAAAAGTTGAAATAATATATTGTTCCTCATTTACTCATGGTAAATTCATTGAAAGTGGCCTGGGCTTGTGAACCACAAGTTTTCACCTTTTAAGATAAGATCGCTGCATTTCAGAAAGGGGAATATGAATTGGGCTGGTTAAGCATGAACATGTGAGCACATGCATGTGCGCACATGCGCAGGCTGCACAAGTGAGAATACTGTTGCGCACAGCCCAGTATCTGCGCACTGGTAGCCTGTTGCAGAAGGGACTCAACAGGGATTGCTAGTGACCTAGGCTAAGCCTTAAAATATTTGGAGGCATTCATAATGTAGATCTGCAGTGCTTATGTAAAATCTGTAGTGTTTACATTGAGAAGACATTATGGACGAAATCTGCCTTAATGTACAGCTTCCCTCCACTTAGGCCCACCCAGTCTAGCAAGGTACCAATATGAGGGAAACAGGCACTTGAGTTTAAATCAGCAGTCCTCATTCACCTCAATCCAAACTCCATTTGTTAGACCTGTCAGTCCTAGGGTGGGCTTCCCCCAAACCTTTTGCCTTCTCCCCTCCTGTTTTGCTGAACTTATTTTATTGGCCCTAGGACTCTGTGTACTTTACCAGGAATAACCTGTGCGTAAGGGCTTGTGCTCACTCCCTAAAACATTGTAAAATTTGCAAACACCTGATTGGCATATTTAATTTACTTAGAAATCCCTATAAAATTGATATACCATATATCCAGGGCTGGTAAATCAAATGCTACAAGTGGGCCTGCAGCATCTATTCTGCCTTCCGCTTTCATAGCCCCTTAAAACATATTCTAGGTCTGCCATCGCAGCTTGTGAGCAATTGTAAACTGTCAGTTTGACTTGGCATAATAAACCCCTTGCTCGGCCTAAAATTACCTTTTTATTACATATAAGTCACCCCTAAGGTAGGCCTTAAATAGCCAGTAGGGCAGGGTACATTTTATTTAACCAGCTAGACATGTACTTATAGGTTCTACAAGTCTTGGTAGTCAAAATAACAGAATGGGGATCAGGCTGTGCATAGCCCTATTTGCGCTTCAAAGACACTGCCTAAGCTCACACACAAAGACCTCCACACTAGCATATTGTGACCTAAGACAGACTAGGAAGAGCGTAGTGAGGTAGAAAATTCCAGACACTTTTGTGGGAGAAATCTCCCTAAGTTTCTTCCACTTCAAAACTGGCACCAGGTATAAAACTAGGACCCTCAGACCCACTCTTCTGTTCACTTCTGGATCTGCTTAAGGTCTCTCAGAGGACTGTCCTATGCCTTCTCCCTCCTTTCCCCCTTTTTTAAGTGCTTTCTTCTGCTTTTACCTCATTTTTTTCACTGCTTTCTCCTTTCTCTTCCTGATTTTTCTGAGTGCTTTCTCCTGCATTTGCCTAGTTTTTCACTGCTTTCTCCTTCCTTTCCCTGATCTTTTCGAGTTCCATCTCCTGCTTTTGCCTAGTATTTCACTGCTTTCTACTTCCTTTCCTCTTGTATTTCTGAATGCTATCTCTTTTTTAGTGTCTCTTTTTTTTAGTGCCTTCTCCTTCCTCTCCCTCGTGTTTCTGTCTGCTTTCTCCTGCTATTGCCTCGTTTAACAATGCTTTCTCTGTCCATTCCCTCATTTTTCTGAGTGCTTTCTCCTGCTCTTGCCTCATTTTTCACTGCTTTCTCCGCGAAGCAACTAGCAGCTCCAGCGCCTTGAAACCCTCATGGTTGATTTTCCATACTATATAAATCCTGATTGATTGTTTCCTGCTTGAACCCAAGCCTTCCAGAGTGACTACAAGGGCTAGTTGGCCCATATCCTGATCAGCGATTCAAGGACAGAAAAGACTCCAACCATCTTGAACCTACACCTGGACTCAGTCTGTGTGAGTTCTGACCCTCCAAGTGGTGCCTCTCCAGTCCTGGATCCTTGGGAGTGTTGTTGAAGGTGCCCAGATAGCCCAAATCCAACCCAAATCAAACCCAAAGATTTTTGCCAAAAAATGCTATGACACATGAGAGGAGACTGGGACCTACCTGCTCGCTGATCCACCCAAGGTGCATCGCCGGTCGGCTTGACTTCACGATAGCTCCCAAAACGCTTCTCCCCGGAGCAGCAAATCCTGTTCAGTGGCTCCTCGTCGGCTACAGCGTGCAAATTTGTTGTGCTGGAGATGTTTGACTTCATACAAGAAACAAAGTCCCAACATAGAAATCTTCACCACAGCTTCGTCCAGAGGCTACCTAACAACGACACTTCCTCTTCAGACACCACTGGCTGCCTTGGCACCTAAACTTTACCTTCCTAGACATTTTTCTTCAAAAAAGTCCGAAGGTAAGCGAAGACTGGGCCTAATCCACATTATGCCCCCAAAACGCGCTCCATTGTGGTTGCCCATAACTTTTGATTTTGCCCTGGTCTAGTGTGACTAGATGCTTTGATCTTTTAGGCGTTATTTTTCCACTTTAAACTTTAAAAATTAATATCTTTGATTCTGCAGATTTTTGCTGTTTTACTGTCAAATAATTAATTTAAATGTACTCTATTTTTCTAAATTGGTGAGGGATTTATCTTCTGTTGTATTTTCACTTTATTATTGTTTAAGTGCTGCATAAATGCTTTACTTAATGCCTTTAAGTTAAGCCTGATTGCTTTTGTGCCAAGCTGCTAGTGGATTAAGCACAGCGTGTACTAGCCATGCACTAGAGGGTCCAACACACCACGGCTCTCTCTCAGTGGTGCAAAGCACTACTCAGATGGGGATAGGCAGAAAGCTCTGTGCTGCAGTGGGAGGAAGCCCGTCGTATATGCTGGTGCCCTATAGCCACTGCCTGGAATACTATGGTCTTGCAGTACAAGGAACTGGCAGAAGAGGACCCTCTACCCTCACCATCGAAAATGTATAGGCTTCTGCTCTCCAGCTACCCTCCCCCACCATTATAATACGTCAGAGTTCACCACCAATCCGCAAACCCCCCTAATTCTGTATCGCATGATTATACCATTATCACTTGTGCCCCCGTGGTTTGCTTTCCATGTTCTGCAACCCATCTCCTTTCTTCATTGGGACCCCTCATCGTTCTAGGACACACAGGGAGAAAATTTTATATGGCAGCATGAAGCTAAAGGGTTCCGTCATTATACATCATTTCAAGCCAGTGCATTTCACTCATAGCATAATGTTTGTGCAGGTACAGAACCTTGGTTTCTTTCATGTACTGAATGTATCTGAAGATTGCTACACATTTTTGTTCTTATCCTGCTACAACTGCTAATGTCTAAATAAGAATGCTACCAATTTTTGTTCTTATGCAGCTACAACTGCTAATGTCAAAAGGTGATAAAACACAATCAAAATTGTTTAATCATCAGATGATTGAGCACAGATTAATTTGGTGACTTTTTATGGTTTCCCCAGAAAGGGATTGTGGCTGTTGCTCACATTAGTGATCAGTGGTGGAATATTGCATTTGTATTTGTGTAGTACCATACAGTGATTAGTGTAACACTAAAATTCCAAATAAATAATTTGACTCCAGACTCAACCTTTTTTTAAATTCTCCTTGATTGGCCATTTTTGCGTTTTCCAAGTTCAATCTCATTCTAAGCATGGAGTATGAACAGAACAACCTAGAGAGCTACACCACAACTGAGTTCAGAGGATTCTGTTGGTAGAGGGTCTTCCTGCAAAAAGGAATCGTTCCAGAAGGCCCTCAAGGCTAGGGTGGAGGTGCACTCGTTGAAAGCCGCACCGAGGAGAAGGAGACTATGGAAGAGCAAAAAAGGGACATGGGCTCAGGTCCTGAACTGCAGAATCCTAAAGAAGAGAGGAAAGACATGCCCACAGATGAGGAGCCCCTGCCAGGGCAGGAAGCATTGTGTCTTCCAACAGTCTGTCCCCAGAGGAGCTGGAGGACAGGAGGCTGAAAAGGAGTTAAAGCTGGAATTAGTAAAAATGGAGGCACCCATGGAGGAGGCTGCCGACAAAAAGGCCCTTGAGGAAATCAAACTGGTCCTAGAAGAGAGGCAAGCCAATGCAGAGGCAGCTGTCAAGAGGGCTGGAGAGGCGGCTGCTTGGGCACCTAAGGAAAATAAGTTGATCTTGGAGGAAAGGAGCTAAATCTCTGGGAGCTGAGCATCAGGGTCAAGAAAGTAGAGTCCATAAGCAATGGTGGCAGTGTATCTTCAGTGTCCACTGGAGAGGTGAGAATCCGCATACCACAATACCTGGTGCCCAGCTATGTGGTGGTAGACAACAGACAAGTGTTTTTACCACAGTGGGAATGTACACTCTTCTTACACTAAAGGTGGGGGACCAAAGTAAGTATGCCCATATGAAGGCCATCCTTGTCTCCAAATTTGGTCTGGCTGCTGAGAGGCACCTCCTCAGGATAAGGGACATACACAAACTGTCCCTAGAAAATAAAGTTTATCTGTACTATTCCAGCAAGGCATTGAGGACTTTGGAGAGGGGCAGCACAGCTGAGTATTTTACTGGGATGTATAAACTGATTCTGAGGGAACACATGCTCAATACCTGCTTTGCAGAGCTGCACTAACACTTAGTGGACAAAA
Source organism: Calotriton arnoldi (assembly GCA_963921515.1). Taxonomy (NCBI): domain Eukaryota; kingdom Metazoa; phylum Chordata; class Amphibia; order Caudata; family Salamandridae; genus Calotriton; species Calotriton arnoldi. Next base: position 68,817 of record CAWUFW010009869.1, read on the forward strand.
AACTCTCTCATCCCAGGGAGCTTACAAAGGAGACTTACCTCTAGGTACCATTGTATCTAAGAAGGTATCTAAGGGGGTTCCCATTAGGGTGGTCAGGGTTCCCACCAGAAGAAATGGAGGAAGAAGAATAAAAGCAAAGAGTTCTCTCAAGGCCCCCAAAATAGTTCACAGTGGAAGGGAACCCGGCCACACCCTGACTAAAAGAACAATGGCCACTGGGCTAATAAGGAAAGTAGGTTTGCCCCGAAGGGCCAGGAGTGATACAAGTTTTGGCACGCAAAATGGGATACCAAGTGTCCCAAGAGCTCACAGCTCCCCACTAGTGGGCAAAACCCGAGTTGGCTATTGTAGCTCTTGGGAAGGATATTGTCCCAGTTAGTGTGGAGGAGAAGGCAGAGGTTACCTTAGTGCCCCTGGGTGACAAGGAGATGATGCTCAAAGGCCTCATGCCTTTCAATACTTCCAAGTATAGGCAGAGGATGACCATTAATGGACAGATGGTGGAGGCTCTGAGGGACACAGAAGCCAGCATGACTACTGTGGAGTGTCATCTGGTATCCTCAGAGTGGGTGATACCCAATACATTACACTAGGTTATGGTAGCAGAAAACCAGTAGAGTCACTACCCAAAGACTACCCAGAGACTCTGATTCCCTTTGAGTGTAGGGGGGTCTCAGGTTCTCTTAAGGTAGGTCTGTTAGACAGTGATCTGGATCACACTGTCTAGAAGGAAGTAGAGCTCTGGCCACACCTGGGGATGTTAGGGTTGCCTGAGTGGGTCTTCATTTGGCCGGGGTAGAGAAACTCACTCCATTCGCAGAGTTGGTGGAATTCGGGAACTCTATGCTCCGAGTTTAATGCAGGGTTCTCGCTAAATTTCGCCATCCAGCATGTGGAGAATTTTATTTCTGTTGGCGCGCACAAGGCTTCTTTTGAAAACACAAGGAGATGATGGACGGAGCGCTGAAACATTTCAGACACTCACCCCCAGTCACAGATCTGGGTTGAATCCATCATCGTTCTTTAGCTCACTCCGCCACCCCAGTTCAGACATAGCTATATGCAAATCAGTCTTGACCCTGTGCCTCATGGGAACAGTCCAGCCCGAGGCCTTTGAGCATCATCTCCTTGTCACCCAGGGGCACTAAGGTAACCTCTGCCTTCTCCTCCACACTAACTGGGACAATATCTTTCCCAAGAGCTACAATAGCCAACTCGGGTTTTGCCCAAAAATCAGTCTTGACCCTGTGCCTCATGGGAACAGTCCAGCCCGAACTGCCAAGCCATGTCTTCCCTGGACCAGAAACAAGCATCCTGGGACCGGTTTCGGGATAACAGCCCTCATCAGCCAGGCTAGCTTGAATCCAGTGGCAAAGTGAGCAAGGAACCCACGTCTGGGCATACCCTGCCAACTTAGGGCGAACAAAGCAAACACAAGTAGATGATGGACGGAGCGCTGAAGCTTTTCAGACACTCGCCCACAGTCACAGATCTGGGTTGAATACATCATCGTTCTTTAGCTCACTCCGCCACCCCATTGTGATTTGCATATGGCTGGGTCCAAACTGGAAAGGCATGGTGAGCAAAAAAACGATAGATTTAGGCCCAGATTTCTGTACTGGGGTGAATGTATGATATTGTTCTGCATTCTGTCCATCAATTGTTCTTTTTGCATTTGTCACCCGAGTGGGACGGGTATGCCCAGACATGGGTCCCGTGCTCTCCATGCCACTAGAGTCAAACTATCCTGGGTGATGAGGGGTGAAACCCCGAAACCGGTCCTAGGATGCTTGATTCCAGTCCAGGGAGGACCTGGCCTGGCAGTTCGGGCTGGACTGTTCCCATTGGGCGCAGGGTCAAGACTGATTTGCATATGGCTGGGTCCAAACTGGAAAGGCATGGTGAGCAAAAAAACGATGGATTTAGGCCCAGAACTCTGTACCGGGGTGAATGTATGACATTGTTATGCATTCTGTCCATCAATTGTTCTTTTTGCATTTGTCACCTCGAGTGGGACGGGTATGCCCAGACGTGGGTCCTGTGCTCTCCATGGCACTGGAGTCTAGCTATCCTGGCTGATGAGGGGTGAAACCCCAAAACCGGTCCTAGGATGCTTGTTTCCAGTCCAGGGAGGACCTGGCCTAGCAGTTCGGGCTGGACTGCTCCCATTGGGCGCAGGGTCAAGACTGATTTGCATATGGCTGGGTCCAAACTGGAAAGGCATGGTGAGCAAAAAACGATGGATTTAGGCCCAGATCTCTGTACTGGGGTGAATGTATGACATTGTTCTACATTCTGTCCATCAATTGTTCTTTTTGCATTTGTCACCCCGAGTGGGACGGGTATGCCCAGACGTAGGTCCCATGCTCTCCATGCCACTGGAGTCAAGCTATCCTGGCTGATGAAGGGTAAAACCCAGAAACCGGTCCTAGGATGCTTGTTTCCAGTCCAGGGAGGACCTGGCCAGGCAGTTCGGGCTGGACTGTTCCCATTGGGCGCAGGGTCAAGACTGATTTGCATATGGCTGGGTCCACACTGGAAAGGCATGGTGAGCAAAAAAACGATGGATTTAGGCCCAGATCTCTGTACTGGGGTGAATGTATGACATTGTTCTGCATTCTGTCCATCAATTGTTCTTTTTGCAAGGCTTCTTTTGAAGCACGCTGGCAAGCGCTACAAAACTTTTTCGGCGGCTAGTGAGCGTGCACAAGATTTCAGCTTGCGCTGCTTCCGCCTGCAACATCGTCTTTTTCTTGACGTTGGCGAACGCAAACGGCGGCAGATGCACCTCGAGCAGATTCTCTGCTTAAGGAGCAGCTTAATCAACTCTAAAATACATTTTCAGGTTAATTTTCTACTCCAACGGACCATTCAAGTTCTTTTTTAGTGGGAGAAGCCTTTTTTGAATTTACTTTTTTTTTCAACAAGAAGGAAGTGAATCAGAGACCCAAACTTCCTGTTCCTGTCCAGCCTTCTCCTTGCAGTGCTTTGTCCAGCTCCTGGTCGTTTTTCATTTGGATTTGGACCTGAAAGGATCACTCTCTTTTTCTGCTGCATATATATCATTGGATTTGAGGACTTTGTTTCTTGAGATGTCACAAGTAAATTCAAAAACTTTTATATAAGGGTGTTGATTTTTTGATAAAGGGCATGCACCAGCATTTATTTGCACTTTTATTTGATTCTTAACATTTATTGTGGTGAGTGGCCTGCAGCTTTAGTAGGGCTCTAGTTATTTTTTGCATTTAGTTTTTCATCCTTTGCAAAGGAAAAATGTTGCATAGTTCAGTACATTTTCTCCATGTTTGTTAAATTTGCAATATTCATTTATTTTTGGCCTAGTCTGCCAATGGGCCATCCAGCCAGTAGGCACAGGCCAGTACTAGTCATCATTAGTGCACCACTGTTTCTGTGGTATATGTTGTTTTAAAACATCATGTAGGGCTGTGATAGCATTGGATTAAATTACAAATATGGTGGGTTCTTTTTGCATTTCACTTTTTTCCTGAAAAAAGTGTTTATATGGGATAATATTTGATGCTTTGAGAGGATGTGTACTGTAAATTTTTTATAGCTCTGTTATTTTTCATTTTTGGCATTGCTGAATTAACAGTAGTATAGTTTTTTCTTCAGCGTTGCCAATGCCTGCTTTGCGAGGCCAGTGTGTGTGCGTGTTTGCCATAGGCCACCATTTGTCTTTGTTCTTAATACCAAATGGCCAGGGGCCATTTTGTGTAGTCAGTGTCCATAGGCCGGCATGTGTTCTTTGTTTTCCATGACTCCTTGCTTGTTGTTGTTTGACCTTGTTGCCAGTGACCATTTTTTGTAGCCAGCTAGTATGCTTTTCCCATAGGCCTGAATGTGTTCTTTGTTGTGGCCATGCCTCCTTGCATGCTGTAATTGGTTGACCCTGAGCTTGGTGGCCATTTTGTGTAACCTAGCTACCCAGTGTGCTTTTGACATAGCCCTGCATGTGTTCTTTGCTGTGGCCATGCTTGCTGTTGTTGGTTTACCATGTGTTTTCCGGCCATTTTGTGTAGCCTAGCCAGCTAGTGTGTTTTGCTATAGGCCTGCATGTGGTTTTTGTTGTGGCCCTGCCTCCTTGCTCTCGGTTGGTGGTTGGCCATGTGGCTGGTGGTCATTTTGTGTAGCCTAGTCAGCTAGTGTGCTTTTGTCATAGGCCTGCATGTGTTCTTTGCTATGGCAATGCTTGCTGTTGTTGGTTTACTATGTGCCTGGTGGCCATTTTGTATAGCCTAGCCAGACAGTGTGTGTAGGAAAGTAGGATCTGCTTCTTATGGTTACCCCCACTTTTTGCTTCATGTTACACTGTTTTTGACTAGTCTGACTGGGATCCTGCTAATCAGGACCCCAGTCTATCTGCTTTCACCCTAAAATGTTTTGCCATGTACTTAGGCACACTCCAGATAGGATACTGGGGTACCCTTGTCAGTCCCTAGTATATGGTACACCTGTACCCAGGGCATAGGTACCCCAGAGGCCTCCCATGGGCTGAAGCATGTATTATGCCACCCATGAGAGGCCATGCAAAATGGAACTACAAGCCTGCCATTGCAGCCTGTGTAAGATGGTGCATGCACCACTTGCTTTAGATATAGGTTTACTATATCTATAGGTCACTACACTTTAGCAGGCCTTGACAATCCTGAAGGCAGGGTGCTGGGTTTTACGTGAGAGGGTGCCCCTGCATGAGCAGAGCACCCCTGCAGCCTTCCGAGACCATTATCCTGGGTTGTCCGTGATGCAGCCAGACATATAGGTAGAGGTGCATTATATGCTCACGTAAAATGCTATCTTGAAAACGGCTGCAACAAAACATGTCGTGTTTGGTATCAAACACCTTGGAATCATACCTCCACACCGGTAACCGGTATGATTCCACCGTTCTGAAGCGAGCTTCGTGGGGTACCTGGTCTATCCGGTACCAACCTTCTGTACCCGGGCAGCGCAAAATGGTTGCTGCCGACCAGAGACACATTTCTGCCCTCCTGCTGCCTAGCCAAGCTCGAGCAGGGGAAGGCAGCACAATAGACATCCTGTCACAGGGAGGTGTGACCACCTCCCAGACAGGATTTAGTGTATTGGGGCTGGGTGGGTGTACTTTCAAAGTCCCTGAAAGTCTGCATCTGGGGCACACTTGCTGTCCCTGTGCATAGTCCAGTTCAAACCAGTCCTGGGAGCCGTTGATTCCCGCTCTGGCACGAAACTGGACAAAGGACACAGGAGTAACCTCCCCACTGTCCTGACCCTCCCCTGGGAGGGTCCCCTGAATCTGTCCAACCGTCTCCAGTGGGTACAAAAGGGTTTACCTGGCTGTAGGACCCTAGATTCGATGTGGACAAGATTCTGAACAAGAAACCACTGACCTTCGACCGTCTGGACACTCTGAACGTCGCTGGACTTCGACTGGGCCCGACTTTGTCTCCCTCTCTGTCCAAAGCATTATCTGTGCCCATGCACCATACAGGCTCTGTGCAGGACCTGTGGAGCATCAAGGACAACTGAAGTTATCTCCCTTGGGGTGAAGGAGTCACTCCCCTGCATTCGCAGGCACCGTAATGCAACTGACCAGTCTGCTGCAGACTCCGAAGGCTCCAGCAACACAGGAGGTGGGTTCCTATGTTCATTGAGGTTGAGCTGCCCTCTCACCAAGTTTGAGGCCAGTATCTTTCGTGGGGACCGCATAACCTGAACCCCTGTGTACCATGTACTTTTGTAAGTGCAAATGCTTGTTGGCATTCCCCAACTAAGTGCAACCTCTACGCACATTTCATACTAAGGACTTCAGCCTCCTCGCACTCTGTGCCCTGCAAGCTACTTTGTGAAACTGCTAGAGGTCCCCTCGCGACTCCTGTGCCTTCGGCCTGTGGGTCCATTTGAGGGACAACACTGCTTTTCTAGGGCTCCCTTGGTTGCTCCAGGCCTGCCCTGACTCCCCTTGCTGTGGTGAGTCCCCTGGCCCTTGCTAGGCCAGACCATAACCTTCTTTGACCTTCTTCATGGGTTGCCGCTGCCAAGGCTTGTTGGTACTCCCGCCGGACACCAACCCCTCAGCACTCAACATCCTTTGTGGGACAGCTGGTATCCGGCTCCTGGTTGTCCTTGACGTCTCCTGGTCCCTGCAGCTGTAGAGTCAAGGTCTCCATCATCACACCTGAAGCACCCGACATCGGTGGGCCTTCGTCTACCAAGCCCCTGGTCACTCCTGAGTGACCCATACTCTATCCCCTCTGCTTTCAGGTTCCTTCCTTCAAGAATCCACCTGTGGGTTCCACCGGACACTTTTCTTCTTTCCAGCAGTGGCATTTCTTTGAAGACTCCCATAGAGATCGACGGCGGTTTCCGATGCCACTTCAGCCCTATGCACCCGGCTTCCCTGGGATAGGTAACTCTGGTACTTTGGTATCCACGGGTGGGGTGGCTCTCCAACCTTCTAGGTTCCAAAGGGTTTCTTTGTAATCCACTGGGAAGGGTCCTTAAACTTTAAAACTGCAACCGCGACTCTCCCATTGAATTGTACGTAGCACGTGGTCGTGTTCACACACTGCACCCGTCCTCCGTGGGGTCCCTACTTACTCACTTTGGGTGGTTCCTTGGGGTCCTAGCGATTCTACATCCTCTAGACACTGTCTTGACTTGAGTCGTGGTTCTTATACCACTTGTTTAGTATATAGTTTGGTGTCCCCCTGGAGCCCACTGTGTGTTAGTGCTACTTACGATTGTTTCTGTGCTACAGTATTGTGTGCTTTGTGTTTATCTGAGTGTAGCAGATACTGTGAGGTATTTAAGGTGTGTTATAATAATAAATACATATTTTTATAACTACTGTGTGGTTCTCCTTTCATTTAACCAATACAATAATGGTAAAACAAGCTGCTGAACATTCCTTCAAAACTAAGCCTGAAGGCTGCTCTCCACAGCTACCACTTGGATATTTCTAAGGTTATCTTTGACCTCTTAAATCACCATAAGGGTTGTTTGGACTGGTGCAAGGTCCCTACTTTAATTAGTGGACATAATATACCAGGTCAACTTCTCACAGTGTGCTTCTGCCATAATCATGCATGTGTTATTTATTGTGTCCATGCTTGCTGTTGGTAGTTGACCATATGTTTGGTGGCCCTTTTGTGTAGCCTAGCCAGCTGATTTGCTCCTGCCATAGTCCTGCACGTGTTATTGGTGTGGCCATGCTTGCTGTAGTTGGAGGCCATTTCGCGTAGCCAGCCAGTGTGCTTTTGCCATAGACCTGCATTTGTTCTTTATTGTGGCCCATGCCTCCTTGCTTGCTTTTGTTGGCTGACCATGTGACCGGTGGCCATTTTGTATAGCCTAGCCAGTCAGTGTGCTTTTGACATAGTCTTGCATGTGTTATTTGTTGTGACCACGCTTGCTGTTGTTGTCTTACCATGTGTTTAATGCCCATTTTGTGTAGCCTAGCCAGCCAGTGTGCTTTTGCCATAGGCCTGCATGTGTTCTTTGCTGGATTAATGCTGGCTGTTGTTGGTTGACCATGTGTCTGGTGGCCATTTTGCATAGCCTAGCCAGCCATTGTGCTTTTGCCACAGGGCCTGCATGTGTTCTTTGTTTTGGCCTTGCCTCCGTGCTTGCTGTTGCTGGTTGACCATGTGGTCAGTGGTAATTTTGTGTAGCCGAGCCAGTCAGTGTGCTTTTGCCAGAGTCCTGCATGTGTTCTTTGTTGTGGCCATGCCTCCTTGCTTGCTGTTGTTGGTTGACCATGTAGCCGTTGACCATTTTGTGAAGCAAAGCCAGCCAGTGTGCTTTCACCAGAGGCCTGCATGTATTCTTAGTTGTGACCAGTGGCCAGTTTGTCTAGCATAGCCAGCCAGTATGCTTTTGCCATAGGCCTGCATGTGTTTTTTGCTGTGGCAATGCTTGCTGTTGTTGGTTTATCATGTGTCTTGTGGTCATTGTGGCTAGCCTAGCCAGCCAGTGTGCTTCTGCCATAGACCTGCATGTGTTCTTTGTTGTGGCCATGCCTCCTTGCTTGCTGTTGTTGGTTGATCATGTATGCTGTAGCCATTTTGTGAAGCATAGCCAGCCAGTGTGCTTTCACCAGAGGCCTGCATGTATTCTTAGTTGTGACCGGTGGCCAGTTTGTCTAGCATAGCCAGCCAGTATGCTTTTGCCATAGGCCTGCATGTGTTTTTTGCTGTGGCAATGCTTACTGTTGTTGGTTTACCATGTGTTTTGTGGCCATTTTGTGTAGCCTAACCAGCCATTGTGCTTTTGCAAAAGGCCTGCATGTGTTCTTTGTGGTGGCCATGCCTCCTTGCTTGCTGTTGTTGGTTGATCATGTGGCCGGTGGCCATTTTGTGTATCTTAGCAAGTCAGTGTGCTTTTGTCATAGTCCTGCATGTGTTATTTGTTGTGCCCATGCTTGCTGTTGTTAATTGACCATGTGTTAGGTGGCCATTTTGTGTAGCCTAGCCTTCTAGTGTGCTTTCACCATAGGACTGCATGTGTTCTTTGTTGTGGCCGGTAGCACCTTGCTTGCTGTTGTTGTTTGACCATGTGGTTGGTTGCCTTTTTGTGTAGCCAGCCAGTGTGTTTTTGCCATAGGCCTGCATGTGTTCTTTGTTTTGGATATGCCTACTTGCTTGCTGTTGGTGGTTGACCATGTGGCCGATGGCCATTTGTGCAGCCACCCATTTTTCAAGTTTTCAAAGCCATTTTTCTAGGGAGATTGCTGTGAGAGGGCTGTGCCTTTTTATGTTTGTTCAATGTGACTTTTTTCTGAGATCAGTTTAATATTATGCTTGAGGATCATTGTAGTATTTGATTATTAACAGTGTTTTATAATGTATGCATTCTTTGCATTTTTTACCTGCACCTCCTTGCCCCCAATGGGTTTCTCATAGTCCCCTACAATCCCCTAATTTCTTTCATTTTTTTATTATTTACATTTTTGTATGTTATGTTTTTAGTTCTTTTATTTTTTTGTGTTTTTACATCTTTCACCATCCATCCACTTCCTGCCAGTATTCGTTTTTTAAGTATTATTATTCAATTTTTTTCCACAGGACCCCTGACTCTCATAGGTGCACACACAATAGCATTAATTTTTTAAAGATTATTCCATTTCCTCCTGTACACCCTTGCCTGCCAAGTGGCCAGTGGGAAGCAGATTTCCACCACTGGCGTGTCAAGCAAAAACCTTTTTCAGGGGTTGTGTGGCCTCCAGTGAACAAGCTGAGAGCAGCACTCCTGCATCAATTGCACCACCCCAACCTGAGCCCAAGCCCACATTTCTCAGTGAGGCAGCCACTGTAATCATGTCTATGCTGACGAGCAGTGACGTTGAATTGGATTTGTCTATTTCACAAAGTAGTACCCAATTGTTGCAGGAAAGTGGACAAGAGCTGCAGCCAGGAATTAATCTTAATGAAGTAGGAGCAGAACAGAAGGTTGAGCTTCCTGCTGAACAAGAACCTCCTCTTTTAGAACCATTGGTTTCCAGATCTCCTGCAAGAAAAGGGAAGGGTACTCCACCATTTTCTCCAAGCCCCTCTTCTGATGATCTGGGCATGCAGTGGACCCCAACTAAGACTAAGACAAGCCAGAAGAGGCAAGGGAAAAAGAAAGTTCCTGAAAGCCTTAGAATTATGGAAGAGGATGACGATGATGAGCCAGTCATCATGGAAGCTGACCTACAGGAAACCAACATTATCCCTTCTCATCAACCTGCTCCGAAGGATGTGGTACTGCTACCACCACCAGCTTTCAAATTTAAGGCCCCCGCTAAAACCTGCATCCACCACTACCTCAGTAATATGCACTGCAGGGAGGCAATTGTTGACGCACCCGCCTTCCTCCAATTCTTCAGTTATGTCAGAAAAGTTCACCTCCACAGTTTGGGACTTCTTTATGAATAGCAAGCAGGAGGAAAACATTGCAGTATGCTCCATTTGCCACATGAATGTTTATTGAGGTAAGACACTATGGTATTGGAGTACAAATGACCCATATGAAAAAACATCAACCAAGCCAATGGGAGGTGCACCTTAACCATTTTGCTGCTAGGCGTCCCCCCGTGCTAAGCCTTTTTTGTTAGCTATTTAGGGTAGTTTGCGCTTAGGCCCCTGTAACTTTTTGTCCACATATGGTATCCCTGCCAAATTTGCGTCCTTTTCTTCCAACATCATGGGGATTTTAAAGGTATGGAAGGTTTGTTGATTCCCCTGGAGGGGACCCAGAAATCATTTTGTTTTTTGGGGTGAAAAATTTGAAAAAAGTGCTGCAGAAGAAAGCATCTGTTTTTTTCCCTGCAAATGGTATCAACAAAGGGTTTGTGGTGCTGCTGAAATCACCAGCTTTTAGGGACACACAGACTTTTTACACAGTTTTGGCATTTTACTGGGACATAGCCTATTTTTGCTACTTTTTGTGCTTTCAACCTCCTTCCAGTAAGTGGTAGAAATCGGTATGAAAGCATTAGTGGATCCTGAAAAGCTATACATTTATGAAAATCAGACAAAATTCTGAATTCAGCAAGGGGTCATTTGTGTAGATCCTTCATGTATTTTTAATAGAAACTAACAGTTGAAAATAAGAAAAATTGAAAATGAGTTGAAAAAAACAGCCAATCTGGCCAACGTTTTAACCTGTATCTTCTTCTAAGTATGACAGATTTTTTAAAGCAATTCACTGTTGCATCCCCTGGACTCTTCTGGTTGTGGGGATATATAGGACTTATAGGTTCACCAAGAACCAGAGGAACCCAGAGTCAATAACTGAGCTACATCTTGCAATGGTTTTTCATTGTGTACCGGGTATATAGCAATTCATTTGGTAGAATATAAAGAGTGAAAAATAGGTATCAAGGATACCTATGTATTTCCGAAATGGGAACAAAATATGGAGTTTAGAAGCAGTACCTATTTGCACATCTCCGAAATTGTGGGTACCCGTACTAGCATGTCAATTATAGGACATTTTTCAAAGTGACCTCTTTTTTACACTTTGTCTTACATTTGTAAGGCAGAAATGCATAGAAAGTCAATAGGCACTAACAGTTGCTCTACAATTGTGTGTTCCCTTAAAATTAATTTTTTTCAGCTAAAGTTGAGGTTTGCAGGGTATTCTGGGTAGGGAAACGTTGGGGGATCCATGTAAGACATACCTTCCTGGACTCCCCAGGGTGTCTAGTTTTCAGAAATTTGTGGGTTTGGTAGGTTTCCCTCTTTGGCCACGAGCCCTGGGCCAAAAACCAAGGTGCTTCCCTTGCTAAACCAGGCCATTTTGTGATAGGTAATTATGATGTCTCCACAATACGTTTTGGGCCCTTGCCTGTTGCGGGTACTTGGCCCACCCACACGAGTGAGGAACCATTTTTATCAGGAGACCTGGGGGAATGCTGGGTGGAAGGAAAATTGTGTCAGCCCGGTGATCCCACAACTTTCCCTCACAGAAATTTGAGATAAATATGATTTTTTCAGCTAAATTTGAGGTTTGCAGGGGATTCTGGGTAGGGAAACGTTGGGGGTTCTATGTAAGACATACGTCCCTGGACTCCCCAGGGTGTCTAGTTTTCAGAAATGTGTGGGTTTGGTAGGTTTCCCTAGATGGCCGCCGAGCCCGGGGCCAAAAACCCAGGTGCCCCCCTTGCAAAACCAGGCCATTTTGTGATAGGTAATTATGGTGTCTCCACAATATGTTTTGGGCCCTTGCCTGTCGCGGGTACTTAGCCCACCCACACGAGTGAGGAACCATTTTTATCAGGAGACCTGGGGGAACGCTGGGTGGAAGGAAAAATGTCTCAGCCCAGTGATCCCACAACTTGCCCTCACAGAAATTTGAGAAAAATATGATTTTTGCAGCTAAATTTGAGGTTGGCAGGGGATTCTGGGTAAGAAAACGTTGGGGGATCCATGCAAGCCATTCCTCCCTGGACTCCCCCTGTCTCTAGTTTTCAGAAATGTGAGGGTTTGGTAGGTTTCCCTTGATGGCCCCCGAGCCCGGGGCCAAAAATCCAGCTGCCCCCCTTGCAAAACCAGGTAGTTTTGTGTTAGCTAAATTTGATATTTCCACAATACGTTTTGGGCCCTTGCCTGTCGCTGGTACTTGGCCCACTCACACGAGTGAGGAACCATTTTTATCAGGAGACCTGGGGGAACGCTGGGTGGTAGGAAAATTGTGTCAGCCCGGTGATCCCACAACTTTCCCACACAGAAATTTGAGAAAAATATGATTTTTGCAGCTAAATTGGAGGTTTGCAGGGGATTCTGGGTAAGAAAACGTTGGGGGATCCACACAAGCCATGCCTGCCTGGACTCCCCCTGTCTCTAGTTTTCAGAAATGTGAGGGTTTGGTAGGTTTCCCTAGATGGCCGCTGAGCCTGGGGCCAAAAACGTAGGTGACCCCCTTTGCAAAACTAGGTCGTTTTGTGATAGGTAATTTTGATGTCTCCACAATACGTTTTTGGCCCTTGTCTGTCGCGGGTACTTGGCCGACCTACACGAGGGAGGTACCATTGTTATCGGGAGACCTGAGGGAATGCTGGCTGGTTGGAAATTTGTGTCAGCCCGGTGATCCTAACACCTTCCGACACAGAAATTTGAGACACATTTGATTTTTTTCAGCTAAATATGAAGTTTTCAGGGGATTCTGGGTAGGAAAACGTTGGGGGATCCATGCAAGCCATACCTCCCTGTACTCTCCAGGGTATCTAGTTTTCAGTAATGTGTGGGTTTTGTAGGTTTCCCTAGAAGGCTGCCGAGCCCAGGGCCAAAAACCCAGCTGCCCCCCTTGCAAAACCAGGTCATTTTGTGATAGGTAAATTTGATGTTTCCACAATAGGTTTTGGGCCCTTGCCTGTCATGGGTACTTGGCCCACCCACTCGAGTGAGGAACCGTTTTTAACAGGAGACCTGGGGGAACGCGGGCTGGTAGGAAATTTGTGTCAGGCCAGTAATCCCACAACTTTCCCACACAGAAATTTAAGAAATATTTCATTTTTTTCAGATAAATTTGAGGTTTGCAGGGGATTCTGTGAAGGAAAACTTTGTGGGGTCTACCCAAGCCATACCTCCCTGAACTCCCCTGAGTGTCTAGTTTTCAAACATGTCTGGGTTTGGTAGGTTTCCCTACATTGCCGCTGAGCGCGGGTCCAAAAACCCAGGTGAGCCCCTTTGAAAAACCAGGTTGTTTTGTGATAGGTAATTTTGATGTCGCCACAATATATTTTGGGCCCTTCCCACCGCTGGCACTTGGCCCACCCACACAAGTGAGGTACCATTTTTATCAGGAGTCTTTGGAGAATGTGGGGTGGGTGGAAGTTTGTGGACCCACATAGGTTCCAGAACTTTCCTTCACAGAAATTTGGGGAAAATGTGTTTTTTTTTTACCAAGTTTGAGGTTTGCAAGGGATTCTGGGTAACGGAAGCTGGCGAGAGCCACACAAGTCACCCCATCCTGGAATTCCCTGGGTGTCTAGTGTTAAAAAATGTGTAGGTTTGGTAGGTTTCCCTAGGTGCTGGCAGAGCTAGGGTTCAAAATCCACAGCTAGGCACTTTGCAAAAAAAGGGTCCGTTTTCACTGTAAAAATGTGGTGTGTCCACATTGCGTTTTGGCCCATTTCCTGTCACGGGCACTAGGCCTACCCACACAAGTGAGGTACCATTTTTATCTGGCAATTTTGGGGAATGCGGGGTGGGTGGAATTTTGTGGATCCACACAGATTCCAGAACTTTCCATCACAGAAATGTGAGTAATTGCATTTTGTTTTATAAAGTTTGAGGTTTGCAAGGGATTCTGGGTAACAGAACCTGGTGAGAACCACACAAGTCACCCCCTCCTGGATTCCCCTGGGTGTCTAGTTTTCAAAAATTTATTAGTTTGCTAGGTTTCCGTAGGTGGCGGCAGAGCTAGGTTTCAAAATCCACAGCTAGGCACTTTGCAAAAAAAGGATCAGTTTTCAATGTAAAAATGTGATGTGTCCACATGTGTTATGGGCCGTTTCCTGTTGTGGGCACTAGGCCTACCCAAACAAGTGAGGTACCACTTTTATCTGGAGACTATGGGGAGTTTGGGGAGGTGGAAGTTTGTGGATCCACGCAGATCCCAGAACTTTCCATCACAGAAATGTGAGGAAAATGTGTTGTTTTTTTTACAAAGTTTGAGGTTTGCAAGGGATTACTTACCTGAATCTCTACCTTCCAGCATGCCCGCATGGACCCTGAAAAGAAACAAAGACACAATGTAGTTCGTTGTTTTACTACAGACTTAAGGATGAGTTAAAAGATCTATTAGCACAACAAGTCACATTTGTGAAGAGTTGATTGATCTAGTAGTTGAACTTGATCATCGCCATTCAGAGAGATTGAATGATAAAGGGTGTTCAGATAACAAGGTTCTGGTGGTGAGAGAAAAAAGGTCTGTAGCACCTAAGCCTGCTGATGCGTCAGAACCAATGCAGATTACGGGATATCAGAGGACCACTCACAAAGGAGGAAAGACAACATTGAAGAGACTTAAAAAAGTTTGTCTATATTGCGGTAGGAAAGGTAATTTCCTACGGTATTGTTATGTGAAGCCTACAAGCGCAGAAAAAGTATGAAAGCGCCTAAGACAGAGTCAGAAAACTAGACAATCCGGAGGCCTCAGAAGCTAACCTACTGAGTGACACCGATATAACAGTCTCCAAAATGTTAGCACAAACCAATTTAGACCAGGCATTCTGACATTTTCAAGTTCAAGTGAGGCTAGATTGGGACCATAATAATATACTCTTGTTAAACATTCTTTTGGACTCCTTTATCACAGGCAATTTCTTAGGCATTGCCTTGGCAAGGAACCGTGGAATACCTATTTGTCCCAAGGAATTTCCTGAGGTAGTGAAAGCCATTTATGGCAGTGACCTGTTGTCTGGTCCTATAGTTGATACCAGTTTGGAGTTAAACGTGTCTATTCAAGGCAACCATGTGGAATATGTTACATTCGAACTCATTAATGTGCCTCAGTTCCAGGCCATATTGGGAATTCCCGGGTACAGACACACAACCACAGTATAGACTTGACTATGGGCCTGATTTAGATCTTGGCTGATCAGGTCCTGCCATCACTTTTCCGTTAGATTCTCCGTCCGCCTACTAGACGGTCCGGCGGCTCTAGTTAGATGCTGGTGGGTCGATGGATGAGAGTCCGTCCAAGTGCCGCTTTCTCCACCAGATTTTGTCACTCGCGTCAACGGTGCCCTGGGCAATGCGGCTGTCAAAGAGAGTACAGACAGTAATTCCGCTGGGCCAAACACGATTTGCCTACCTGTCGACGTAACTGTGGCGGAGGAAGCTTCACACCTGAGTTGGCAGTATCAAAGGGATATAAGGCAGAAACTAGGCAGAAACTGACCTTTTATTTCAGCTTCCTTTTCTGTCATGGACCCTATCGTCCAAGTCCTGCCTTTGCTGCTGCTACTTGACCACGTATCAAATCAACCCTGTTGTTGTTGGAATTGAAGGTAGGCTTCTTTTTTACTTGTTACCTTTTGAATTGTCTGTTTACATTAGCTCATGACTCATGCATTTTTAAATCACTCTTCCAAGCAATATTTGACTAATGTCTAATGCATATGTGTGTAATGTGGTCTTTTAAGAAATTTATAGAAACACACCGGTATAATTTAATTTAATTTATAAATTTGGTACAAGCTACCTTTGTGATAATGGACACCTGCACAAAAATTGACATGAATCCAAAATTCTAAGGGGCATATTACCAAGAACGGCGTTAAAATTATTGCCGCTTTAGCGGCAGAAAACTGCCGCTAAAGCGGCAATAATGGGCTTGATAATATGCCCTTGAGAATTCCAATAGAAGCCCATGTTCTGGTGTAAACATGGGCTTCTATTGGAATTCTCAAAGGCATATTATCAAGCCCATTAATTTTAACGCCGTTCTTGGTAATATGCCCCCAAATGTGTCTATACAGGTGTGTTTAATCATTTTTGTAAACAATCAAATGAAATACATATGCATTAAACATTCTTGGAAATTTTTAAATTTAATACAATTTAGAAATTGCACTAGACAAGGCAAAACATTTGTTTTTTAGGAAATGTAAAATCAATGTTAGTTCTAAACTTGAAGCATCTTATATATTTATTAATGTCACATTTCACCTTGCCTAGTGCATTTTCTGTATATTTTTAATTGTAATTCACTCTTAATTTGCTTAAGGTGTAATGTATATGTGTTTATTTTTTATCACTCATCAAGTTTGTAGTAACGAGGTCCAGACGTGTAGAGGATGTTCAGTAGATTTATTGAAGTAGATTACAGGACATGCAGTTAAGTCCAGTACAGACCCCACCAGGAGCAGCCAGCATGCTGCTCAGCCCTCTCAACTGTGACTTCTGACTCCCAACATTCTGTAATACATCCTCCTTGGAACATTCCACTGGCAGAGCATGAGGTGACATGAATGACATTAAAGCCAGGATACTACATATCCCCTTTTCTTCTATATAAAAAAACAATAATGAAGGTAAACAGAAAGAAAAAAACAGAGATTGAGGATAGACAAAGAGGAAATCAGAAACATCACAACCAATAAGAGAAGAGAGCAACAAAGAGAGAACACGAGGATATATCGAAGAAAAACAGAGAAGCAACAGGTGAGGAAAACAGGTAAAAGTTTACCATCCTCCCTTCTGACAAAACAGAAACGAAAAGAGAAAGCACCAATAACTACCTCAAGACATACTTGCTGGCCAGGCAGGCATAAAAGGAGAGAAGTCATAGCACAACACAATAACCACAGAACAACGACCAGACACTAACACAGAGAAGAAGAAGGAAAAACCTCAAACGGACAAAAAAAACAAGAATAGAATCCAGAATCCACAGATGACAAGAATAAAAGATATCACGAGGAAAACTGAACTGTAAAAGGAAACAGGGAAAAATGAGAGAAACTTAAAAAAGATCACTCATACTTCCCGTTTAAATAGAAATTACAAAATAATGAAAACATGACGTTGCATTCCAAACTGGAAAAAAGTCAACAAAACAGCATAACGTTGAGGGAAACACCAATTGGTATTAAGACCAAAGAAATACACCTTGTGTGAGGGTAATATTGTACTCAACCTATGTGAGAATGGGACAGACTAGAACCCATGACTAACTCCTACACTGAGGAGTTAAAAGTTATGGTGAAAGGGTGCACACTGTGCACTGTAGTGATGGGACAAAACCCATATGACACACCACGTAAAAAGTTTGTGCAAGGACAACCTCGGGTAGAGGTTCAAATGTTGTGCACTGTTGTGATGGGACTACAACCCATACAACACACCCTAAGTAGGGTAAGACGTAAAACATTTGTGCAAGGGAAACCTCGAGTAGAGGTTCAAATGTTGTGCACTGTTGTGATGGGACTACAACCCATACAACACACCCTGAGTAGGGTAAAGGCGACCTAGTGTAATGGTCTGTTGCTGTGCACCATAGTAATGGGACAGGACCTCATACTACACACCCTGTGTGAGGTAAAAAGAAAACTAGAAGACTGAACATAAACGTAAGACTTACCCGAAATGTGAGGGAACATAACTGAAGTCAGGTAACGTATATGAGTATGAACCCATGACCAATTTCACAACTATGAAATTAAGTCTTGATAACTAGTATATATGGGTGTAGAACCGCATGTGTGGGTGAGAACCCATGACTTATCTCTAGAAAAAGAGATAGAAACATTACCCTTGGACCAACACCCCAAGGGTCAAGTAATGAACTGTGCGTGAATGGGACTAATGGACACCCAACAAAAGAAATCAGTTTACAAATGTGCATATGCAAGGGAAACACACCCTTTGGACAGACACCTAAAAGGTCAAGTAATGCACAGTGGGTGAATGGGACTAATGGACACCCAACAAAAGAAATCAGTTTAGAAATGTGCATACAACATGTCATTCAAAATACAAAAGACGTTATTCCTTTGGACGACTGCAAGTAAAGACAAATATGCACTGTAGTAAACAAATTAAATATTGTCGAGATGTGTACTGAATGAAACCACGCCGGTGAGCGACTCGTCACCCGAGTTGAACAATGTACGAACAACAAATCATAAACCTGCCACATACGCTGTATATCATGAGCAAGACAGATAAGCACAAAATCTGCCACACATTAAAAACAACAGCAGAAGATAAACTTTACACTGAGGATAGAGATGGACTCCTTGTAAAAGGATAACCAACCAGTGTCCTCAGACCTCGATGCGATGTGCCTCCAGTCATCAGATAAATTAGTATGACCTCATAATGCACCCGGGAATAAAAGGTCGTTAAAACCAGGAGAAACAGTTTGAGAAATGTACAATGAGATATTACTAGACTGCAACAGGTTCAACCCGGTATCTTCACAACTCCTTTGAATGTCGATAAACTTTATTGAACTCCTGGTTGGCAAATGTTAGAAAACTACGTAGATAGAATTTGCAGTGCACCTCCAAAAGAAAGATGGCGTCACACAAATTGACGCTGCGCCGGACGGCTAGCGGCATAAACATGCACCAAAATTGTCCCCACTAGCAGGAGGCCTCAAGAGGGAATACACGTCATAAAGGATCCACTGGACGCATGGCAGAGCAGATGAAATGCGGTAAGGCAGCACGCGATTAGTGAGAGCGCGCCGTGCACCGCACGTGCCATGATTTGAAAGATGCATGGCGATACAACTGCCACAAAGAAGGCGAAGGTACTCCCAAAGGGCAAACAAGGTCAAAATAGTACTCACTGCTATTTTTCCGAACAGAAACACAGGCCCCTCTCCTCAGAAACACATGCAAAGGCTCACAGACACCTGTGTGGAAAGGTCTCTCTCTCGAAATGGTAGATTTCTGTGGGCTCTTCAGGTCTAAACACGGAGGAAACTGTCTCTCAAAGTGGCAGGCCTCTGTGAGCTCTTAAGATTTAAACACGGAGGAAACTGTCTCTCGAAGTGGCGGTTCTGTGTGAGCTCTTAAGGCGCACACCTCGGGAGGTTGACAGGCTCCTTTGAAGGTGCAGAAGTGCCATATCAATAAGATGAGTAAAATACCGGATGCAGTGGCTGGAGCGGACATCCATATAACAGTGTTGCCTGGGTAGGAGTACAGGTACAGATAAGGGTGAAGCAATATAGAAGAAAGATTGTTTTTCTTTACCTTGCGTAGATTCGTAGTTCTTGTAGACCTGTGCCAGAACACTTTGAGTGGAACAGACATCCAGATAGCAGTGACACCTTTGCTGGTGCACACATACAATAGCACACTTCTTCCCCAGACAGTGCAGACCTCGATATGTGGCAGGTGAAGACAATACATCAGGCTTACCCTCACTGAAGGCGCAGCACTGGAGGACAGCACGTTTGAATGGGGCTTGTCCGATGTATGGACAACTGGTGGGGATACGAGCCGTGCTGTTGGAGTTAGTTTTCTCTTGAGTTTCAGTTTCTTGTTTCTTTTCAAACATCTGTGACCTCTGTGAGAATATCCTCTTTGTAGAGCAAGTAGCACGAGGGTCAGTTACCAGATCGTCGCCAATAAAATGTAGTAACGAGGTCCAGACGTGTAGAGGATGTTCAGTAGATTTATTGAAGTAGATTACAGGACATGCAGTTAAGTCCAGTACAGACCCCACCAGGAGCAGCCAGCATGCTGCTCAGCCCTTCTCAACTGTGACTTCTGACTCCCAACATTCTGTAATACATCCTCCTTGGAACATTCCACTGGCAGAGCATGAGGTGACATGAATGACATTAAAGCCAGGATACTACATATCCCCTTATCTTCTATATAAAAAAAACAATAATGAAGGTAAACAGAAAGAAAAAAACAGAGATTGAGGATAGACAAAGAGGAAATCAGAAACATCACAACCAATAAGAGAAGAGAGCAACAAAGAGAGAACACGAGGATATATCGAAGAAAAACAGAGAAGCAACAGGTGAGGAAAACAGGTAAAAGTTTACCATCCTCCCTTCTGACAAAACAGAAACGAAAAGAGAAAGCACCAATAACTACCTCAAGACATACTTGCTGGCCAGGCAGGCATAAAAGGAGAGAAGTCATAGCACAACACAATAACCACAGAACAACGACCAGACACTAACAAAGAGAAGAAGAAGGAAAAACCTCAATTGGACAAAAAAACAAGAATAGAATCCAGAATCCACAGATGACAAGAATAAAAGATATCACGAGGAAAACTGAACTGTAAAAGGAAACAGGGAAAAATGAGAGAAACTTAAAAAAGATCACTCATACTTCCCGTTAAAATAGAAATTACAATATAATGAAAACATGACGTTGCATTCCAAACTGGAAAAAAGTCAACAAAACAGCATAACGTTGAGGGACACACCAATTGGTATTAAGACCAAAGAAATACACCCTGTGTGAGGGTAATATTGTACTCAACCTATGTGAGAATGGGACAGACTAGAACCCATGACTAACTCCTACACTGAGGAGTTAAAAGTTATGGTGAAAGGGTGCACACTGTGCACTGTAGTGATGGGACAAAACCCATATGACACACCACGTAAAAAGTTTGTGCAAGGACAACCTCGGGTAGAGGTTCAAATGTTGTGCACTGTTGTGATGGGACTACAACCCATACAACACACCCTAAGTAGGGTAAGACATAAAACATTTGTGCAAGGGCAACCTCGAGTAGAGGTTCAAATGTTGTGCACTGTTGTGATGGGACTACAACCCATACAACACACCCTGAGTAGGGTAAAGGCGACCTAGTGTAATGGTCTGTTGCTGTGCACCATAGTAATGGGACAGGACCTCATACTACACACCCTGTGTGAGGTAAAAAGAAAACTAGAAGACTGAACATAAACGTAAGACTTACCCGAAATGTGAGGGAACATAACTGAAGTCAGGTAACGTATATGAGTATGAACCCATGACCAATTTCACAACTATGAAATTAAGTCTTGATAACTAGTATATATGGGTGTAGAACCGCATGTGTGGGTGAGAACCCATGACTTATCTCTAGAAAAAGAGATAGAAACATTACGCTTGGACCAACACCCCAAGGGTCATGCAATGAACTGTGCGTGAATGGGACTAATGGACACCCAACAAAAGAAATCAGTTTACAAATGTGCATATGCAAGGGAAACGCACCCTTTGGACAGACACCTAAAAGGTCAAGTAATGCACAGTGGGTGAATGGGACTAATGGACACCCAACAAAAGAAATCAGTTTAGAAATGTGCATACAACATGTCATTCAAAATACAAAAGACGTTATTCCGTTGGACGACTGCAAGTAAAGACAAATATGCACTGTAGTAAACAAATTAAATATTGTCGAGATGTGTACTGAATGAAACCACGCCGGTGAGCGACTCGTCACCCGAGTTGAACAATGTACGAACAACAAATCGTAAACCTGCCACATACGCTGTATATCATGAGCAAGACAGATAAGCACAAAATCTGCCACACATTAAAAACAACAGCAGAAGATAGACTTTACACTGAGGATAGAGATGGACTCCTTGTAAAAGGATAACCAACCAGTGTCCTCAGACCTCGATGCGATGTGCCTCCAGTCATCAGATAAATTAGTATGACCTCATAATGCACCCGGGAATAAAAGGTCGTTAAAACCAGGAGAAACAGTTTGAGAAATGTACATTGCGATATTACTAGACTGCAACAGGTTCAACCCGGTATCTTCACAACTCCTTTGAATGTCGATAAACTTTATTGAACTCGTGGTTGGCAAATGTTAGAAAACTACGTAGATAGAATTTGCAGTGCACCTCCAAACGAAAGATGGCGTCACGCAAATTGACGCTGCGCCAGACGGCTAGCGGCATAAACGTGCACCAAAATTGTCCCCACTAGCAGGAGGCCTCAAGAGGGAATACACGTCATAAAGGATCCACTGGACGCATGGCAGAGCAGATGAAATGCGGAAAGGCAGCACGCGATTAGTGTGAGCGCGCCGTGCACCGCACGTGCCATGATCTGAAAGATGCATGGTGATACAACTGCCACAAAGAAGGCAAAGGTACTCCCAAAGGGCAAACAAGGTCAAAATAGTACTCACTGCTATTTTTCCGAACAGAAACACAGGCCCCTCTCCTCAGAAACACATGCAAAGGCTCACAGACACCTGTGTGGAAAGGTCTCTCTCTCGAAATGGTAGATTTCTGTGGGCTCTTCAGGTCTAAACACGGAGGAAACTGTCTCTTAAAGTGGCAGGCCTCTGTGAGCTCTTAAGATTTAAACACGGAGGAAACTGTCTCTCGAAGTGGCGGTTCTGTGTGAGCTCTTAAGGCGCACACCTCGGGAGGTTGACAGGCTCCTTTGAAGGTGCAGAAGTGCCATATCAATAAGATGAGTAAAATACCGGATGCAGTGGCTGGAGCAGACATCCATATAACAGTGATGCCTGGGTAGGAGCACAGGTACAGATAAGGGTGAAGCAATATAGAAGAAAGATTGTTTTTCTTTACCTTACGTAGATTCGTAGTTCTTGTAGACCTGTGCCAGAACGCTTTGAGTGGGACAGACATCCAGATAGCAGTGACACCTTTGCTGGTGCACACATACAATAGCACACTTCTTCCCCAGACAGTGCAGACCTCGATATGTGGCAGGTGAAGACAATACATTAGGCTTACCCTCACTGAAGGCGCAGCACTGGAGGACAGCACGTTTGAATGGGGCTTGTCCGATGTATGGACAACTGGTGGGGATACGAGCCGTGCTGTTGGAGTTAGTTTTCTCTTGAGTTTCAGTTTCTTGTTTCTTTTCAAACATCTGTGACCTCTTTGAGAATATCCTCTTTGTAGAGCAAGTAGCACGAGGGTCAGTTACCAGATCGTCGCCAATAAAATGTAGTAACGAGGTCCAGACGTGTAGAGGATGTTCAAAAGATTTATTGAAGTAGATTACAGGACATGCAGATAAGTCCAGTACAGACCCCACCAGGAGCAGCCAGCATGCTGCTCAGCCCTTCTCAACTGTGACTTCTGACTCCCAACATTCTGTAACACATCCTCCTTGGAACATTCCACTGGCAGAGCATGAGGTGACATAAATGACATTAAAGCCAGGATACTACAAAGTTCTAATAAACACACCTGTATTAATACTTTTTTTAATGTAAATGTCCATTATCGTGATGAATGCTTGCACCAACATTTCTATGTCATTACAAATTTGTATCACTATTTTTTGACTGTACAAATATGTTATTTTAAAAAGCTTTTGCCTTTACTGTCATAAATGTTAGTAAGAATGTGCATTTCACATTTGTATCATTAACATTGTTAATAAACGATGAATCTAAATGAATACTAATGTGAGGACAAACTTTTTAAAAATATTTTTTTTATTAATACATGAGATACTTCTCTCAAATATTTTATTCCAGAAAAATTATAAAGGGAGGACAAATATGATGCACAGCAGACCTTGCCACCATGGGAAAATGGGATATTATCAAAACATTCAGACTGAATAGGCAAATAATTATTGCTTTATGTCATCAGCTGAAACCAGATCGTTTACATCACGATAGGAATACCACACAGCAATAACACCAACAGTCAAGATCATGGCAGGAGTTTGTTTTTGGCCACAGGATCATTCCAATACACTGTGACAGTATCTGGTGGAATGTCACAACCAACTTTCAGTGGTGTGCTACAAGAAGTTTTTTCTACATTGATGAGACACATCACCAGCTTCTTACAGTTTTCATGAAATGAGTATTTTGCCAATGTGAAGGGAGATTTAAATGCTTTGGGTCACTTACCACATGTGGTAGAACACATATTGCCTTAGTGCCACCACATGATGGAGAAGAAGTCAAGCCTTCCTGAATCAAAACGCATGGCTACCAGTAAACAAGCATTTGCAATGCAATAGGACTTGCATTTACGCGAGACCTATTGCATTGCATCACGGACAATGGGAGGGGGGCAGGCACGGACAATGGAAGTGCGGGCGGGGGGAGGGGGAGAAGGCACGGACAATGGGAGTGAGGGCGGGGGGAGGGGGAGAAGGGGGCGAGAAGGCAAGGACAACGGGAGTGCGGGCGGGGGGAGGTGGGAGAAGGGGGCGAGAAGGCACGGACAACGGGAGTGCGGGCGGGGGGAGGGGAGAAAAGGGGGCGAGAAGGCACGACAACGGGAGTGCGGACGGAGTAGGGGGTAAGAAGGCATGGAAAAAAATAGTGCTCACAGTCTAAATAACACATACCGTACTGTGTAACACTCGAAGTAAAGGGGCCAGTAGCCATGGGAGAGTACAAATGACAACATGGCCATAATAAGGAGAGACTAACAAGCCTCATAATCAATCAGAAGACAGCATTTACGAAGGACAAAGACACCAGTCAATGAAAAAATGGGCTGGGCAGTGGGCGGGGCTTCCCTCACGAGCAGATCTTCACCAGAGCAGCACTTGCGCGCTGACACTAGGCTCAACCTCAAAACCATAGAAATTCACTGAAAAAACAAAGACTACAGGGATGTTACAGTGATGAATTAGTATGTAAAAAACCTTAGAAATTCACTGGAAAAATCAAAGGTTACAGTGATGTTATAGTTAAGAAATGAAATTTTAAAAAACCTTCAAAATTCACTAAAAAAACACAGGTTACAGGAACGTTATAGTTAGGCCAACATTTCACTCATACAAAACCTGTGAAATTCAGCTGTTATAGTTAGATGAGCTAACTATAACTCGCGCCCCCGCAATGCACTGCTGATGACGTCACATATTACATCACTCATGACATGGTCAGTGACATCACTGATGACATCTCAAACAGTATTTTAGCCCGGGATGTGGTGGTCCGTGGGGCTCCATGGGGGGGGCTGGAGCCCCCACGCATCTTTATGAATTTAGCCCTGGGGAGGTGGCAGTCCCCAGAGCTGTGGGGGGGCAGGAGCCCCCCCCACGCATTCAATCAATAAGCCCTGGGGAGGTGGCAGTCCCCGATGCATGCGGGGGCCCAGATGAGCCCCCGCATCTCATATCATGATTGCTCCTGGGACCTAGCCCACCTGGGGGCTTTTAAAAAAAATTCAGCTGGATTCGCGGATCCACGCGAATTCCGCAGATTTTTTTTAAAAAAAATGCTTTTTTGGGCCCTGAGGGTCCCTATGGGATCCCCTGAGCAGTCCTAAGGGGTCAGGGTGTTTCTACCCTGCGCCCTTTTCTTGTTTTTCAGGTTTTTTTTAAACCTTTTTTCTTGTGACTCAGTTCAACTGAGTCACCAGATGGCTACCAACGTTTCCTGGTTTGAAGCGTTGGCAGCCAATCAGATTGCAGGCACTAGATCGGGAGGGTTCGCCGATCCTAGCTGTGCTTCAGCATTTCTTTTGTGGTGGCAGTATGGTCGGGATGCTCCGACCCCGCGCTGGCTGAAGCTGCCCTGCTGGGTTGTTTTGTTTTCAAAGGTTTTCTAAGAATACAAAAAGCATTCACAAGTAGATTGAAATAGAAAACAGACTACTCATACACTGGTGTAAACAAGGAGTGGTTGCATTTTGATGTCTTCAAAATGGCATTCCAGAAGAAGACTGTTTGCCGAAACGTGCCAGCCATCATACACTTGTCTGATGGCATTATTATAGCTTGTTTATATACTAAATAAAGAGAGCCATCTCATCTTGTCTCCTGTGAAGTTCCATGAAACAGACACATATATATATTTATTTATTGGTTTTGTAGAGCGCCTGAATCACCCCCGGAGGGGTATCTCTGCGCTTTTGGGCGAAGCTGCTGGCGGACTAAGGAAAAATTAGAACAAGGAGGCCTTGAGAAGTTTCCTGAAGCGTAGATAATCAGGGCATTGCCTCAGGTGTATGGGGAGCTCGTTGCAGTACCGGGGAGCGAGGTAGGAGAAAGATTTCCCTCCAAGCCTAACTTTCCTGACCCTAGGGACTTGGAGAAGTGATTTGCTGCAAGACCTGAGGGTCCTTGAGGGGGTATAAGGCTTAATCTTTCTAGAGCTGTAGGAAGGGCCTATTTTGTGCAAGGCTTTATAGACTGTGCAGCAAACCTTGAACTTGACACGCTTGCGAACTGGAAGCCAGTGGAGTTTTAGTAGCAAGGGAAGGGACGGGGTTTTGGACGGAGAGTTCGTGATGAGACGCGCAGCAGTGTTCTGAACCACCTGTAATCTGCTAAGGGATGACTCATTTGCAGAGACCAGGAGAGCATTGCAATAGTCAAGACGGCTCATAATCATGGTCTGAATGAGAGCTTTCCGAGTATAGTCTGGCAAAAGAGGGAAGACTCGCCGTAGCAGGCCCAACACATAGAAGCAGGTGCTAGCAGTATGGGCAACATGCGCCTTTAATGTTAAGGCATGATCAAGGTGAATGCCCAGGTTTTTAACTAGGGTTTTGGGGTTAGGGGAGGGGCCGAGAGCTACCGGCCACCAATCCGGGGACCAGAGAAGAGGGGCATCTCTTAGCATATCTTAGCATATGATGTTTAAAACTTTCATGAAAACAACTGTTGAGTGCTCTATCTAGCTAATTAAATAAAATAATTAGACGTACTAGCTGTTTTAATTTATTTTTATTTTAATTACTTGTTTTATGAAGTATTATCATTTATTGCAATGTGGTAAGTTGTGGGTTCTTCCTTCATGGTGGTTGGGAAGGAAGTAGATAACGAATATGTAATTTGAAACTTAGCTGTTTTAATGATGTCTTATTGTGGTGCCTGAGGAACAGTGAAACAGTCGGGAAAATTAGCAAATGATTTCCAAAACCAAGGGCACTGCATTGTCAAAAGGACAGTCTATAAGAGCAAGTGCAAGAAATAGCGCAGACAGTGAAACTCAGCCACTCTTTTCTTGATTATGGTTTTGTGATATCCAAACTGCAGTGTGACGACATGGCGATGATAGTGTGAATTCAGGAACAACTAGCACCGTCTTGTCAGGACGTTTCAATTAAAACGAGATAACTGAAAGAAAATAAAAACAACGCGTTTAGTATACAGTTTTAGCTACTGTAGGCAACACACTTTAGAAGTGACATGTTCTATCATTCAGAGAGTAGGGAGAAAATAGATCTAGGACTACTATACACACACAGCGAATGAGGGAATACACTTACACCAGCAACCAGCACACACAGACATTGGGAAAAACAGGAAAGTAAAGAACCATTCTGCAGGGTAACTCACCATCCCAAAAATGAACAGAGTCGGAGGCCTTAAGAAACAGCTGCTGTGCATCGTGCAATAGACACATGCCATGTCCATGATTTAGCTTATAAGGCCATTTATTAGGACATGGTTGCAACCACTTACTTGAACTTTCTTAACATTTTAACAATAACATAAAAACTTCATACATACGACACTCTTATTACTCCAGTAACCATTCGCACCTCACACCAACTTTCATCCCAAAGCCCTCATGCCTTGCTTCATTCTTACCTCCTTTCTCACTGAGCTCCTTCCCTATACCCAGGCTCTCCTTAATTTTTCCTACCAAACACCCTCCAATGAAACTCTTTGCCTGCTCTACAAACTCCCGCACACCCTCTTCTGGCACCTGTGCTCCCTTCTCATCCCTCCCCCCTCCCGTCCCCGAGGAATGGATACGCCTGCCTGTGACAAACCACCCCCAAAGATACATACAGCCTAATGCCCTGCAGCTCGTCCTAACTTGGCAGCAACACTATACATAATGTGCAACACCTTGTACCCCAGAACATGTAGGGAGGTTGGATGTTCTTCAACACATTTTTTTAACCCTTCCAGTGGTGCTTGGAGTCAGGAAGAGACTGGACACACCCTGCCTGACTCCTTTATGGTGTAATCCTAACCCGCCCCTTCCCCTAAAATTTGGCCTATCACCACCCATGTCCTGCCCCAGCATGAAGCACCCCGGGGAAGACTAGTCTGCGACTGTCACTTCCCCATGGGGCCATCATAGTCAAGCAAAGCAAAATAATAAAGGCAGTAAACAGGTAAATGAGGAGTGAGAGACTCAGAGACGAGAATGCACTGGGAGACAATTAGAGGGAGACAGAGGAACTTGGTAGATTGTGCCTAGCGAGAGTGCAAGCAAGGCAAACTGGCAGAGAGAGACATGAACTCTGCACACACAAATCACTTACACACATCCCTCCCGACAGAATCCTCTGCCTGATTTACATTCACTGATGGGGTGGGTCAGATATGTATGGGTACTCCTTGTGAGTCATGTGCCATATGAAATGCTATCTTTCCCCAACAGTGGCACCTGTACAAGTGAATTTTAGTGGGAGACATACATTGGGTCACAGATAAAATGGATGTGATCACCTGCAAAGGTGAATCGTAAAGGGTGTATGTATATATTTGATTGGGTGTGTAGGTTAGCTCAAAGCACACAGAGCCAGATTTAAAAAAAATAAGCGAACAATGCTGCTTTGCAGTGAAATGTATTTGGGCACATTACTTTATGTGGTAAGGTGCTGGCTGTGTCTGGTTTTTTTTCTTTTCTGTCTGCCTTCTGCCACATTCAACAGTTATAGTGGTGGAGCTTGGAGGGTGGCAGGACTAACAGAGCTGGGACAGGACCCAAAGAAATAAAAGCACATTTGTTCAATGCAATGTTTGTTTTCATTTCAGCCAATACATTTTCAAAAGTGGTTTAATGTAACTGAGCTTATAGATCCCGGGAGGGGTGAATATCATCTGCTCTGTGGGTGATGTCTCAGGCCTTCCTGCATGCCTACCCAAGAATGGCCGATGTGGCCAGAGCACTGACAGGGCTGACAAGAATGGCAATCTGAGGCAGACTCAGCGGCGGCTCCTCTGCAGTTGCGGAGGAGCGTCACCCCACTGGCTCAGAGCCAGAAGCTGAAAAATCAAACAATATTTTATTATTGTTTTATTTTTCAGCAGCTGGCTGAGCCAGCGTGGGTAGGGAGGGGCGGGCCGGGCCATGGGATGGAAAAGGAATCGAGTGCTAGGTGCATTTCTAAGTGCGCATGTCTGTTTGGCCAGCCAGCTTAGGCTGGCCAACCAGAAATGCGCATCTAGGTTTCTCTAACCCAGCTGTATTCTGCAGCCGGGAGGAGAAACGGCACAGACTCCCAGTGGCTGAGCGAAGCGTCAAACCAGCCCGCTCAGGCCAATCCCGGCGCTGTCTCATAGTAGGAGAGCAGCATCTGGGTTGGATAGGGAGTCTGTCCCAAGGACTGTCAGGAGTAGCAGGAGAATGGAGGAACACCAAAGCATGAGGCAGCTGCAGGATCAAGTAATCAAGTAAGGTTTCTTTCTTTTCTTTTTTTAATCCAACACCCCGCCCTCCCCCTACCCCCCTCCCAGTCACCGCCGCCAGTCTGCAACTAGGCAGACTCAAAGGTCTGCAGATCATAGACCGCATATTCATTTCTGCCTTTAAGCCTTCACACCTTCACCTTTTGAATACCGAAATGAGGGTGATATCTGCACATACTGCAACCACCATCAGCAGGTCACAGGAAGACAGTGGAGAGGGAACAAAGAGAAGAAACTCCTCAATAATTGTGTATAACGTGTAAGAAACACTGAATTCTAAATCTCATTGAGCAGTAACACTGGTCGGAGCTGATGTGGCCTGGAATCACTTTATATTTATATTTTTAGGAAATGGGAGAAATTGTTCACCTTATTGCACAATTTGTGTGTATCATTGGGTCTAACAAATACGGCTAAAAGGCCACTTTACAGCAGCGGTTTTGGGGCATCTCCCGCAAGGGAGATTTTACAAATGTAGTAGGCAATTATTCCTTTTGAGGTACATAACTACCCATAATGTTGGTCAGATATGAATAGATCTTAAAGTTACCTTACTTGGGCACCTTTACAGGCATGGTGGGAATTTGGGTTTTTTCTCCAAATGAATATTTGGTTAATCACAAGGTAAACTTGCTTTGAAAGCACAGTGATTTCCTTACTCTTGTATGTCACCACAGCTTCATCACCCATGTGTGAAGGGGATGTTGAAAAGTAGGCATTGTGCTTTATAGAACACTGTTGCAAAACTGAACAGGGTTTCCTTAAAGAATGGCTTTCTCAGTAGAAGTGGGGGGCTCTCCTAGGGAGCTGGCCGGCTGTTTCAAGTGTTTTTCAGCTGCCGTTGGGAAGTTCAGATCATTGCTATGTACATCGAAGACTGCACTAGCACACCTAACCTGTTGCAGGTGGGAATCGTGTGCAATCCCTCTTCCTCCCACTTTCCATGTCTAAGATATTCACAGCCTGAGTACGGTTGACTATAAGACTAGTCAGACAGAACCTCCTTGACCGAAAGGCCACCAATAGTTTCTGTTACCCTGGTCAGTGTGTGAGTTGCGATCCAGTCCATTTTTCCTTCTGCAATGTGAGTTTTGCATTTTTTTCCCATTATAAAATCAGCAACACAAGTCTCAGAATGAAAAGCAAAAATCTGATCTATCTTAGATAATCATGCTATCCCATTTTAACCTATTTCCACCGATGTGCCCCGAGCACCCGGTGCCATTTTAAAGTACCATCATTCATACAAATAAACCTGTGTTTCTTTTTAGAGATGGTCAAGTACCTTGCTCTATGTGTGGATAGAAGCACCAGATAGTTTCCGGTTGACTCGAATCGAAACAGCATCCTTTCTGAGAGCACTGTGCAGCACTTATTCCAGGAAAGCCGCAGTTAATCCTTGCCTGTGGTTGAAGCCCACATTGGACAATATCTGCAAAAAACAAAGGAATGAGGTCCTCTGATTAATTCATCCTCTCTTTAGAAATAGCATTTTGGCAAATGATGACGCCAGACTGAACTCCTTCAGAACTAGGTCTGGGTGAAATATTTTGCTGAAAAGAAAAACAGGTGGAATTAAGCAGTTCCAAGCTGAAATTGTTGCTACGCTGCTGTTGTGGAATGGGCATGCAGTGTCTACTCCACCACTTTTATGGACCACAATTCTGGTCCTAGGAGGCAGATGTTACTTCAGATAATATTTGTGAGCCAAGTGTGATTGGTGGAAAGGTGCAATCACAATATGATAGGTGGCTTTAGACCAATCACATTGCCCCTCTTTATTTATGCCCATCTGAATGGTTGCAGGAAGGCACTCAGATTGTCAAATCCCCACTGCCTTTTTGGACAATGTTTACAATCCAGGATCTCAATCAGAAGCTGAGTATTGAACAGCAGGCTGCAGAGTGCAGAGGACAAGGGCCCTTCCTGGAACACGTTATCCCTATAATAATACTCAAACCTGTTAGAGAGAAAGTACCGCACAATTTGGAAAGACCCTGAGGGCTGGAAATGGATGCTATTTCACTGCACCACTCTGGAGAAGCTATTGCCAGTTTCACTCCCCCAAACTCAATACAGCATTCCTAAACCTCAAATGTTTCCTAAATATCAGTCCTAAAAATCATATGAATCCCATCCTTGCGCCCTTATTAAGAGCTGGACCTTAAATTCTGAGAACAGATTTTGGCTGGTCAAACTTGCAGAAATTTATTAGAAAAAGGGCCCAAAAAAAAGGCAATGGGTATTAAATTAAGGGGAGATTTACTAAGATTTTACGCTGTGTTTGCATCACAAAAGTGACACAAATCAGTGCAAAATCATTTTTTTCCGATTTACTTTGCAGTGCTAAACAAGGTTAGCGCTGAAGATAATGTGACAGCAACACAAAGAAGCACATTTGCATTACTTAGCGCCAAGGGGGCATTATATGGGTGGAGCATGAGTGTTCCTATGCAACCACCCACAGTTTCTGACACTAAATCCAATTTACTAAATAAAGTAGACAGGGTTTAGCATCAGAAAACGGTGCCCTTTTGAAGTAGGCACAAGGAAGGACAAATGCATTCATTCGCCTTCCTTTTCCGACTTTGTACGTGTGCTACACTGTACAGCACATATACAAAGAGGGAAAATGGTTTAAGTCAGTCTATGCATAGTATTTTGTACTGGAAAGGTATGCTATACTCACAGAGACAACCTTGCACCATGACTTAAAGGTGTCTCTGTGGCGCACGGCAGCTGATTTCAGTCCCGCCATATTTCAGTAGATTTGGCGCTTTCCTCCTCTCTCATTTTCACGTAGCGCAGCATTTGTGGCGGCTGCACTGAGCTGCGTTGAAAAGTGGTAAATCTGCTCCTAAGTGTATCAAATACTACGTCATGCCTTGTTTCAAGGTGAAATACCTGGAACAGGAGGTATTTACCACAAAAGATAAATACCTCACTGTGAGTTATTGCTGAGGTATTAATTGGGCGTGGTAAATACTTTGCTCGAAATCAATGCCTTAGTCACTGGTTACCACATGTTCTGTTCTAGCAAGTCAATGACTGAAGGCCATATTAATCATTCTTTCCTGCAACACAACACAACAAGACAACTTGCTGTGCTGCATGCAAGGGAGAGGGCAGGAATGTGCCATATCTATCAAGATATGGTGTTTTGTAGTCCTCTGCCTCCACTGGAGCACAATTAGCAGCCTAGCACCAACGCAAGCACCCTTGCGGCATGGAGCAAGGGTGCCAGCATTACAGGCAGGATATTTTTGGGGCAGAATCATATTCCTCTTTGTGTGCCATATTCTGCAAGACATTTCTCCTCTTTGCACCTCTGGTGGGAAGGCGTACAATTCAGACACATTCCCAGGGCTACCAGTGTTTATAAGTCTGGGAATACCTCAGAATACATGGGTGAATGAGTGGGAAAAACCCATGTTGCTCCCATGGAATGCCTTCCCATTGCAGAGTAACGCAAGGCAGCAACTAGGGCTCCCTGGCCTTACTCCAGACTTACCAAGCAACACAGGGCCATGCAAGGTGGCCTTGCGTGGCTTGGTAAAACTCATCTAGGTTTTGTGTCACCCTTGAGTTACATTGTGCGGCGCAAGGGCGACGCAAAACTTTGATCAATATTCCCCTAAATGACTGATAAATTATGTGCTCTGTGATGTAGCCGAATGGCCATCAGGAGCTAAGAAGCAGGGTTCCATTACACCCATTTTTAGGCAACACCGGTTTCCACAAAGTTTCCTCTACATATAAATAGATTTATTTTGGATTGCAGAGCTTTTATGAGGAGGAGGTTGTGGTGTTCTGTATGACCTGGCTTTCCTGAAGTAAGGCTACCTTCATGGAGAAAATTCAGATATTCCAAAAGTAAATGATCTTAAGTCAGTCAAATATGATTCCAAAACTCCGGAATGATCTTTCCATGGATCTAAACTTTTTTTTTTCCAAATACTTTTGCAATCGCATATTACATTTTCGTTATGGGGCTTTTATTAGTTATAATCTTTACATTATAGATATGTTTTTGTGTTTACATATTTCTAAAAACATTATGGGGCATATTCACAAGGACTTATCGCCGATTTATCGCCACCTTAACGCATCAAAAGTGAAGATAGATTTAACGCCCCATTCACAAGCGGGTGCAAACTGCAGACATCGCCAGTATTTCCGCAATAACTGCCGCAAAATTAATCTCCACGGGTGACACCACCAACTAACCCTAATGAGATGCAGAGTAGGCGTACCCATGCAAAAACACACGAAAACACCACTACATCACTTTCACAACGAACTGCCAGATCTGCGATGCAAACCAAAAACAGGCGATAAGCCACGGTAGCAGCATGGATTTAAGACTTGCCTTCTGCTGGTGTTAAGCAGGACGACTACCTGCAGTACGAAAGGGAGCCCAGCACAGAGCCACATCGGAAGACCCACAGATGCCATGGAGCCAATGATCATGCAGCTCGGAGACCCAAGAGGGCCACAACACCCACCGCCCCCACTCCCAGGCCCCCCCCTAGACCCCCCTTCCTGGACAAACACATACCGTGCACGACACAAGAGACACAAAAAGCGCATGATGTTGCACAATGACAAAAACAAACACATGTGTGGTCAGAAGAACGAGAAACAGTCACTCATCATTGAAGTAACAACCGAAAACTTTATTGAAACACAACACAAAACACCAATGCGGAAGACTCCTGTCGGGTCCGTCCGGGACAATCTTGACGTCACAGCCTGGAAAATAAAGCACAAAATCAGAACGTGTGTCATGCGCACATCAAAGGAGCGAGACACAGAGAAACAGAGAAGGAAAGAAAGGCAGAGAGAGAAAGAGAGAGAAGGAAAGGAAGGGAGAGAGAGCGAGAGAAGGAAAGGAAGGGAGGGAGAGAGAGAGAAGGAAAGGAAGGGAGAGAGAGAGAGAGAGAGAGGGAGGGACACTGCCGCCCCGCGCACCCAGGCACCACTGCTCACCTGCTGCCACCGGTGTGTCTCCAACCACGTGCCGGTATACACTGCAAGCCACCAGGTCTGCAATCTGTAATCGAGGCCAGAGTCAATCATGGCAGAGTCCATCTCACTGCACACGGCAACAATGCATGTCTGCCCCTGCGCACACATACAGCCGCACCCTAGCCCCTCCCGCTGGCCAGTGCTGGCTGTCCGCCCTTGCGCACCCAGGCCCCACTGCTCACCTGCCGCCAACGGTGTGTCCACCAGTGGGCACACCACGTGTCCGTGCAAGCTCCAGGCCCCGGTCCTGCCACCACGGCATGCTCCACATCATGCGGACCCGCACCGTGGCCCAGCAGGTCCCACACATGACACTGAGTCCTGAGGCATCAATGGCAGAGACCACATCAGTGCACACGTCATCAAAGCAGGCTGCACACCCGCTCAGCAATTTCGGTGCCACTAACCCTGTGCAACCCCAGTCAGCGCCACGTGGTGGTAGGCCCGTGACGGCCGCAAGGCTTCGGGTGCCACTAACCCTGTGCAACCCCAGTCAGCGCCATGTGGTGGTAGGCCCGTGACGGCCGCAAGGCTTCGGGTGCCACTAACCCTGTGCGCAACAACTCATGGGCCCTTCATGATTGAGCCCCGTGGAACGTCCGTCACCCAGTCACCTCCAGCAGTAGGGAATGTGACGTTGCCGGCCCCTTATATTGGCAGGGTCACATGGCCTGTGACGCCTGTGCCGGATGGGTGTGGTGTGTGTGCAAACCTGCCCTCAGGGAGTGGCCGTGACATGCTGACAACTAGACCAGTGACCTGCAGACCACTAGCGTGTAAACCTGCGACATGTAGCTATGTGCCCCCCCCCCCTCGGAGCGTAAGCGGAGTGGTCTGGCCTGGCGTACGCCGGACCAGCGCAGGGCTTGCAACAATGACTCGGGTACTCTGGGCGTGGTTCAGTCCATGTCCGGACAAGGAAGTGACTAATGCGTGTGTCCCTGTTGTAGTGTCTACGGCACCTGGAACGCAATCGGCAATGTAGCACACTGTGACTGGAATCCCACTAGATGAGCATCATTGACGTTAGGGGGAATCACTGACCCTACATTCATCCACACATTCATACTTGAATGATGAACGACATGACACAGCAGTGCGTTTCAGAATGTTTAATGCACATCCAGTAGTTTTGCAGCTGGAGCAGTACAGGGCCATGGCAACCCCACTTCACAATATGGGCCCGTGGAGGGCCAGCCAGAGTCCATCGGGGAATGACAAGTACAGCGGAAGAGGAAGAGTACAGTCCGCAGTCTGGTCGCCGCGTCATTGGTCAACAAACAGGATATGGCAGTCCATGTCGCGGTCCAAGGTGAGTGCATCAGAGTGTATCGGGTGTCAGTGGAAGGTCATGGGGACATGTGCGGCACCAAGCAGCAACAGGCCAGGTGGCGGAAATGAATGCTAGTGCCTCCTTCTGATCTCAATCCCATCCACGTCCACGTCCTCGGATGTGTGCTCTGCCTCACCTGTGGGTGTTGCAATTCCGGCTGCAGCACTGTGTGCCACTGACACATCAGGGGCTGGAGGTGGATTGTCGGCCGCACTGTGTGGCAGTGACACATCAGGGGCCGGAGTGGAAATGTCTGCCGCACTGTGAGGCACTGACACACCAGGGGGCGGAGTTGTGGATGGTGTAGGAGCAGCAGCATTCATCTGCGCCATGCCTTGTGGCAGCAATGGCATGATGAGGCTCTGCAGGGCATGGTAGATCCCAGCTACATTTTGCTGATGTGCAGTGGTGGCTGCCATCCTTTCCGCCTCCATCCGTACCATGTCCTCCATGAGCCTCCGCATGTGTGCCAGCTCACGGCTGAGATCGCTGGAGCCACTCTGAGCGGACAGGTGTTTTTGTCTCCGAGTCATGACACCAGCGATGTCAGCCAGGTCTCGTTGGAGACCATGGAGCGGCCTGTGGGTGTCCGTTAGGGACTGGAGGTGGTCCCTGATGGGACTCAGACACCCATGGATGGCGTCAAGTTTGGTAGCCATGAGGTCGAACCCCACCGCACCTGCTCAGCCATCTCCCTCTGGCCCTCCAACACACGGCGTTGGAAGGCCATGTGTTGTTCGTGGGGGTCCTGGGAGACAGCCGGGGTTGTGGGTGCCTCCTGCTGGGTGGTTTGTGGAGTGGGCGGGGTCTCCTCGATGCAGCTGGGCTGCCCTGATCCTGGAGGTGATTGGCGGATGAGTTCCATGATGTCTTGGAGGGCTTCGGTGTCGATGCTGGGGGTGTCCTCCTCGTCATCAGTGAAGAGTGGCTGGGACTGCTCTGCAGGAGGTGTTGACGGTGCCTCTGCAATGTGAAGGGGAGATGCTGTGTTACATTGTGTCCACATGTATGTAGCCGCATGGTACATGTTCACATTCAGACAGCATGGCAATGTACATTGTGACAGTCTGTAGATCAGGGCCATGATCCAGAGTCATGGTGGGTGTGCACTGTGCTCTGCTCAATTGTGCATGTGTGCCATTGTGGCCATCTCCCCCCGTCCCCCCAGTACCTGGTGGTTACTCAC
Organism: Calotriton arnoldi; assembly: GCA_963921515.1. Taxonomy (NCBI): domain Eukaryota; kingdom Metazoa; phylum Chordata; class Amphibia; order Caudata; family Salamandridae; genus Calotriton; species Calotriton arnoldi. The sequence continues at coordinate 105,675 of CAWUFW010009869.1, forward strand.
CCTGTTGCTGTTGTGTTGTGTCATGTCGAGCAGTGTCCGCTCCCCCAACTCCTGCCACGGTCTCCACACTGATGACTGTCGACACCAGTGTGAGAAGTTGGCCTGGCATATGCTGTCCACTAATTATAGTGGGCACCTTGCACCAGTCCAAACAACCCCTTATTGGAGATAGGTTAAAGACAACCTTATTGAAAGCTATCCTAGTGGTAGCTATGGAGAGCAGCCTTCAGGCTAAGTCTTGAAGGAATGTAAAGCAGCTTGTTTTACCAGTCTATAATCTCTTGAGTGATCAAATGAAAGAGCACCACACCAGGTATATATTCAAAATATATGTATTTATTGCTAAACACACCCCTCTAGTCTCTTTATGAGGCTAGAGTTCGAAGTACATAAGTTAGAAGTTATTTAATCACAGTAATAGCACAAATACACGTTTGGGCCCTAAGGGCGTACCAAACCATATACCAATAAAGTGGTATGCGAACCACGACTGAACTAGACACTAGGCCTAGAGCCTCTAGAAGTGCTTGGACCACAAGGAACCACCCAAGGTAGTGACACAGGGGACCCACGGGAGACGCGTGCAGTGTAAATACACAACCGCGATACGCCGTTGACTTCTATGGAGAAAGTCGGGATCGGGAAATTAGAGAAAAGGGACACTTAGAAGAGGACTAGGACAAAACCCTTCGAGATCTAGGACTTTGAAGAGTCTCTACCCACGGGAGCACCGGAGTACTTGTGTTACCTCACCCAGGGAAGCCGGGTGCATAGGTGCCTTTCGGGGTCGGGTTTCGTCGTCGATTCGAATGGCGATCTGCTGCAAAGTGCTGCTGGCGGCCAAGAGAAAAGTGTCCGGGTGGATCCAAGAGTGGATCGGAGTTCTGAAGAACCTGAAAGCAGAGGGGACAGAGTCTGGGTCACTAGCCAGTGACCAGGAAGGCGATGGACAGATGCCCACCGATGTCGAGTGCTTCAGGTGCGTTGACGGTCGTCTTGACTCTTCAGCCACGAGGTCCAGGAGGCGTTGTCGGCGACCAGGAGCAGGATTCGGACTGGGACACGATGTCTGTCGAGTGCTGAGGTGTCGGCGACCGGATTGGACCCAACAAGCCTTGGCAACGGCAAGTCTCGGTGAAGATGTAGATCGTCGATGGTGCAGACCAGCAAGGTCTGTGGAACTCACCCAGCGAGGGTAAGTGAGGGCAGGCCTGGAGCAACCAGGATGCCAAGTAAGAAAAGGATTGGCATTCGTTAAGGGCTACTAGCCAACGGGCTAGCGACCGCGAAGGAGCCTCGTGACGCCGCACGTGGAGCTGGCTTACAGGACACTCGTGGAGTGGAGGCCAGTGATCTTCGGTGCAGGTGGTGCTGGAGGCTAGGGCTACTCGGAGCCCAAAGCACGACTTCTTGGGAGACCCAGAAGAGGATGCACTTGCAAATGTGCTCGGTGTCCAGGGGTCACGGTCTCAAGTCACCCACGATAGCCACGGGCCTCAGCTTTGCTGGGGACTCAGGGTAGCCTCGGGGAAGTCTGAGAATCCACCTCTGGTGATGCGATGACTTCGGAGTCCGACGGGAGCTTCAGAAATGCGAACCAGACAGATGCTTCTTTGGTGCCTGCCAAGCAGGGGAGTCACTCCTTGACCCCAAGGGAGATTCTTCTGTCCTCTAATCGTGAGTAGAGCGTCGAAGGTCCAGGATTCAGTTTCAGAGTTTCGTCCAGGTATAATCTAAAGTCCTAAGGACTGGGTTCCTACCTTTATACTAAAGATAGGGGTTGGACTACTCTGTGGCCCCACCTATGGGTGGGTCAGGGCAGAGGGGTGGCTACACCCCTTTCCCTTTGTCCAGTTCGCGCCAAAGCAGGGGCTGCAAGCCCCTGATCCGGTTTGAACTGGGGTATGCACAGGGACACCAAATGTGCCCCCAGTGCAGGACTTCAAAGCACCCGAAAGTGCTCCCACCCAGCCCCAATACACATTATCCTGTCTGGGGAGGTGGTCACACCTCCCTGGGACAGGAAACCTATTGTCCAGGCCTCCCCTGCCGGAGTTTCGTCCAGCAGCAGGAGGCCAGACTCGTGTCTGTGGCAGCAGCATCCATTTTGTGATGCCAGGGCTCTGGAAAGAAGTTACCGGACTAGTCAGAGTTAACATGTCTTTCCCTCTAGAAGGGTGGAATGCTACCCCGCCACCAGGATTGGCGGGGGGGTAGTATTCCAAGATGTTTGACACCAAACACGACATGTTTAGGTGCAGCCATTCCAAAGTTAGCATTTTACCGCGAGGATATAATGCGCTTAAGAGTATATGGTCAGGCTGCACTACAAACAGCATCAGAGATGGTCTCCGAACGCTGCAGAGGGGCCCTGCTCATGCAGGGGCACCCTCTCACATAGGAACCATGCACTCTGCCTTTAGGATTGATAAGGCCTGCCTTAGGAGACTTATAGGTTTATATGTGTGTATGCATTTAGTGATATAGGTAACCTATATCACAGTAAGGGGTGCATGCACCACCTTACCCAGGCTGCAGTAGCAGACCTGTGGTGTCAGTTTGGATGGCCTTCCAGGGGTGGCATAATACATGCTGCAGCCCCTGGCAGACCTCTGAGGTACCTATGCCCTTGGGACATAGTATACCATATACTAGGGACTTATAAGGGCACTCCAGATCCCAATCAGTGATGTGCCTAAGGCACATGGAAACCATTTTAGAGAGGAAGCAGCTAGGCTGGGGTTCTGATTAGCAGGGCCCCAGCCAGACTAATGTCGAAAAACAGTGAAGCATCAGCAAAAAGTGGGGGTACCCATGTGAAGCAGATCCTACTCTCCTACACAACCCCCCCAAATGTAGGGACATTAAACTAACCTTGCCCAGTTAAGTCTTCATGTTCTAAGTGGAAATACCTAGAGAGTCCATCTGCATTCGCATGGTTACTCCCAGGCCTATGTTCCACTGTAAAGTCCATCCCCTGTAGGGAAATGGACCACCTAAGCAGTTTGGGGTTTTCACCCTTCATTTGTTTTAGCCATAAGAGGGGCTTATGGTCTGTCTGAACCAGGAAGTGTGTACCAAACAAGTATGGCCTCAACTTCTTCAGAGCCCAGACCACAGCAAAGGCCTCCCTCTCTATGGCTGACCAACGTTTCTCTCTAGGGGTCAGCCTTCTGCTAATAAAAGCTACTGGCTGATCCTGACCTTCTTCATTCAATTGTGACAGTACAGCCCCTACCCCCAATTCAGATGCATCAGCTTGAACAATGAACTTCTTGGAGTAATCAGGACTCTGCAGAATTGGAGCAGTGCACATGGCCTGCTTGAGGTCATCAAATGCCTTTTGACAGCTAACTGTCCACTGAACCTTTTGGGCATTTTCTTAGAAGTTAAGTCATTCAGGGGTGTCACTATTGATCCATACCCCTTGACAAATCTCCTATAGTACCCAGTCAGGCCTAAGAAGGCTCTCACCTGCGTCTGGGTAGTGGGAGCAGTCCAGTCCATGATGGTCTGGATCTTGCTCTGCAAAGGTTGAACCTGGCCTCCACCCACAAGGTGGCCCAGGTACACAACCTGACTCTGCCCAATCTGGCACTTAGTGGCCTTGATAGTCAGGCCTGCCTTTTGCAGGGCCTGTAAAACATTCCTGAGGTGGACCAGGTGATCCTCCCAGGTGGAGCTAAAGACAGCAATATCATCTAGATAAGCTGCACTATAGGCTTCCAGTCCTGTGAGAACTGTATTCACCAACCTCTGGAAAGTGGCAGGTGCATTCTTCAGACCAAAGGGCATTACCACAAATTGATAATGTCCACTAGGGGTCGAGAATGCTGTTTTGGGCTTTGCAGTATCAGCTAGTCTGATCTGCCAGTAGCCAGCTGTTAGGTCAAATGTGCTGAGATATTTGGCAGAGGCCAAAGTATCTATGAGCTCATCTGCCCTGGGTATTGGATGGGCATCAGTCCTAGTGACTGCATTGAGACCCCTGTAGTCCACACAAAACCTCATCTCTCTTTTTCCACCACTGGTGTGAGGTTTCGGTACAAGGACCACTGGACTAGCCCAAGGGCTATCTGAGGGTTCAATAACTCCCAATTCCAACATTTTCTGGACTTCAGTCCTGATACAGTCCCTGACATGGTCAGGTTGCCTATAAATCTTGTTTTTAATAGGCAGACTGTCCCCAGTGTCCACTTCATGAGTGCACCAGGTGGTCTGACTGGGTGTCAGTGAAAACATATGTCTAAACTGATTGAGGACTCGCCTGCAATCAGTTTGTTGCTGGGTAGTGAGGCTGCCTGCCAAGGCTGCACCATCAACTGACCCATCGTCAGGGTTCTGTGAGAGCAGGTCAGGGAGTGGGTCACTCTCTTCCTCCTGCCCTTCATCAGTAGCCATGAGCAAGCCCATGTCTGCCCTGTCCACATATGGTTTTAACCTGTTGACATGGAGAACCCTGTGGGGACTCCTGGGTGTTCCTAGGTCTACTAAATAAGTGACCTCACCCTTCTGCTCAACAATAGTGTGGGGTCCACTCCATTTATCTTGGAGAGCTGCTGGGGCCACTGGCTCCAACACCCACACCTTCTGTCCTGGCTGGTAAACAGTCAGAACAGCCTTTTGGTCATGCCAGGCCTTTTGAAGTTCCTGGCTAGCCTCAAGGTTTTTGGTTGCCTTTTTCATGTACTCAGCCATCCTGGAGCGGAGACCAAGTACATAGTCCACTATATCTTGCTTTGGGGGCTTGAGAGGTAACTCCCATCCTTCCTTCACCAAGCACAGTGGACCCCTCACAGGGTGGCCAAACAGAAGTTCGAAAGGGCTGTAACCAACCCCCTTCTGAGGCACCTCCCTATATGCGAATAAAAGGCAGGGCAAGAGTATGTCCCATCTACGCCTAAGCTTTTCTGGGAGCCCTTTAATCATGCCCTTCAAGGTTTTGTTGAATCTCTCAACTAAACCATTGCATTGTGGGTGATAGGGTGTGGTGAACTTATAAGTCACTCCACACTCCTTCCACATTGCTTTTAAGTACCCAGACATGAAGTTAGCACCCCTGTCTGATACTACCTCCTTAGGAAAGCCCACTCTTGAGAAGATTCCCAGGAGGGCCCTTGCCACCACAGGTGCTGTAGTGGTCCTGAGGGGTATAGCTTCTGGGTACCTGGTGGCATGATCCACTACCACCAGGATAAACCTGTGCCCAGAGGCTGTTTGGGGATCCATGGGACCAACAATGTCAATCCCCACCCTTTCAAAGGGCACCCCCACCACAGGTAGTGGTATCAGGGGGTCCTTTGTAGTGCCACCTGCTTTGCCACTGGCTTGGCAGGTTACACAGGAGCGACAAAACTCCTTACTGTCTTCAGACATGTGGGGCCAGTGAAAGTGAGGGACAATTCTGTCCCAAGTCTTGTTCTGGCCCAGGTGACCTGCTAAGGGAATATCATGGGCTAGGGTCAATAGGAAGCCCCTGAACTTCAAAGGTATTACCAACCTCCTGGTAGCACCGGGCTTGGGGTCTCTACTCTCTGAGTACAGGAGTCCATCATCCCAATACACTGTATGGGGACCACTAGCTTTCCCAGCAGCCTCAGCAGCAGCTTGCTGTCTGAGGGGTTCAAGGGAGGGGCAGCTCTGCTGCTCCTGGCTCAGATCTGCCCTAGAAGGTCCCCTGTCCCCAAGAACTCAACCTGGTCAGGTTCAAGTTCCTCTGGGACAGTTCCTTCTTCAGGGCTGAGATCATCCCCCTCAAGGGACTGATCTTCCTCCTGAGCCAAGGGGGAAGGCACTGCCTTAACCCTACTACTCCTCCTCTTGGAAGGCACTTGGTCCATTCTTCCAGAATCCAAGGCCTGTTCAGTGCTAGACATTTTGGCTTGTGACCTGGTCACAGCAAACACATCTGCAGGGATCCCCAGCATTTCTGCATGGGTCCTGAGCTCCACTTCTGCCCAAGCAGAAGTCTCTAAGTCATTGCCAAGCAAGCATTCGACTGGTAGGTTTGCACTTACCACAACCTTCTTAAGGCCAGTTACCCCTCCCCAGGAGAAGTTAACAACTGCCAGAGTATGGTCTGTTCTGACATTGCTAGCATTGGTCACTTGGTACATCTCACCAAGCATAACTTGCCCAGGAAGCACAAGGTCTTGTGTCACCATTGTGACACTTGCCCCTGTGTCCCTAAATGCCAAAGCCTCACGTCCATTGATTAAAGGCTGTTGTCTGTACTTGCCCAGATTACCGGGACTCACAGTGGAGGTCAAATCCATGCCTCCATCACAGACTAACACAGCCTGAGTCAGTTCCCTGACTAGGTCAGAGCCCAACTCAGTTCCCAGGGTGAACCCTACTAAACCCTTTGCTGGAGCACTTCCACCAACTGTACTAGGGGGAACAGGTGCCTTAGGGGCATTGGTGGGTGCTGGACTGGAGTCTTTGGACTTGGTGCAATCACTGGTCCAGTGGGTCTTTTGCTTACAGACCTTGCACCATGGTTTTCTTTGGCCTTTCCCTTTGGTAGACTGTGAATCCCCACCAGAAGAAGATTTTTGGGGGCCTGATGAAGACTTTTGATCTTTACCCTTCTCCCCACCCTTGTCAGAGTTCTTAGCATCTTGCTTCTTGGTTTCCCCACCTTGGTTCTGTACCTTCTGCTTCACCCTGGTCCTGACCCATTTGTCTGCCTTCTTTCCCAATTCTTGGGAAGAGGTCAGATCAGAGTCTACCAGGTATTGATGCAACAGCTGATTTTGACAGTTATTAAGAATCTGCTCCCTCATTATCAGATTGTACAATCCTGAGAAGTCACACACCTTACTGCCCATCAACCAGCCTTCCAGAGCCTTGGCAGAACAATCCACATAGTCTACCCAGTCTTGAGTCTGTGCTTTTTGGGTGTCTCTGAACTTCAACCTGTACTGTTCAGTGGTTAGGCCAAACCCATCAATAAGAGCACTCTTCAAGACCTTGTAATTATCAGCATCCTCCTCTCTAACAGTGAGGAGCTTATCTCTACCTTTGTCAGCAAAGGAGAGCCACAAGATTGCTGCCCACTGCTCTTGAGGGACCTTCTGTACTTTACAGGCCCTCTCTAATGCAGTTATCCATTTGTGGATATCATCCCCACTCTGGTAGGGAGGGACAATCTTGCTCAGGTTCCTATGGTCATAGGACCTTTCCCTGTCTCTGGGGACATGGCTGCCACCATGGGACTCTAGTCCCAACTTTCTTCTCTCTCTAAGGAGATCTAGGGATTCCCTATCTAAAGCCAATTGCTTTTTTCTGATTTCCAGCTGAGTTTCCTCATACTGGACCAGTCTGGCTCTTCTCTCATGAGAGGATTCCCTCCTGTGAGAGGAGTCAGAGCTCCCTATAGAGGTGCCAGAGTGGTTAGACTCCTGAGAAGGAGATCTAGACTTCCTGGGCACACTTTTAATCCTTCCTGGGGGGACAAAGAGGGCATCATCCTGATCATCCTCATCATCTTCCACAGGAGGGATTGGGTTATCCAGGTCAGGGTCATTGTCACCCTCCTGGCCAGTTTCAGAGGGGGGGCTGGGGGTATTGGTACCCCTGGCCTCCTCCTCTTCTCCTGCCCCACCCTCAGCTCCTACCCCTTCAGTCCCCAAGGGCTTACTAAGGTCATAAGCCACCAACAACTCCTTGAGGTGTTGGGTGGTGGGACTTTGGCCTGTCCTTATTTTTCTCAAGTTGCATAAAGCTCTCAATTCCAAGAATGGGAGTGTATCATACTTGGAGGGTGGAAGCTCAATGGCTTCCTGCAAGGATTCTTTGGATCCTGCCCTTAAAGACATTACTAGTGTGGTGTGGTGTATGCACTACCTACTCTAGTGTGGCCTACTAAACTCTCTTGAGTTGTAGAAAGGGTTGTGCTATCCCTTAACACACAACTCTAAGTTCAGTAGAACTTACTGTATTCTAAGCTTAAATTATATGTACCTTAGGTATCTTTAGTGGTTTTCAGTTGATCAATTCAATGGAGATTATCTGGTAAAACAATAGCAAGCTGGAATCCCACACGCTGCACACCAATGTGAGAAGTTGGCCTGGCATATGCTGTCCACTAATTATAGTGGGCACCTTGCACCAGTCCAAACAACCCCTTATTGGAGATAGGTTAAAGACAACCTTATTGAAAGCTATCCTAGTGGTAGCTATGGAGAGCAGCCTTCAGGCTAAGTCTTGAAGGAATGTAAAGCAGCTTGTTTTACCAGTCTATAATCTCTTGAGTGATCAAATGAAAGAGCACCACACCAGGTATATATTCAAAATATATGTATTTATTGCTAAACACACCCTCTAGTCTCTTTATGAGGCTAGAGTTCGAAATACATAAGTTAGAAGTTATTTAATCACAGTAATAGCACAAATACACGTTTGGGCCCTAGGGGCGTACCAAACCATATACCAATAAAGTGGTATGCGAACCACGACTGAACTAGACACTAGGCCTAGAGCCTCTAGAAGTGCTTGGACCACAAGGAACCACCCAAAGTAGTGACACAGGGGGCCCACGGGAGACGCGTGCAGTGTAAATACACAACCGCGATACGCCGTTGACTTCTATGGAGAAAGTCGGGATCGGGAAATTAGAGAAAAGGGACACTTAGAAGAGGACTAGGACAAAACCCTTCGAGATCTAGGACTTTGAAGAGTCTCTACCCACGGGAGCACCGGAGTACTTGTGTTACCTCACCCAGGGAAGCCGGGTGCATAGGTGCCTTTCGGGGTCGGGTTTCGTCGTCGATTCGAATGGTGATCTGCTGCAAAGTGCTGCTGGCGGCCAAGAGAAAAGTGTCCGGGTGGATCCAAGAGTGGATCGGAGTTCTGAAGAACCTGAAAGCAGAGGGGACAGAGTCTGGGTCACTAGCCAGTGACCAGGAAGGCGATGGACAGATGCCCACCGATGTCGAGTGCTTCAGGTGCGTTGGCGGTCATCTTGACTCTTCAGCTACGAGGTCCAGGAGGCGTTGTCGGCAACCAGGAGCAGGATTCGGGCTGGTACACGATGTATGTCGAGTGCTGAGGTGTCGGCGACCGGATTGGACCCAACAAGCCTTGGCAACGGCAAGTCTCGGTGAAGATGTAGATCGTCGATGGTGCAGACCAGCAAGGTCTGTGGAACTCACCCAGCGAGGGTAAGTGAGGGCAGGCCTGGAGCAATCAGGATGCCAAGTAAAAAAAGGATTGGCATTCGTTAAGGGCTACTAGCCAACGGGCTAGCGACCGCGAAGGAGCCTCGTGACGCCGCACGTGGAGCTGGCTTACAGGACACTCGTGGAGTGGGGGCCAGTGATCTTCGGTGCAGGTGGTGCTGGAGGCTAGGGCTACTCGGAGCCCAAAGCACGACTTCTTGGGAGACCCAGAAGAGGATGCACTTGCAAATGTACTCGGTGTCCAGGGGTCACGGTCTCAAGTCACCCACGATAGCCACGGGCCTCAGCTTTGCTGGGGACTCAGGGTAGCCTTGGGGAAGTCTGAGAATCCACCTCTGGTGATGCGATGACTTCGGCGTCCGACGGGAGCTTCAGAAATGCGAACCGGACAGATGCTTCTTTGGTGCCTGCCAAGCAGGGGAGTCACTCCTTGACCCCAAGGGAGATTCTTCTGTCCTCTAATCGTGAGTAGAGCATCGAAGGTCCAGGATTCAGTTTCAGAGTTTCGTCCAGGTATAATCTAAAGTCCTAAGGACTGGGTTCCTACCTTTATACTAAAGATAGGGGTTGGACTACTCTGTGGCCCCACCTATGGGTGGGTCAGGGCAGAGGGGTGGCTACACCCCTTTCCCTTTGTCCAGTTCGCGCCAAAGCAGGGGCTGCAAGCCCCTGATCCGGTTTGAACTGGGGTATGCACTAGGGACACCAAATGTGCCCCCAGTGCAGGACTTCAAAGCACCCGAAAGTGCTACCGCCCAGCCCCAATACACATTATCCTGTCTGGGGAGGTGGTCACACCTCCCTGGGACAGGAAACCTATTGTCCAGGCCTCCCCTGCTGGAGTTTCGTCCAGCAGCAGGAGGCCAGACTCCTGTCTGTGGCAGCAGCATCCATTTTGTGATGCCAGGGCTCTGGAAAGAAGTTACCGGACTAGTCAGAGTTAACATGTCTTTCCCTCTAGAAGGGTGGAATGCTACCCCCGCCGCCAGGATTGGCGGGGGGGTAGTATTCCAAGATGTTTGACACCAAACACGACATGTTTAGGTGCAGCCATTCCAAAGTTAGCATTTTACCGCGAGGATATAATGCGCTTAAGATGATATGGTCAGGCTGCACTACAAACAGCATCAGAGATGGTCTCCGAATGCTGCAGAGGGGCCCTGCTCATGCAGGGGCACCCTCTCACATAGGAACCATGCACTCTGCCTTTAGGATTGATAAGGCCTGCCTTAGGAGTGACTTATAGGTTTATATGTGTGTATGCATTTAGTGATATAGGTAACCTATATCACAGTAAGGAGTGCATGCACCACCTTACCCAGGCTGCAGTAGCAGACCTGTGGTGTCAGTTTGGATGGCCTTCAAGGGGTGGCATAATACATGCTGCAGCCCCTGGCAGGCCTCTGAGGTACCTATGCCCTTGGTACATAGTATACCATATACTAGGGACTTATAAGGGCACTCCAGATCCCAATCAGTGATGTGCCTAAGGCACATGGAAACCATTTTAGAGAGGAAGCAGCTAGGCTGGGGTTCTGATTAGCAGGGCCCCAGCCAGACTAATGTCGAAAAACAGTGAAGCATCAGCAAAAAGTGGGGGTACCCATGTGAAGCAGATCCTACTCTCCTACAACCAGCTCCTCCATGTCATCCAGCTCCAGCTGTGGCGCTGGGCTCCCATCTCCAGTCTGCATTGCTGCCTTCTGGTTGCCTGCGAGTTTCTCCTTGGTTTTCCGCTTGATGTCAATCTATCGCCTCTTGACCTCGTCCATTGACCTCTTGTGCTCTCTGACGGCATTCGCCTTGTCCACGATGGACCGCCATATTCCATTTTTGGTGCCCAATGACACGTTGGAGGTGATGAACAGTTCTTGATGGTGTTCCATCACCTCCGTGACCAGGATCCTGTTCTCCTGCGGACCGAACCGCCTCTTCCTCTTCTTCTTGTCCTTGCCCTTCCCTGTCCCCGAGGTCCCAGGCTGGTCATCCGGGGTGCTTGTGGGGTTCCGCTCGTCCTCTGCGCCTGCTCCGGATGCCTCCATGGTGCTTCGGTGTTGGTTATTTTGTGTTTGTGTGTTTTTTCTCCTTTTGTAGTGATTTTCCCACCTGACGTGTGTGTACTGCAGGCCTGGCGCTGCTTATCACTGAGTTCCTCATCGCGGTTTGGCCCATCGCATGTTTTTTTGCGGTGGGGTTTGGGTTTCTATCACCGTCGCAGGTGTTGTATCGTGGACATTGTCCGCGTTTTCGGGAGACTATCGCATGGTACCGCCGTGTTGTGAATTCCACGTTAACACGGGGTTATTTTTCCCCGATAGACTGCGATGTGTGAAGTTGCGTTAACATTTTCTGGGGATGTTTAGCGCACGTTCTTGTGAATATCCCCCTATGTTTTTAATGCACATTTAAATAACTATTTGTTGAAAGGCCACTCCTGGGGGGCATGCTTGAAAAAAAAAGTGCATTCTGAAAGAAACCAGTTTTATTGACTTGAATGTCACAATACAATGAATATTATAGTTTTGACTTAATTATGATGATGTTACGCTGTATGGAAGCTTACAAAGTGCAAAGTCTTTTTTATTACAAACACCGCAGGAGAGGAAAAAAATTTCGGTTTATGATAACACTTGCCTTTTTACAACACCACTAACCGTTCTATCACATATATTAGAAGGACCTCTACCCGTGTAATGTTACATTAGAAACCAGTGGTGACAGATCTGAACATAACTTGTCTCCATTCTCCTCATTCACAAAAAATTACGTGTACATACATGTACATATATGATTTGTGCAGATTGACACATCTTTGGAATACATGCTTTTTCAGGCATATGTCGGGGAAACGCGTTTTCACAATGTGTTTTCATATTTTTCTAGTCTAGAAAATAATTTTCAATGCAAAGAAATGCCCTTGCCAGTAGTATTCGTGGAAACTTGTACTTGCCGGAATTTCCTAGCCGTACTACAGCGAATGTTCGAAAATACCAAAAAGTCGTCGATTTACTTTATGTTGTTTTTGTGAAAAACCTCTCAGCGATTTGTGATTATCATTAAACTCTAAATCAGGCCCCTGGCCTCTTCAGAACATAAGCATTTTAAGAACTTCTACACACATATTTCTGTATAATCAACCCTATCCGAAAATAACTAATTATGAACCTCAGATAACAAACTTGTTTTAGGACTATCAGTACTGGTTGTAGATTTGACCACTACTCAAATCTGAAATGGCCACGCAAGGGAGCTTAAGACTTAAAACACCAATCTGGTGGATACCTATTGACTAATGCAACCACTTCAGGGATCTGTGTTTTGCATCAAGGTAACAAGTTTGAATCCCAGCAGGTTTCATCCTTTAATGGTCAAAAGATGAGTACCACGGAATTGGGTAACTTTAAACATCTGTTGTACACCACCAAGACATTACCTCTCTTGATGCGGCCTTTGAAGCACCAGCTCACGCCTGGGACACTGGAGTCAAAACAGCAGCCGCTGGCCCTGCACTGGCTTGGAGTCACTCCCGGATGACCGCAGTTCACTCTGTCCTTGGGGTTCGCAGATGAGCACAAGAGTTCCACTGGTGGAAGGAAAAATAGTTCTGTCATTTCTCTACAATGGTCTTACATAGGTCTTTGACAAACAAATGCTTTTTTTTGTAACAGCACCCCATACCGCACTTTCACTTTAATAGTGGCAGCGGACCTTGCTTTAGGCACAGCTCGTCTAAAGAAAGGGGCGTGGCCTCAATTAACCTGAAAGTGCGGCATGGGGCACTTGTAAACAACAAGCATTTGGAATGCAATAGGTTTCGCATTTTCGAAACTTTGACCATTTGGTATTGTAAATGACTATGCCTTCTATAAGTGCAGGTTTTTTAAACACATAAATAAAAGGCATTGTCATTCACAATGCCAATAGCTCAAAATCTCGTAATTGTGAGACCTATTACATTGCAAATACCTGGGCTTAGGATAGAGATACGAGGAGAAATTATAAATTTCTCCTTGTTTTTCGCTCTTTCTATTCTGCAAACCACCATTATTGATTGTTTATGTGGAGGAAGGTGTTCCTAAAATAACTTGCAGTGCCGCTCTGCGTCATTTTCTTGTAGATGAGGCCCTTAATTTAGAAAAAAGAGATATACAGCATGCTGTACCTCAAGTAGTGTAAAGCAAAATGATGGCCCCCCAGCAGAATGTGGTAAGGGTCACCTGATACTCCCAGATGTTGCAACTATGCCTAGGCCTTAGGTTGATTTGGAGGCTCCATGAATGGAGGTGCCCCCCTGAGCCTCATTGGCTGCAAGGGCTTGTGTTAGCCCCGTTCTCCTCCTCTGCCTAACTGTACCTAATGTGCACAGAATATGAGCACATAATTATGGTAGCAATATTACCTGATTCAAGGGTGGGCTGAAAGCACCAGATGACATTAGGGACACTAGAATCGAAGCAGCATCCTTTCGTCTTGCAGTCCGTGAGGGTGATGCCAGGATAGCCACAGTTTACTCTTGCTTTTGGGTCCTGCGCCTTGCACTGAAACTCTAAAAACAGAAACCAGATTTGTTGGCATAGAATCTAACATAGCAATTTTAAGACAGTTTCATGTATCATGTGATACCCTTGTTCATCTCTTCACCTTAGTCTGCCTCCTGTCTCTGATGATGGTATAATTTTAGAAATTAATTAATTAGTTGTATAGTCAATTACTCCACTAGGAACACAGAATTACAGTACAGTTAAAATGCAGTCAATATCGTATACACCTTTCTGCATCAGTATTATACAAATTCAATATGTTCCTGGTTCTTCATCTGAATGTTCAACATAGGCAACTTCTATCCTTAGCCAAGACTAATGCTCTTTTATAAATCACTCAGGAAGTCCCCTCATCCCTAGAGTTTATAGTAGGACCATGAGCATTCTCTCTGCAACATTTTACACCACCTTCAATGTCTCTGTCTCTTTAAACATATTTCATGAAATGACAACATTCTTATATAATGCAAAGTTCTCTAAACAGATTTCTGTTTTTATGGTATTGAATACCAATTCTGCATCTGTGTAATGCTATCTCCATAATGCATTGAATATACATTTATCCTAACTTGTATCTATCTTTGTGCTTTGTATAGCGTCCTCTTGTTATCTGGATCTAGGTCTGCACTGTATAAACACCCTATATAAATGAAATACTATACAGTTAGTGTTCCTATTCTTGATAGTGGAGGGTTGCTAATATTTGGATTACTAATTCCAATTCCAGAGAATGTATTTCGTCTGTATGAAAAAGTCTGGATTCAAGATTACATTGTCTTTGAATGAGATGATAGGGAGGTCATTGCATTTGTCATTTATTATTTTAACATTCTGATATAATTCTGTAGGAAATTAGGTTGTTATTTGAGAGGGGTTGAAGCCCTACTCAGGCAATAACCACAATCCTTGTCATGGTGAACCACAAAAGTCAATAATTACCGTGCGCTTAACTCTCAGCTAGCTTGGCACAAAGCAGTCAGACTTAACTTAGTGTTACGACCCTGGTACAGAGACGCAACAAAGTCACACATATGTAGATCAGTGGGGCCTCGCTTGCAGTGTGAATGGGTGTGAATGCGTGTTGTTGTGCTCAGCGCTATCGGGAACTACAAGTCCCAGCAAACAACCAGGACACACCTAGTTTGCCGCCAAAACTCCAGCTACCAGGTGTATAAAAGGCTCTGCCCTCGGACTGTCAAATGCTTGACAATCCGAGTCGGTGTCAGATATCAGAGTATCTGCTACTTCCCTGGACAAAAGGAGACGCAAGGCTTTCAGCGGTGCCATTTTCTCCTGTCGGTACTGTGGTCAACCGTTCCGCTATCAAGCGGCATATTACGCCCCCAGAGGCGTCTTCAAGCGAATCAGCCCGTGCTCAGGAGAGTATCCGGCAAACCTCGCTTTTGGTGAATCCCGAACTGCAACTTTGCGTGTTCTTCTTCCTTCTGCACTCTGGAGAGCATGCCGTGACCCGTCCTTCTGTGCTCCCAGAGGGGCAGTTCTCCTTTGACCATCGGGCTACCAGTGCACGCTCAGGGGAGCGGTGCACTATTCTTTTTTTTTTATTTTTTATTTTTGTATTTTGTTATTTTACTCGCCTTGTAATTCGAGTTCTTTCATCAAGAACCAGCTACAAGGGGAGTTCCTCTACACACGCAGGAGCATGAACATCTTTTTATGATTTTGAGTGACAGCGCAGGAGCGCTATTTGTTCCTTTGCTGATTTTGCAGGTTGTGCGGTTATTGTGCAGGAGTGCAATTCCCTTTCTTACTGCTTCCCCAGTAATGCTCTGAATGCTCCAGTAGGGTGCCCGCAGCAGGGTACTAACAGCGCACACCTGGGCAGGACGTTTTTGGGACTACAACACAGCTAAGTACTAATAGCTTCCTATATGATTTACCTCTGTTTCTAAAACTCCA
The DNA here is from genome assembly GCA_963921515.1 of Calotriton arnoldi. NCBI lineage: Eukaryota > Metazoa > Chordata > Amphibia > Caudata > Salamandridae > Calotriton > Calotriton arnoldi. The sequence continues at coordinate 121,318 of CAWUFW010009869.1, forward strand.
TCCTGTGGCGGTTGCTATGTATGATGTATGTAAGTAAAACTTGTTTAGATGTGCACATACCGACTCACTGCATTAGAGCACACTAGTTGTAATCATTGTTCGTTTTGTCTTTTACACAGAGCACAGTGGCAGCACTACATGTCCCAGAAAGAATAGGACCACGTCTGCCTCAATTCAGTGGATGACGCTAACTGCTTCATCGAGGCTGTTTTCTTTTTGTTTCATTTATCCCTTTTTCTCCTTTCCCCTAAGTGGTGTCTATTGAACAAGTTGTGCATCATTCACTCCCATCGGACACCATCGGGGGGGGAAGGGGTTATGGTGCATCATGCATCGCCCCTGCTGGTCACTTGCTCCAGGTTAGTGGTTTGAGTCTGACTATCTGACACTTAGAGGCAATGTGTAAAGCACTTATGTAGCACAAAACCAGTAATAAAGTGAAAATACGCCACAAGAAAAATCTCAAACCAATACAGAAAAAGAGTAAATGTTAATATATAAAATGTTGCTAAAATAACAAAAATCTAATCAGTAGAAGTGGAGCTATTGAATTTTAAAGTTTTAAATGAAAATAGCACCAATAAGCTGAAAGTGCCAACTGTGGGTATCCGTTTACACTGGACCAGGACAAAGTCACAAATTCAGGCCAACCATGAGGAGTGCAGGCCGGGCATAGGGCCAAGTTTGGCCCACTGGGAGTTGTACATTATGTCTTTGGTTCGAAGTCTGTGCAGCAGTGCTTTGTAAGGCTTTGGGTCACTCTGAGTTCATACTGATAAAGCTTTCAGCTGGCAGTGAGGCTTTGCATCACTCTGCATTGGAGGCATTGCAGCTTTCAGATGGGATCTGCATGGCATGGCCCTTGAGAGGCTTTGCATTGCTCGGCGTAGGTTCTGGTGAAGTCTTCAATTAATGGCTGTTTTGCTGTGCGGGGCTCTGCATCTCTCTGCTTCGGATTTGACGGTACTTTCAGTTAGACAGGAATTAGCACTCTTTGATGCTAGCCAAGGGTTCTCACCCTAGGGGTACCCCTTAGTGATTGGTACTCACTCCATGAGAGGAGGGCAGCATGGCTCATATAGGTCCAACTAGTCAGCAGGTCGGCCGGGTGGTTTCAGGGCAGGCCTCTGGAAACTTTTTATGTGCCTGTAGCTCAGACAGGAGGCCAGCAAACTGACCTTTGGAGTGACTATGGGTAGCCTGGGATCAAGGCAAGCAGATCCAATCTTCCTTCTTTAGACAGCAAGATAGTCAGTCAAGCAGCAGGGCAATCCTTCTTACAGCAGAGCACTCCTTCTACTGAATATTCCACAGGTTCTGGGGAGTTCTAAGTTCAGGTTCTGAGAGTACCACTTTTATCCTCCGTGCCGGCCTGTGGTTGGAAGATGCCCCCTTTGTCTAATTACCCCCGTTGCCGACTTTGGCTCCAAACTGGCTAGGTTCAACAAAAGGCAGGCAGGTCGAGGTATCAGCTGCATTATCATTAGCCGGGTAGGCAGTCCTCAGAAGTCAGGAAGGAGTTGGACAAGCCCTGAGGCTGTCCCTTTGAAGCTCAGGTAGGGTGATGACCAGTCCCCCAGGACATCCTGTTCAGGGAAGCAATACCCTGCACCAAAATAACCAGGGTTATGAATCTTTAAATGTTATGTTTCAAAACAGTGCCAAAAAGAATTAAGCACCAACCATGGACATCTGGTTGTGCTTGACTGGGACAAGGTATGGTTTGAGGCCAATCGAGATGCAAGGGGGATTGGATACAGGGACCAGGTTCATCCAGGTGAAAGGATTTATCTTCGGACTCTGGAATGGAAGTCAAAAATCCTCAGCGAGGCAAATCAGCAGGCCCTGGCTGAAGAGGGCTTCACTACATTGGCTAATGATTGGACGAGATCTCAGTGAAGCTGTTGACTTTTGGCATAAAAGCTTATAGCAGGAGAAATTTAAATTTTGTGTCCTTATACTTTTTGCACCATTGCCCCTGTGAAGATTTCTACCTTAAGACTTACTCACTTTTTCCGAGCTCAGAAATGTCCAGTAGAGCAAGGCTACAGACTGCAGCCAAATCGGGCTCCATAAGGTCGGATATCTTCTCCGCGAGGTCTAGCTGATTTGGATTTGCTGCTGCAAGGAAGAACCTCAAAGGAGCAACCTGAATCTTAGGCCCAGGGAGAACAAACTCTCATCGGATCGGTTGGCAGGATTGTCCAGGTCCACCGCCAGTTTTTAGAGCAAAAAGTTGGCAAAAAAGTTTCTAGGTCTCAGGTTTCAGGATACTTTAGGAGGAGTACACTTTGACACTATCCAAAGGTCCAAGACCTTGGAACAGCACTTGGGAGCCAAGACTCACTGCAGTAGAGGCCCGCAACAGGGTTCAGGGCAGGTCTAAATGGAACTGACCACCTGGAAATGCAGTAAAAAGCCACTTGAAGTGTGTTCTGTCCCTGTAACCCTAACAGGAGTTCAGCCTTATGACCCTTGGAGTCCACATTTTGCCATGGGTAGAGGGAGGACAGCAGGTCCAGGCTTCAGAACAGACATCAGGTTTAGTCCTCTTCTGTTTCTTGACAGGCCCAGAAGTGATCTAAAAAGGGTACTAGGAATGCCACTTTTATGCCGAGTGCCAGCTTGGAGGTAGTGGAAACTCCTGGTCACTCTCTAACCAATGGGGTAAAGGTTCCGGTGGATTATACTGCAAACAATCTCACACCGCCCCTCGCTGCCCAAAACCAACATGGCAGAACCTTTCTTCCCTTATGTAGAGCTCCTTTGCACACTCTTGAGGTGTGGCCATAGAAATAAGCAACCCCTGCGCCATGGTCATTCAAAACCAGTTCTGAGTGCAGCTCCTCTCCCACTGCGTCTGGGGCTTAATGCATTGAGGGACAATGAAAGGGTGCAGCCCCTGGTGCTAGCTACATCTGCCTGTGACAGGGTAGGCCCCTTTGAAGTTGGTTAAACTCCTGGGCAAATCCCAGCTGGTCAGCCTGCTAGAGAAACAGGAACATCTCCCAACACCCAAGCACTTGCCCTACTCTGTGGGCAGTTTTCTCACCTCATCAAGGTGGCTATTCAGTTGCCAGGTGACAGCTGCAAATAGGCCTGCAGAGGTTTTAGGCAGGGAAAAGGTATCTTTTAAAAAATACCTTTTCTAAAATATTTATTACAAATCTGAATTCACCAGTGAATTGGGAATGTAATAAATATTTCTAAAAATCATAAATGAAATGTGTACCTGTTCCCTACCCAGAGATAACACTATTAAATGTAATATTGTATCCCAATGCTTTTCTATGGAACAGCTCACCCTTCTACAGTGAAAATAGCTTTTAGGCCTTTTCACAGTAAGGACATGTGTAACATTAAACTTTGACATGTTCTACTTTTAAAGATCATACATTGCCTTATGGGCAGTAAGGTTTACTTAGGGGTGACAATATTATTTAAAAGTAACGTTTAGGCATGTGAAAAGGGGTTATTTTGAGAGGTCAAATTTTTAGTTAAACTGCACAGCCAGGCTACAATGACAGGCCTGCAGTCATGCTTGCATTGTCACTGTAGTGGGTGGCACAATGGGTGCTGCAGTCCAATAGTGAACTTAGAGGCCCTGTGTACACTGTGTACCATATAACAGGGACTTGTAGGTAAGGTAAGCTTGTCAATTAGCAGTATAGTAAATTTCCAAAATGTTTGTGCTAGAGAACATCCACTGTACTCTAGTTAGCACAGTGCCAGTGCAGAGAACCAAAATAAACCAGCTGCATCAGTCCAAAAAATTGGGGTAATCATGCAAACAAGGCATTTTCCTACAAAAGTACTTAAACACCGACCTTGTGGCACATTATCCTGGGGGAATATATGACTCCTATATATTTAGACACTGTATTCTCCACAGTAGCCAGAGTCATACTGAGTAAGACAATGTTGTGTTTTTAGTTAATAACAGCTGGCTAATGTAACTCAACACTATGCATAGTATGTTACTGTTTTAGATGACAGTGTATATTCCATATGTCATTGGTTACTGATGCCTTAACTGAATACTGTCAGTTTCAGTGAGAGGACATTCAGCACAGCACATACATGTATGAGGTCCAAAGTTGAACTAACATTTGGCCTGTTGAAAACATTTCCGCTGCCTACTCAACAGTGGGGGAGCCCTTCAGCATTCTGCTGAGAAATGTTGTACTATTGTTGCCTTTTGTACTATGCTTCATAACATTACTACCGTAAAAGGCTTTGCCATTGACTCAGAAGGTGATAATTTACATGCTGAGGAATATGTCCCTCCGCCCCTTGGACATGATTCAGCATGGGAACCATAGGACGTTTACCCTGGGATGGTCGCACATAACAAGCAATTGTTTCTAAGGGAAGTTTTGAGGGTTTTTTTGTTTTGAAAATACACCGGAGCTTTGTTTGGTGGTGTAACGTAAGTTTATTTTTCTATATATTAACATATAAAATCATGAAAATGTATGTCTGGACAAAGTTTGGCACGCATACAATCTAAGATTCATCTGCAAAAATTATATATACACAAAAAATATATATTTTCAATTTAGTGTTTTCTCTTGCCTCTTGTAACAGGAGTCCGACCAATAGAGGATCCTATTCCAGCACATTCACCTTTTCCAGTTCTACTTTTTCTGATGCTTACTTAGAATGTCTGCCACCAATTCACAACGAAGGCATGATGCTTCCTCACGTTCTTGGGGTTTATGATTACTTAAGAGTGTCTGCCTGTAAAATCTGCAGAGCTGCAGGGGCTGCCGTCATTTTAGGAGGGTTTTGCAACATTTTGACTGAGACACTGTTGTCTAGATATTAACTGTCCTTCTGAAAAGGACATTAGCTGAGTTGTCCAGTTTCTCCTCAGCCCTAGTATGCCTGCCTGTCTAACCTTAAAGTATCTAGCAATGATGCCTTTTTAGGTTCCGCTTGCCCAGCGCTTGCGCTGTGCTTGTGAAAACTATTGTATGTAATATATCTTAAAAGGGATATAGATCCCGCCTTCACTTCTGATTGGTCTGTGTGCTTGCCAGTTTGTTTTCCTCTTACCATTGGATGTAGGCCATTCTCAATTCCGTATCTCATCAGTTTCCCGTGGACTAACTAGTTATCTCCATCCCCGTTGATGCTTAGAACTACTTTCTTGTCTTAATGCCTTCTTCTTTACATAGTCTTGACCCTCCCACCCTCACCCAAACCTCTTTGGTTTGTGTGACTCCCTCTCTCCTCCTGTGTGAGTCTTTGTCTCCTCCTCACCTACGTCTCAGCCCAGCGGCTCTCCCCTCTGTGCGTGCGCCTGCACTCCTGCCCCTTTCATAGGATGTGTGCATTTACCAATAGGTCCATTACTAATTTCGCGGATGAAGCCTCCAAAGTACGTTTACTTTCACAGGCTTAGACATACTTTATTGTATTAATGCCTCAATCTTTGCATATCCTTGACTCTCCCGCCCTCGCACACACCTCTCCGTTTCTGTGACTCCCTCTCTCCTCCTGTCTGAGTCTATGTCTCCTCCTCACCCACGCCTCAGCCTGGCGGCTCTCCCCTCTTTGCGTGCGCCTGCCCTCCTGCCCTTTGCTGGGGCTGGTCCAGTGCTGCTTTCCCCTCTGTCCGTGCGCCTGCCCTCATGCCCTTTACTGGTGCCGGTCCAGTGCTGCACCCTCCATCACTCTGCAGGCCCAACTCAGTGTTGCCAGATTTTTAGAGCTTTCTCTAGCCCAAAACCAACGAAAAAGTAGCCCAATATTGCTCCTTTAGGGAAGGAGGGGCAGGGACAGCATCAGGTAGGCAGTAAATGGAGTTTTGTGGCCGGATCGATGGTTCAAGAAGGGGGAAATGGCCCCTTTTACCGCTATTATATAGAATTTTATAAAATAGCCCAACCCGCACAACCAAAATATTACCGCACAACCGGAAAAAATGTAGCCCAATTGGGCGTGATCTAGCCCAATCTGGCAACACTGCAGTCAGAAGTGAAATGTGAGCCTTTAGCGGTGCGAGGCGAGGGTGGGGAGTGGCTGGGTGTCTGCTCCAGCGCTGCCTCCTGTTACTGCTCTTGGGAGTCCGGGGCGCAGAACTTATACACTTCAATGTGTACTCACTATTCAATTTTTACACACGCACGCCACATGTATCTGGCTGGGAACCAGCCAGCATGTAACATGCGCAGCTCTGTGGCTATTCTTGCAATATTTATTTCAGAGGCTGCGTGCATTTACCAGCAGGTCCATTACTAATTTCGCAGTTGAAGCCTCCAAAGTACGTTTAGTCTCATGGGCTGCAGACCTCTTAAATACAGTTATAGTTTTTACCACAACAATCTGTGTCCACCCTGCAACCCACTTCCCCCGCCCCCTCCCCCCCCCCCATACACACAGGAGGCCTGGCTGCATGGATTTAATGCTTGTTATGTGCTTTTCTTCAAAGATTTTTTATTTACAATGGGAAATTATTTTATATTTATTAACGCTTTCTGCCCATTTCAATGGCAGTTTTTAAGCATACAAGGCTTTGCATTTTTATTTTGGCACTACTCTTCACTTTCCCTGCCTGCATTTACCAATATGTTAATTATTATTGCTTTGGCTGCAGAAGCCTCACAGACACGGTTTATCAGAAATCGCCACAACAATACATCTCCACCTTCCGCCCCCACTCCCAGGGCACGCATACAGGACGCCTGGCTGTGGGCGACTAGCAGTCTTAAGTCCCTAATGAAGCGTGAATTCTTGTAGCCTAATTTCCCTGATCGCTATTGCTCTGCATTTAGAACGTCCTTGTTAGTACCATTTGTTGTGCGATCTTTTTAGGTCAAGCATCAGCAAGCTTGCGCTGTCTGCAAAACCTGCTGAAATCACTCTTACCGAGTGTAATACTGCCTGCTGCTTACCATACGCTGACTCCAGCATCCCTCATCTTTCCTGCCACCTAATTCGTTAACATACCTGATAGATAACTTCCGTTTCTACCAGAGGAGCACCGCTCAACTACAGATTTATTCTCGTTGATAAGTAGCCGTCCGCGTTAACAGCGGCGTCACTAGGGTTGGTGTCACCCAGTGCGGTAACTCATGGTGTCACCCCCTCACGACTTACCCCATGATGGACCTCCTCCGAGTCCGCCAGTGCCAAATAACGGGATGCATGCCTATAGTTCTCAACCGGCTCTATTTATATAAATAATAATGATAATACCGGCCTACTTACTTTTACACCCTTTTTGTAATGGGGGAATGAGCTACAGGTATAACTGTAGGGAATCTTAAATCAGTTGCAAGTTGCCCTGGACTGGTCGCAACCTGTAAAATTAGAAAGTAGCACATATAAGGCAATGTACTCAATCGTGGCTTATTAATTCTAATAGTTGTAGCCTCAATTTTATATTCACTTGCACCCACCTTCAGTCAACTAATTAGGTTTGCCACCTGACTGGTTTCCCTTCCTGCACCGAGGCGGAATGGCCGTAGTAAAATCTAAACCAATTGGATAAAACATAATAGTGTAATCTGACAAACTTTCGTTTGTATTAGCACGAACGCGTAATAAAATGAAGGGTGACTTACTTATTTTTGTGCCTGTTTTTCAATGGGTCCTTCTTGAATTAAGGCCCTTTCATTCAGCTACAAGGTAAAAGCCAGAATATTACCTTTTCAAGTAAAAGTCGAGACAGACATGCTCACTGCCTATGTTATCTTTCGTTCAGAATTACAAAGGCTTGGTTTACTAACTTTCTCTATTTTAGCCCCGTAGTCCGACTGGCCATATTAGATATCATTGTGGAAAAGCCGAAACATCCTTGCTTCTAGCCCCGTACTCAGACTAACCACCCACACTACTTCACTTTCCCCTTTTAGGATCTATAAAAAAAAGTCTTCCCCCATGACCGCGTTCCTCATCCAGAACCTACCTCATGCAGGGAACCAGCGGTGTCTCAAAACTTCAGTTTCTGCCTTTCGTGCAATTAAACGTTATCTCGCTATGTTGGCGCCTTAAATGCCTCCTCAAATTTTCTCCTACGTCAATACGTGAACGTCAGGGTCATATGACCTCTCTACATCTTAGCGGACTGTTAACTATTGGCACTCCGGTTTCGCAACAAAAACTTTATTAGGAGTTACATAAAACACCCGTATTGCGCCTTCCATCATCTAATTATACGTTCAACATTGTAAATAGTCTCATTTGGCAAAGGTGTCACCCCATGTGATGGTGTCACCCGGTGCGGTCCGCACCCCCGCACCCACGTAGTGACGCCACTGCGCGTTAATACAGGTACTATTTCTTTTCACCACCATGTCAACATATACGCGTTGCTCAGGTTCAGAGTACTCACTAATTCAGCACATATATTTCAGTAAACAGGTTGTGAAAAACATCGTACAGGACATTTTCAGGAAAGCGTAACCATTTTAGAATAAGTCTAACGTGTTGTGCATGCTTAGAAGGAGATGCAAAGGACGGCAGGCCCACAAAGAGAATTTTGACTACTTCGGAAAAGAATGTACACAGTCTACTGAATATCACAACAGGTGAACACTGGAGGAGGCTGAGTCGCCATCAGGAGCCAGACAGAAGGACTCTTGTTGCGGCGCATTTGCAATGTTCTATATGGGTTACTGTGTCTTTAACAACAATATTACGATTTTGGGCGAATTTGTCTCCGACCTCCTCTTCACTTTTTGTTATATAACTGGTTAACTAACCTCCTTTGTGTGTGAAATAATATCGGACAGCTGTGTTGAGTTAACGTTAATATACAACTCTGGAAATGTTTATCTTTTTGAGGCTTCTCTATAGATGGTCCACGGGAGACGGAAGTTTCCTTCTGTAGATTTTAAAATGCTTTGTGCACAAATATGTCATTGATAATATGTAATTCTAAATACACAATGATAAATTCGATGAAAGGTGCGCTTGTTTCTGTTTACGATTAAAACGGCATTGGCGCTGCTTTATATACTGTGGCACTGCGCCTTATATTTAGTGGATTCACACGGTAAACGTTGTGAATTTACGATTAACTTTTTCTTTTTTTAAAACATGTTTTATTGCAGTTTCAAAGTACCTTGATTGTAGGTATCCAACATATATCAATTGTGCACAGAAAAGTTGCACATTACATAATTTGTGACATCCACCAGGTACATTTGGTAAACAAAACATTCGTAAAAACCGGAACATCACGCAGCCTGTCCCCATCCCCCCCATATAGGCATAAATCAGTGATAACCTGTACACAATAAATAAGAAAGCCGGACAAACTTGCTAAGGAGATGGCCGTTAACCTCCAGTAATGCAGGCTCTTAAGGAGATTGCGAGGGGAGCGGGGGAAGATCTATACCCCGGTATGTAGCCCATCTAGACCAAAGTTTTCTGTGTTTTTGTGGGCAACCCCGTGCCTGAAAAACTGCCATTTCTGCCCCATGCATGTATCAAGCGCCCCACGCCACTTTCCCATCGTCGGCAGGGAGGTCCCCTTCCAAAGCTGGGCTATATCGCGCTTGGCAATCGTGAGTGCTAGGAAAAGTAAGTGTTGCTTGTACCTGTTCCCCCCCCTATGTCCTCTGTACTATGGAGAAGAAACAATCGGGGTTCCAGCGGGAGGTCCCACGACAGTACTTCCTTAAGACAGGACTGCACCCTACGCCAAAAGCGCTGTATGGAGGGGCAACCCCACAGCGTATGAAAATATGACCCCTCTTCCCGGTCACAGCGTAGACACTGTGGGGAGGTAATGACTCCCATCTTCCAGAGACGAATGCGTGTGTAATACACCCTATGAACAAATTTAAACTGAATCAGCCGGTATCTAGAGGACACTGCTGCGCCCCTAGGGCTTGCTATGGCCTCTGCCCAGTCATCAGTCAGTTCCGGGATATCATCCTGCCATGCCCTATGGGTCTTATGCAGGGTCGTACTGGCATGCGTAGTCAGTGTTTGATAAACCTGTCGTATTTTGTGAGCATTTAGAATTACACCAAGAGTGACGAAATGCACACCAGTATCTTCCGACATTGTGTCAAAGGTTAATTGATTATTGCTATTTTTTTGCTTTTTTGCGTGCAGTCCAGATATATTGTGGTTTGCCTACCACCACTCATTTGAGAACGTAAACACATGGTTGGAGCGGCATCTCGCCCCTGTATCGAACGCACAGCATGATCCCCTTTGGGCTCTCAAAAATACCGCAAATTTTTCAAGTTCAAAAAGATAATTTATTGTAGGTTAATCCATGATTCCATAATTGCTCAGTCCTAATACAATCTGTCACACGGGAGACGTGAATGTGTTCAAAAAAAGTTTCAGATACTGTAGATGTGCCAATCCAGGCCTCTTTCTAAAGTACGTCGTCTACATCAAACAGCCTCAACGATGTTACTCAATGCATTTCGGGCTTTTTCTTCTGCCTTCTTCAGGAGTTCACTACAAATTGTAAAAACAACACCGTTACAATGTGTAATCAGACCCCATTACCAGCAAACTAGCGACAATAAATCGACGATTTTAACTAATCTTTTTTTAAAAAAATATTTTTTTTTAAAACCGATATAATGATCCATGTTTTCCCTCTACATTGCATCACTTCTCACTAACGATAGTACACTCGAGAAATCTCACACTAACATTGTCGCTAGTTTGCTAGTTTGCTCCCGCCAGCCCATCCGCCGTACTAAGTACCTCCACAATCGGATCGTCGTTTGACTGGCGTGAGGTAGAAAATCAAGCTTCTGTGTACCATAGAGTAACCGTAAGAGGGGAGTCCCCGCCAACGCTGCATGTTCTAGGGCATACACCGGGTCCATGGGCGAGTTATACCACCAGTCATTTATGACCAAGAGATGAGAGGCTGCATAATATGAGTATACGTCAGCGGCCGCGATACCACCACAGTAAGTGGATTGTATACAAGTCTGCAGAGCCACCCGTACCGCTCCCCCACCCCAGGTACTAAGGTATTAAGAATAGTATTTATTTGCGCGAACCAGGACCATGGAATATAATACGGGAAATTTTGGAGTCGATAGAGCACCCTTGGGAGAGAAACCATCTTGAAAATAGCCGACTGCCCATACACCGAGAGAGGCAGAGAGGACCATATGGAGGTCTCTTCACGTAGTCTGAGAAGAAGGGGAGTGATATTTCTTGACCAGGATGTCCTGTGGCAGGGAGAAACAAAGACCCCCAAGTACTGGAAGCCATCGGTAACATGTCGAAGCTGAGATGCCCAAGTGCCCCTACCCTGCTGCCCACAAACTGGGAATAATACTGATTTAGAAGGATTAGTGTGGAGGCCGGTGGTCTGGCCAAAGACACAGAGAATCTGTCAAATACGCGGGCCCGATATCCATGGGTCTGTCATAAAAAATAGGACATCGTCCGCGTACAATGCAATACGATCCGGTTGTGAGTTAGGCCAATCAAAACCCCGGAGCACCGGATCCCGACGAACCCATATCGCCAGGGGCTCCACTGCCAAAGCAAACAGGAGCGGAGACAGGGGGCACCCCTGGCGTGTGCCACGGCCAATGGGGATAGGGGAGGAACACTGCCGGCGACACGGACTGAAGCCATGGGCTTAGTATACAACAAGCGCACGTATGCCAGAAACCGCGGGCCAAAATTACACGCAGCTAGTAGCTGAAATAAATACTCCCAGCTCAAGGAATCGAAAGCCTTGTCTGTCAGCAAGGAGTATAGCCGCCGGACGCCCCAACTTGGGGGCCAGTGCCATAGCATTCTGGACCCAGCGAATATTGTGGCGAGTGGCACGATGTGGCATAAAACCGGATTGGTCCAAATGGGCCAACGCCTGGATGCAGGCTCGTAGGTGGTCCGCTAGTACCTTTCCCAGGAGTTTAGGCTCAAAATTGATGAGGGAAATCGGGCGGTATGAGGAGGGATCTTCTGGAAGACGACCTGGTTTCAAAAACAGAACTATCTCTGCCTGGCGCCAGTCAAGAGGCAGTAGCCGTCCATCAAGGGCCTCATGGATAGTGTCCAGCAAGTGCAGACCCAATGTGGACATATTGGAATGGAGAAACTCCATAGGAAACCCATTGGGACCAGGGGCCCGGCCGGGCCTCATCGCAGATAACGCTGCCGTTAGGTCCTCTACCGTAATAGGAGAGTCTAATTAGTCCCGCATTTGGTCAGTCAGTCTCCGGGGGGGGGATATCCCGAAGGAATTCTGCTATGTCATCCACCGAAAGCTGTTCCCTCTTGGTGTTCAATGAGGCAAAGTAACACGCTTAATAGCATCCCCATGAATGTGGGGTATGTCCCCAGGGCACTGGTCAAAGGTCCTCCAATTGAGGCTCCAATTCTTTAATGAAAACAACATTTCACCTTGAGTTTAAATGCAATTGTTGTTTATATAATTTCTTCAAAATGCAGGATTTCATGGAAAATTCAAACACTTCATTTCCCACAATGCATCACTGATGCTTCTCAAATTAACAACTTTACGAATCCCAATGCATTTCGGCCTCAAAAGGCCTTCATCCGGGGATGATCTGTAAGTTAAATTATATAATTGTAATTTTGGGTTTTTCTAACCGCCCCTAGAGGAACGGCAGGGGTAGCAGAGATGCACACAATGCGAGTATAAGGCTCAGTGTTTTGATTCTAACTATTGGGAAGGAGATATAGGGTGGATGGTGCATCACAAAATCCGGGGAGTTTTTTGTATAGGTTGGCTGTTTCCTTGTTGCTTTAGAAGTTAAAACAATGTGTCTAAGTGACCACCGCTGTTGGGGAGTAATGTAATTCACCATCCTCAACTCTAATGATTGGAACCACGGTTGGGGCGTTCCCTTTTTGACAGAGTCGGTGTAACATTTTGCTCGATTTGTCCCCCCACTGGTATATGCGATGTTGAGATGCCAACCATATGTCTTCAGCCTCATCTAGAAGGTGTTGACGTAACCGTTGGTGCGTGAGAGAGAGGTTACGATAGAGGATAGGACTAGGGTCCAATGTGTATTGTGTCTCAAGTGATGTACAGTGGTCTTCAAGCTCCGTCCTCTGGGCAGAGCGCTTACGCTTATCATTGGTCCGGTAACTTATGTCTACCCCTCTGAGAGTGGCCTTACATGCTTCCCAAAGAGCCTTCTTGGTGGGGGCGGAGTTGGTGTTCAGGGTAAGGTAATCCTGAAGTGCCTCTGCAAGACGTTCTTGGTTGTCAGAATCACGAAGATGCCAAGGGGACATGCACCATCGAAAGGGGGGCTTCTGTACGTGTAACTGCAGTGGCGCCCTAACTGGGTAATGATCGGACAGCCCCCTAGGAAGATGTGAAACCTGAGAAAACCTGTGTATGTATGTTTGTGACGTAAAGAGATAGTCTAAGCGAGACATGAAGCCGCGGACCGTGGACATATACGTGTATCCTGCTTCGGCGGGATGAAACTCTCGCCATATATCTGTCCATCTCAGCGTGCCAGCTAGCAACGACAATTTAGAGGAGAAAGCTGAGGAACCCACATCCAATCCACAACTCCTATCAGACGGTGCCATAGTATCATTCCAGTCCCCTCCCAAAATAACAAGGCCCTCCGGAAGTTTGCCCCATTGGCGAGTGATGGTATCCACAAATGTACTGCCCAGAGGCGGGGGTGCATAAATACTGCCTAGAATAAGTGGTTCCCCATAGAGCGAGCCCGACACAAGGACGTATCGACCTCCAGGGTCTATCCATTGTTTAGTGTGAAGGTATGGAACCCGGCGATGGATCAGAATGGCTGTACCCCTGGAACCCTTGGTGAACCCTGCATGATACACCTGTTGGTAGCCAAACCTAGCTAGGTATGGGGCCCTATTACCCAGTAAGTGAGTCTCCTGCAGTAGGAGAATGTCGGCTCTGTAGCGTTTGGCCTGTCTCAGGATAGCCCCTCGCTTTACTTTATTGAGCATCCTTCGGACGTTCCATGTGACTACAGTTAGCTCAGTCATGCGGGAGGTTACTGACTGGGTGGCCATAGATAAAATGGTGGGAGCAAATATAGTAGTTTGCCTGGTGGAACGTGAGACATGTGTCTGCGTGCATAACAGAAATAAGAACAACAACACTCCAACATCTGAAAATACCCTTTCCCCCCTGCCCCCCCATACCCCCAAGAACTCGGAGCATCTGTTGCGGTAGAGAAAAGCCCAAGACCCTAAACGTAGATCCCAGCACTCTCCTTCCAACGGATCCCAACAACCCAAAACCCTTTAACAGTGGGGTACTCGTGTTTTGATCAGTTCAACCATAGTGGAGCAGGTCCACCTCTTCTCGATACTGTATAGACATAGTAGGTCAGAACTGTGCCAGATCCGCTACAAACATGTAGAAGCTACGTAGGCAAAAGAAAGTCAAGACGCTTGGTCTGGGCTAGGCGTTCCACGAGAGGATCCGGATCGGCGTCGTTGCTTGGATTTCTCCCCGAGCGGCCTAGTAGATTGAGCGCTTCTGAATGAATCTGAGTCCGGTGGCGGCGGGGAGCGAGGTTTCAAATGCACTCGTTAATCAGTCCAAGCAAAGACCGCTTCGGGAGAGTCGAAGAAATGTGTCTGTGAGTTATACACCACCCGGAGTCTGGCCGGGTACAACAGCATGTAAGAGATATTGAGGTCCCGTAAGCGTTTCTTCGCTGCCGTGAAGGATTGCCGCTGCTGCTGCACAAGGCGAGTATAGTCCGGAAAAATCATAATGGGTTTGGAGTCATAGAGGAGTGTGTCCCTGTGCGACCGTGCATACTGCAGCACAGCGTCTCTATCTGCATAATTAAGTAGCTTAGCGATGACAGGCCGCGGGGCCTCTCCGGGTGGGGGCCGCCTCGTGAGCGCCCGATGGGCCCTCTCGACTATGAAGCATGTGGAGAGCATTTCGGGAGGCAGCCGGTCCTTAAGCCATGAGGTGAGAAAGCGATTCATGGAGTTAACCTCGAACCCCTCCGGGAAACCAATGAACCATAAGTTGTTGCGCCGTGCGCTGCCTTCCGCATCCTCCACCCGGGTGGCTAGTTCCTGGGAGATGGGCGTCAGTTTATTGACGCGCTGCTGGAGGGTCGTGACATTATCTTCAACCGTGGACACGCGTGTCTCAGCTTCGGTGATCCGCTCCACCGCTTTCTTTAAGTCCTGACGGAGAAAGGAAACTTCCGAGCCCACGGCGCCAATTTTGGCCTCCAGCGAGTCTTTCACATCTGCTATGGCCGCCAGCAGGGCTGCGTTGTCCGGCATAGGGCCAGACAGGGAGCCGCCACTCGCAGATGTGGCATACTGGTCCAAGGCTGGCTTGAGGCAGGGGGCTTGTCTTTCCCCATCCCGACCAACGGCGCGGTCACTGGCCAGAAACTCCGGGAGGACCACCACCGGCCACCAGGTCACAGACGCGCTAATCCGCCACACCGGGGGCACCAGAGAGGCGCGACGGGCCAGCCCTCAACGGAAATCCCCACTGCAGGGTCAATCAATCAATCAATCATGTCACTTATAAAGCGCACTACATACCCGCGAGGGTCTCAAGGCGCTGGGGGAAGAGGGGGGTGGTGCTGCTACTGATCGAAGAGCCAGGTCTTGAGGAGTCTTCTGAAGGCCAGTAGGTCTTGGGTCTGTCGGAAGTTGGTGGGGAGGGTGTTCCAGGTCTTGGCGGCGAGGTGGGAGAAGGATCTGCCGCCGGCGGTCGTTTTCCGGATGTGGGGGACTGTGGCGAGGGCGAGGCTGGTCGAGCGGAGCTGGCGGGTGGGGGTGTAGAAGCTGAGTCGTCTGTTGAGGTAGGCTGGTCCGGAGTTGTGGAGTGCTTTGTGTGCGTGGGTGAGGAGCTTGAAGGTTATCCTCTTGTTGACAGGGAGCCAGTGCAGGTCTCTCAGGTGGGGTGTGATGTGGCTGCGTCGGGGGATGTCGAGGATAAGACGTGCAGAGGCGTTCTGGATGCGTTGCAGCCGTCTCAGGAGCTTAGCCGTCGTTCCTGCGTAGAGGGCGTTTCCGTAGTCCAGCCTGCTGGTGACGAGGGCCTGGGTGACTGTTTTTCTTGTTTCGGTGGGGATCCACTTGAAGATCCTGCGGAGCATTCGGAGGATATTGAAGCAGGATGAGGAAACGGCGTTGACCTGCTTAGTCATGGAGAGGGTGGGGTCGAGGATGACCCCTAGGTTGCGTACGTGGTCGGTGGGTGGCGGGGCTGTTCCCAGTGATGTTGGCCACCAGGAGTCGTCCCAGGCTGAAGGGTTGGAACCAAGGATGAGGACCTCCATCTTGTCCGAGTTCAGCTTCAGGCGGCTGGTCCTCATCCATTCGGCGACGGCCTTCATTCCTTCGTGGAGGTGGGCTTTGGCGGTGTGAGGGTCTTTGGTGAGGGAGAGGATCAGCTGGGTGTCGTCGGCGTAGGAGATGATGTTGAGGTTGTGCTGTCGGGCGACGTGGGCGAGGGTGCCATGTAGATGTTGAACAGCGTTGGGCTGAGGGAGGAGCCTTGGGGTACGCCGCAGATGATCTTGGTGGCCTTGGATCGGAAGGGGGCGAGGCGGACGCTTTGTGTTCTGCCGGAAAGGAAGGATGTGGTCCAGTCCAGGGCCTTCTCTTGGATCCCGGCGTCGTGAAGGCGTGTTCGTAGTGTGTGGTGGCAGACCGTGTCGAAGGCGGCTGATAGGTCCAGGAGGATGAGGGCTGCTGTTTCTCCGTTGTCTAGCAGGGTCCTGATGTCATCGGTGGCGGCGATGAGGGCGGTTTCGGTGCTGTGGTTGCTGCGGAAGCCGGACTGGGAAGGGTCCAGGATGTTGTTCTCCTCGAGGTAGCGGGTCAGTTGTTTGTTGACGATTTTCTCGGTGACCTTCGCGGGGAACGGGAGCAGAGAGATGGGTCGGAAGTTCTTGAGGTCCTTGGGGTCTGCCTTGGGTTTCTTGAGTAAGGCGGTGATCTCGGCGTGCTTCCAGCTTTCCGGGAAGTTTGCTGTCTCGAAGGAGATGTTGATTATTTTCCGGAGATGGGGCGCGATGGCTGTACTGGCTTTGTTGAAGATGTGGTGAGGGCACGGGTCTAGCGGTGAACCGGAGTGGATGGTGTTCATGATCTCGCTGGTGTCCTCGTCGTTGATGTTGGTCCAGGAGAGCAGGCGGTTGGTGGTTGTGGGGGCAGTCGTCTCGGTGGTTGCCGGGGCGGTCGTGGTGTTGAAGCTGTCGTGGATGTCGGCGATTTTGCGGTGGAAGAAGGTGGCCAGTGAGTCGCACAGGTCTCGCAATGGCTGGATGTCGTTGGTGTTGGAGCTGGGGTTGGAGAGTTCCTTCATGATGTTGAAGAGCTCTTTGCTGTTGTGTGCGTTGTTGTCTAGGCGGTCTTTGAGTGAGGCCCTTTTGGCGGATCTGATGAGGTGATGGTGACTGCGGGTGGCGCTCTTGTGGGCGGCGTAGCTGTCCGCTGTCCGTTCGTGGAGCCAGATCTTCTCCAGTTTTCGGCATGTTCGTTTGGAGGCCTGGAGGTCTTCGGTGAACCAGGTGGCTTTCTTGCTGGTGTGGCTGTTGGGCGGATTCTTGAGCGGGGCGAGGGTGTTTGGCGCAGTTGTCGATCCACTGTCTGAGGTTGCGGGCGGCGGTGTCGGGGTCGGAGGGTTCGGCGGGTGTGCTCAGGGCGAGGGTTGTGGTTAGCTGGTCTTCCGTGACTCTGCTCCAGCAGCGGCGAGGCATTTGTTCGGTGCGGTGGTGCGTGGTGGGCTTCCTGTAGGTGAAGTGGATGCAGTGGTGGTCAGTCCAGTGGGGTTCGGAGGTGTGGTTGAAGGAGACGTGTGGGCTTGCGGAAAAGATGGAGTCTAGCGTGTGGCCGGCGGCGTGGGTGGGTGTAGTCACGAGCTGTCTGAGTCCAAGGGTGGCGAGGTTGTCGATCAGGGTGGTGGAGTTGGTGTCCTTGTTGTTCTCGAGGTGGAAGTTCAGGTCCCCGAGGAGGATGTAGTCCGTGGAGGCGATGGCGTGTGTGCTGACGAAGTCAGCGATGGAATCGCTGAACTGTGGTCGGGGTCCGGGGGTCTGTAGATGAGGGTTCCTCTGAGGGTGGTGTTGGGATCGGTGTGGATCTGGAAGTGCATGTGTTCGGCGGTGCTGAGGGTGTCGTCGGTGTTGGTTGAGACTCTGAGGGTGTTCCTGTGGACGATGGCGATGCCTCCTCCGACTCCGTTGGTGCGGTCCCTGCGGGTGATCTTGTATCCGTCCGGGATGGCAATGGCGATGTCGGGGGCTGAAGCGGGATTCAGCCAGGTCTCCGTCAGGAATGCGGCGTCTGGGGAGGTTGAGTCGAGAAGGTCCCAGAGTTCGATGGCGTGTTTGCGGGCGGAGCGGGTGTTGAGGAGGATGCATCTGAGGTAGTTGGGTTCTTTCCTGGGCGGTGGTTTGGCGGGGCGGGTGCTGGCGAAGCTGCAGTTCCGGCAGGTGAAGGGCCCTTGGGTGCGCTTCGGGGTGGCCTGGTAGCAGGCGTGATCTTTTCCGGGGTTGAGTGCGTGGAGGGTGCTGGCGTCGTATCGGCGTCTGTTGATGTGGCGGGCGCGGGGTATGCCCGGACCAGGGGGTCTGGCGCTGGGTGCGGTCACGGCGCGGACGGGCGCAGACGGGCTTGCCTTAGGCGCGCCTTTGGCGCGCCAGCGCGCGGCCGCACAGCGGCCGCCATAAATGGGGAGGTGGGAGGGAGGAGCAGGGAATGGGGCAGCGAATGGGCAGT
Organism: Calotriton arnoldi; assembly: GCA_963921515.1. NCBI lineage: Eukaryota > Metazoa > Chordata > Amphibia > Caudata > Salamandridae > Calotriton > Calotriton arnoldi. The sequence goes on from CAWUFW010009869.1 coordinate 140,008, forward strand.
GAAGGGGCGGGGCCGCAGGGGCGCAGCGGCGGGAAACAGGCACAGAAGGGAAAACGAGCACAATCAGGGGCAGCAAGGGGGCACAGAAAGGAAAAACGAGCACAATCAGGGGCAGCAAGGGGGCACAGAAAGGGAAAAAAACGAGCACAATCAGGGGCAGCAAGGAGGCACAGAAAGGAAAAAAAACGAGCACAATCAGGGGCAGCAAGGGGGCACAGAAAGGAAAAACGAGCACAATAAGGGGCAGCAAGGGGGCACAGAAAGGAAAAACGAGCACAATCAGGGGCAGCAAGGGGGCACAGAAAAGAAAAAACGAGCACAATCAGGGGCAGCAGCAGGGCACACAGACGGAGCTGTGTGGTGGGGGAGCGACCTACCAGTCAAGGTCAGGGGTCACAAGCCACACCAGGCCTAGCCCAGCCGCCTCCGCAACGGGGAACAAAGTAGACCCCCTAATGGGACCCACAGCGCTGGACCACCAGCCCCCCACTCCCCCAGCAGTCCCCACACCGCAAGGCAGTCCGCTGTGTCCCGCAGAGCTCGGGCCCACCACGTGTCCAACGCTGGCCAGATGTCGTGCTATGTGGCCAATGCCCCTCGGCAATCGGGTGACGTCAGCAGTGCACTGTAAGTCTCCAGGCGGTATGCCAAGGCCCCTCCGGGGGTCCCACAAGAGTCCCATGTCCGCCGATGCAGCAGCAGGAATTGAGATCAGTGCCTGGCGTGCGCCACTGCCATCTGGTTATAGGCCGGTGTGGGCCCCAAGTCTCTGGCACTACCGCACCTCCAGTCAGCTACAGGGACAGCACCAGCCACCCGCTGGCGCCCCGGCGCCACACCCCCAGAGGAAGCCCAAGCACGCCAGCAATGAGGCCCCACCACGCGGTGCCCCACCCCATAGCCCGTACACCAGGGATCGATGTGGCCGCCCCCGCGAGCAAAGCCCCAGCCCGGACCAACCCCGCGGCCCCAGCCACAATGGGCCGACCCGCGAGGCCTACCCGGGACGACACCCAGCCGCAGAGGAGCGTCCCACAGCAGCAGCAGCCCCGGCAGGGCAGGGGCAAACACACCAACCCTGCACGTACTGGCCCCCCGCGCCACCCACCTCCTCACCTCAGGGCAGGCTCTCACCTCTGTCCCTGCAGCCACTCCAGGAGGGCCCGCGGCAGCCCGCGACACCAGGCCCGATCACGCCGCCACCCAGGCCGCCGCCGCGAATCAGCCGTCCGCGCCTGGGATTTCTTCAACACCGGGTTCCTCGGGGTCCAGAACAGTTCTGCTGCCAGCAGACACGAATACCGAGTGGTTTATGCAGGATTATGTAGGATTAAGAAGGCGGACGTGGGGAATGGCCGCCGCTCTGGGGAGCTCCGGAAGAGCGTAGTGCGACGGGACTCCTCCGGGCTCTCAACGTGGATGTGGGGTTCCCGGAGAAGCATCGTTATGCAGCGGAACCTCTCCTACTTACACCAGGATGGTTGCGGAGGCACGGGGTGAGCGGGCAGAGTGTTTTCTCGTCCCCTGCGATTGAACGCGGCTCGGCGCTGAGTCGCGGCCGCCATTTTATGGATTCGCCGCTCCCCGTGCGCAGATCATTATTACTGATGTTTCGCTCTGAGGTGTGTCTACAATGCTAACTGCGCTATATATGGCAGTTTTTCACCGTTTTTTGGGACAGTTGAGGTTATACGTGACATTCTCATGTCTCCTCAGAAATGAGCAGTGTATGTCTGGGCGCCATCTTAGGTTCCTGAATCTGCTTAGGGAGGTTTAGCCAGTGGGTATTCCTGGTTTTTCTTTGCCACTGATACTATATATGGAGAATAACTTATCTTGGATGCGTACTGGCTGACTTCTCACTTCATCTCAGCTTTATCTAATACTCTCTCGACGCCATTATTTGAGCCTTGAGCCCACCTGCTAGCGATCTTCTTGACCCAATTTTTCTTTTCTGCGACAATGGCTCGTTCTAATCGTAGTAATACACAACAAATTGACACTAAATGCACATCATTAGAGGATACTAATCCATTTAGTGTGTTACAGGAAGATATGGATGAAATACCTAAGGACTCTGCCGGAATGAAAGGCCCTGCTCTTAATGGTTCCCGTCCAAGCTCCAAACTTAATTCTAAAATACCCTCTACATCAGGAAAACGAGTGAAGACAAATCCTCCTTCTCCCACCAACTCTTCCTCTTCCATTTCCATGGAGCTTTTACTTGAAGAAATACGCTCGCTTAAACCATATATGGCCGAAACAAATGCTCGCCTTCAGAGCCTTGAAGACAACTGGTCTCATACCGAGCAACAAGTTGCGGACCTTGAGAGAAAAATGACTTCAATGCAGGTGGTCTCGGACCAAGTCCCAGGTATGCACAGAGAAATACAATATCTTAAACAGCAGGTTGAAAATTTGGAGAACCGCAATAGACGCAATAACCTAAGAATTTATGGTCTTGCAGAAGGACTTGAAGGTCCAAATCCTATATCCTTTTTTCAATCCTTCCTGCCAACTCTTCTTGATCTTCCAAGCTCCCCTCCATTGAACATTCAACGAGCCCATCGCTTAGGTCACGTTTCTCGCTCATCCAATTTTTCCTCCTCTTCAACGAAACCTAGAGGTGTCATCTTGTATTTTCTGGAATACACAGACCTAATTAAAGTTGTCCAAGCTGCCAAACAGAAGGGGAGACTTACTTGGAACGGTTCCAATATCTTTGTTGCTCAAGACTACGCTAAAGCTACTGCAGACCGCCGGAAACAGTTTTTAGACATGAGACCTGCTCTACGTAACTTGAATGCACGTTATGGATTGTTCCACCCTTGTCTCTTCAAAGTGACTTACAACAATAAAACGACAAATTATGAAGATCCTGTGCTTCTTCAACAATTCCTGAACACTTGCAGAGATGACTCCATGGACGTTCCCGATTATAATTGTTATGATTGTTATAATTGTTATGATTGTTATGACTGTTATAATTGGTTTGTCTGTCCCAGCAATGTTTGCTGTTGTTTGTATTATCTTCCTTCCTGCTATGTTTTGTTACGTTGTTTGAGACACCCTCCTAATGTTTTCCTTTTCTTTTTATCAGATGCGGTTCTGTGATCCCTTCTTTTATGACCTCTTCATTTTCGCCTGGAGGCTTGTTCCCCTGTGCTGCGCCCTCTTGGAGTCCTCCGTCCGGTGTGCTGCTCCCCCTATGTGGTTCCTCCTTCCCCATTCTCATTGTTTTTTTGTGGTATGTCTTTTTGACATTTATATACATCTTCAATTGTCGTCTGACTTGTTGTATATCCCTGTTTCGTGTCCTTTCCTTCCCTGTCCTTTTTCTTTTCCTCCTCTTTTTTCTTTTCTTTCCATCTCTTTCTTCCTTTTTCCTTTTTCCTTTTTTCATCTGGAGTTAGCTCTCTCATTTCTCCTTCTTTTCTTTATCTGGTCTGGATTTTCTATTTCATCCTTTGTCGTTCTATTTTCTATCATTCTTTCATTAATGAGCTTAGTTTTCTTATTGCTTGCATAATAACTGTACAAGTTAAATTGAATTGGTTGCTTTTTCGTTCTATTTTTATCCTTTACTCAATAAGGATTCTAGTTTTCTTATTGTTTGCATGATAAATGTTCAAGTTAAATTGATTGGTTACATTTAGAGTTGTTACGTGGAACGTTAAGGGAATAAATAACCCTATAAAAAGACAACGGGTATTAACCCATTTAGCTAAGTTAAATGCTGACATAGCACTAATTCAAGAGACGCATTTATCTGAGGTTGAAGCGTTGAAATTGAAACGATGTTGGGTGGGTAATGTTTTTTCTTCCCAAGCTCTCGGTAAGAAAAATGGAGTCTCTATCCTGTGTCATAAAAAATACCATATATCAGTCACCCATCAAGAATGTGATTCGGAAGGTCGTTGGATAATAGTTAAACTTCTCTTAAATCAAATTCCTTTAGTCCTTTTTAACATTTACGCACCAGTTACTGTTGACAATGTTTTTGGACTCATGTTTCTGAGAAACTCCTCTTATTTGACAATGAATATATTATTTTTGGTGGCGATTGCAATCAGGTTTTTGACCCTATATTAGATAGACACTCTTCTGTCAGATTCTCTAACACTAAGATGCATTCCCAATTTACTTCCACCATAAGAAGCAAATCCCTTGTAGACATCTGGAGACTCTGTAATCCTGATACTCGAGAATATAGTTTTTATTCCCCTTCACATCACTCACAATCCCGAATAGATTATCTTTTCTTTAGTAAATCCCTATCTCAACTAGTTTCTCATTCCGAAATTGGATCCATTTTAATATCTGACCACGCTCCAGTTTCTGTTGATTTTGATTTGTTACCTTTTACTCCTCATGCACGCAGATGGCGTTTCAATAATACTTTACTGTCCGATCCTAATTTTACAAGCCAGTTCACCTCTTTTGCTTCTGAATTCTTTTCCTTAAACTCTACTCCGAATACTTCTCCCGTTATGATCTGGGACTCCTTTAAAGCTGCGACTAGAGGCTTTATTATCAAGTTTGTCTCTCAGAAGAAGAAATTTTTGAAACTAAAAACTCCCAAATGCTTGCTGAAATTAAACGTCTTGAGTATACTTACTATCTCTCAAACTCTGAATCTTCATTAAAAAAACTTATCACCGCAAAATTTAAGTTTAATAAGTCAACCACTGAAGCTGCTTCTTCATATCTTTTAAAGAGCAGTGCTCGTTATTATGGAGGTCAAAATAAGATGGGAAAATTATTAGCTAATTATTTGAAAATAAGACGTGATCGGACTAAAATAGAGTCTATACGAAATAACGCTGGTATTTCCTTATTTAAAGATAATGACATTTTAAATGAATTTGTTTCCTTTTATAAAACATTATACACTCCCGAACAACAAGTATCCTCAACTAATCTTTCGACTTATTTTCAATCTATTGACCCTCCTCCTTCTCACGGTATTGACTTTACATCCTTGGAAACGGATATTACTCTTTCTGAAATTACGCATGTAGTTTCAGTCCTAAAAAGGGAAAGGCTCCGGGCCCAGATGGATTCACTATTGAATTTTATGCGCATTTTGCTAATCTACTTCTTCCCCGTCTTCTATTACTTTTTAATTCTTTTATCACAATTGGTGCATCTTCTGGAACATTTCAAGAAGCCATGATTTGTTTAATACCCAAAGATAACAAAGACCCCTCTCTTTGCAAAAATTATCGTCCGATCTCCTTAGTCAATCTTGATTATAAGATTTTTGCAAAAATTCTTGCTCTTCGTATTGATCCCATTTTACCTATTCTTATTGGTCCCGAACAATCGGGTTTTGTAAAAGGTCGTTTATCTTCTGATAATTCCAGAGTCTTTTTTAATATCCTTAGTAAGGCTTCCTCTCTTCAGTACCCAATTGCAGCTATAGCGTTAGACGCAGAGAAAGCATTTGATAGAATTGGATGGGATTTTATGTTTCGCGCACTAAGATGGATAGGATTTCCTCCTAAACTAATATCCTTTATTTCATTATTGTACTCGGGTCCTAAAGCTTCTATTTTTGTTAATGGAGGAATTTCAGATTATTTTTCTCTTTTTAGAGGAGTACGTCAAGGATGTCCCCTTTCTCCTCTTTTATTTATAATAGCACTAGAACCCTTTCTAACTAGAATTAGACAGGACGATCAGATCACCGGTTTTCAACTTGACACCTCTCAAATTAAAATGTCTGTCTATGCAGATGATATACTCTTATACTGCTCTAATCCTTCTACGTCTATCCCCTCTTTTATAAAACAAGTTGATATGTTCTCTCAGTTATCCGGTTATCGTCTCAACTCAGACAAATGTGAAGTTCTTCCCCTCAATGTGCTTTGTCTTAAACAAGATTTCATTTCTACCGGTTTTCCTGGCAAACTTCCAAGATAAAATATCTGGGCCTTTGGTTCTCTACGAACATTCCGGAAACGCTAAAACTAAATTTTGCCCACATAACTAAAACTTTGTCTGAATCTATTGATCGCTGGCACCCTCTTTTTCTCTCTTGGTGGGGACGACTAGACTCCATTAAGATGATGCTCTCTCCTTTAATTCTATATATTATTTCCATGATTCCTGTACATATTCCTGGATTTTACTTTAAAAACATTGATTCTCTTTTAACAAAATTCCTTTGGAAAAACAAATCTCCCCGAATAGCTCTGTCTACCTTGAAAGCAGACAAAACTTCTGGTGGTCTTAAATTTCCTGATTTTAAAAAATATCATTATGCATTTTCTTTAAAACAATCCTCCCGTTGGCTTTCTCTTGATCAGAATCCGTATCCTCCCATCTGGTTGACCATAGAAAATTACTTTATAACACCGTTCAAGTTTAAAGAATCTCTTGCTTTTACCAACAATGTTTCTGGTCTTAGAACTCCAACCATCTCACATGCTCGTAAAATTCTTGCTCCACTAATACCCTCCTTTTACCCTTCGTATTCTTCGCTAGATAAACAACCCATTTGGCATAATAAATTATTACGCATTAAAAATCGTTCCATTTACTGGAGATCCTGGAGAGCTAAGGGACTACTCTGGATTTCACAATTATTACTCAATAATATCCCTTTATCCTTTTCAGATCTTCAAGCACAATTTTCCTTACCATCTTCTTGTAAAACTCAATATAACCTTTTATACACTTCTCTTTCTCAATACCTTCGATCTCTACCATCAACGCCTTCTCCTTCCCCCAAATGTTCCAAAATATTTCCCTTACTATCTATCTCTTCCTCAGCTTCATCTCTATATAAATGCTTATCCCTTACGTCTGATAGGAGCAAAACAAAGGCTGAATTGGCTTGGGAAAAGGATCTTATAGAATGCTGGACAACCCCTTTTGGGATAAGTTGTGGCTCAAAATTCATAAAACTTCCAGAGCAGCTAACACTTCTCAAACTCTTTATTTTGTTTATCAGCGCCTCTTATTTACTCCCGCAAAACTAGCCTCCTTTTCTACAGACTCTACCTCTACTTGTTGGTCTTGCCCCTGCATAAATGCTGATTTAAAACACATGCTTTTTGATTGTCCCTCGGTGTACCGCTTTTGGCAATTAGTGTGGTCTCAAATTAACAGAATTTTTCAAATAAAAATTCCCTTCTCCCCCTCTAACGTTTTTCTAGGCTCCCTATCACCTTCCTGGCCCCAATCTCCATCTAATTTTAAACTAGTAGATTTGTTATTGGCAATAGCTCTTCACCTTATAACTTCCAATTGGAAACAGGCCGACAAAGTCACCTTTAGAGCCTGGTGGAATGCCGTTTGTTTTCATCACAGACTTGATACTAACTACTGTACCCCTACTTCTCTGTCCATTAAAAGAGACCTTTTGTGGATCCCTATCTCCACGTACTTAACTCGTATCGCTTCCCATACTGACCCATCAGTTAAAACTTCTGATGAAGTTCGGAAACCTCCTTGATATACTTGTTGTTTTTAATCTGTTTTAAACAAGTTTTCATCAATATTCCCTTTGATGTTTTTACATATATAACTTGTTGATTGTATCTCTTAAATTGCCATTTATGTATATAGAAATCTAGTTCATGTGTTATTTCTCTTTTTTATGATTATAATCGTATTAAGACTATAACAGTATATGTTTCCCCCTCCCCTTGCTCCCCTTCTTTTCTTGTTTCTTCTCCTCCTCTTTTTCCTTTCTCCTTCCCCACTTTTTCATAGAATGATTTCTTGGAAAATTATTATCTTAATGTCATGTATTTTATGCTACTTGCTATATTTCTTGTACTTTGTTTCATTCTTGATGAATAAACCTAAACTTAAAAAAAAAAGAAGGCGGACGTGCAGAGCTCGCTTAAGCTGCGTCCGCCATGATGGCCGCTCAAGCCTCGCCCCAAGTTTACGATTAACTTTGCTCTTAAAATACCTAGCAGGCTCTGACAGAGGCAAATCTTTGTGTCCTGCTGTATGTTGTTAAAATCTGTGTTCCAAAATAACGAAGTGTTTTGAAAGCGAGGGCTGTGAACTTCCTTGGGTTAACATGGCATCCCTCTCTTTCGTTTTCTCTTCTTTCTTTCAACAATAGTCAGTGTTCACTTCTCCTGCTCTACCGTTGCCCCTCTCCCTCTCTCTTTCTTCCTTTTCATCTTTGTCTCGCTCCTCCTCACTTGCTGAAAACAATTACTTTAACAAACGGCACTTACCATGTCTTTCCTCTCCTTTCCTTGCTTTGGTCCCCTGTCAAATGGATTCAAAACCTTTGGCTGCAAATGTCGTCCTTTTTCAGACATTTTTCTATTCAAAAGTGCAGCCTCGGACGGAGAAAAAAATAATGAAAACTACTACAAAAAAACCTAAATAAAGCAAGATAGAGTGCTCGCAAAGTGGCCACATTGGTTTTATTCACAACCAACATTAAGGTAACTATATTGTTCCTGCTTACATTTCACATGCTTTACTTAATCTTGCATTACCTATCAGTGTTTGCTATTTCTAGGATGTTGTTACCTTTTTTCCAGCCAGCATATTACTCTTGTCTCCTCTCCCTGAGCTCCTATTTCCCATTTCTGGTTCTCCAGCGCCTTAAGGTCATACGAACGGCAATATTGCTAACCAAAGATCACTCCATCACATACAAAAGTAAAAAACATTATCGTTTTCAACACCAAGAGCTCTAGCTTTCACAAATGCGCAACCTATTGCATTGCAAATGCTTGTTTGCTCAACCTATCTCCACGCATTTAAAACATACTTTTTGGGGTTGTTTATCTGCTCCTGTATGCGCGCATTTCCTCATCTGCACACATTGCAAACACTGTTTGTTACCTGTATATTTTCATTTTTTGCAAAAATATTAGCTCCAATGCTTAGTGACTAATTGACTCCTGTTTTTACCATATACTTTCAGAACTAGTGTTGTAGCAACATCAGGAAATTTATGTGTGCTTTTTCACAGCCACTTATAAATTGTTTTTAAAGATTTTGGTCTCTAATGCCTTAAAAGTAATTGTTTACCTTTTAGATAATAACAACAAATTCTGTGGCGGCAGCATGCATTTTATAAAGGCTTGACCGGTTTACATGCTCTTTCAACTTATTAACATTTAAACCTTTGATACCTTTACAGTAATTACATTGTTTTGGTGCAGTTCACAGAACTGTAATTTATGTGAATAGGTCAGTTATGTTTTTCCCGGTCTTTCATTATCCTAATGTTGCTAAAAAGTGTTTATTTGGGTAGAAATACATTGTTATTAGTAAAGCCATCCCCAACCTCTGCAGTATTTTAAATCCTGAGTTTGTGCATCTCCAGACAAAAAGCTCCTAAAATACACTACCTACTAGAATGGTTGATTTACACTCGTTTGATTAATTGTTTCTGCATAATGTATGTGTGATGCAAAGTGCCCTGACACCCTACACTGGTATGAGTAGCGCTATCAAACAAAGGAAATGCATGTGTGAGAGGGGCCACGGAGAGATGAGGGCCACCATTTGGAGGTCGGGAGTGAGGGAATCCATGGAGAAGTGGGTAATGGGGGGGGGGGCGGGTCAACTTGGGGGGGCTGGGGCACCAAAAAATATTTTTGCACCGGATGCCACCAGCGCTAAAGCGGTTCTTAAGAAACAGTCACAGTATTCTACATATATTCTCAAAGTATGCTAAAGGGATCGAAGTAGAAAATAAATCATTTGCAATTGCATGCACTGAGATCATTCAGATAATGCAAAGTACACTATTTGTTTAATCACATTAATGTGTGAATTCTGCTTTTGGCAATGGCTTCCTTTCCAATTAGTGGGATCTCAGCTGCACTGTAGATAATAATAAACCCCTTGTATAGCACACAGCTGCTGCAAAGAAGCATCACAGTGCTGAGCAGAGTTCGTAACCTAGGAAATGATTGGGAAACTATTGAAAAAGAAAAGTCTTTAATTTCTTTCTAAACACTGATATTGTGGAAGTCTTCCACAAGGCTAAGGGAGATCATTTCAAATATTGGATGCAAGTTAGGCAAAGGACCATTTCTGGCTTAGCATATTTTAGGGACTTGTAAGAGCAAAATATTGCTGGATCTGAGCGATGTAGAATAATGGTAAAGCTTTAGTCTATTCTTATTGTAAACTGGGCCTTTCTGATAAAAAGCTCTGCATGCAAGGAGTGGGGCCCTAAATGTGACGCTTTTAGACAGTGGTACCCAGTGCAAATGTCTCAGATGAGGAGTGCCTGATTGACAAAGAGGAATTCTGAGTATCAGTCTAGCAGCTCCACTCTGAATAATCTGCAGTCTGTAGATCAAGTTCGGCAGGAGTCCCATGTACCGGATGTTAGCATAGTCCATGGTCTTCCAGGTATTGTCCAGAACCAGATGAAGCATTTTTTTAGAGATTTAAATTTCATGAAAGAGACAGATGATATATTTTGGATGTGAGGAGCAAATGATACATTGGTGTCGAATTTGAGGTCCAAATATCTTACTAGATAAGAGGGCACAGGTGCAGGCCCTGATTCTTTAGGCCACCATTTTGTAGCCTCTGGGAAGTCCTTTGTTCCAAAAAATAAAATGTCTGTCTTGTCTGAATTTAATTTAAGACAATTTTTGTCCACCCATTCAAATACGCCTCTCAGGCACTGTTTAAAAATTGACAAAGCATCACAACTATCTCACTGAAATGACAGAAGCAGTTGGGTATCATCCAGATAGGAAATCGCTTTCAGACCCCAGGACTCAACCAGTTCGGCATGTGGTTATCATTGTGATGGACATATGTGCATGTTTACTGCTCTGTGCCTGAATCCTGGAAAAAAACATTGTAGGGTTGAAATGAATTTGCTGCTTTTTAACTATTAACACAGATGCTTATTGATTAAACCTCTTTGGCCAAGGAAGAAGGTAAAGCTTGTTAATGGTGGTCGAAACTATAGTATTTCACATGATCGTCCCATTCAGTATTCTGTGCCATATGATGTATCTTTAGAATTTTAGTTCTTCCTGGCTCCAGGCTACTGTGATTTCTACATATGTAGATTATAATCAGTGCTCGTCTGGTTCTGAAATCTGTGCTGGGGTTTTATTAGCTAGAGCCAATTTCCATAGTTACTGTATACAGTTTTCATTTTCAGAATCTTGCATTCATTTTATTCCATTATATGTTTTGTACTTGACATCCTTTTCAGTGGACAAAGATTCATCGCAATGTACTGCTATTGATTCAGAAGCAAGAACCGAATGTGGCTATCCAGACATTGGAATTGAAGAGTGCACTGAGAGAAACTGCTGTTTTGATTCATCACTCCCTATAGCCAACTCGTGCTTTTACCCTCTACTAAATGGTAATGTGCATATACAATGTGTATAGCATAGTTATGCTCATGATGCCTTTTGATTTCAGGTTTACATTCCAGTTCAATGATGGTCAGTGGTTAGCTTTGCTGCATTCTTCATCAAGCAATTACAAACATAGGGGCTGATTTGTAGTTTGGTTCCAGAACTTCTATCCACCATTACTGGAACAATATTCTCCACCACACTAGTGGCAGTATTTGGAGTTCTCTACCATGGCAGTGGAGGTTTCAGAACCAATGTGGTTGTCATTGCTGTGAGCAGAGTCACTGTGGGTGGTAAATCTTTGGCAGTGCACATAATAGATGGTGGAAATCTCAACTCCTATAGCGGGTATTGAAAACATATCCCTAAAGTGGGGTACATTGTCACTGTTGGCAAACAAGGGGACTCGGAGCGCATTAAGGTCCAGCATACATGCTCGAAAACAATCATACAGACCATTGGGGTATGCAGTTCCTTTTAAGTAGAAGAAGAGGGAAGATTTCTGCTGAGGTCAGACAATGTTCTAAGGGGTCAGCAGGGAGTGTGACTCCTTAGGAACAATTGGCCTCACAGACCTTGGTAGGGGTCATGCTTCAACATCGGGCTTTGCTCCAAGCCGGACCGGCACTTCAATGCCCCACGGGCACCCTGACCTGAGTAGAAATCTTCCCTCTTCCTAAAAGGAACTGCATACTGTTTAGTCTGTACATTGTCAGTGCCTATATTTATTGTGTCCCTACATCCTGTGGAGGTTTACCTTTTCATCAGGGTCCACCAGCAACTCCTTGACTATCATTGATGGTGCTACCAATGCCAAAGATGAAGTTGGATCTGCCACCATAGATGGGATGACTAAAATGTCAATGACTTTGGCAGAATTAGTATTGAGGCTTGCCAAACCTGATGTTCTAAGAAGGGGTGTCTCTGACAGTGGGGGATTCACTAACTACTAATTTCACAATTCCTACTGTCCAAGCTTGTTATAGATATGTAATCAGGGTCACTCAGCAGCCCTGGTCCCATTCGATCTTTTCACAGCATTTGATCCGATCGCCAATGACCTCATACACAATGGAATAAAATGCTTCAGATAACTCTAATTCACTGCGCAAGGGATGTAAGAAATACATCAATGGTGCTCCCCCACTTGGGGGAATAAACTGCTGGCTTCTGATGATCATTTCCTAAATTGTGAGCCAGTCATGCAGTAGATTGGGCCTCTGACTTCCATTAAGATGTTCAGCAGGGCTGAGATAGTTAATGTTGGACTTGGACCTTTTTGCAGGGTCATCCCTGAACTTTTTGCCTTCCTCCTAGCCTTTTTTCTGACATGGTGTTGGTGGTTTTAGGACTCTGGGCACTTTAGCACTGCTGTCCAGTGTAAAGTGCTTGTGCTCTCTGTGGTAAACATGGTAAGATTGGTCTACACCTGTTTGGCGTATTTAATTTACCTGTCAGTCCCTTGTAAAGTGGTATCTCAGATACCCAGGGCCAGTAAATTAAATGCTACTGGTGGGCTTCCAGTGCTGATTGCGCCACCCACTAAAGTAGCCTTTCAAACCTGTCTCAGGCCTCTGCCATTGCAGGGCCTGTGCGCGCAGTGATACTGCCGCTGGGACGTGACACCTAAAGTGTGTGCCACGTCTGTGACCCCCCCTTTTACTGCATGTCAGTCACCCCTAAGGTAGGCCCTATCTAGCCCTATGGGCAGGGTGCATTGTAGGTAAAAGGTCGGACATGTATCTTAAGTGCGTGACATGTCCTGGTAGTGACAAACAGCCATTTTAGTTTCTCACTGCCATGAGGCTGCCCTCTCATAGGAATGCATTGGGGATTCCCTGATAAGTGTTTCAGTGGTAATTCCTGATATGAGCGTAGCAGCGTGGTCAAGTTTGGTATGTTTGGAATAGTAATAATAAATGCTGCGCAATGGTGTGTGCAGATTTATATCTGGCTCTGGAGTGACAGGGGCTGGTGAGGTGTGTGGCTCCAGGGAAGGCAGGGTGAGTCTGCACTAGGCTGATTAGGAGATCTGCATTTGGGGTAGTGGGAGGAGTAGCCCCCTGACCCTGAATAGGTCTGTGCCTGCCTGGGTGAATGATGGGTCCGCCCCCTGTGGTGTCTGATGACCGAGCCCCCACCTGACAAAGGGGAAGAGGAGCACGGTAAACAGAGTGCTCCAATACCCCCCAGAACCATTTGAGACTGGTTCCCCCCAAGACCTGTGCAAGGGCAGAACAAAGAAGAAATGCTGTATAAATTTTGGGGCTGTGACCCCATGTGTGTTGTGCTTCCTTGTGATTTGGGACTTGCTGCTGCTGGGCCCCAGGAGGAACCGCCACGAGGGACTGCCTCCCTGCTGGAGGGCCCTGTGAGCTGGCCTGCCTGGGCCCAGCCTTTGCCCTGAGAACTTTTGGGGGCTTAGCGCCTCGTGAGCGCTATATTTTTATTCCAGGAAGCGTGGGTGGCCTGCAGCGTGAGGCTGCGACGTGTGGAGGGAATCCCAGCATAGGGATTCCCCCGTGCCTCCATGAAGTGGGAGCCCAGCCCGCATGCTGGTGCCTCCATTTGTACAGCGGGAGCCCACCCCGCATTTTTGTGCTCCTGTTAGCGGGAGCCCACCCCGCAGTGATGCCTGTGAAGCGGGAGCCCACCCCGCTGTTTGGTGCCCCCTGACATGAGCCGCTAACGTGGGCTTGTGTGGTGCACCGCCGCGGCCCGTGCCGGAAGTCAGGCGGACTGCCTGGTTGTGGGCGGGGCCGCCTAGAGGAAGTTCCCGGCCGGAAGACGGGCAGAAGGGACGACTTCACTCCGCGTCCCACCGCCGCAGTGTCCGCCAGGGAGAGACGCCGCCGAGCTTCCCCCGCGTTGGAATAGATGGAGGAGTCGACGGAGAGCAGCCCCGGTGAGTGGGGCTGTCCTTGCGCATTGTCGGTGCCCTTTTCCCCGGCCCAGAAGAGACCGGAGGAGTCTGGAGAGGCCCCGGTAAGTGGGGGCCAGAACGAGAAGCATTGTTGGTGCCGATCGAAGGCACTAGGAGGAGCCCGGTAAAGGGGGCTCACCAGGCACAGTCAGTGCCAGTGCTTTTTCTGCACGAGAGGAGCCCCAGGAAGGAGGGGCTCCCACGGCACTCTGTTGGTGCCATCCTTCTGCTGTTTACAGCTGCACTACGAGAGCGTGGGCAGCTGCACCGAGGGGGCACTTTTGTTCAGTAGTCCCGGAGTGGGGCTTCAAGGGCACTGTTAGTGCCAGTGCTCGTGTGTCTTTCACAGCTGCACCGCGAGAGTGCGGGCAGCTGCAACGTGGGGCCATTTCTTTTCTTGATAAGGAAGTGAATGAATGAAGCAGCATTTATAAAGCGCATAGCTACCCGTAGGCATCCCAGCGCTGGAGGATAACTGAAGCTTCACAGAATCATTTAGGGAAGAGCCAAGTTTTCAACAGTCTGCGGAAGACAAGATGATTAAGTGGTGAGACACACCCCGCTGCCCCCAGTGCATGGTGCGCATTGTCTCCGCTGCATTGGCAGCCAAAGGGCCAGTGGAAGGCCCCAGTTAGAGCCCTGACTTTGGAGGACAAAGGGCATTTGAGCCCCACAGAAGGCCAGTTGGCCAGGGGTCAGTGTTGGTAGGGCGCAAGGCCCTAATGTGATGCCTATTGCATAGTGTTTATGCCTACAGAGATTGCGTAATGTGTCTATGCTTATGATGTTTATGCATAATGTGTTTTATGCCTAAGGTGATGCAGACATAATGCGTTTATGTTGCTAATGCTAATGCCGAGTACAGTATTCTGCCAGTAGTTACTGGTTGTGTTTTTATATTTGCTACTTGTGCTTTGTGATGGTTCTGACAGTGGCCCGATTGGCCCTGTCATGTATATAATCCCCTGTAAATTATGACCTGGTGCCAGTTGGCACAGTGTATATGTGTAATTATGATTCTAATGTGTTTTGGATAATACAAATTCTATTTTTTTATATTACCTTGTGTGGGGTTTCTTTTGTAGTGTGCCTTGTGTGTTGCTGCTGTGTGTGCTTGCCTCTGGGATAAGCCTGACTGCTCGTGCCAAGCTACCAAAGGGGTGAGCAGGTGTTATCTTCAGCGTGTAACTCCCTTGCCCTGACTAGTGTTGCAGCGCGTACAATAAAAACTATCCTCCTCCCAGGTTACTTATAGGTCATCCAGGGGGCAAACTATATTTCTCATATCCACATGACGATGGGGCCCATAAACATCGCCTAAACACACACACACTCCTGGATTTCCTTTTACACCTTTATGAAATTCTGTACTCCTAGGAGAAGCATGAGAACTAAATGGAGAACACCATTTTGTGTACCGCTGGAAGAGCAAGGATATCTATTTACCTTAATTTGTCACTTTCTTTTAATTATTTCTTAAGATATTCCTGCTCATTGTTTTGTCGATGAATCATTCATTTAAGAAATTAGTTCATAGTGATTAAGACCAGCTGAATCACAATCAACCAATTACTCATGTCACAATCATTTAGGAAAATAACCACTGAGTCATTTTGGGTTTAAAGAATCTTAAATTTTATATAATTTTATAAGCATGGAAAGAATTTAATACTTTATTCAATTATTCATTTTTAAATTCACAATTTTATTAAGCATAATCAATTTATTGCAGAAAGGAAATTTTGTCATGAAGCCAAAAACCTTAGTTACCTGCCTAGCTTCCTAATTTAGCCTAATGATTTCTAACCTAACTTTGGGATTAGAAATAGCCTGATTCTCATACTCAACTGTAAAGTTAAGACAGCAACAGCAACTTCAGCTCGTCAGCATCAGCTACCTGCAACCCGTCTCCTCTACTGCAACCACGACTCTCGAACTGCTTGGAACTCTGACTGGAACTCTCTGGAACTTCCCTGGAACTGACCCCCTCCCACTAAGAGTAGGCCCTCTTATACCCCAATTCTAACTTTGCTAACTAACTGTTGCAACCTTAATATCACGCTTTTCTCTCATTGGTCCATACATGTCAGCTTATTCATTCTTTAATCAAGTTCTCTTGGATTCAAAGGTCCTTGGATCATTTCCTTTCCCATACGCTTAAACATTTCCATCCGATTCGATCAGTCCATTTGTATCTTCTTTTGACACATTCAAGAACTCCGCAGTCATTGTCCTTTCTCTTGGGCTCCTTTCCCACGGACTCTCTCCTGATCATCACGGCACACTATCAGTTCAATTAGGTCACACCAGCCTTGACCATTTCTTGCATCCTAGCCTCTCAGAGACATCACGAGGCTCCAGATTTCTTCAATCTCATCCCGTACCACGTGTCCCCTTGCGCCTGCGCACATCTTCCCACTGGCGGCCATTTTATCTCGCCACTCGGTTCTACTTTAGAAGCACTAATTTGAGGCAAATAAAACATAATTAAAATAGAGAAAAATATCCCTTTCGTTTCCCTCCCGTCTACATACCCCAATTAGTTGTTACCTAGCAAAAGCGACATTTAAGCTGCTCCTTACTTACCATCACTATTGTTTTTGCAACGACACATTTTATTTCTATGAAGCACAAACATGCATTTATTTTATTTAGTACGCTTTTTATTCTTACGTTATGATTAGACACACGGACATTCATTAGTAGATTATTTAGCACGTACATTAGCATATTACCATTCCCACATATACAATGTTGATTAATACATTTAAACGAACATTTTTTAATTAATTAATTATATAATTTGTTAGGGGTTAAATTTTTTTATTTTTACTGCTCCATCAATCCCCCCTTTGGTGATTTTTAAATCACCACATAAAACCCAAGTCATACTTCTTTTCAGGCAGCATGTCTTTCATCCTTTACTTTCTGTTATTCATATCTCTGTCTCTTCTTCATCTTGCCTTTTAGTCTCTTTATACATGCTTTCTTTCATTTTCTCCAACTCAATTTCACCCATTTCTCTCTCTTTCTCTCATTATTCTGTTATTTCTTCTTATCTTATTCTGCCTTACTTTTGTCTTTATACATGTTATTACTATTTTCAATGTCATGGCTAACAATATCACTATAGTTGCTACTATTATAACTTTCCCTATTACTAGTTTACTCATCCTAGTTAACCAATTTGCTACTGAGGAAAACCCTCTACCAAGTTTTCCCAAAACACTTTCAACCTCCAGTGGGACTAATTCTTTGTGCAGACTTGTAATATTTGTAATATACTTCTGTATATTTTCACTGTTATCCGGAATGTAAGTACAACAATGTTGGACTTTCAACATTCCACAGACTCCACCCTCTTTTGCCAAAAGAATATCAAGGGCAAGCCGATTTTGCATCACCATAGCTCTCATGGCAACCATTTCGGTATTTACCATTAAGAACCCTCCCGCAGTATCTGTAGACAAACGATCTACTACTGTGGATAACTTCCGAATTTTAAATGCATTCAAAGATATTCCCACTGCTGGTATCAATGCTCCAAAAATATCTCCTACAATTTCTGAAAAACTTTCCCTCTTTCTACGTTTAAATCCATTAATCATCTTGTATGTTCCCTTTTCTTCTCTGTCCATGTGAAAGATTTTTGGAAAGACCAGGCCTACATAGCAAGTTCCATACCAATGGTCCGGTAACCTGTAATAAGCTCTATTCCCACAAATATAATAGATACCTGGAAATATTGGATCTTTTCCACCTTTGAATCCCCAACCTCCCAGAATTTGATAATTGTCATGGCAGACACTGGAACCTACAAAGTAATTGTCATAGACTGTCTTATTTCTCCTAATGCACAACTTTCCTGTTTGCGGCCAGTCTAATGTCATTGCTGCATTTATCTTTTTCCCTTCATGATTTCCTTCCTCAAACGTCCATAAACGTTTTCCTTCCTCTTTTATTGTTTCTTTTTGAAATTTCATTCTTCTTTCCTCAACCATGTCTAGAAATACTTTTTCTTCTTTCTTTAACTCACAGGTAAGGTTGTCACTAACTATTTCTTCTAACGTTAATTTTCTATGTTCTAAAAAGAATTCTCCTAAAACCTTTGCTGGTTTTACTTTGTTAAGTTCTGGCACTACAGGAATGTTTGCAAATATCTTATCTATATCAGTATAATAAGATTCTAATCTACCTGTTTTATAAAATAAACTTGCTATTACACTACATGTTATTCCATAAGTCAAAGGTAAGTGATGATAAGTCACACCTTCAGATACTGATGCAGGCAATTGCATACAAACATAACAATCTCTTACTTCCATTGTTTTTACGTACTCATACAACAACTTTGTAAAAACATTCTTTGAGAAATCTGTTACTGACCTATCCTTATGCAACTCTGCACTACTTCTTAAAACAACTTGTTCTTTAATATTAGTTTCTTTTTCTTGTTTAGTATCATTCTTTGCTTCTATCACAGCTACACTAATAGGAATTGTGATTGCTAATACTATCCATATGGTCATTAATAACCCTGTACAAAAGCAGCACATTTTGCACCATCTCTTTATAAAATCACATTTATCTCTTCTATTCTCATTATTTTCCATTTTTCTTTTTCTATTTGTTAAATTTTCAGAAAATTGTGTCACTACACCTCAAAATGACTTAGACGCCACTCTGCTTTCAAAAAGTCTTTGCTTGGTACTTTCTTTAATTCTCTCCAGAATTCTTTCGTTGTCACATCCGGTGATTTGTCACATCCAGTAAAATTGTCACGTCCGGCAGAAGCACTTTAAGTCTTCACTTCAGTCCTTTTGTTGCATCTCACCTTTTCCCATCCGACTTCTCAGTCTCTGGTTTCCGTGAGTGTTTTCTTCTTCTCCTTTGTAATCTGTTAGTGCAATATACAGCCACTCAGGTGACTTAAATTTTGAATTTATTTTTCTTGTCCTTTTGGACTTTTGTAATCTTTTTCCACTTGGTTTTTCTTGTCCCTTTTGACTTGTTACTTCATTTACTTGTTCAGCATCTTCATCTTCTGCTCTTATTATTCTATATCTCAATTTTCTTACATAGCTGTTGGGCCAATTATCTCCTTTTCTTGGCCTTTTGACCTCACCCTCTCTTTCTTCTCTTTCCGACCTCCAATTTCTTTTTCTTGATTCAGTCTTTGCTTTTTCCTCTCCTCCACTTTCTTCTGTTTCTGTTTCAACTGTCTCACTATTGTCTCTTATTTTGAAACTTATAATCTCGTCATCTCCTACTGGTGGATCTATCTTCTCCTTTTCGTTTTCCCTTATCACTGTCCCTCCTCGGGGTTCTTCCGATTTGGTGTTTTCCTCCTTACCTGTCTCTGAATTTCCCTGTTCTCCTGTTTTTCTATCTATCCCTATTGCTCCTCGGGGTTCTTCTCGATTTTCTAACTTTTTGTGTACTTCTTTCCCTACTTCATCTATTAATATTGTTTCTGAATGATTTCCACCATAACTTGTACTTGGTTGTTCATCTAACTCAATTTCTTGCTCAGTTTCTTCTCTAATTGGTTTATAACCCCAAGTTCCCTTTCGGAATTCTTCCCAATTTGCAGCTGAATCATCAGATCCTGAAGTTGTGTCAGATATTTCCAGATGTCGACTTACAGGTCGATCTTCAAGTTCTGGAACTTCTGAATTTCTTTCTTCTTCTTCTTCTTGTTCCTCTTCTTCTCTAGAAGTGTTTTCCGTTGGGGTCTCCAGATGTCGACTTTCAGGTCGATCTTCAAGTTCTGGCACCCTTTCTTTTATCTTGGTTGTTCCCGCCGTTAAACTTTTATCCCACACTTCCAGACGCCGACTCACATGTCGATCTGTAGGTTCTGGAATTCTGATTGTGTGGCTGGCATGAACCCAGTTCTTTACTCCTGCACACTTGACAGCAGTCGTTGTTACTAGGATTACCTGTCTTGGCTCATCCCAACGCGGAACTAGACAGTTTCTTCTCCTGTGGACTTTAATACGGACCCAGTCTCCTGGATTCAAGTCGTGGGCTGGTTTTCTTTCAAGAGTGGTCGCATCCGGTCCAACCTGATGAAACACAGAACGCACCACATCAGCCAGTCCTTTGCAATAATCCAGTATTAGATCATCAGTTATTGTCAATAACTTGTTGACTGGTACGTGGGCTTGTCTCATTGCTCGTCCCATGATCATTTCATGAGGACTGAGTCCCGTTTTCTTTTCAGGGATGCTTCTGATGGTCATCAGAACAAGAGGCAGTGCATCTGGCCATTTGAGTCCTGTAGCTTGACACATTTTTCCTAATCTGTTTTTAATTGTTCCATTTATCTGCTCTACTACCCCAGAAGCTTCGGGTCTGTAAGCACAATGTAGTTTTTGTTTAATACTCAATGCTTCACAAATCAATTGGATCAACTCATTTTGAAAATGTGTTCCTCTATCTGTCTCAACTGTGACTGGAAAACCATACCTCGGAATGAACTCTCGTAGCATAAGTTTTGCCACTGTTGTTCCATCATTCCTTCTTGTGGGGTATGCCTCCACCCAACGAGAGAACAAACAGACGACCACCAGAACATATCTTAATCTGTTACTAGGGGGCATCTCAATAAAATCCATCTGTATCCTTGTGAATGGACCTCCTTCTCGTCCTATTGTTCCTAGACTCACTACTGTTTTTCTTCCTGGGTTAAATTGTTGACAAATAAGACATCTTTGACAAAGACTTTCAGCAATGGCTCTGAATTTTGGATTATACCAAGTTTGTCTAAAAAGTCTGATCATTGCATCTCTCCCAATATGAGCTTGTCCATGGTACATCCGTGCCATGTCTGCAATCATGCTATCAGGCATAACTGGTCTTTCATCTCTGTATACCCACACTCCATTATCTTCCTGTCTTCTACATCCTGCTTTAATCCAGTAATCCTTTTCCTCATCTCTTGCTGTTTCTTGTAACTGCCTTACTTCATCCCATGTTTCGACTGCATTAGTGAAAAGCAAAGGACAAGAGACATGCTCCCTTTCTCTATTTCTGTTCAGGGACGCCATGTTTTCCGCACAATATCTAGCGATCTCGTCAGCATAATTATTGCCAACCGCTATGTAATCTTCGTTTTTCTTATGCGCCTTGCACTTCACTACAGCTATTTGTTTAGGCAGCTGTATCGCCTCAAGCAGTTTTTTAACATAATCTCCATTTCTGATAGGTGTTCCTGCAGATGTCAAAAATCCTCTTTGTGACCAAATCTGGCCAAAATCATGTACGATGCCGAAACCATATTGGCTATCGGTCACAATCGTGATTCGTACATTTTTCCCCAATTTACATGCTTGAATCAAAGCAATTAGTTCCGCAACTTGGGCAGACCTAACTCCTTTCAGACAAGACGCTTCCATTACAGTTGCCACTGTGCATACTGCATAAGCTGCGCTTAACACTCCTTCCTTTGTGCGTAAACATGAACCATCTACAAACATGACATAATCTGATTCCTTTAACGGTTCATCTTTTATGTCGGCTCTTGGTTTTGTGCAATATTCCAGCACATTCAGACAATCATGATCTACTTCATCTTGTTCAATTATACTCTCTTCATCTGGCAATGATGTCGAAGGATTTACATTTATGCATCTATCTATGGTCACATTTTCTGCACTCAAGATGACTTTTTCGTACTTAGTCAGCCTACTATGTGTCATGTACTGTGTTTTTGTTCTTGTCAAAAGAATTTCTACTGAATGGGGAACATATACTCTCAGTGGATACCCCATCACTATACCCTCACTTTGTTCCAGACTTACACAAGTAGCAGCAACTGCTTTCAAACATCCAGGCAATGCTTTTGCTATAGGATCTAAAACAGCTGAAAAGTAAGCTATAGGCCTCTTCATGGTGCCATGTTTTTGTACTAGTACTGAAAATGCACATCCATCTCTTTCACTGCAGTATAACTCAAAATCTTTCTCATAATCAGGCATGCCTAATGCAGGGGCCTCACACAGTTTCCTTTTCAATTCTTTGAAAGATTTCATTTCTTCTTTGTTTAACTCAAAAGGGTCTTTTACATCTTTCTTTGTCAATTTTTGTAATGGTTTTGCAATCAAAGAAAATCCACTTATCCATTGTCGACAATATCCAACCATTCCCAAAAACATTCTTACCTCTCTTTGAGTCATTGGTGCTCTCATTCCTTGAATCATTCTTACTCTTTCTGTCGCTATTTTCCGCACTCCTTTCTCAATTTTGTGTCCTAAATACTGGACTTCTTTCTGACAAAACTGTAATTTTGAAGGGGACACCTTATGTCCTCTTTTCTCCAAATGGTTCAGTAAAGCAATTGTGTCACTTACACATGCCTCTTTGGTTTTCGATGCCACCAATAGGTCATCGATATACTGCACCATCACTGATTTTTCTGGCATTTTTAAATCTTCCAGAGATTTCTTTAGAATCTGATTAAAAATTGAGGGGCTCTCTGTATACCCCTGAGGAATTCGGCACCATGCCAAAATACGCTCTCCAAAACGGAATGCAAATAATGGCTGGCTATCTGGATGCAAAGGAATAGAGAAAAATGCATGACACAAATCTATCACAGTGTACCACTCAGCTTCATGCGGAATTTGATATAGAATCACTGCAGGGTTTGGCACTATTGGACAGCATGGTACAACTATTTTGTTGATCTTTCTCAAATCCTGTACTATTCTGTATGTTCCATTTGGCTTTTTCAGTCCCATAATAGGTGAATTACATGGACTGCTCATGATTTCTTTCAGAATTCCCTGTTCAATCATCTTATTTATCACAGGAGTTATTCCTTCAATTATTTCTGGAGTTAATTTGTACTGTGGCGTGTTTGGATAACTTATCCCTTCTTTCACTGTCACTTTTACAGGATCAACTTCTCTCATTAATCCAATGTCTTCTCCTGTAAAATCCCACACACTTTCTTTCACTGTACTTTTTAATTCTTCTGGAAGTTTTCCTGCATCAAATGCAGGAAACAACCCATTCATTTCAGGTTCCTGATTCATCAAAGTTACTTTATACAAAGCATCTTCATCTGAAGTCTGAAAACCAATTCCATCTGGTGTACAATAAATTGTGCAATTCATTTTACACAAGAGGTCACGACCTAGAAGATTTACAGGACTACAATCGCATACTACAAATTTATGCATTTTTCTAAAAGAACCAATTTTTACTTCTACCAATTCAGTAAGTGGGGTTTTAATCTGCTGATTGGCAACTCCTACCACTTGGATGCATTCACCTGAGAGAGGAAGGTTCGGAATTTCCACTGACCTAACAGTAGAACGGGTAGCTCCAGTATCGACAAGGAATGTTACGTTTGCTCCATTCACTTCTCCATCCACAAAGGGACCAGACTGATCTACCTCTAGAGTTGCGCCAAGCACGCACTCTTTCCCCTCTCTTGCGCACCGTCAGAAACTTTCATTCGGGTCATCCTCACTCTGATGCAACCAATACTGGGAAATGTTAGCTGCTCTCGGCAACTGTGTTACCTGCTCTCCTCCGTAGAATCCTGTTTCTGTACTGTATCTTTGCTGGTTAACAGTGTTGGGAAGTGGTGGTTGTGGCACCTGACTTTGTTGAACAACTACCTCATTCTGCACCTGTGGAGTTAATGATTGATGTTCCGGATTAGGTTTAGGTGGGAACTTACACTCATTTCTCCAATGCCCTAATTTTCCGCAATTATGACATGGCCATTTCTTCTTTGCCTCTTCTAGACTCACTTGTCCTTTTCCTTTACCTATATTTGGTCGCATCTTATTTTGTCCTGATTCGTTTCCATTATTATTATCCAATTGAGCTTCTTGTTTTTCTGCCACTTTCACTTGTGCCCACATTGCTTTTTCTTTCAACTTACGCTGTTTACTCTCTATTTCATCACTACAATACTTAGCATACCTCAGCACCTCATCTACACTTGCATTCTGCCAGTTTATCATATGTTGCTTAATCATATCACTTATTTCTTGTTTCAAGCCAAATACAAATCGGTATACAAAATGACTCATATCCTTCTCACTTAATTCCTCATAACCACTATACTGTTTGAAAACCAACAACAATCGCTCATAATATGCATGTACACTCTCCTTGCTTTCCTGTGTAGTTCTATCAATCTTAACCCAATCTGTCTCTTTTGGAGGAATCTTATTTTTCAAAAAGGTAATCACTTTGTCGTATTTCTTCATCACATCTGGTCCTGGAGCTCCTGTCTTAGGATCTCTTGGATATTCTGTAGTTGGCCAGTCAACTGTAATCTTACATTCTGACCATAGATCCGTTGGTACCACTATGTCAAACAATCCATCCAAATCTATCCACAACACTTTCGAGACCTTTACAAACCTTTCTACCTGTCGGTACCACTCAACTGGCTTTTCTCTTAATTTTGGAAAGTCATTTGTAAATGACAGGATGTCCTGCCTAGTCCAGGGAACATGCACATAACTACCACCTGGAGTTTCTCTCATAGGGTACTCTTTAACAACATGTTCCTTTTCTGTTATCATAAAAGCCAATGAACCTTTGTCTACACTTTTCTCATTCTTCTTTGTCCATCTAACCTTCCATCTGTCCACATCACCCCATTTTCTCAACAAAACAATCAACTCTTTTATCTGTGTCAGCCTTCCTGCTGTATTCAAATTTTCAATATCTTTTTCACAAAAATCTACTCTGTATGGTTTCTGCAACGTTTTTACTTTTGCAAAATCTATTCCAATCTCACCGGCCACTTCTTCTAGTTTGTCATGTAAATTCTTTGCCCTCCATGTTATACTTTTGCACAGAAACATTATTTCATCATCCTGATAATTCTTTATCTTTTCTGTACCAATCGTTCCTAGAATTAATTCTTCCATGTCAATCTTCAATCTGATCACATCTAATGGTTTTTCTTCCGTTTCTTTTATTTTAAAAGCTTTTATCCACTCATTTAACTCATCAGGAGTCGGACCTATAGGAGTACTATTTATTTCTGTCCAATTTCCACTCTTTTCAGGTGTCACTGTTGCAGATTCAGTTACCATAGGCATTTTCCTACCGCTACACTCATTCACTGTCAAATTTTCAGGTGGACTTGGTCTGTAAGCACTAGTCAAATTGCTCGTACCTGGACTTGTTTCTATTCTTTCTTTTTCTCTTTGGAATTGCGAACTCAAGGGAATCACCAAAGATCGTTCATCAATTTTCTGATTCTCGAAAACTGGTATTACTGGACCTATTGTTACGGGTACGGTAACTGCTTCCATATTCTTTGTTAATTCTCTAATTTTCTCAGTTAGTTCTTTTGTTGTCCTTGCCAATTCTCTTGCACTATCATTTTCTACTCCCTCAATTTGGGAAGTTCTTATTTGTTCTTGTGACCTATTTATTTCTTGTCTTTTTTCTGGACTTTCATTTCGCATAGCTTCTATTGGTGGCGCATTTGGTGTCACCACTGTAGAATTCTGCTGATACGGAGGTGGATTTTTATTTAATATATCTTCCAGCAACTCGTCATCCGTTTCGCTCTCATGCATATACTTTTCTCTCTCTAAATGTTTCTTTTTCTCAGTCCGTTTTTTCTTAGTCCCTTCCTCAACTGTAAAAGCTGGAAACAAACCTCCTGTCATGTTAGCACATCTCCATCGTTTTATTCTGTCCTCATGATTCATTCCCCACATTCTTCCGGGCACGAACTCATAACCTTTCATACCTCTGAATCTTTCTTTCTCGTACATCTCATCTTCCCATTCTGTTAAAGCCTCAAACTGTGTCGGTCTAGGTCTAGGTTCCAATTTAAGCATCTTTTCTTTTAAATTCCGTAAAATCGCTACATTAAAAGAACCATTTTCAGGAAAAGCCAATGCTCCATCATTCTTTGTATATTTTACCCAATTATCCAACCATATGCACGTATGATATCCATATTTCAGCATCATATGTGAAGCTGCTGATTTCGGCGGAGGAATTACTTGTCCCTCTCTAGTCACAACCTTTTTGTCTTTCTTAAAGAAATTCTTCAATTTCGTCGTCCATGACGTTCTCTCCCTTTCATACTCGTAATACGGCATGTTTTCTATTTGTTTTCTCTTTACTCTAACGCTGTTTTCTGTGTACGGAACTCCGTCCAATTACAGCGCGATTCACACTAACGTACCAATCAGAACAATTTCCACCGTCCGCGAACCAACCAATCCTAGCGCGGCACTTTTCTACGTCACTCCTGCTCTGTATTCACGTGACTAGTGCACTGACCAATCCTAGCGCGGCACTTTTTCACGTCACTTCTACTCTTTACCCCTCCTTTACAAAATTTATCGGCAATTTTTCTTTTTACAGTTTTCTTCGTTAGTTACAACAAATAAACAATTCCATAGTCTGATTCGCTAAACAAAGTGACAGCTTTGTCCTTTTACACAAGAATCCTGTTTTTCCAGTAGGCAGCGCTTACCTCTACCCTACCACAGAATTATTTACTTTCGCCGATAAAGTAGCACTTCCCTCTACCTTACCCTTCTTTCAAACAAACAATTTACTCGTTTCTCTGGGGATAAGACACATGTGGAGACTAGGCTCCTGAGAATTAAGGCCAAAGTTTCACAAGTAAACGTGATTTGCTATTTCATTTACACACTTTTCACACCGAAATCCCTAACATAACACAACCTGTGTTATAACCAAAATGAATTCAGACCATGTACCAAATTCCATGTGACTTCTCTTGCCACACGTGTTCCACTTCCTACATCCCAGAAGCGTGAAAACTTACATATAACATAACGCGACTCAACATATAGTGTTAGTCATCAAATAATCAATAATCAATAAACAATAATCACTAAACTAATCTATAGAAAACCATAACTCTGCTACCAAAAAATCTGTTGCAGCGCGTACAATAAAAACTATCCTCCTCCCAGGTTACTTATAGGTCATCCAGGGGGCAAACTATATTTCTCATATCCACATGACGATGGGGCCCATAAACATCGCCTAAACACACACACACTCCTGGATTTCCTTTTACACCTTTATGAAATTCTGTACTCCTAGGAGAAGCATGAGAACTAAATGGAGAACACCATTTTTGTGTACCGCTGGAAGAGCAAGGATATCTATTTACCTTAATTTGTCACTTTCTTTTAATTATTTCTTAAGATATTCCTGCTCATTGTTTTGTCGATGAATCATTCATTTAAGAAATTAGTTCATAGTGATTAAGACCAGCTGAATCACAATCAACCAATTACTCATGTCACAATCATTTAGGAAAATAACCACTGAGTCATTTTGGGTTTAAAGAATCTTAAATTTTATATAATTTTAAAAGCATGGAAAGAATTTAATACTTTATTCAATTATTCATTTTTAAATTCACAATTTTATTAAGCATAATCAATTTATTGCAGAAAGGAAATTTTGTCATGAAGCCAAAAACCTTAGTTACCTGCCTAGCTTCCTAATTTAGCCTAATGATTTCTAACCTAACTTTGGGATTAGAAATAGCCTGATTCTCATACTCAACTGTAAAGTTAAGACAGCAACAGCAACTTCAGCTCGTCAGCATCAGCTACCTGCAACCCGTCTCCTCTACTGCAACCACGACTCTCGAACTGCTTGGAACTCTGACTGGAACTCTCTGGAACTTCCCTGGAACTGACCCCCTCCCACTAAGAGTAGGCCCTCTTATACCCCAATTCTAACTTTGCTAACTAACTGTTGCAACCTTAATATCACGCTTTTCTCTCATTGGTCCATACATGTCAGCTTATTCATTCTTTAATCAAGTTCTCTTGGATTCAAAGGTCCTTGGATCATTTCCTTTCCCATACGCTTAAACATTTCCATCCGATTCGATCAGTCCATTTGTATCTTCTTTTGACACATTCAAGAACTCCGCAGTCATTGTCCTTTCTCTTGGGCTCCTTTCCCACGGACTCTCTCCTGATCATCACGGCACACTATCAGTTCAATTAGGTCACACCAGCCTTGACCATTTCTTGCATCCTAGCCTCTCAGAGACATCACGAGGCTCCAGATTTCTTCAATCTCATCCCGTACCACGTGTCCCCTTGCGCCTGCGCACATCTTCCCACTGGCGGCCATTTTATCTCGCCACTCGGTTCTACTTTAGAAGCACTAATTTGAGGCAAATAAAACATAATTAAAATAGAGAAAAATATCCCTTTCGTTTCCCTCCCGTCTACATACCCCAATTAGTTGTTACCTAGCAAAAAGCGACATTTAAGCTGCTCCTTACTTACCATCACTATTGTTTTTGCAACGACACATTTTATTTCTATGAAGCACAAACATGCATTTATTTTATTTAGTACGCTTTTTATTCTTACGTTATGATTAGACACACGGACATTCATTAGTAGATTATTTAGCACGTACATTAGCATATTACCATTCCCACATATACAATGTTGATTAATACATTTAAACGAACATTTTTTAATTAATTAATTATATAATTTGTTAGGGGTTAAATTTTTTTATTTTTACTGCTCCATCAATAGCGTGATGGTTTCTGCCTGGCTTGGGTGCAAGCCCTAGCCAACCAGAAATCCCATTTCTAACATTTCTAACAGTTAAGACTTCAAGATGGCGCCCGCACATGCGCAATTGAACTGGGGAACGTCCACCGGAAACCAGGCAGCCGGATGTCAGTCAACGGGAGAATCTCTACTTTACAGGAGCCAGCAAGCCTCCCAGCTAACATCCAGGCACGCATGGTCGAGGGTAGGTGTAGCGGACTCGCGCACCTGGCAAAAACCGTAAGTAAGATGCCTCTCTCTCCCCCGCAGGATAGGCCAGTGGGCTACACAGCTCACACCAATACCGGGTACTTGTGCATCTCGTAGTCTTCTAAAATACTCTGTTTCTCCTTTCTTTTCCCCAATGACAATTACAGCCCGTTACGGTGCGGGCAGCCATGCGATAGCTTATGAAGCCTATTGAACAATATTGATAGATAAGACTCTGCAGCGATTAATGTTTGATGATGTTTGCATGCCACCCCGCCTTATCAACAAACGATGATAAGGAATACATAGGCATTTAATTGATAAAAGAAACTTGTAACTTGAACAAGTGCATTGCGTTACACCACAACCATAAGAGTATGTGCACAGAGTGAATGTAAGGCGCAAGTACCTCGCAACTGATGCAGGCGCCCACGATATCATGATAATAACCTCTTTCCTGTATGACAGGCGAGTACACAGTTTAGATGAGACGCCATCAATTATCTCATCACATTGAATCAAAAAATAATATTACCTTCATGTTCTTTTTTCTGTCTATGTATCGTCTGTGTATTGTTTCTTTTTATCTCTCCCCGATTTTTCTAGGTCGGTATACCAGTGGTTACCACGAGCTGGCGCCACCCTAAACAAAACACAAGGGGGACCGCTCAGCCACCTAATTATACGGGGATTATTTATTTTGAATCTCTCAACTATAAATACATTTTTTGGGACCTGATGAAGCGCCAAGGATCGTTTTGACCACCATAGGGCGCGAAACATGTCGATCTTTGAGGTACTAGGGTACATCATTACCCCACTAGTAACAACAACCTACGGGTTTTTTTACTCTGACAGGGGAACCAACACATTAAAAAATATTTAAGGTATCCCCTAACCAGTTTTAAACACTCATTCACACACTCACCTTTCACGACCCCTTTTAAGACTCACACCCTCACTCATCATACCGCAAAATAAAAAGGTCTTCGCTAAAGAGACCCTTCGGGGGACCCGTAGGGCATTGCACCGCCGGCCCTATGAGGAGCAACGCCCAATGATGAAGCATCACATCCCCAGGGATCTGTGAGGGCAACAAGAGACATAACTTATAATTGTCTCATGTTGAGATAATAGTACCTAGAAACTCTTTTCCCTACTTACCTTTTCCAGGACACTAGTCATGTCCCAATAGGAACAGTAACCCAATCTTTGGATTCATATCACTGAGATAGTTAGTCCCACTGATTCAGTCAGGTCACTTCATGAGATCAACACTGAGGGCCTAACTACGATATCGGGCAGACTTATGCCCACCCGACACTGTTGCGGTCTCGGGACCGACCGACCTCCGGTTGGCGGTCCGACAGCGCGATTACAATGCGATCGCACATGGTGCAGTCTCATACTCCCATTTTGTCTATGAGAGCTTGTGCTGTGGCCGTAAACCAGCCATAGCACAAGCTTCCATAGACAAATGGGAGAATCTGTTCATCCCTGCACCGCATGGCAGGTACCTCAGAGTTCCTGCCACACAGTGAAGGGATTAACAGGGGGGCACCATAGGTGTCCCCTCGGCCCCAACCGGAGGCCGCAGGGTGAATGGGGCCCTTCTAGAGTCCCCCAATGTCGCTTTCCGACAGGCTTTCCATGTCGGAAAACCCAAAATGGAAAGCATGTCGGAAACCGACATCGTAACCCCTACGGCAGAAACACCATCCATAGGGATTACGGTCAGGCATCCAAATTGCAGATGGGCTCCTTGAGCCCGTCGGATTCCAGCTGGAATGACGGGCCGGTTTCACTTTCGACCGCCTGCATTGTAATGCGGCGGTCGAAACTGAAACCGCAATGAGACTTGAAAGCCACCGACCTGCGGTCGGAGGCTTTCCAACTCTCATTGTAATTGGGCCCTGAATGTTCATGCATGCGTGTGCACAGCGGTGGAGTGATCACTTCGGTACAGGTGTGTGCAAGAAAAGGACATTGGTGCATTGTTTTCACTTTGACTTGCTGCTCTATTTTTCTTCCTCAATATCAAAGCACATTTTTTGCACACCTTCCCAGCCTGTTAGATGACAATCTTGTCTAATATGCCTCTAAAACAATAAATATTTGTATCCACACATATGCTAAATCCCACAGAGACTAAGATCAAGACTTTGATTTGAAAATATTTCACATCTGTGTTGCATCAAGGATTTTGGTCATGATGTAACTATTTGACACTTAGCGCCATCTCTGACTTTAAAAATGTCGACTTTCTGCTACTATGGATTGGACTAGAGCATTGCAACATTACATGAGTCATTATTTATAGTTCATGGCTACATTATTAGGACAATTGATGTAATTTTACCTTTTATATGAACCAAAAGCTTTTTGGTGATGCTAATGCTAGTTTTCTGTTTTCAATTTGGTGCTGAAGTTGTGCTTTGCTCCCTTTTTAGTGCACAACGACTCTTTCCAATGTGCTGCGATCGAACCGAAACATAGAATGGCCTGCGGCTATCTAGGCATTGGAATGGAAGAGTGCAAGAAAAGAAACTGCTTTTTTGATTCATCAGTCCCTAGTGTCTACTGGTGCTTCTTTCCTCTGTCAACAGGTAATGCACATAGATGATGAATATGACATTGCCATTTGTAATGATGCACCTTGTCTGATTGTAATTTAAAGAAATATATTATGTGCCAACTTACTATCTTAAGCCTTACCTTAAGATTGATGATCCTTTTTTGATGCCTACAATTTTGGCAAACTATACTGTATTAATAAATACCTAAAAGATATGGGGGTAATTCACTGATGATATACGAGAATTTGTAACAATACTCCTGCAGTGCTACTTCACATACTTCAAAATGGAACTCAGAAAGTTAGGGGGGTGTAGATCTACATCCATGCTGAACCTCCCTTTCATGTGCAGAGTTCTCCCCCAAGAGTGTGAAGTAAAGCACACATGTAATTCTACCTTTTGGATGTAAACGTGGGATTTGCAGGGGTGGTTGGAAAATGGGGAATAGGGACTAAAAGTGGGTGGAGGAATTTTTAAGTTGGGGACATAGGGAAGGCCATGTAACTACAAAACACACCCCCACCAGGACAATTCCATTGCAATTCACTAAAGTATCACTTACATCTACTCCAGTGGTACGACAGCCCCAACAGTGACATCAATTCCAATGAAGCCATGGATTAAGTCCCACCCAGTATATGGCCACTCACAGGAACAACAAGGTAATCATATAGAAATCAATGGAGACAGGGAATAACATTTCCAGCAAGCCTTCACTGGTCGTAATTTTTTTTAATGCAAGCATGTCACTAAACAATAAAAAAATAACATGTATCCACCTAAACACGGCTGCCATATTCTTGCAATAAATATTTCAAAATTAAGTAAAAAGCAGTTTAAAATTGCATTCAGGTTGCAGTGGCAGACCTTAGACATGTTTTTAAGGGCTGCTTAAGTGGGTGGCACAATAGGTGCTGCAGTCCCGCTGCAGTCCCACTACAGTCGGCATCTGTGCAGCCGCTTCAACACTGATACTCTTCAATCGCAAGTAGGCACTTGGTCACCTGGGGATCGGCTGACCATCGATCATAATATTGTTGACTCCGCGGAGGTTCTTTTTTCCCTTGAACCACACGCTTCGAGCTACTGTTAACTTCAGCTTTGTGTTTTCCTTTGCAATAGAGCCACAAGCTTTGCTTAAGAGTATCCTGCCCATCAGGATACTTGACCAAGTAAATGGTCTTCAGACTCAGATGCGAGAGGTCAGACTATATGCAATACGAATGCAAAAACAACAATTGATGGACAGAATGCAGAACAATGTCATACATTCACCCCAGTACAGAGATCTGGGCCTAAATTCATTATT
This sequence comes from Calotriton arnoldi, assembly GCA_963921515.1. Taxonomy (NCBI): domain Eukaryota; kingdom Metazoa; phylum Chordata; class Amphibia; order Caudata; family Salamandridae; genus Calotriton; species Calotriton arnoldi. The sequence goes on from CAWUFW010009869.1 coordinate 172,926, forward strand.
TTTTTGCTCACCAGGCCATTCCAGTTTGAACCCAGCCATATGCAACTCAGTCTTGACCCTGTGCCCAATGGGAACAGTCTAGCCCGAACTGCCAGGCCAGGTCCTCCCTGGACAGTAAGGAAGCATCCTAGGACCGGTTTTGGGGTTTCACCCCTCATCAGCCAGAATAGCTTCACTCTAGTGGCATGGAGAGCACGGGACCCATGTCTGGGCATACCCGTCCCAAACGGGGTGACAAATGCAACAACAATTTATGGACAGAATGCAGAACTATGTCATACATTCACCCCAGTACAGAGATCTGGGCCTAAATCCATCGTTTTGTTTCTCGCCATTCCAGTTTGAACCTAGCCATATGCAAATCAGTCTTGACCCTGTGTCCAATGGGAACAGTCCAGCCCGAACTGCCAGGCCAGGTCCTTCCTGGACAGGAAGCAAGCATCATAGGATAGGTTTCGGGGTTTCGCCCATCTTCAGCCAGAATAGCTTGACTCCAGTGGCATGGAGAGTACGGGACCCACATCTGAGCATACCCGTCCCACTCAGGGTGTCTTTTGCTTATGTCGCCCTAATTATGAAGGGTATGCGCAGACGTGGGTCCCGTGCTCACTACACCACTGGATACAAGCTAGCCTGGCTGATGAAGGGTGATGCCCTGAAAGCGGTCCTAGGAGGCTTGTTTCCCATTCAGGGAGGACCTGGCTTAGCAGTTCGGGCTGGACTGTTCCCACAAGGGACAGGGTCAAGACTGATTTGCATATGGCTGGGTCCAAACTTGGGTGGTGTGGTGAGCAAAAGAATGATGGATTTAACCCAGATCCTTGTGACCGGGGGTGAATGTTTGCATTGTCCAGCATTCCGTCTATCAATTGTTTTTTTTGCATATGTTGTCGTAATTGGGAAAGGTATGCCCAGACGTGGGTCCCGTGCTCACTACACCACTGGATTCAAGCTAGCCTGGCTGATGAAGGGTGATGCCCTGAAACCGGTCCCAGGATGCTTGTTTCCCGTCCAGGGAGGACCTGGCTTGGCAGTTCGGGCTGGACTGTTCCCACAAGGAACAGGGTCAAGACTGATTTGCATATGGCTGGGTCCAAACTGGGGTTGTGTGGTGAGCAAAAGAATGATGGATTTAACCCAGATCCTTGTGACCGGGGGTGAATGTTTGCTTTGTCCAGCATTACGTCCATCAATTGTTTTTTTTGTATAAGCAATACGAAGATATATGTAGGTAACATTGTTTGGTTCTTTCCGCACCAGCCAGAGTTGTGCACACTAAATGGATAGGGGATACACGAAGGCACGCACGGCCACCCGGTTAGGGGTTGTTTCCTTTTGAGTAGTCACAGGTTCCATCTGAACTTGGTGTTCCCTTATTCACTTGCTGGTTCTTCATTTGCATGTGAGAACCTTCTTAATCATAGTACAACATCTCTGTGAGAACACGGGGAGAGAGTTCGATGTACATAGATAGATACCGGGTCTCCTGTGACATTTCTTGTATGTCTGATTTCTCATGGAGTGATGAACCTTTTGCACAGTGTATCTGTCGGTTAGGTCTGCTCTGTGCATTTTCTTAACAGGCACAGCTTGCATGTTTGTTGTCTACTGTGTTACAGAGACACAATAAACTATGCAGTGCTTTTAATTGGCATCTTCTATGTTAGAAGAAGTTTCTATAGATGTAAAAAATCTAGTTAGATGCTTATGACAAAGATCCATACTGATGTGGGACTATCTATTATTTTAAGATAGCAGATCCACACTCCCTTTTATAGGTCTGAAGAGGCAGGAAATTGACTGGCCGAAACGTGTCGGCTATTATTCAAGAGGAGTCCACATCAAGAACAAGAAAGAAAGATCGTGCTAGGATTAATGGCCTATTTCAATTAGATGTGAATTTTGGGTAATGGGTAAAAGGAGTATAAAGTGGACTACCTCATGACGGACCAAACTAGGAATGGTGTTTTGGGCCGTCTATGCATTATTATATTATATACATGAGGACAATGTGTCTTTGTTTTAAGGTTGTCTAATTTGATTTAACACGAGCATTAAGAAACAAAATATTGATGTATAATAACATTCCAGGATGTTTTTGGATGGATTTATAAGTTTGATTCAGGTTTGGAGAAATTATGTTATGAGTCCAATAATAATTCAGGCCTTATTGTAGACTAAGAAGTGTACATTTATCGTTCCAGAGTTACATTTGTTTTGTTTTTACAAGCCCAATATAGGCATTTAGGGGAATATTTGCGAGCCCCCCTCCGTCTCTCTTGCACCACGCAACATGGTGCAAGAACGCCGCAAATTGAAAATGAGATTTATGAAGCCATGCAAGGCCACCTTGCGTAGCCCTGAGGCTGCATAAGTCTCCAGTAATGCAACGCAGCACATGTCGGTGCTTTGCATTACTCTGCACCAATGAGGCATTTTCATGGATGTTGCATGGGTGTTCCCACACAACATCCATGGATTTTAACTGATTCCCAGATTTACCAGGAGTGGTAGAAGTGAGAATGCTCTAAAAACCTATGCCTTCTCATGTGAGGCGTAACGAGGAAAAATAGGTTTATTTCACTTCCTTTTTTCCTCTTTCTAGGAGTGCTTCAGCACGCATAGAAATAGAAAAAAAACGATGGGGATTGTTTTTGTGCATATGGGTGATCTTTCTGCACAAAAACAATGCTACCTACAACACAGGCACACTTCTACCATGGTGCAAGGGTGCCTGCATTGGCACTAGGCAGCCAAATAGGCAGCAATGTGCCGTAGTGCCCTAAATGCAGTGCATCTCAGCCCTTTCCCTGTCACATAGTGCAGTGCAGCAAGGTGACTTGCTGCGTGACTTGGCCATAATTCTGGCCCTTAATTTACAGGCCCTGATTTATATGGTATATCTCTTTACTAGGGATGTATAAGTAAATTAAAAATGCCAATCAGGTGTAAGCCCATTTTACCATGTTTTAGAGAGCAAGCACCAGCACTTTAGCACTGGTTAGCAGTAGTAAAGTGCACAGAGTTCTAAAGCCAACAAAAATGAATCCCAGCAAAAATAGGACGGTGAAGGCATATTTCTGAAGGGAGACAACCCTAAGGGTAACAGGTCTGACAGACTGCATCTGATGCTGCAGACTTTAAGGATCCGTCGGGTAGCGCCTAATTCCTTTAAACGTACAGTCTTTGTACAATGATTTAACAATAAGCATTACTTTTAGAACAAACACACACCACAATTTTAAAGAAACAGCAAGTATATTTTTATCTTTTTTGTATTTCTTTCTAAGAAAGGACTGTCATACAATTAAAGGGTGAGTGATTAATAAGTGACTGTTGTGACATGAAGTGAAAAAGTGAAGAAACAAAACTACATAAATAACACAGAATGAAAAATAATATATTTAAATCTCTGTCCCAGTATATATTTCCAGTGATAACCCAAAACTTCAATTTTTTATCATTACACTGTTTGCGGACATGAGAACAACACGTCGACGTTTCGACCCAAATGTCTGTATTAAGGGACATCACGTAGGGTCTTCTTCAGGACAAAAGGAATAGTGACATCCTAGTCATACTGAAGTGGACTCCTCCAATCCTGGATGGAGTGCAAACTATATTAACTTGTCAAGGCATCGTCAATTGGCTAGAATGGCTTCCTCCCATGAGTGGGGCTTGGGTTGATTACTTCCCAAAGGGGTAACAAATCAGAAGTCTCAATGGGTATTCCATGGAGTAACCTCATCACATTTTGTACGGGGGCCCCATCATTTGTGTTACCACACGGACTACTGACACATAAAGCATAAAAATTCAGCCCTGCGGCTAATGTTTATGCTTTATACATTTGTACATTGACCCTGGTCCTCGTGGGCATTTAGGGTTGTCCTTGTCTTGTGTTATACTGACTACTGATACTGCAGGACACTTCCATAGAAAATACTGGAGGCAAGGAAATAAAGAAGCACCACATAGGGACAATTCTTAAATCAAGCTCTCCACAACTAGAGCACAACCTTTTTCTTCAGCACTCCAAGAATCGATGGACATCGGGATGCTGAAAATAAAGTAGCTTGAATCATTTATGTTCATTCACACCTACCAGAACCAGTTAAATGTTAATGCTAAATAAAGTAAAGGCAAAGTAATAAAAGAGCACCACATAGGGACTAAGTTTAAATAAAGTAAATTTGTTGAACATAAAAAATATGCACTTATCAAATATTTGTGTTAGCATTTTAAAATACAAAAGTATACTTCATTAAAAAAAAAAAACTTTTAAACATTTATTAAAAGTTTAAACATTATTTAAATTAATTAAACACAACTTGTAACAAAATTGGCTAAACATTAAATATAAATGTTAGTAAGGGTGGGCAATGCTTTAAAATTATTGATTAAAAATTATTACCAATAAATTAAATTAATACATTTAAATTAATGTATTATTGAATTCATATTTAATTTGATGAGTTAATCAGATTTAATAGTTTATTATATTAGTTCTAAGTGAATAATATGTTTTATTGATTTACATGTCAATTATACATTAACATTGTTTTAATACTTTTTTTAGAAGAATAACGAATAATATTTTTCTCCACACATTCTCATAGGGAGATCTTCACCTCAGTTGTGGAGATCTCCATCAACAGGTGCTAAGCTACTAGTTCGACATTTACACTTATAAATTTGGTTGTCAGAGACTTCACACCCTCATTTGAGAACTTGATGAACAGCAAAAAACTGTAGAGTTACGTTTAAGTATAGGAGGTACCCTAATGAGATATACATGTATATTTACCTTTGTGAATCAGGCATGCAGTTTTAATTTTGGATGCCAGCAGACCTTTACTTGTTTATTAGTATTTATCCTACCTGGTCATTGCATATCAATCATACAATGAAAAATACATTTAAAATGGCAAGAACTGTCTTTGCCATTGGCCCCTGTACCTATAGAATTAGGGGGCATGCTACAAAAACGCTTTCTAAAGTAATTATGTTATACAGTGCTAGCATGTTTCATGCATGTCCGTTAGGCTTCATTATAACTCATGGAGAACGGAGCCTGTGGGCAAGTTTTAGAAAAGGCGCAGGGTAAAGTCCAGGGAAAACATTTACAGTGGTCCATTATTGATCCTATGTGTAATGTTCTCAGAAATTCTATCAAGATTTGGAAGACAGAGAAAAATAAGTCATCCATTACCCCAAGAAATCCTTGTTTTGGCATAAATCCCCCCTATATTCTTTAATTCATACCTTGGGAAATGGTGCATTAAGACACGAGAACCATGCTGGTGGGAAAAACCACCTTCCTCCATGACCCAAGGAAATCTCTCCACCACACTTTTGGCCACCATTCCCTCTCTCCTCAACAATCCCAATCTTGACACCCCTCTATTCTCTTTATTCGGGGTCTATCTGGTCTAGTGAACACTGTAGTTCTAGTTAACTGCCCTGCTGCCATTCATTGGATTTATTTTCTAATTTCAACTTCTGCCCTCCTTAAACTCCTGTTTCATATGCACCCTGAATTCAATTGAATCTGTGTGCTGTAAAAGGGTTCCGCCCATTAAGTACAGCCTCATTTTTTGCTTTATGATTCACCCGGTGTTAGAAATTGGGCTCCTGGCTGACTGGGGTGGAAACCGTGGTCCAACAGAATCAACAATCCTAGTCAGGGTAAGTCACAAACACACCCTAAATTAACCTGTGCTCACCCTCTGGTATCTTGGCATGGAGCAGTCCGGCTTAACTTAAGAGGCAATGTGTGAAGTATTTGTGCAACACTTAAACAGTAATACAGTGAAAAGACCACACAAAAAGATTCCACACCAGGTCAGAAAAATAGCACTTAATTTAATAAATAATACTTGACCAAAATGACAAAAAGCCAATAAGTAGAATGTGAAATATGAATTTTTAAAGAATAAACTGTAAAATAGCGCTTAGAAGCAATAAGAGCTGATTTTGGATATCTGGTCACGCCAAACCAGAACTAAGTCAACCGCGATGGAGCGCAGGCCGGATACAGAGACCCACTGAGACCCGCAGAACAAAAGTACCATAATCCTGGTTGTGATAACGAAGATGCCGGGTGCAGCCGAGCGATGCATCGGTGTCAATCCAGCTGATGAGGTGAGGCGGTGATTTTCTCAACAGTGGCAATGCATTGGTTCCAAACACAATGCACCAGTTCTAAGATGCAGTGGTTCAGAAGTGATGGGCCGGGTTTCTTCATGCAGTATAGGTGATGCAGTGATCTTCTCCACTCAGTGGCATTGATGCGTTGGTTCCGAAGTGCCGTTTCCAGTGGCATCGATGCGCTAGTTCCGAGGGCAATGCGCCTGTCCTATTCCTGCAACAATGGTGATGTGTTAATTCTGCTCTTGCAGCAGAGGATGCGTCAGGTGCACAAGCACCTTATGCCCACTTCCAAAGGTCCAGGTGCAGCAACAGGTTAGTTGGAAGCCTTTTATGCCCATGAGATTTCTGATTAGAAGGCCAGCCAGCTAGCCGTTTGATTCACTCTGTGTTCAACTGGTGTAGGTCCAGTCTTTGTCATGTAGGCAAAAGAGAGCAGCAGGAAGCAGGGCAACACAGCAAGGTACCATTTCTTCCAGTGCAGCAGAATGGCAGTCCTTCAGCACAGCAGTTCTTCTTCCTGGCAGCGTGGTTATATGTCCAGAAGTGTACTCAAAAGGTGGTGTGAAAGGTCCAATACTTATACCTAGTTGTGTCTTTGAAGTGGGGGATATTTTAAAGAGATGTCTTTGAAGTGCACAGAGTCCCTGCCCTTGCTCCAGACTCACTACAGGCTGGTATGCAGCCCTTTTATTGCGTGGACAGGACACAGTCTATTCATGAGTAAGTGTGAGGCTGTGCCCAGCTCCTCCCTACCATCCTCCCAGGACGGCCCATCTAGTCACACCTGAGTTCCCTTTGTGTGTGGCTGGCTAGAGGGAATACACAAAGCCCAGCTGTCACCCAACCCAGACTGAAAATAGGGAGGCAGCAGGCACCAAATAGCTAAAGTAAGAACATGCCAACTTTCTAAAAGTGGCATTTTCAGAATTGCAATTTAAAATCTGACTTCACAGTTGTCATTTTAAATAGTGATTCCAGAGACACCAGACTTGGAGGTCCCCAGACTCTCCTACAGGCCCGGGGACCACATTCCCCGGGCGTATTTGTAATAGAGGGGGACGGAAACCCACCCCGACCCCTCAGTGCCAAAGGACATGGGGAGCGCAGTAGTGCGCCGCAGTGCTAGTGGGCCTGCCCCGCTCCCTGTATCCAGTTCATGTGGGAGCAGGCACCCACCAGAAGGAGAAGAATCTGCCTGCTTTAGTGGGCAGAGACAGAGACCTGCCAGCTCCTGTGGCAGCTCAGAGGTGTGATTCCCATGGTGGGAGCCAGCCCGGGGTAACCAGGGGTGGGCTTACTGGCTGCCTCCAAAAAAGAGGCCCATGGGGGGTGCTTGGGTGGGACCTAGAACGCCACAAGCTGTGCGGCAAAAACAAAACAGCAGCTCTACCCTGCACAGTGGGAGAGCCACTCATTAAGTATTCACTGCTCCTGGAGGAGCGCTCCATAATGCCCTGCAGGGCTCCTCAGTTACCTTGTTTCTCCCCCGTGGTGGTAACCAGAATGGGTAAGGAGCACCACAAGCGTTAATAAGAAGGGCATGGGGGCTGCAGGAGTTTAGCAGAGCCTGCCAAGGAGTTTTTTTTAAGAATGACTGACCCTATGTCTGTGGGGGGTCAAGAATCCCACACCCTGCCAGGATTTTCCTAACGTTTTTAAAGTACATACCATGTTTGAGCTTCAGCTCTACATTTAGGAGTACTGCATCCTCTATGGGCTGGTTGTATGGTTGCAATTACTGTAGCCTAGACATGCTAACAAAAGTATATGTATACAGTGTTCTCTACGTGCTAAGTGTATGGTTGCATGAAATGCAAAACGTAATGCTCCCTAGGGGCTGCTTTTATAATTGCATTTAAAAAATATACAGACACATTTTGCTCTCCTGTTTTATTGAGATAATAACATTGACAACGTTTATTGATCACAGTGAATATGCTTTATTAATAGTAATACGTGCATTTATACATGATTATTATTCTTAATGATGCATTTATGCACACAGTGATGTCCATAACATGTGATTTATTGATCTTGAAACTTTGACAAAGCCTGTAGAACTACCTCATAAGTTTGCATGATCCCTTTAGGGGGTCAAAGATGATTATGCAATGTCATCTATGGCATTTTCCATCTGCCTATGTACATATTTGTAAATTACTGCGTAGTATTTATTAGTGTGTGTATGTAACAAAGGTATTTCTTTTTTTTTTTAAACAAAAAGTACCGACTGGACAATCATTTATTGAGTGTTATTATTTCATGCCAGTGAACGATGATTACTAGCCTCATCATCTTCACTGAGTAATGCTTGGTTCTGGTCTGCTTCGCTACCACGAGAGAGTCAAGCACTACAATGTGGTGCTTGGTTGCCAGTAAGGGAAAATTGTGGACCTATTTGTGCAGGCCACACAACTTATACCGCAACTTCATATATATAGTGGTTTCTGGTCCCACACACGCAATTGGGGCCCTGATGCGCCTCCCACCACTATTTCTTTCTTCAAAATCCCACATGTTGGCTTAGAGCCATCACATTATATATTAATCTACTATATCAGATTGGACAAACTCACAAAATTATCAAATAGGGCAATTGATTTTTCATATGTTTATGGAAGCTCTTTGTAAGATGTACCCATGTTGTTCTGAACAGTAGAATATGAACACACTTCCAGCTGAGTTGTGCTTTTTAAAAATGTGAAGTAAATGAATAAGTAAATGTAATTGTGAGAAATTGGGTTGTTTGTTGACTGGGGTGGGAGCCCTGGTCAAGCAACAGCCACACTCCCTTGTAGGGTATACCATAAAAGTTCACAAAATTAACCTGCATTTGGCACAATAAGCAGTCAGGCTTAACTTAGAGGTCAAGAGTAAAGTATTTATGCAGCAGATAAACAGTAATAAAGCAAAATCACAACACAAGAAAAATCCCAAACTAATTTGGACAAATAGCCTATATTTTAATACAATATCTTACACCAAAACATCAAAAATCCAACCAGTAGAAAAACAGTTATGAATTTTTAAATTTTTTAGTAAAAACTAGCACCTAAAAGATCAAAGATCCTTCTGCAGGCATTCAGTCGCGCAAGACTGGGACAAAATAGAAAAATGGGGCTGACGGCCATGGAACGCGGTTCAGAAACAAGAAGTGGATTGGGCTAGCGTTTACTTTCGGACTTGAAGAAATTCTGAGAAGAAGTTTCTTAGAAGGTAAAGTAGGTGTCAGAGGAGGGAGAGTAGTTGGCGGATGGCCTTGGTCGAAGCTGCAGTGAAGATTTCTATGTTCGGACTTTGTCTCTGAGATGGAAGTCAAAAATCTCCAGCAGGGTTAGGAGGAGGGTTGTTGCTGAAGACAGTTCCACGAGACCTGATACATCCTTGGTGAAGGACCGCTGAAAGGGTTTGGCTGCTGCGGAGAAGAATGTAATGTGAGAGAAGCTGTGAAGTCAATCCGACTGCCGATGTACGTTGGGTGGATAGGCAAGCAGGTTAGTCTTGGTCTCCTAATAACACACAAAAGAGAGGACCTGAGTAGATTTAAAGACCAGCAGGGGACGACTCCCCTTAACTAGAAGCAAAAAACACACAAAGGCCCCTGGGTATAGATGGAATGATGGAGTGCTGGAGTATCCCTTTTACAGGATGGTTTCCCTCACCCACCCGTAGGTGGCATGCTTCATCATAGGATAACCTCCTCACATTGCAAACCTGGTCGAGGTTAAGGTGGTATTGATTACCTGACTTGCAGGTAAGCAATATATGCATACATTAACTATATACATGCTAGATTAATGTGATTTTGGATGACAGTTTGGCATCCTAAAACAATTGTTCACCACACTTCGTGTTTGGACTCCAAGGATGTTTCTTCTACACAATGAGTACTTTGGTTGAATTGTGCATGAATTATGACTCATTATCTCTTTAGAGGTAACAACATCACTACCAGTGGAGTCTTGTCAGAGTGGCGGTCCACTCGAACCACTGGTTTAGTATATCACTTTTTTCATGGTTGACCATTTGTAGCGATGCTTTCAAACCAACATACATATCACTTTGGTCCTGATGAAATCCTTGACACCTCTACGGAGGGTATGAGGCTGAAACATGTCGACCGTTACTGCTCTGTGATAGGTTGAATCCCTTTCTAGCATAGTATTGGTTTTAGCCCTAACCTTCAGATGCCCCCAAAAAGTTTTTGGGCATACCTTAGAGTTAGTTTTATCTCACATACACTTATCTTTCTTTATTTCTGTCCCCACCACACCCTGCTCATCCATAGGCTTTGGGAGACCTCTTTCTAACACTGAAAACATCCCGTAGCTCCTCCCTCTCAGTGAGGCGGTTGTAGTCCGCATTGTGATTAGGTTCGCAATGCAAGGAGGTTACCCTATGATGAAGCATGCCACCTATGGGTAAGTGAGGGAAACCGTCATGTAAAAGGGATACTCCAGCACTCTGTCATTCCAGCTGGACCCAGAGGCCTTTGTGTGTTTTTAGTCCTGGTTCTCAGAGCAGTTTTTGACCAACATTTTTCTAAGTTCTCAGTTTTGAGATTTGGCCATATGGGTACCTTTAGCACTACAACAAATGGTCCAGGACTGGTGGGACATGTCTTGGGGGTTCAGGACTCACCCAGGCTGAGTCCAGGTGGGGGTTCAAGATGGTAGGAGCCTTTTGTGCCCCTGTGGCCCTGACCAGGGGGCTATCAAACTAGCCCTTGGAGTCACGCTGGTAGTCCTGGGTTCAGATGAAGATGCAGGACTGGCCAGTGAGGGTCCAAGGCAGGCTCTAAGCAGCAAAACAGTCCTTCCAGGTACAGCAAACTAATCTTGAGAGTTCGCAGTAGGTCACAGCAGCAGAAAGTCCTCTGAGAGTCCATTTGCAGGTCCAAGAGTGAACTGAAGAGTGGGTCTGAAATTCCTATTCTTATTCCCTTGTGCCCTTCGTCTGGAAGGTGGGAGAGGCTTCTTGAAAGTTTCTTAGAAGTACATGGAATTTCCTGCCTTCGTTGCCCCGACTCCAAGCTGGTTGCAGTAACAATGTGGAGGTTTTAGGTCCTTTGAGTGAGGGTAGAGCACACCCTATACAGTTGCAAGTGGAGCTGTGCTCAGCTCTGACCCCCGTCCTGCCAGCAGATGGCCCATTGATGCACACCTAACCCTCTAATGTGTGACTATCTGAGAGGAATTCACAGAGACTGTCAGATACACCCAGCCATATGACCCAAGACAGGCTGCAGGCACAAAAGGGCTAAGGACAGGAAAATACCATCTTTCTAAAAGTGGCATTTTTTAAATTGTAAAGAAAACTCTGACTTTATCATTAAATAGGGTTTATCATTCCAATTTCATAGATACCAAACATGACATATCTGTTGTGAGTATGCTGTCCCATGCCCGCCTTACGTAGTATTCCCCATGTTAATTTGGCACAGACAGTATATGCTGTATTCCGAAATCATGTGTTATTGTATTGTTTAATGATTAATACAACCAACAAACTCATTGTGAAGCAATTGTACAAGTATTTAGGGCTTTGTATTAGGCATCAAACTGCCAAATGTGTACAGTAACGTGTTTTCAAATATCACAGAAGGCAAGGACTCGTGAAAAGACATGTGCCTCATACATATTCAATAGAAGGCTTCACGTGCAGCAATAGACTCCAGAAACGTTCCCTAATCATGCATATGCATGAATGGCTCACACGCGTCAACCGCCAAGCTGAAGCCGCGTGTATGATAATTATTGCTCACACGTGAATGAGAGGGTATTTAAACCGCTCTCATTCACGCTCGTTGCTTGGCCTCGTCAATCCTCCAACACTTACCTGGCTCCAGCTTTTGTTCCCGCTCTTCCGGTCCTGCTCCCTTCTTCCCCAGGCTTGCCTCGCTTCTCCTGAACTCCGGCTGGGGTCTTTTTTTATTATTTTTTTTATTTAAGAAGTTTTATATAGCGCTAGCCTGACCCGAGGGTATCGGAGCGCTTTACAACAGTTGCATTGCAGAAAATCGCACAATACATTAATAGTATAGGTCATGGACGGAGAGTTCCAATTCGTAGCATAACCTTGAGGTGCTGAGGTCTTGGAAATTCTTAGAGGTAAGTTACTGTCATGAGCAGAGCTCTACTTTTGGGAAGGAGTGACGAGACCGGGGTCAGGGGCGAGGCGGGGGTAGAAGTCTTGAGGACACAGAATCGAAGCGGTGCGAGGTGTCTGCTTCAGCGCTCCGGCTGCTCCTATCGGTTCACTAGGGAACGGTTGAGGAACAAGACTTTGAGCTGACTTTTGAATTTTGCAAAAGAGGGGATAGTTCTGATGTGAGGGGGAATAGAGTTCCAGATTTTGGGCGCGTTCCCGGCGAAGAACCGGGTCGCGTTTTTTTGTTTTTTGCGTGTTTTCAGCGGGATGAGTAGAAGAGTGTTCAAACTTCTGAGGTTCCTGCTCTGACCGGCTTTTTTGAGTTTGGAAGCCAGATATTCCGGTTTGCCGGTGTGCAAGGCTTTGTGCATGAGGCAGGCTGTTCTGAAGCTCGCCCGCATTTCAACTGGGAGCCAATTTAGTTCTCTGAGTGCAGGTGAAATGTGATCAAATTTCTTGATTCCGGTGACCATTCTGGCTGCCGCATTGAGAGTTGTTTTGAGGAGAGCAAGATGTGATTTTGCTATTCCTGAGAGGTCTGCGTTCCCATAGTCTAGTCTTGACAACACCAATGCTTGGGTGGCTTGTTTGAGATCATTGGGCGGGATGGAAGGTTTTATTTTGTTCAGTAGCTTCAGGTTAAGGAAGGCACTCTTAGCTGAGTTCTTAATGTGTTTGGTCATGTCCAATTTAGGGTCTAGCGTGATACCTAGTGATTTTACAGAGTCGGCCAGGGTGAGGTTCCCGTTGAGTGCATTGATAGCTTTTAGCCATTCCGCAATTTGGGGGTTCTCTTCTTTGTTCGAGATGAGGAGTATTTCCGTTTTGTCTTGATTAAGTTTTAGGTGGTTACTTGACAGCCAGTGTTGGACTTCTCTCAATGTGTCGTTGAGTCTTTGAATGTCCTTGATGGAGGAGGTTTCCAAGTAGATCTGTGTATCATCTGCATACAGATGGAAGGGAATGTTGGCTTTTTTGAGTAGGGCGGTGAGGGGTTCCATGTAAATGTTGAAAAGTTGCGGGGAGATCACTGAACCTTGGGGGACTCCCATGCTGAATGGGTGTAGGTCGGACGTAAAGTTTTTGATTTTGATTCTTTGGGTCTTCACTCAGAGGCCTTCCACTGCAGCTTCCGGACATCGCTCCCGTAATTCCTGAAAGAGAAAAGCAGAGACAAAAGGTATTTCAGGGATTTCTCATCGTAAAAGCTTTGGTGAGTTCTTTCTTTTGACATTTGTTAATAAAACGTGCATTCTTCCTGGATAAAGGACATTGCTAGGACTTGGCATTTGAACTTGAGAAGGAATCAAGTTTTAAAGCATAACATTAAGATATTACCGTATTTCCTGGGAATGAATGGCATCAAGAAACAGAGACTTGAATTCACTCCACAGTGACTTTTAAACTCAATCGCAAAGAAACAGTGCAGTTTCAAGGACAATTGCGTTTCAAAGACAATTGAGATTTATGACTGCTGTATTTACGTGCTTGTTATTATTTTCTTTTTTATTTAACCCTCATTTGTTGAGCTGAGTTTATGCCGAGCACAGAATTCACGAAGATTGCTTGCATCTGATCCAGATTATTCAAATGAAGGCATCAGGTATCATTGAAGTAGTGCCTATAAGTGATGCACATTATTTGATGTTTGAATATTAAGCAAAACGGTAATGTCATGTTGTTTATTCTAGATTGCGCAATAGATAACTAAATTGTAGAACAGATCAGTAAACCTGTGCCCAATCTACACAATTAGAAGGTAAGATTTAATGGTTAACCACATTGTAGACTGTGATACTTAAAGAAACCAGTAGCGAATGTACACATTGTTATTTCTCTGTAATCATAAGCATTCGAGAGGACTAGTAGGAGATTCAAGACTTCTCAGAAAATCTGGTCGCATTCCTGTTCCCTAATATCCTGTGCACAACCCAGTCCAGTCGAGCTCCAGCCCTCTAGTGAAGACGTCTGGAATCTTCATTTTCTTTCTCTTGTTCTTTTCGTCCCAACCCCTTTCCCCCTGGGAACTTGTCTTCATCCAGACACCTCGGCGTCATCAAGGGGAAACAACCTGGAGTCCAGGTGAGTGCCTTATAACAATATCTACCTGTTCCCAATTGGAAATTATAGCTTATTAAATGTAATAGGGAATCCAAAATGTTATCCTAAGGGAAGGGGTAGGCCTCACAGTAGTGAAAAACAAATTTAGGAGGTTTTCACTATCAGGACATGTAAAACATAAAAATGTAGTCTGACATGAAGTGGGATCTTCATTTCCCTATTTTGTGGGGCTTCTGCATCCATGTGCCTTTTTCAATGGGGTCCTTCCTTTTAAAAAGCTGGGCTGATAGTTCCAGATTGGAATAGCCTGTTGGATTTTCACATTGGTTTAACTAGGTGTTTGTGTAACACACGTAAATCCGTGTAGTGTAATCACATGGAATTACCAAAAATGTCTGTGAGATTATGCATTATTATTTGAGAAGACTAATTCTGCATTTAGTGCTATTTTCATAGCGCAAAAATCCCCCCTCTTTTCCAAAATGGATGCAAGGATGCATTTTGCAGTAAGAAAATAATGCTAAGTGCAACAGAACATAAACAGCAGTGCGAGCAGCTACTTGCTCTTGCTAAATGTGATTTTGCTTTAGGACTTTCCCCCTAAATACTCTTAATTACGCAAACCGGCGTAATCGTGTTATTATTGGTGATTGCATGTCATTGAGTAACATGGAATTATTGCAATTGCTCCAATTACTCTTGCAAAATTGAAATTCCATCCAGGCCTAGTTTTAATGTTTAATTGTTCACCAGCTGTATGAAATCTTTAAACACTGATGACATCCATTACAGGTGGTGACTTGCGGTTTTTGCATCTATTGGTGTTTTAGGGTACGATGGGTTAACTGGCTATATTCTATTTGTGCCCTCAATGTAAATATGGGACGAGCATCCTGGGTTTCATGAAAAAATGGTCAGACTTTAAATTTTACTAAATCACAAAAATAGCTAGTGTCAGTTGTTTTCAGCAACAGGAGTAAAATAGCTCAAGAAAAACATTTGTCAATATTGATATATTTTATAATATAATATTTAACATGATAAGAACATGAAAATCCCCTTCTAGATATAAACATAATAAAGTATTAGAAGTGTTGGGATTATTGACCTAATTGTTGTCTAGAAAACTCTGCACCATGGCTATTAAAAGAAAGTGCAAATATGTTTGCTCCGCTTGTTCAGGGTCTGATAAACAATTAGATTTAAAACATGGGTTGTTCATGCTGATGTCAAAAGTGGGGTGATGGGGTGGCAACCCCCTTATTAAAAAATTCCATTACTGGACCCTTCAATACCCACAACTCCTCTCCTCTTACTGGTCTCCCCATGCTTTGGAAAGCTACAGAGAAACTAGCGGCTACGGCTGCCTAATTGCAACCTTTTCTAAACTCACATCTCACAACGTGCAGTCTAGTATGGAGCAGAAACAGTACTGCTAGACCTTTGGAAGGAGAACCTATACTGGGATGAAAAGCAATAGACTGCATTATTTTGCCTTCGCATCTGTTTTCTGCCTTTAACACATTGGTTGAAGAGGAGTGTCACCCTACTGGCTCAGAGCCAGTAGCTGAAAAATAAAATTATATTTTGTTATCATTTTATAAATCAGGTGCTGGCTCAACTATGCGTGTGTACGGAGGGGTAGGCTGGGCTATCGGAGGGAGGAGGGGTAAAGTGGAGAGCTCTTATAAGTGCGCATGTCAGTTTGGCCGGCCATCTTAGGCCTGCCAATCATACATGCGCACTTAGGTTTCTCCAACCCAGCTGTATTCTGAAGCCAGGTGGAGCCTGAGCGAGTGTCATACCAGCCTGCTCAGGCCATTTACAGAGCTGCTCTCATAGTATGAGAGCAGTGTATGGAATGGATGGGAAGTCTGTCCCAGGGTCGGTTGGGAGCAGCAGGAAAACAGAAGAGCACCGAGGCGTGAGGCGGAAGGCAGGATCTAGTAAGTTATTTTTTTAATTAATTCCCCTCTTCCCCCCCACCGCTGCTGCTGAACTTTTAGTTCTATAGAAACAAAGCTCATTATGTGTACCTCAGAGTTCCACATTCTGCTGGTATTATTTAATATAAGTAGCTGTTCTCATTGTTTGACACCCCAAGTAAATTCCAAATGTGGAACCAGAGATATGCTGACAACACACAGGTGTAAATGAATGTACAACCAGAGCCAACGACATTTAAATATTTGCATTTAATGCCTGTCGGCCATCCAGGGGTGGATACGATGTAATTGGCTTTAATTAAATCATGCCAAAAGCTAAATATTCTTTTTAAATCATAAAATAATACCCTGTCTCCTGACTATGAATCTTACTCCTTTGAAAACTATGTTTCAGTTGACCCTTGATCTCAACAAACCATATAGAAGTCCAATAATGGATGCATAGTGAAGAAACAATGGTTTCCTGATTATAGTGTTTAAATATTATATTGCAGTTTAGCCCAAAACAATAATTGATCCAAACTGTATTGAATAATGAAGTAAACTTTAGAAGCCCTGTGTGCAAAAGAAAGACATTTTTTACTTTCTTCAATGAAATCAAAATACAAACACTTCAATTGAAAGCACAGCATGAGAAATAAAGTTGCTAATAGTAGTGTCCTGGGGGAACATGGCGGCCACTTGTGAGTGACTGTTCGTGGGCTCCCGTCACTGAGGGGGAACATAACGGCCAGTTGTGAGTGACTGTTTACAGGCTCCCGTCACTATGTGGTTGGTTTGCATTCCTTTCCTTTAACTTGAATGCGGTGTTACTTTCAGCGCATTTCGCGGCAACTGGCGAAGCGGAGGAATGCGGGGGTTTCCATTTAGATGACCCTGCCTGTGGAATTGCTGGGAATGACTCAACCGGTTCCCTCCTTGGCTGCTGCCCCCCCATGCTTGTACTGGACCCAGGCTGTGGAAGGTTGGCCTCGAGGGAGGCACTCTTCATTGTGGAGTTGGAGCTGGTGTGGTAGAGTCAGTGCAAGCACCGATCTGTTAGCTTCAACAAGAGGAAAAGAGAGGAAGATTGCGGTGGGTTCCTCAATGCTTGCTTTGATACAAGAGGAAGGAGACAGAGTGTCTCCACTGGGTAAAGTTTGACTGCAAGCAATTTACTTAGACAGTGTGTTGGATGTGGCGGTCAGCAGGCTAGAGGTTTCTGCCGACGCGTGCCGGAAGGTCCCGCCTCTGCGTTCACGCCGGCCAGCGTGAGCACCAGTATAAATAAACGTGGGCGGAGCTGCGCAGGGAGTCCGCGCCTTACTGTAATACGGCGTCAGTGTATTCTTTGCTGCGCGCACTGCGACCCGCTGCGCACCTCACCACACGGGCGGGTGCCCCCCCCCCCTGTGAATGCTACATTGGCGACGGGCGGAGCAACGCACGCCTGCTTGTGCTCCCTGCTGGGCTATACTTCATCAGCCACGAGCCTCGACACAGGTTTCAAGCCTCACCGCAGGTGGCTGAGGCCCTCATCAGCTGCGCGTGCAGCATCCGGAGTGTTCCAAGGCACGGCAGTCTTTCCAGGCCCCAACTCAACTGGTGCAGGCGACCAGCACCACGCCGCCTCGGGTGAATCAAGCATGCCGCAGAGAAGGGCTCCCACAAGCGCACCGTGACCCAGGCCGGCCTGCCCACGTGCCTCACGACCGTGCGCACACGTGGTCTACGCAACGCCCGGCGTTTTCCCGCTCCACCGCCTGGCGCACCAAGGCCCACCACTGAGGCGAAGCACCCTCGCTGTGCCACCCAGAGGTCCCCACCGCCTCCAACATGGGAGATCAAGATAATGAGGCGCAAGCCCCGGCGCCTGCGACCACACACCACCCTCCTTCAGGAGTCCTACCTCCGTTCAGCGAGGCAGCGGACCCTGCCACGGCGGCACCGAGATGGCAGACCTGGCTCGGCCGCCTGGACAATTATTTCATTGCCACCAGGGAGAAAGACAGAGTAGTGAAATGATCACTACTTCTACACTATGCAGGGGAGGAAATATACCTGCTCTTCAAGCATCTTCCCAACACAGGGCCTCCTGAGGACTACGCAGCGGCAGTCGCTGCCCTGAGCTCACACTTTGACCCTCAGTTGAATCCAGACTTTGAACATTTCAAGCTGAGGCAAGCGAAGCAAAGGGAGGGTGAATCAGTGGACGCTTTTCATGCACGGCTAAGGGAACTGGCTAGTACTCACCTCGTGGGAGACAGAGCCGCGGAGGAGATCAGGGACCAACTGATCCTGGGAATACACAGCAAGGTCCTGCGTGGCCTTATACTCAGGCAGCCAAACATACCCATGAACGACATCTTAGTGCTCGCACGCTCTCATGATCTCTCAGCAGCGTGAGCAGAAGAGATGGACCTTGCGCAAGTGCACGGCGCAGACAAAGGCGCCGTTGTCAAGACTGAACGAGCTGACGCCGTCCGACCGAAAGACAAGGCCCACAGACCACGAGATCACCAGACACACACACCGAAGAATCAGTGTGGGTATTGCGGGTATGAGGAACACCCCCAACAATCATGCCCAGTGCAAGGGAAGACATGCACCAACTGTGGTATCGCAAACCACTTCGCTTCAGTATGCCACAAGAAAACACCGTGTAAGGAAGGGAACAGACCCAAGCACATGCGGAGGATGGTCCGCCAGCTATCGTGCGTCTCATTGACGTGCCCACCAGGCGGAAAGAAAAAAGAACACACAGTCTACCAGGAGAATGACAATACGTCAGAGGATGAGGAAGAGACGTACCTAGTTTCGTTCACCCAAGCCCTGAAGAGTCGAAGACGGCCCCAGCCCCGATGCACGATACAGATCGCAGGGTCAGAAGTCAACGCGGTAATTGACACTGGAGTGTCAGTGACAGTCATGGGGATCCAGCAATATAACAGGTTGAGGCCAAAACCCGAGCTCAGACCATCAAAAACGAAGATCTTCGCATACGGAAGCAGCTCACCACTACCCCTCCGAGGCAAGATGACTGTGCCAGTGAGATCCGACAACACTGAAATCACGATCGATATTCACGTTATCAACCAGGAGGCAGACACACTGTTAAGCAGTCACGCTGCAGAAGACCTGGGACTGGTGACGTTCGCCAGGAGCGTACAGACTGACCAGACGAGAGAACTACTCAGTCAGTTCGAAGACCTCTTCAAGGGATTAGGACGAATAAAGAGAGCCCCCATCAAACTACACATAGACCCGACCGTCACGCCAACAGCGCTAAGGCACAGGAGGATCCCTTTTCACCTCCGGCCGCTGGTAGAAGAGCTGCAGAAGCTCGAAGACCAAGGGGTCATAGAGAAAGTGTCCGGGCCCACTCCATGGGTGTCACCCATGGTGATCGCCGAGAAGCCTCGCCAACCGGGGAAGATCTAACTTTGCATTGACATGTGCTTCCCCAACAAGGCCATTCGACGCGAACGCCATATAATGCCAACCATGGATGACATTGTGGCCGACTTGAACAGATCCAGATGGTTTTCAAAACTGGACCTGAATGCAGGTTATCATCAGTTAGCTCTTGCCAAAGACAGTCGCTACATAACCACATTCAGCACACACCTAGGTCTTCGAAGATATAAACGGCTGAATTTCGGCATATCCTGTCAAGGAGATCCTGGTCGGGCTACCTGGCGTCTTGAACGTGAGTGATGATATGCTCATCCACTCACAAATGGCTGAAGAACACTACCGACACGTGAGAGCCACGCTGCAAAGAATTCTGGTTCACGGGGTCGCCTTGCATAAGGAGAAGTGCCTGCTGTTTCAACAGAAAATAGAATTCTTCGGCTACACGTTCACCCAGGAAGGCATACAGGTGGACCCTCGGAAATCCCACGCCATCAAGGACGCATCTGCCCCTCTCACCGTGGCCGAAGTCCGCAGTTTCCTGAGGATGGCTACATACTGTGGTCGTTTTATTCCAGATCTCGCCACCATCGCAGAGCCACTCCGAAACCTCACCCGAGCCGATGCCATGTGGCAGGGGGTCCCGTCGAAGAGACAGTGTTCCAAGCCATCAAGAGCGCCCTCCTTGACCACACCACGTTGGTGTACTTCAACCCCGCCAAACGGACAGAAATACTTGTGGACGCCAGCCCCATAGGCCTTGGGGCCATCCTCACTCAAGAACAGGAGCCTGGACGATGGGCTGCTCTAGCGTATGCCAGCAAAGCACTATCCCCAACAGAAAAGCGATACACTCAGATTGAAAGAGAAGCTCTAGCAATCCGGTGGGCCTGCAGACATTTCCATTTGTATACCTGCGGACACCCATTTACCGTCATCACGGATCACCAACCCCTTGTGCCGCTGTTCAAGGGATCAGCACCCCACCCTCCACCGCGCATCGAACGGTGGGCCATCGGGCTCCAGCAGTACGAGATGGACGTAGCCTACCGGCCCGGTGCCAAGAACCTGGCCGACTTCCTGTCGAGACACCCAGACACAACAGGAGGAGAAGGGGAGGAACCCAACTCCGATGACACCGAAGCCCACCTGAACATGATCTCGGCACTCACGTGCCCAGGAGCAATGACCCTCGAAGAGGTGACCACAGCGGCCGAAAAGGACCCGATATTAACCAAGGTCCGGGACACTATCCAAGGAGGACAGTGCAGTCAATTCCTACACTCCGCGAACTCATGGTCAAGCCCAGAGAAGGAAAGCCTGTTGCACATGTGGAGGGTCAGAAATGAGCTGAGCATCACCCAAGGAGGCATCCTCCTCAGAGGGCCACGCATCGTCATCCCTGCATCCCTTCAGCCATGAGCGACACAACTCGCCCACGGAGGGCACCAAGGAATAGAAAAA
This sequence comes from Calotriton arnoldi, assembly GCA_963921515.1. NCBI lineage: Eukaryota > Metazoa > Chordata > Amphibia > Caudata > Salamandridae > Calotriton > Calotriton arnoldi. The sequence continues at coordinate 194,093 of CAWUFW010009869.1, forward strand.
ATGAAGGCCTGCATGCGGGAGAAAGTCTGGTTCCCGGGGATGGATGCATGTGTGGAAGAAACAGTCCGCCGATGCCCGTCCTGTCAGGTGACGAGTGGGCCCGAAAGACCTGCACTTATTCGAACGGAGGAACACCGACAAGGTCCCTGGGAGAAGCTGAGCATGGATTTTGGAAGCTTCCCTGACGGGCGAGTCACCCTGGCCCTAATCGACAGCTATTCGAAATACCCCGTGGTAGAAGTCGTGAACTCTACAGCTTTCCTGAACGTTGGCCCCGCTCTAGAAAAAATATTCGCCATGTTCGGAGGTCCGGATGAACTCCGCAGCGACAACGGACCCCCGTTCCAGGGGCATGAATTCCACGAGTTCCTACAACACCATGGCATCCGGCATAGGCGCATCACCCCACAATGGCCCCAAGCCAATGGGAAAATCGAGCGTTTCATGAGGACAATCAACAAGACTCTTCGCATTGCAGTAGCGGAGCAAAGCGACCCAGAGCAGCAACTGCAGAGGTTCCTGCTTGAATATCGGAGCACCCCTCACTGCTCAACGCGCCAAGCATCCTGGGCGCTAATGTTCAACGGCAACCGCCGAGATTGCCTTCTCACAGCACCGGGGTGGTCCCCCCCTCCCTTTGACGAAGATGGCGGCATCAGGAGGAGGGAAAAGCGCAACAACACCGCCAGCCAGGCCCGGAGAGCGGTGTCCTGTCAGCTACGGCCAGGAGACACTGTAATCATGAAGGACAGGAGGCCCGGGGGCAAGTTCCGGACTCAGTAAGAGCATGGCTATTGGACAGTAGTCGACGTGAAAGGGACCATGGTGACAGCGGAGAGGGGAGGAGAAACCGTGACTCGCAACATCTCATGGTTCAAGCAAGCAGACAACCCCACCTCTCACACTGACATCGCCGGCAACTCTGAAGAGCCCAGCGCCTGCCAGGAAGAACCCCGAGAGGCAGGAGACTACCGCCCGGGACCCACTCCATTGCCAACCGGTCCAGATGCAACCCCAGAGGGCCCCGGGTCACCGTTGGCGCCTTGCACCCCTGTCCCGGCATCCAGCCCCCGCCGGGGCTCATCCAGGTATGCCCTGAGGGAGAACCCCCAGCCAAGCACCCGCCTGAGAGACTTTGCCTGTCAAGTAAGTGAACTGTAAGACTCATGAGATCCAGTCAAGGACTGAGCTGAGATGGGATGTGGCGGTCAGCAGGCTAGAGTTTTCTGCCGGCGCGTGCCGGAAGGTCCCGCCTCTCCGTTCACGCCTGCCGGCATGAGCGCCAGTATAAATAAACGTGGGCGGAGCTGCGCAGGTAGTCTGCGCCTTACTGTAATACGGCATCAGTGTGTTCTTTGCTGCGCGCACCGCGGCCCACTGCGCACCTCACCACACGGGCGGGCGCCCCCCCCCTGTGAATGCTACATTGAACAGGGTCTGAAATAAAGACTGCCCACTGACTCTGGCTCTTTCATGGAAGTAGGGGTTTATAACCAAGATGTGCAGGGGGAAAGAGATCAAAAGGAGACCTGGGGATCACGCAGGAAGAAGTTGACCAGCTATTATCTGCTAGGGGTACTGAAAATTTAAAAGAGAAAAGTGACCAGTTGGAAAAGAGGTACGACTTAAGGTCTGCTTTTTTTTTTAGGGGGTTACTTTAACTTGAAGGCCCTAGATAGAATCCCTGGGCAGGGTGACAAGGCCTCACTGGGTAGGCATATCCAAAGCCTAGCCGCTAAAATCCACTAAGCAGCAGGCCCACAAGCAGAGCAATTTATGGGAGGAAGACGCTTGAACTCTGCAAACAAGGTGAAAAGCGTGAGGTTACTTCTTCCCTGAGGTCATATTTGAAACTGAAGTCTGGAGACACCTCTAAGCCCCATACTCCCTGCCAATCAAGGAAAGGTTCACCTCAAGGAATGTATCAGAAGTAAGGGAGGATTGTGTCGGGGGAAGAGAGATAAAAGTTCCAGAAGGTCTAACTCAGGACTGTGGTGAATATGATGGCATCTAAGATCCCCTTATCAAATCGGTTTAATCCCCTTACAGAAGTTGACGATCTATAGTAGGGAGGCGAATTACAGAACCCCAGAGCTATTGCCGGGGTAGGAAGAAGGAATGAGGAGAGGTCTCTTTAAGACCTGGGAGACCCAAAATGCACCTTTGAGAATCATTTAAGGAGGAGATTATGGAGAGCTGCAGACGGTACAGGTGATGTTAGCTGCATTAACAGCAGAGCTTAAAGGGCGTTTTGGAGTGCCAAAAGCTAATCAAAGGGACATTGAAGATGCATGTATTAAACTGAAAGGGAAGATTGATGGGTTAGCAAGGAGCACTGAAGCATTAGAAAAGACAGTACAGGACTTTAGCTTAGAAAGTGGAGTGAACACAAAGGAAATCCAAGAGTTGAAACAGAGGGAGAATGACTTAAATGAGAAATTAGAAAAGTTGGAGAATAACGCCAGGAGGAATAACATCAGAATTTTTAATATTACTGAAGGGGCTGAAGGAAGTGATTTGAAATCCTTTGTCAAGTTATTAAGAGAGGCTCTCCAGTCAAGCCACTGAAGCAGTAGATTTAGACTCTGAAATACAAGGGGTATACAGAGATCCTTTTAAATTGAATCCTGGGAGGAATAAACCACTTAAAATTCTGGTCAACTTTTTGTTCTATACAGTCAAGGAAATGATCTTAGTGTCGGCAATAAGGGAGAAGAACCTTACGGCACAAGATATTTCATTTTCTATTAGGTCTGATCTCTCCAGTACCACCTGAGACAGGCAGTGGGAACTGGGAAAGCAGTTGGAGGAACTAAAGAAATCTGGTGTTCGTGCCCAGCTTAAGTTTCCTGCACTCTTGAGAGTTATGAGCGACAACAAAATGTATAATTTCACAGACCCCGTGGAGGTAGATGAGTTTCTACAAAACCGTAATTCAGGAAAGGAAGCAATAAATAGTACGTAATAACTGAAGGTGATAAATTGACCGCTGGTGTAAGGGAGCTCATATAAGCATACTTTAAGTCAGTGGGAAGGGTTCCCATGGGTGGGTTGGGATTGAACGGGGTCACATTGGGCGGGTAACATGAGGGAATTTTTTAAAAAATAGAGTCCTCTTTTTAAAGTGACGGCTGGGGTGGACATCTAAAGTAATTTCTCAGCCTTACTGGATAGGATGGGGATAGATGGAGGAAAGGGGGACTGCCAGAGACCTGTACCTCAGTTGTTGTGTTGGAATGTAAATGGCCTCAGGATTAGAAGGAAGCAACTCCAAATTTTGAGCTATTTGAAAGATAGTGGTGCTTTGGTCATAAAGACCCACTTGCTGAAATCAGAGTGTAGGGAGTTGTCCAGGCCGAAATGGGTCAGCTAAGTGGGGGCGATAGATCACCCGTACTGCACTAACGGGGGTGGTGGCGTGATAAGGGCAAATGTGGGTTTTGGAATTTTGGGAAGTAGGGCTGACGAAGGAGGACGTTGGGTTATTGTTGAGTTTAGGGCACAAAGAGACTGGTTTACAGTAGCTAGTTACTACAGGCCCAACATAGATGATGAATTGCCCTTGCAGCAGCTACTTTCTGCTCTTCTAGACTTCCACTCCCTGTTAATTTTAGGGGGAGATTTTAATATTGTGTTCTAGATAGATCATCAGTGGGTTCTCAGATTTGCTCTCCGATTTAAATATTTGTGATGTATGGTGAAAAATGGAGGGGAAGCACAGAGATTTTACCTTTCTGAGTAAGAAATATGGTCATTACTCGAGGTTGGATTTCTTTTTGGTGGAGAGGTAGTATGGATAAAGTGCTGAAGTTGGAAAATCTCCCCATTCACCTCTCGGATCACACAGCTGTATTTATGCATGTTGAATTGTTGGGTAAAGCGAAGATGGACACCCGATAGGAAGGTTTTACTCCATAGTGATTCTATGTCAGAGATCTCAAGGAGAACAGATGAGGTATTTTTAGCTTATTGAATGGACAGCAAGGTTAGAGGTTACTTGGGATACATATACAGCCTATTTAAGGGGTGCTTTTCAAAGTTTAGTGGAGTTCAGAAATATAGAAGAGCAAAGTAAGTGAGGGGAGCTAGATAAAGAGTTACTTAAACTGGAAGGGAAGTTAAAATCTGCTAGACCGAAATGCGACAATTGGCATAATATAGAAAAACCAGCTACAGACAGAATTTAAGGCAACAATAGAGAGAGCGGAGAGGGAGAGATGGGAAACCAGCAGAATCAATTATTTTGAATTTGGACAGGTTTGTGGGAAGATGTTAGCATGGATGACTAAAACAGATAGAAATAGGAATTGTATTATAGGGATACAAGAGGAAGGTTCTAATGTCCGGGTAGAACATGATGAAGGGATTGAAGGGGCATGTGTAATGTTTTTCCAAAAGCTATACTCAGAACCTAATAACTTTAATGTAGATCATGTAAGGGAATGGCTGGAAACAAGTGGGTTGCCCCTCATCTCATTAGAGGCCCAGTAGTTCTTGAGTGGTGAGGTTTGTTTTGTCGCTATTAAAAGTTTGAAAAGGGGAAAGGCAGCCAGGCCATATGGGATTCCAAATGAGGTGTATGTAACTCCTGCAGATAAGTTTGTCCCGATCTGGGCAAGGTTGTTCAAATTTGATTTTGTTGTAGGGTTCACCCATTCCTTCATCTTGGAATGAGGAAACCGTGTCATTAATCTTGACAAGATCCAGAGGGAGTGCCAGTCACACTGCCCCATATCTTTATTAAATTGTCATCACAAATATTCTGGCAAAACGTTTAAGCCAAGTAGTCGGCAGTGTTGTCCACCAAGACCAAAAGGGCTTTCTGACAGGTAGATAACTGATAGAATTGACTCATAGTTTGGTAGTGTGAGAAAGTGCCATCTTTCTTACATGGTATGCCCCCACTTTTTGCTGAATGGCTGATGTACTTTGACTGAGTGTGCCCTGGGCTCCTGCCAACCAGGTACCCAGGGCCTGTGTTCCTTCCCTAAAATTGCATTGATACCTACACCCAATTGACATCCCTGGCCACAGGTCAGCCCCTGGTAAATGGTACCATGGGTACCCAGGGCACTGTGACCAGGGAAGGCCCTAAGGGCTGCAGCACTTGTTGTGCCACCCTTAGGGACCCTGCACCTTACACACACACACTGCCTTTGCAGGCTGCGTGTCTTGGTGCAGAACAAAAGTGAAGAGTCGACATGGCTCACATCCCTGTGTGCCATGCCTACAAGCCACTGCCCTGGCCTAGGTCAGCCACCCCTCTAGCTGGGTGCACTATGCCAGTGGTGAGGGCATAGAGGCATGAGCCCTGTGCCCCTACAGTGCCCAAGTCCATTCTTGGGCATTGTAAGTGCAGTGCTGCCATTAAGAGTATATGGTGCTGGGAGTCTGTCATTACGAACTCCACAGCACCATAATAGCCCCACTGAAGACTAAGAAGTTTGGTATCAAACTTCTCAGCACATTAAACCCCCACTGATGCCAGTGTGGGATTTAATGTAAACGCACTCAGAGGGCATCTTAGAGATGCCCCCTGAAACCAACCCGACCTCCAGTGTCCGGACTGAGTGGCTGCCCAGGCTGCCACCACCAGACATGTTTCTGGACCCCTGGGTCGAGAGCCTCTGCTCTCAGGGGCCTGAAACAATGCACATCCCGGGACGAGGTGCCAAAGCCTCCTCCCCAGGATGGGCAGGGGGAGCTTCAAAGGCCTGCCGCCTTTGGAGTTTCCCAGACCATTTGCTGCTTCCAGCAAACTGGTCCCCACTGGTTCTACCCCCACTCCTGGCGGGAGAACCGGCGGGAAAACCAGAAGCAGGAAATGGGTTGTGCCCACCTCTGCCAACTCCACCCCTAAGGTGGGGGAGGCGAGGTGAAGCACAAGCTCGAGTCCCCGCCATCTTGAGGATGGGGGACCTGGCCAACCAGGGACAGGCTCCTGTCCCCCTCCCACTGGAGAGGAACAGAATAGGGGGTGTACCCACCCCAGGAAGGGACCCATTGGTCCCTGCCCTTACCTACCTGTAACCACCCCTAAATTTAGTATTTAGGGGCTCCCTGAACCTTCCTTCCGCAGTTCCCAAATCCGAAAACAAGAAGAGAAGACGAAGCAAGAAGACCAGCCGTGCAGCTGCTAAAAGGAGGCGACAACAACTGACTTGGCCCCAGCCCTACCGGCCTGTCGACCTCTGAACCTGCTCCTGCGGAATCCCGGCCTCAGCAACCTCACAAACCCGGAGGACCTGACTTCTGTGCTACAGCCTTCGACCCAGGGACTCCCACGAGCAGTGGTACTGCTCAAAAGAAAACCTACCAAAGACCCGGCCCTGGCACGGAGCCGCGAAACCTGCACACTCTGCACCCGCCGAGTCCAGCCTGTGCCTGAGTGACCAAAGACCTCGAGGACGACCCCCGGCGATTCTGACCTGGAATCCAGTGGCCAAGGACCCTCCTCGACGACCCAGACGACGCCTGCAGCCTCAGGACAAGGGACCCCTCCAACCGCGACCAGCAGGGGGTAAGATTTCCCGACCTCAAAGACACCCCTGCACCCGGCGCCCCACGGCCCCCTGTGCCCAACTCCTGGGTGTCTACCTATCCTCCAAGACCCCAACTTACCTCCTGAAGTGTTGGTCGTCCCTGAAGAATCACCGTCCCCGAGCCTGCAGCCTTTCTTCACCTTTCACGACCTCTATTGTTTAACATTGAGCGCCCGACGGCTCAAAAGCACCCTGCACCCAGCCGCCCGAGTGCCCCTGGAAGTGCAACCTCTATCCTAACCTACTTCCCTACTTGCCCTGAGCAAGTGACCAGGAGCCCAGCTCCCACAGTCGCGTGGCCTGCTTGCCAGCAGCCACCAACCCGGGGCCCCCCGCCTGCCATAGGATAACATTGGGCCTTCTCACTCTGCACCCGGCCGCCCCTGTGCCGCTGAGGGTGTAAAAACTGTACTTACCTGATCCTGGGGGACCCCTGAGTCTTACCCAGAACCTTAACCCTGCCAGTCAAGTACTTACCCGAAATCCGATAACTCACTTTTCTTCCATAGGGTTCCATTGACTGATTTTCTGCGAAATTTCTTCTAAGTGTGGAGTTCTGAAACTTTAGAATATTCACCAAAAATCAACCGAGTCACGAAAACGAAAATACTCACCTAGTATTAGGAGGGGCCTCAGTGCTGGACCCGAGTGCCCAACACTGGCCCTAAAAAGTAATCGCAACGTTACTTACCGTTAACTCACTTTTCCTTCATAGGGATCCATTGACTGGTTTTCTGTGAAATTTCTTCTAAGTGTCGATTTCTGTATTTTACAAATATTCTTTAAAAATCGAACAAACTACAAAAACGTAATTACTTACCTGTTTTAAGTAAAGGTCCCAGTGCTGAACCTAGGAGTCCAGCACTGGATTACAAAAGTAACGTAAACATACTTTGCTTGCACACTGTATTTCCTTTCATAGGATAACATTGGTAATTTTATCCAGAAAAGTTTCTAAGTGTCAGCTTTTGAAATATAGTAATATTCTTCAAAAATCACTACAATAACCAAAACGCTTTTTCTTACCTGTTTACAGGAAGTGTCCCAGGACTGAATCCAGGATCCAGTCCTGTGGTTAGAAAAAGTGCTCTGTAAAGTAATCAATTGTAATTAAGCATAATTTTCCATTGAGCTCAATGTTGCATTGAATTTGACCCTGTGTTGCCTCTTGCACCAACTGTGATTACCACTATCTAAAAAGTCTATTGCCTATCTGTAAGGTGAATAACCAAAGCATCTCATACTGAGAAAGTATATTTTGACCCTATTGTTGGTTCTAAAATAAAACAAGCATATATTTTTATATACAAACCATTGGCCTAGAGTTCAGTTCTTGAGTGTGTGGCTTCATTTGCTGACTGAGTGTGTACAACAAATGCTTTACACTGTCCTCTGATACTGCCTTACTGCTCGACCAAGCTACCACTTTGGAGAGTAAGGTTATATCTAACTTTAGCCTCTGTCAACCCTCTGGGGGACTGTGGACTCTGTACACCCTGAACCTTACTTGGGTACAGTATATACAGAGCCACTTTCCTACATTGGTGGATCAGCGGTGGGATACAAACTTGCATTTGTTGGACTACTTGGTTACCATCTGATCACACGACAGAACTCTTAAATTGCCTTTAGAATTCTGATTTTTTTAATTGGCATTTTTTTTTACCAAATTACTAAAAGTCTTGTTAGGGCCTTGCTTAAGTCCCTGTAGCATCTTAGAAAATAAAAAGTCACTATAGCCAAGGTTAGAGGGGTTAGAATTTTTTTAAAAAATGTCTCAAGACAAGAACCCAGCTACTAGTGAAGATAATAATGACATACAGGAACTGGTTGAGGAGCTCGACCTCACCCCTTATCTTCATTTGTCTTTCAAAGAGATAAGGTCCTTATGCAAACTTAAAGATATACCAATGGGCCAGCATCCAACCAAACAAGGGCTCCAGGAGCTCCTGGCTGAGTATGCTAAAGCCCACCCCTCTGAGCATGGTGATGACCCAACAGAGGAGGAAAGGAATGAGGAGGATGGGGATGGTAACCCACCTCCATCACTTCCTAGGGAAGATAGGGTCCCTGCACCCTTAACTCCAAGAATAGACCTCTGGGGACCTAGGGGCCACCTAGGTGGTCCTGGTCCCAGAGAGGACACTGAGGATACCCTCAGTGAGGAGGACAACTTGTTAGCCAGGTTGGCCAAACGACTGGACCTAGAGACCAGACTCCTGGCTCTAGAGAAGGAAAGACAGGAGATGGGTTTAGCACCCATCAATGGTGGCAGCAATACTAAAAATAAGGATAGGGAGGAAACTTCTGAACCTAAAATCCCCAAAGGGATTGTCCCTAAGTTTGAGGAAGGTGATGACATCACCAAATGGTTCACAGCCTTTGAGAGGGCTTGTGAAATAAGAAGAGTAAAGAAACCTCTGTGGGGGGCACTCCTGTGGGAACTGTTCTCTGGTAACTGCAGAGACAGGCTTCTGACCCTCTCTGGGCCAGATGCAGGGTCCTATGACCTCATGAAGAGTACTCTGATTGAGGGATTTGGGCTCACTACTGAGGAGTATAGAATTAGATTCAGGGGGCTCACAAAACCCAGACCCAGTCCTGGATTGACTTCGTGGACTACTCAGTAAAGACACTGGATGGCTGGTTAGCTGGACATAATGTGCATGATTTTTCTGGACTTTACAATTTGTTTATGAAGGAACACATACTAAGTAATTGCACAAATGAAAAGTTGCATCAGCATTTGGTAGACCTAGGTCTAATTTCTCCCCAAGAATTGGGAAAGAAGGCAGACCACTGGGTCAAGACTAGGGTGACAAGGACAACCACTGGGGGTGACCAAAAGAAGGTGGTCACCAAACCCCCCAGGGGAAAGGTGGTGAGAATCCCCAAGATAAAAAGTCTGAGTCTTCCAAAGGGCCCCAAAAACCTGTTCAGGGGGTGGGTCCCAAACTACTCCCTATGTGCCTCAACCCTATAGGGGAAGAACTTTGATCCCTTGAAGGCCTGGTGTAATAACTGTAAGAAGTCAGGACACCTCACTGTAGACAAAACTTGCCCCCACAACAAAGCCCCTAAGGCACCCAGTACAGCTACTCCTGGGGCAGCAAGTTTACAGATGGGATCAGAAGTGTACCCTGAGCAAATCTGGGAACCCACTGAGGCAAGTCTGGTCTCCCTAGGGGAAGTGGAATTTGCCACTGTAGCTGTGTGGCCACCCAACTTAAAGAAGTATTTGCAATACCCCTGGGTGAATGGAACTAGAGTAGAGGCTCTGAGGGATACAGGTGCCAGTGTCACTATGGTGAGGGACACACTGGTTTCCCCTGAGCAATACTTGATTGGGAAAACTTACCCAGTCACCAATGCTGACAGTGTCACCACTAGTCATCCCATGGCCATGGTGACATTAGGCTGGGGGGTTACTGGCCTGAAGCAGGTAGTGGTCTCTCCGAAGTTACCAGCTGCATGTCTGCTAGGAAATGATCTGGAAACCTCAGCCTGGGCAGAGGTGGAGCTAAAGGCCCATGCAGCCATGCTGGGCATCCCTGAATTGGTGTGTGTAAAAACAAGAGCACAGAGCAAAAGGCAGGGTGAAGAAATAGTGTTGGAGCCTGAAATGATGGCCCAGCCTACCAAGAGAAAAGGAAAGAAGACTGGCGGACCAGCTTCTACACAGTCACAAGAGCAGGACCCCTCTCCTCAGGGAGAGAACCTGGAAGCCCCAGAGGGAACTGAGCCCCTAGAGCTTGACCCTTACCAGGTTGAACTCTTGGGCCCAGGGGGACCCTCTAGGGAAGAGCTGTGCCAGGGACAGCAAGACTGTCCCACTCTTGAAAGCCTGAGGCAGCAAGCTGTTTCAGAAGCCAAGGGAGATGTCAGTGGTACCCACAGAGTCTATTGGGAAGAGGGATTACTGTACACTGAGGCAAAAGACCCCAACCCTGGAACCACCAGGAGAGTGGTAGTGCCCCAGAAGTACCGGGAGTTCCTCCTAACTTTGGCTCATGACATCCCCTAGCTGGACATCTGGGCCAAACCAAAACTTGGGAAAGGCTAGTTAGCCACTTTTACTGGCCCCAGATGCACCAAAGGTGAAGGAGTTTGTCAGCTCCTGTGTTACCTGTCAAGCCAGTGGCAAGACAGGTGGCCATCCAAAGGCCCCCTGATACCACTACCTGTGGTGGGGGTTCCCTTTGAAAGGGTAGGTGTGGACATAGTGGGTCCACTGGAACCTCCCACAGCCTCAGGGAACAAATTCATACTGGTGGTAGTGGATCATGCCACTAGGTATCCTGAGGCTATTCCCCTTAGGACTACTACAGCTCCTGCAGTAGCCAAAGCCCTCATTGGTGTCTTCACCAGGGTAGGGTTTCCTAAGGAGGTGGTTTCAGACAGAGGTTCCAACTTCATGTCTGCTTACCTGACCCACATGTGGAAGGAGTGTGGGGTGCAGTACAAGTTTACTACACCCTACCACCCACAAACCAATGGCCTTGTTGAGAGGTTCAACAAGACATTGAAAGGCATGATCATGGGGCTCCCTGAAAAACTCAAAAGGAGATGGGATGTCCTACTACCATGCCTGCTTTTAGCTTACAGAGAAGTGCCACAGAAGGGGGTAGGTTTCTCACCCTTTGAACTTCTGTTTGGCCATCCTGTGAGGGGACCACTCTGTCTTGTAAAGGAGGGCTGGGAGAGACCTCTCCAAGAACCCAAACAAGATATAGTGGACTATGTGCTTGGCCTAAGGTCCAGAATGGCTGAGTACATGGAAAAGGCATCCAAGAACCTTGAGGCCAGCCAGGAGCTTCAGAAGCACTGGTATGACCAAAAAGCTGCACTGGTTGAATTCCAACCTGGGCAACAGGTATGGGTTTTGGAGCCAGTGGCACCAAGGGCCCTCCAGGACAGATGGAGTGGCCCTTACCCTATCCTAGAGAAAAGAGTGAGGTCACCTACCTGGTTGACCTGGGCACCAGCAGGACACCCAAAAGGGTTATCCATGTGAACCGCCTAAAACTCTACAATGACAGGGCTGACATCACCATGCTGATGGTGACAGATGAGGAACAGGAAGCTGAGAGTGAACCTCTCCCTGATCTCCTCTCCCACAGCCCAAAAGATGGGTCAGTAGATGGAGTTGTCTTTTCAGACACCCTCACTGCCCAACAGCAGACTGACTGCAAGCAAGTCTTGCAGCAGTATGCTGGGCTCTTTCCTTGACCCCTGGTCTGACAAACTGGTGTACCCATGATGTGGACACTGGTGACAGTGCACCTGTCAAAAACAAGATCTATCGTCAGTCAGACCAAGTTAAGGAAAGCATCAGAGCTGAAGTCAGCAAGATGCTGGAGCTAGGGGTTATTGAGCCCTCTGAGAGCCCCTGGGCTAGCCCAGTGGTTCTGGTCCCCAAACCTCATCAAAAGGGTGAAAAGAGAGAGATGAGGTTTTGTGTGGACTATAGGGGTCTCAACTCTGTCACCAAGACAGATGCACACCCTATCCCAAGAGCTGATGAACTGATAGACAGATTGGGTGCAGCCAAATACCTGAGTACCTTTGACTTAACTGCAGGGTACTGGCAGATTGGCATGGCCCCAGGAGCCAAACAGAAAACAGCATTCTCCACACCTGATGGGCATTTTCAGTTCACTGTTATGCCCTTTGGTTTAAAGAATGCCCCTGCCACCTTCCAGAGGTTGGTGAATCAAGTCCTTGCTGGGTTGGAGTCCTTTAGTGCAGCTTATCTTGATGATATTGCTGTCTTCAGTTCCACCTGGCAGGATCACCTGGTCCACCTTGGGAAGGTTTTAAAGGCCCTGCAAACTGCAGGCCTAACTATCAAGGCATCCAAATGCCAGATAGGGCAGGGCACTGTGGTGTACTTGGGCCACCTGGTTGGTGGAGGCCAGGTACAACCCTTACAGCCCAAGATCCAGGCTATCCTGGACTGGGTAGCTCCAACAACTCAGACCCAAGTCAGGGCATTCCTTGGCTTGACTGGGTACTACAGGAGGTTTGTGAAGGGATATGGGTCCATTGTGACTCCCCTCACAGAACTCACCTCCAAGAAGATGCCAAAGAAAGTAAACTGGACAGTTTGTTGCCAAAAGGCTTTTGACACTCTGAAAGAAGCAATGTGCTCAGCACCAATTCTAAAAGCACCAGATTATGCCAAGCAGTTCATTGTGCAGACTGATGCCTCTGAGCTAGGGATAGGAGCGGTCCTATCCCAGACCAATGATGAAGGCCAAGACCAACCTGTTGCTTTTATAAGCAGAAGGCTTCTCCCCAGGGAGCAGCGTTGGAGTGCCATTGAGAGGGAGGCCTTTGCTGTGGTCTGGTCCCTGAAGAAGCTGAGGCCCTACCTGTTTGGAACTCACTTCCTAGTTCAAACTGACCACAGACCTCTCAGGTGGCTAATGCAAATGAAAGGAGAAAACCCAAAACTGTTGAGGTGGTCCATCTCCCTACAGGGAATGGACTTTGAAGTGGAACACAGACCTGGCACTGCCCATGCCAATGCAGATGGCCTTTCCAGGTTCTTCCACTTAGACAATGAAGACTCCATAGGGCAAGGTTAGTCTCATCATCTTTCGTTTGGGGGGAGTTGTGTGAGAAAGTGCCATCTTTCTTACATGGTATGCCCCCACTTTTTGCTGAATGGCTGATGTACTTTGACTGAGTGTGCCCTGGGCTCCTGCCAACCAGGTACCCAGGGCCTGTGTTCCTTCCCTAAAATTGCATTGATACCTACACCCAATTGACATCCCTGGCCACAGGTCAGCCCCTGGTAAATGGTACCATGGGTACCCAGGGCACTGTGACCAGGGAAGGCCCTAAGGGCTGCAGCACTTGTTGTGCCACCCTTAGGGACCCTGCACCTTACACACACACACTGCCTTTGCAGGCTGCGTGTCTTGGTGCAGAACAAAAGTGAAGAGTCGACATGGCTCACATCCCTGTGTGCCATGCCTACAAGCCACTGCCCTGGCCTAGGTCAGCCACCCCTCTAGCTGGGTGCACTATGCCAGTGGTGAGGGCATAGAGGCATGAGCCCTGTGCCCCTACAGTGCCCAAGTCCATTCTTGGGCATTGTAAGTGCAGTGCTGCCATTAAGAGTATATGGTGCTGGGAGTCTGTCATTACGAACTCCACAGCACCATAATGGCCCCACTGAAGACTAAGAAGTTTGGTATCAAACTTCTCAGCACATTAAACCCCCACTGATGCCAGTGTGGGATTTAATGTAAACGCACTCAGAGGGCATCTTAGAGATGCCCCCTGAAACCAACCCGACCTCCAGTGTCCGGACTGAGTGGCTGCCCAGGCTGCCACCACCAGACATGTTTCTGGACCCCTGGGTCGAGAGCCTCTGCTCTCAGGGGCCTGAAACAATGCACATCCCGGGACGAGGTGCCAAAGCCTCCTCCCCCAGGATGGGCAGGGGGAGCTTCAAAGGCCTGCCGCCTTTGGAGTTTCCCCAGACCATTTGCTGCTTCCAGCAAACTGGTCCCCACTGGTTCTACCCCCACTCCTGGCGGGAGAACCGGCGGGAAAACCAGAAGCAGGAAATGGGTTGTGCCCACCTCTGCCAACTCCACCCCTAAGGTGGGGGAGGCGAGGTGAAGCACAAGCTCGAGTCCCCGCCATCTTGAGGATGGGGGGACCTGGCCAACCAGGGACAGGCTCCTGTCCCCCTCCCACTGGAGAGGAACAGAATAGGGGTGTACCCACCCCAGGGAAGGGACCCATTGGTCCCTGCCCTTACCTACCTGTAACCACCCCTAAATTTAGTATTTAGGGGCTCCCTGAACCTTCCTTCCGCAGTTCCCAAATCCGAAAACAAGAAGAGAAGACGAAGCAAGAAGACCAGCCGTGCAGCTGCTAAAAGGAGGCGACAACAACTGACTTGGCCCCAGCCCTACCGGCCTGTCGACCTCTGAACCTGCTCCTGCGGAATCCCGGCCTCAGCAACCTCACAAACCCCGGAGGACCTGACTTCTGTGCTACAGCCTTCGACCCAGGGACTCCCACGAGCAGTGGTACTGCTCAAAAGAAAACCTACCAAAGACCCGGCCCTGGCACGGAGCCGCGAAACCTGCACACTCTGCACCCGCCGAGTCCAGCCTGTGCCTGAGTGACCAAAGACCTCGAGGACGACCCCCGGCGATTCTGACCTGGAATCCAGTGGCCAAGGACCCTCCTCGACGACCCAGACGACGCCTGCAGCCTCAGGACAAGGGACCCCTCCAACCGCGACCAGCAGGGGGTAAGATTTCCCGACCTCAAAGACACCCCTGCACCCGGCGCCCCACGGCCCCCTGTGCCCAACTCCTGGGTGTCTACCTATCCTCCAAGACCCCAACTTACCTCCTGAAGTGTTGGTCGTCCCTGAAGAATCACCGTCCCCGAGCCTGCAGCCTTTCTTCACCTTTCACGACCTCTATTGTTTAACATTGAGCGCCCGACGGCTCAAAAGCACCCTGCACCCAGCCGCCCGAGTGCCCCTGGAAGTGCAACCTCTATCCTAACCTACTTCCCTACTTGCCCTGAGCAAGTGACCAGGAGCCCAGCTCCCACAGTCGCGTGGCCTGCTTGCCAGCAGCCACCAACCCGGGGCCCCCGCCTGCCATAGGATAACATTGGGCCTTCTCACTCTGCACCCGGCCGCCCCTGTGCCGCTGAGGGTGTAAAAACTGTACTTACCTGATCCTGGGGGACCCCTGAGTCTTACCCAGAACCTTAACCCTGCCAGTCAAGTACTTACCCGAAATCCGATAACTCACTTTTCTTCCATAGGGTTCCATTGACTGATTTTCTGCGAAATTTCTTCTAAGTGTGGAGTTCTGAAACTTTAGAATATTCACCAAAAATCAACCGAGTCACGAAAACGAAAATACTCACCTAGTATTAGGAGGGGCCTCAGTGCTGGACCCGGCGGGTGCAGAGTGTGCAGGTTTCGCGGCTCCGTGCCAGGGCCGGGTCTTTGGTAGGTTTTCTTTTGAGCAGTACCACTGCTCGTGGGAGTCCCTGGGTCGAAGGCTGTAGCACAGAAGTCAGGTCCTCCGGGGTTTGTGAGGTTGCTGAGGCCGGGATTCCGCAGGAGCAGGTTCAGAGGTCGACAGGCCGGTAGGGCTGGGGCCAAGTCAGTTGTTGTCGCCTCCTTTTTAGCAGCTGCACGGCTGGTCTTCTTGCTTCGTCTTCTCTTCTTGTTTTCGGATTTGGGAACTGCGGAAGGAAGGTTCAGGGAGCCCCTAAATACTAAATTTAGGGGTGGTTACAGGTAGGTAAGGGCAGGGACCAATGGGTCCCTTCCCTGGGGTGGGTACACCCCTATTCTGTTCCTCTCCAGTGGGAGGGGACAGGAGCCTGTCCCTGGTTGGCCAGGTCCCCCATCCTCAAGATGGCGGGGACTCGAGCTTGTGCTTCACCTCGCCTCCCCCACCTTAGGGGTGGAGTTGGCAGAGGTGGGCACAACCCATTTCCTGCTTCTGGTTTTCCCGCCGGTTCTCCCGCCAGGAGTGGGGGTAGAACCAGTGGGGACCAGTTTGCTGGAAGCAGCAAATGGTCTGGGGAAACTCCAAAGGCGGCAGGCCTTGAAGCTCCCCTGCCCATCCTGGGGAGGAGGCTTTGGCACCTCGTCCCGGGATGTGCATTGTTTCAGGCCCCTGAGAGCAGAGGCTCTCGACCCAGGGTCCAGAAACATGTCTGGTGGTGGCAGCCTGGGCAGCCACTCAGTCCGGACACTGGAGGTCGGGTTGGTTTCAGGGGGCATCTCTAAGATGCCCTCTGGAGTGCGTTTACATTAAATCCCACACTGGCATCAGTGGGGGTTTAATGTGCTGAGAAGTTTGATACCAAACTTCTTAGTCTTCAGTGGGGCCATTATGGTGCTGTGGAGTTCGTAATGACAGACTCCCAGCACCATATACTCTTAATGGCAGCACTGCACTTACAATGCCCAAGAATGGACTTGGGCACTGTAGGGGCACAGGGCTCATGCCTCTATGCCCTCACCACTGGCATAGTGCACCCAGCTAGAGGGGTGGCTGACCTAGGCCAGGGCAGTGGCTTGTAGGCATGGCACACAGGGATGTGAGCCATGTCGACTCTTCACTTTTGTTCTGCACCAAGACACGCAGCCTGCAAAGGCAGTGTGTGTGTGTAAGGTGCAGGGTCCCTAAGGGTGGCACAACAAGTGCTGCAGCCCTTAGGGCCTTCCTGGTCACAGTGCCCTGGGTACCCATGGTACCATTTACCAGGGAGCTGACCTGTGGCCAGGGATGTCAATTGGGTGTAGGTATCAATGCAATTTTAGGGAAGGAACACAGGCCCTGGGTACCTGGTTGGCAGGAGCCCAGGGCACACTCAGTCAAAGTACATCAGCCATTCAGCAAAAAGTGGGGGCATACCATGTAAGAAAGATGGCACTTTCTCACAGGTAGCTACTATTGATATTGCTGTGGAAAGGTCCCTTCCCCTGGTCTTTCTCACCTTTGATGTGGCTAAGGCCTTTGACAAAGTTAATTGAGAGTATCTGATGTTGGTACTGTAACATTTTGGGATTGAAGGCGCCATGGGTGAGGTGATTAGGAAAATGTATTTCTCTACTACGGTGAAAGCTCTGATCAATGGCTCTTTATCCCCCTCTTTTAACATCAGGAGGGAAACCAGGCAGGGGTGTTCCTGCCAGTGGAAACTTGGAGAATGTGAAGAAGGAAGTGGATAAGCTGTTGGTTAAATGGCAGTCTTTACCTTTCACGGTATATCGGCAGGTTAATCTTGTGAAGATGGTAATCCTGCCCAAGTTTGCCTGCTTATTCGATAGTATTTCACTTACTTTTGATAGGAATATCCTAAACATGATATAGGGGAGAATTTCTTCCTTCGTTTGTGCCTCAAAAGGGGTTAGGTTATCTTGGAAGGAACTGAGAAGTAAGTTAGGTGAAGATGGCTTAGCTCTTCCTGATTTTCAGCTGTTTTGCTGGGCGTTCCATCTTAAAAACTGCAGAAAGCTTTTCTCTATTCTGGATGAGTCATGTTAGGTGAGGGTAAATCTGAAGGGTTCCTCCATAAATTTGGGGCAGAAAGTAAGACTGAGGTGTTTGAGGTCAGCGGCCAGGCTTTGGGCTGATGAGAGGGGGCTATTGTCGATCCCGTAATATAATAAACCGTCACCAATATTGGATTCTCCAGGGACCACAGAATGTTTAAAGGATTTTTTGGAGGCAATCTTGCTAAAAGCAAGAATCATGAACTGGGGACAGTGGATTGTGAATGACAAATTAATGCCATGGGAAGAAAGGGCAAAATTGGTAAGGATGGGCATGTCCAGATTTAAATATATTCAGTTGACTAAATGGTTTAGAAGAAAGGACTGGACAGATGATGAGCTTACTGAAACTCTCAATATGGAACTGCACGTTAATAAGGCATTGAAGAAAGAAGTAGCTAAGTGGTACTGGCATTTAACAAAAACAGCTGAGAAGAACATGAAACCGGCTATAATAATGTGTGGGAGGACTGTATGCAGCCGGAGGAATTACAAGACTACTGGCAAGTATCCTTTAACTTACTCTACTCCACAGTTAATTCTGCCCCTCTCAAAAAAAATCACTTGGTAACTCTGCATAGGATCTATTGACGAAAAAATTGATGAAAATTAGTAATACAAGGGACCCCAGGTGCAGAAGATGTGGAAGCCTGGACACTGACAATCTTCACATGTTCACCTCCTGCCCAGCTCTGTCCCGCTTTTGGCTCTTGGTGTGTAGAACGTTGGCAAGCATCTTTGGTTGGTAGATTGAGGTAAGCCCAAAGCTGATTATATTTTGAGTGTTGGGTGAAGCCGTGGAGAGGGACCAGGTCACAGAACTCCAGGAAATTATGTTTCTGTTTACTCCTATTGGCAAGGAGAGAGATTTGTAGGAGGTGAACCCGCCCAGAACCCCCTGAATGGTCAGATTGGTGGCGATCAGTGGTCTTTATGTATGAAATGGAAAGGAAAGTAGTGGAGACGGGGTACTCTCAGTGTGTATGGGAACCCATAGGTGAAATGTTGTATCCGGGAAGGATCCTGTGATTATACCTCTTTGGCTAAAGTCACCTTAGGGCCTTGGATTTTGTTGCAAGACTACTGGCCTTGGATCATATCCGGTGAGCATTGCAGATGGCTCTCTGCTTGATGGCTCATTTGAGGTTGTGTGAGGACTCTATAAAGAAAATACCATTCTGTCTATGCAGGGAAGAACAGAAGTGGGTTGGTGCTTACAAAGTATATAAAACAATCCAAGAACCACCAAAACGTTTCACAAGTATCGATGTACATGGTTGGGCATGAAACATTGCCAATCGGGCTGGTATTCCTTAAGGGTATTATTGGTCTGTGAGCAATCAGGTTGTTGGTTGAAGGGTGTGGTAACCCCTATTCAAGCAACAGCCACAATCCCCATCAGAGTGAACCACAAAAAGTCCAAAATTAACCTGTGCTTAACCTTCTCATAACTTGGCACAAACGCAGTCTGGCTTAACTTAGAGGCAATGTGTAAAGTATTTATGCAGCACACTAACAGTAATAAAGTGGAAACACAACACATGAAAATGCCCACACAATTTAGAAAAATAGAGTACATTTTAATAAGTTATGGGGCATATTACTAAGGTCCGACGATAATTATCGCTCAGCGCGATTAGCGCGAGGATAATTATCGCCTGACTAACGCTGAATTTTATCACTGAGATAGCGTGCTATCAGCAACGCTCATCTCAACAGTGATAAAATTACAGCGCTAACTGCCAAATGTGCGATTATCGCTGGAAATCCAGCGATAATCACACAACTTTGAGCGATAGCTTGCTGATAGGGCAGGACAAACTCAGCCATGATATCCACCTTCCATTGGATATCATGGCTAAGTCATACTGAGAGCAGGCGTTAGAAAAGTAGCGCTAACCGCGGTTAGCGCTACTTTTCTAATCGCTCTGCATGTTCGCCTGCAGCTTGATAATAGGAGAAATGTCGGTTAGCGACATTTCTCCTGTTATCCTGGGAAGGAACGCCCACTTTGCATCTCATTAGAGATGCAGAGCGAGGCATGGGGAAAACGGGTGCTAACATGCGTTAATGCATGTTAGCACCCGCCTTGGTAATAGGGCGGTAATATTATCTCCGCTTTTTGGCTCTTAAAGCCAAAAAAGCGGAGATAATGGCCCTTGCTAATATGCCCCTATGTATTTCTAAATTTTAAGGTAAAAAAATTGCATCTAGAAGATCAAAGAGAGAATCGCAAACATCTAGTTGTAAGAGACTTCATCAAAGTCGAAAAATATGGCTGACCACGATGGAGAATGAGTCAGATACAAAGAGTGAATTAGGACCGGTCAGCGCTTACCTTTGGACTTTGAAGAAATTTCAAAGAAAATTTTCTGAGAAGGTAAAGTTCAGCGGGGCAAGCCTTCATGCCGTGTTCTAGGAGGGAATGTCATCATTGCCATGAAGATTTCTACATTTGGACTTAGTCACTTTTTTGGACGTAAAAAATCTTCAGTAGGATGCAGCAGGAGGCTGTAGCGGATGAGAGTTTAACGCGGCCGGATACCATTTTGTCAAAGGACCACTGAACAGGATTTGCTACTGCAGAAAAGAATGTAGCAGGAGCTGCCGCAAAGTCAGGCCGACTGGCAAAGCACCTTGCACAAACAGACGAGCAGTTTGGTCCAGGTCGTCCCTTGGTTTTCAGAGCAGTTTTTTACCCAAAACTTTCTCAAGTTTTGGATTTTGACTATCTGGGCACCTTTAGCACCAAGGGTCCAAGCTTGGAGGGGCACCACTTGGAGGGTTAGGACTCACTCAGGCAGGGTCTGGGTACGGGTTCAAGATGGTTTGAGCCTTTTATGTCCCTGAGGATCTGAACCGGAGGCCAGCAAACTAGTCCTTGGAGTCAGTCACTCTGGTAGTCCTGGGTACAGATAATGAACCAGGCTCAAGCAGCAGTGTAGGCCTCTGAGGTTTAAGGCAGGGTCTGGGCAGCTAAGCAGTCCTTCCAGGTGCAGCAAAGCAGTCTTGTGGAGTACACAGCAGGCCACAGCAGCAGGCAGTCCTCTGAGAGGCCTTCCGCAAATTCAGAAAGTGAACTGAAAAGTGGGCCTTGGGGGTCCTCTTTTTATAGATGGGGCCTTCTTTGAAGCAGAAGAAGTTTCTAGAAAATTCGCTTAGAAGTGGGTGAAGTTTCCTGACTCCCCTGCCCTGGCTCCAAACTACCTGCATGAACAATGCAGGGGTTACAAGTCCTTTGTGTGAAGGCAGATCACAGCCTATTCAGTTGCAAGTGGAGCTGGGTCCAGCTCCGCAGCCAAGCCTGCCAGTTAATGGTCCATCCAGACACATATAATCCCTCAATTGTGTAGCTGTCTGGGTTGAATGAACAAAGTTCAACATCCAGTCACGTGACCCAGGAGAGGTTGCAGGTACTAAACAATTTAGGGCAGGAAAAAGCCTCTTTTCTAAAAGTGAAATTTTTTAAATTGTAACCTAAAAGCTGACTTTACCATTTAAGAGGAATTTTAATTACAATTTCTCAGACTCCAAATATAAAATGCATATCTGTTCCCAATTCAAAGTTAGCACTTATTAAATTTATTAAGGCAACCCAATGTTATCCTATGGGAGAGGCAGGTCCTTCTTAAGCGTATCTCTCAATTTGTACATTCAGGGCAATCAATATTATCGCACTTCAAAAGCCATTGTTCTTGTTGGTCAGCGTGCAGTTAAGACATCTGTCCATGACCAAGCAGTGTATCTCTCTGTTGTCAGTAATACATCTGCTGTCAGTGCCACTAGTTTCAAGTTTTAAGTTTATTTCTAGAGTGCATAGTTAAATAAAACTGTACCATCTTCAAACAATAAAACAATGATAAAATCTGGAATATGCAGAGCTACTGTGGTCAAATACATAATTACTTATTCGCTTGAATAAGATAAAAAGTAGAGAAAGCCATAAAATGCAATTTATAATGCAGCATGTTCTCAATAGAAAATCAGTCATGGGCTTGGCTGTGTAAAGTATGTTGAAGTGTCAGCACTGTGCCGTAGACATGGCTGTGGAAAGTTTATTAGAGTGCCAATGCTCAGCAACAGCATCTTATGCTGACTGTAGCACAACTATCAGCCTCCAACATTGATGATAGGATGTGGGCCTGGGATGACTGTGCAAAGGTTTGTTAATGTGTCAATAGTTATTTATTATTACGTGCACAGTTAATAGAAAGCTTTGCACCAGGTGCCATTGAGAAATCAATCAAATCAGGAAATAATGTATATACAATTATAGGGCTAAAGACTAGGAGTTAACAAGAGTAAAGCTAGAAGGGATTTGCTCTTATAATCAGGTTGTAGCAAAAACAGTTTCATGAAGTAATATCACATGTCTTTACAGAAGAGTTCAGAGTTAAAGTACTTAAGAACTTTGTCTACATGGCTGCATGACCATCCCCAGAGACCCACTGTGCCGTTCATAGCAACCTGTGTTAACTATTGTGCCTAGATCGTAGTGTGAAGGGGCCGTGGCTGCCTGGTCTGGGATTATCTGGTACCCAGAGGGGCTTGAAATCATCGGTTCAAGTTTACGTGGGTATTTCACAAGCGTACAGCTGAGGTGCATGTCCTTCCCATTGAAACAGGCTAAAATTGTGTGCCTGCAGCTATGAAGCCATTTATGGGTCAAACTCAGTCAGAAAATTGTTCTTCAGTCCTCCATATTGCCTATCTGGTGAATCAATGCCTCAGGGGCTAGTACGTAAAGCCGGCATGTCCCTGTTATATTTGCATGCTTCCAATGTTGATATGACAGCAGGCATCCCATACAGAATTTCATGAAAGCTGTTTTAAGTTGAGGTTTAATGCATATACCGAGGTAGGACTGGGTGCTAGTTTGGTGAAGGACAAAAGGGTGAGCCAGGAGTGCTGTCTCTTGGCAAATACCTCCTTGTCTGCTAGCACTGAACAGGCCTTGATATTTTTGTTAACTAATGCTTTGGTTTGGTAGTAGGAGCTAAAAGATTCCCATTGGTCCATTAGACCTAGTGATGCCAAGGAACTATTTAAGTAGAGCCTGGCTAAGGAATGGGCCTCTCGTTCATTTCTATCCAAAGGAGGGAGGGGAGCATTCCTGAGGTCGCCGCCTTAAGTTTATAGCAGAGCTTCATAAATGTGCCCTCCCTCACCATTGATTGTCTAACTAGTCCAAATCCGAGGCATAACTGGACAAGTGACATATGAGTTGGTAGAGAGAACAGACATTTGAAGAGCCTGGTGATGACTATCTCCAGGTGGAACCCATCCTTTCCCCTCAAGGTTTCACTACCATATACAATCTTGGGGATTAGTTTTGCCTGGATTATTTTCAGCAAAGGTAAGCAGGACGAGGAGCATGTGGCTGCTTTGATGCGCTTAATTGTGGATGTAAGGTAGAGGGATTTCCACCATATCAGAGCCAGCTGTGGCTTGAAAGTCCAGTTCCTGCACATCTTCCACTTTGTTGGCACCCAGGTACCACTGATGTAAGCGCTGCTGTGGCCTTCTGAAAGACATTGTTTTGAGCTTTTTCAAGTTGAAGATCAAGGCTTTGGTAGTGGAATATTTGGTTGTGGTGTTCAGAAGACTTTGGAGTCAAATTTTGGTTCACCTAAGGAGAATCAGGTCATCTACGTACATCAGGCATGGCAGAATGTTGTTCCTCAGTTTCGGGGTGTGGGAGTTTACTTGTGCTAGTCTGTTTGGCAGGTCAGCTAAGAAGAGATTGAAAAGAGTTGGTGCTAGCACACACCCCTGTCTTAAGCTCTGATAATTTTGTATTTCTCTTAAAAGGTGGGCACCATCGCAGAGCTTGATCCTCACCCAGGTGACAGTGTGGAGAATAGTTGTTTCTCTAAATAGGTGGTTGGAGATATTCCACTTAGCAAGCTTGGTACTCAATTTCCCTCCGTCTACCCCATTGAAAGCAGCCTTGTACTCTATAAATGATAAGTGTAGAGGTTGCTTGGTGAGCCTGCTGTGGTAGAACAATAGAGCAGTGGCGGCTCGCCGAGGGAGTGCCGCGGGGCGGGGGAGGGGCAGGGTAGTGGACTCGGACATACGACAGACAGAACTCAGAGGGAGTTCTGTCCGTAGTAAGTCCGAGTTCACTACCCCCATCCTGCCCCTCCCCTGCGCCACCCCACCGCCCCGCGGTACTCCCTCGGCAAGCCGCCACTGCAATAGAGATACAGCCAGGAGTTTGGCAGATGTACTGTGTCCCTTGGAAAAGCCTGTTTGATTCAATGGGATTAGATCATTGTCTGATGCCCAAGCTTCCAATTCCTCCAAGGGGCAGCAAGCAAAGTACTTGGACCCGACACCCAGGAGGGTTATGAGCCTATAGTTAGCTGGGTTGTTCTCTGAACCCTGTTTAAAAATTGGGATGATAATTGAGCCTTTCCATGAGTGGGGGATGGAATTGGAAAATGTTATGCCTTGGCAGACTGTTGACAAGTGAGCAGCCCAAAGGATTTGTCCTCTTTAAAAAGGACACCTGGAATTCCGTTTGGTCCTGGGGCCCCCTCTCTCCGGCTTTTGGTTATTCGCCGCTCAACTACCACTAGACAAAAGAGTGGCGTGCAAGAAGTTAGTGTCCACATTTTGGCTAGCCATGACCTTCTGGCCGACAGAGCTCATATCCTGGGTTGGTGTAAAGCTGTCAGTACCACTAGTTATTTTGTACATAATTGGAGGAGTAGCAGTACATTCTTGCTTGGATTATTGCAAATCATTGTACAATGGTTTACTAATTATTTAGATGACCAGGATGCAATTAATAAATGTTTCCATATTTAAAAAAAATATTTATTTGATTTATTTTTCTGATGCACAACTACACCAGAGAGTATTTGCGCTCTTTACACCAACCTGTGAATGCATAAGCAAGATATGTTGAAAGAACAAATTAAACTCAAGCTAAAGCAAAGAGGGATGGAGGAAAGAAGGGAAGGAAGTGATAAAGACAGAAGTATTTAAACAAGTTAGAGTGATAAACAAGCAAGAGGGGAAATAAGGAAATGAGAAAGGTAGAGACAGGTTTAAGAATAATAAAAGAGTCACGGAACAAAAGGGAAAGAGGAGTGGGGCACAGACAGAGGGATGAGTGTTAAGATGTCCATGATGTAAACCAGTCACCATTGAAAGGAGGAATATCTGAGTAAATAAGTTAATTCCTAATGGCTATTCTGTACAGGAAAGACTTTCTGGAAGGACATGATTTCAGGAGCCATTTTTAGAATTTTCAGGAGTGCATTCCTTCAGGCGGGTGCAGAATCAGAGAAGGTGGGTTGTTGAGCTTGCATAGATATGAATTTCAGGGATTTGACTTGCTCCCCCGGAAATGCAAGTAGGTCAGCTAAGTTTGAATTGTATCCAAAATTCTAATGAGAGCCTGTGGAGATCATTTTGTACTGGAGTTATGTGGTTGAATTTTCTTTTCTTCATGACCAATCGAGTAGAAGAGTAGAGAGCAGGTTTTAGGGGAAGCACCGCAGAATCTGGAGGGCTCTCTAAGTTGATCTTACGAGTGTTGATACTGGAGCTGAGAAGTGTATGTGGAACTGATTAAAAGAGAGAAGATGCTTGATTACATTCGGTTGGAAATTAGTGGCTGGGGCAATTTTGTTCAAGTGAGGAGCTAAAGATAGAATGATGTCAATTTCGAAGCTTAGAGTAGCAGTGGAGACAGGAGGAGCTAAATTCCATGAACTTGCTGTTGTGGTCAGGGTTGATATTCTTGTTGGGTTTGCAAAATAGTAAGAATTCAGACTTTTTGAGGATTTAATGTCAGGCAGTATACCTTTGCCCAGGTGAATAGGTGGTCCAAGCCTCTTTGGAGTGTTGCCATGTCTAGTAATAAGTAGAGTTTTAAGTATAGGTGGGTATAATCTGTGTACCAGTGAAGTTTCATGCCTAAGTCTTCTAGTAAGAGGTTGAGGGGTTCAGCATACAGATTAAAAAGAAAAGGAAATAATATGAAGCTTCGCAAGATTTCTGAACAAGCTTGGAAATGAAGTTCCCCGACTTGATAAGGTGTGATCTATTGGAGAATAAGGAGCTGAATCAATTGAGAACTGAGTCTATCAGACCCATTTTCTAGACTTAAGGATGTTGAGGAGAATGATGTGGTCGGCAGAATTGAATGCTGCAGATAAGTTTAATAACGCCTTCATTCAGCATGGGGTGGACATCATCAAGTATTTTTAATGTTGCAGTGTAAGGGCTGTGACCAGCATGAAATTAACTTGAACACAAGAGAGCACATTGATGTCAAAGTGTTTGCTCAGACGAGAAGCAACCCATTTCTCAAAGACTTGGCCTAATCAGAGTACATTTGTCATTGGTCTCTAGTTTTTAAGATTTCTGGGTTGACATTACACTTTTTCAGAATAGGAGAGATCAGGCCTACAAAGACGTTTTAATAAATGAAAGCAAAAGCAAATCTAATGGGTGGAAGTGAGCCTTATTGATCTTAGCCAGTAAAATATCCTGGAAGTAACATGTTGTACACATGAGTTTGATTGATGTAAAGTACTTCCAGTTGCACAGCCTCAAAAGTATCCAAAATTTTCAGACCGTTGTTAGACGTTGGTGTATTGTCTGATGAGAATTTGTTTTTTATTTTGGAAATTTTGTCAGAGAAGAATGTCAGAAATTCATTACACTTCTCTTTAGAATGAGTGATAAACGTGAGATTGTATTTTCTTTAAGTGAAAACAACCTTCATTGGGTTCTAGGTGGAGACTGTTTGTGACTGGAGGCAGGAAGCTTTTGCCCCCTGAATTTTAGCTTTGGATTCTTTTCTCATTGTTATGCATCCTTGATTTGTTCCAAGGAGATTTAGCAGCCTTTTAAATATTTTCCAGGGATGATACAGAAAGGCTCAGCCAGTAACATTCTTCATTGTACTAAGGTTTATGTAGCAATGATCTGAGAAATGCCAGTTTTTTGGAGGCACAAAATCTAAAAAGTATTGTTCAGACATGAAATTAATGATAGTGTTGTAATCTATCCTCTGAACGCTGGGGATGAGGTGGCTGGTTATGACTTCAACTGTGATATTACTGAAGTTTCTGACCCAGATTTTGTTTTCACATGAGTCCCAGTGGGCTGTCTTGTTCTAGTTGGTGTATAGAAAGGAATTGGAAAGTGATCTGCCCGATATACTTTAGCAGAAGGGCAAAAGGTGCGACATTGAAGTGAGCAAAGATTTGATTTAGAATTCTACATTTGACGTGAGTGGGGTTTGTTATGAGTTGTTTCAGGTTGATTAACTTTAGTGTATTTTTTAGGTCCAGGTAAGGCTTGTGTTGAAGTCTTTCCCATAGATATTATTGAGAGAGAGCAATTGGTTAAGAGAGATATAGTTTAATAAGTGTTCTGAAAACTCTTTCAAGGGTTTGGGGGGTCTGTGTATAGTGCATACATACAAGGTGAGAGAAGGTTCCGCAGTGATGACTACTTTGAGTCATTTGAAGGACTAGAAACCTGGGGAGAGTACAACATTGTAAGGAATATTCTCTGTGAACATTAAAGGTGCTCCCATGCCAGAGATAGGTTGTCTCTCAGTTCTGAGTACTCTAGTGCCAGGGAAAGCAAGGGAATATATCATGTTTTCAGAGGATTTATTAAGGTATGACTCCTATATTCATATAATATTGTCATGTTCAATCACTAATATAATGGCTATTATCCCTATTGACTTTCTTCTATTGGGTAGAATGAGGAATGTGACATCTGAGAAGATTAGAGATCATTTTGGGATATTTGTATAAGCTCATGTAACAGAGGAGAGGGAGAAAAAGAGTTCATCGGAAAACAATATGAGATGAGCTGTGGAGGCAAGAAGTTCCAGAGAATAACTAGCTCAAGTTTGCGGAGTGTTGAGAAAATGCTGGGGTAGACCTGCTGTGAAAACCTAAGTGAAGATGTTGGGATAACATTGAGTCCACATTTCATAAATGGCAGGACTTTCCAGGAAGACCAAAAATGGCAAAACAAGATTAAGCAGTGGCACAGATAGAGATGCTCTGGACAAAGCAGAAAGGTATGAGTTTCGGGGAATATACTCAGTTTGTACAAGTTAGAAAATCCCAGGAAGAAAGTTAGAAAATCACAGAAAGACTCAACAGTGCCTATATATGTTGTTGTCATTTTCAGTTTGAGAGCAAACAAAGGCAACCACATTTGCAGAAGCAATATTTACGTCATTGGAGAACACAGTGTCACTGTCAGACTAGAGCAGCTCTAGGTAAGGCAGAAATTATGACTACAGTGGATTGCACTCAATCTGCAAAAAATCTGCACTCAGTTGATGCACTCAATCTGCACAAGCTAGTTGTACAGATGAAGACTCAGCAGTGAGCACATTTGTTTTGCAATATTCAAGCCGTTGGATCATAAGTTAAAAGAGGCAGTCAGCTAAGAGAAGCAGATTATCTAAGTATGAAGGGAGAATGGAGTAAGACTGGACTAGTATTAAACATTGACTGCATCTCAGCGCTTGGGCACGCCTTTACACTGGATCCCTGTATTTTCTCCAAGCTCTGCTGCCTTGTCTTTAAGTGGTACCCCAATCTGTCCCCTTCGTACTTAACCCCCTCACTAGCAACCCCAAAGTAGCCCAGTTAGTCAGATTAGGAAGTCCAGCAAATATTTGCTAGCTGTGCCCTCTTTCAAGCTTTCATACCAAGGAGATAGATGTTTCTTTTTTTTTTAATTATTTTTATTTTATTGATTTTATGAAAATAAGCTCATACAATATGAACAACAAAGGAAAAGTAAAACAATAAAAAGAAAAAGCAGTCACAGTGTTCATATATAAACAATCAAAAGCATTACTGGTGGAACAATGCGAAACATGCATATGAATGACCCAGAGGGAAAACAGATAGTCCTTAGATGTCCATACTTCACATGAAGTCTCTTATGTGGCATGCAAACTGTACGACCATTGGAATCTGTACAGCTGTGGTAGTGCCATCCATAATATGGGAAAGAAATTGCCAACCCAGGTTTCACTCGGGTATACTATCTCAACATAAAATGTACACAAAGCAATAACACCTGCTCAAGCCGCCTGTCTTAGCATCAGTTGAGATCAGGCTCCTTGTTACTGCATGTCTTGCTTTCCAAAAAGCTCTGATATAAGCCCCAGAAGTTCTTGGGCCGACTCTGGGGGGGAGTAATTTGCTATATATCTCAGTCATTGTGTCAGAGTGGGAGAAGGGCCACGTGCCCAATGCATAGCTACCACACGCTTTGCTACTAATAACCCCATGCCCACCCAGCGCCTTATATCTTTACGTAACCTTTTGGAGAAGCCCAAAAGTGCCAACAGGGGGTCAGGAGTCAGAGTCTCTCCAGTTATGTCGCTAAGTTTTTGGAATATTGCATCCCAGAATTTCGCTATTGAGGGGCACAACCATGCTAAATGCAGGAACCCCGCCGGTTCCTCACCACACCTTTCACATTTAGCCGTGTCTCGTAAACTCTACCTATGCAACCGAATTGGGGTATAGTAAACCCTATTGAGGTATTTAAACTGAATAAGTCTGTGTCTACCATTTAGGGTTATACGATGTATGGATTCGCAGCAATACCGCCAGGTGTCTTCATCTAGGGTGACCTCTAGATCTGTCAGCCACTCCAACCTGGCTTTAGTGTAATGGTTCTTTCGATAGTCTTGTACCAGGTTGTATATGTGTGAGACGATCCTACCCTGAGACTCCGACCGCAGCATCAAAGAGAGAGGGGGACCTCTGGTGGTTCCATTAATTCTTCTCCTAGCATCTCTCTAAGTGCATGCCGAGCTCTGAAAAAGTGAAACAGCTTGAGAGGGAAACGTCCTGCTTTTCAGAGGTGAAATCTTCCCAATCTCGCCCAGTCCCATCACTGAATAAGTCGCCTATTACTGAGATATCCAGGCAGTTTAAAGCGCGCACCACCTCTGGTTCTGTAAGCGTCGGGAGCCAGGCACACCATTCGATTGGTGTTAGCGAGGAATGCAATATGGAGGCAGCTTGTCTTTTTATTAAGTTTTGCCAAGCATGCGTGGTGGCGTTGATCGAATCCAACGCGCCATTGCACCGCACCGGGGCATGGAATAAAGATGTGGTCAGGTGAGAGGGCGCCACTGCTACCCTTTCTATATGGAGGTGAGGGTGAGGGGGAGGGGGTTCCTGGTGTAGCCAGTAGAAGGCGTGCGAACATTGCGCCACTCGATAGTAGAGCTCCATGTCCGGAGCGCCAAACCCACCCATGGAGTATGGAAGAGTAAGAACTTCCCACCCTGCACGAGGCAAGGAGATAGATGTTTCTCAGTTTTATCCGAAGAAGCCAAATATATTCTCATGTGGCTCTCAGGGTCAAACAATTGTTAGATACTTCTCTGAAACATCTGAATGTTCTGTACTGAAAATATCGAATCTAAGACAGGGCCTACCACTTTATAATATTATATATTATAAAAATGTAGTTAGTAGTTGTACTTATGGTGCACAATAATGGATGTGGTCCTGTTATAGCTGCTGGAACATGTGCCCATACACATTAAAAACACACAAGGGGGGGCGTGGCCAAGATGGCGACCGAGTAGGACGTGACTGCTCGTCGCTCCGGTCCCTGGCCTTACAGCGGCATATAGTGGATCCCCAGACGGCGTTCCAAACCCCACGCTGGCCGGTGCACACCCTGCGGCGTCCTGAGTTTGAGAGCGGGGTGGCGCTGACACACACTCGCCGAGATTGGAGCTTCAGCCTGCGCCGCAGTTCCCGTGGCCTGCTCAGCAGACGGCATGTGGGGGCGCCCTGCGGCCGGCTCGCGCTCCGAGAGTGAGCCCAGCTACGGTGCCTTGAGACGGCCCGGGCGGAGGTGTTTTGGCCCTCGGTGGCGGTGCGCCTCTCCCCCTGTTGGGGGTGCGCGATGGAGGAGAGAAGTACCCAGGCGGCAGGCCCTTTGATCGGGGCATGCGGAGCGGCCCTGGGGCCGCTGGACACGATTGGACTACCGGTGTGGGCAGGTGAGCCCGAGATTGGCGGCACTGGGTTACTGTTGGCCTCTGGACCCCGCGCTCTCCCTGCAAGACGTGGGCGGTGCAACGCCTCTTCTCTGGGCCCCGCGGCGCTGGGCCGGGGGGTTGGGAGCGGCCCACGGCTGCGGGCCTCGGCCAGCTTGGGACAGTGGGCCCGCGTGCATCAACTAGCGACCTCGCAGCGGCGGCTGGACCGCATGCCCAGCTCCCTGGTGGGCATCCCCCCCGCCCTGCCTCACGGGTGTGTTTCTCATCGGCCATACTGTGGGACTGCAGGCCTAGCCTCACACGGGCGTGTTGCCCTTTGGCCAGTGACACAGGGAGACGACCCGGGACAACCAAAGAAGTGGCTGCAGTGGCGTAGCGGAGCATAAACCCGGGGGCAGTGCTAGTTGATCTTGCCTCGGTGCGCGACCTGGCTGCCGGCGCAAATGGCGCAACAAGTGGCGCATCTGCCGTTAGAGGGCCTTGGGAGAGAGGCGTGCCCGTCGGGGGTGACCTCGAGACCCCCGGAACGTGATCAGAAGGGGTGAGTCACAGTGAAGCCCTGGTGGTGATTCAGTGAAGTGGGCCCACCGGGGGAGCAACGTGCTGTGGCATCGACCCGATTGACCTGGGGTCTCTGGGGTTACTGCCGGCGGCTGCTGCGGACCGTGCAGCTTGGATAGCTCCCTATTCTGCTCCGAAAGCTCTAAATACCCCTACCATTTCTCCAAACCGCTCCACATTCGAACGTACGGGAGACGTAGCTGCTCCACGATGGCCGCTAACAAATCCAGGAAGGATAGATCGGTGAAGGATCTTCTCCTCAAGGCTGGTGCTGGGGGGGGCTGAGGTGTCGACGGCGCGGCGGGGACCCCAAGCTGAGCAGGACCAGAAAGAAGCGGACGGGCCGGTCACCCGCAGTGTCCTCGAATCTCTTTTTGCTTCCCTCACGGGGGAATTCCACGCCATGAAAAAAGAACTGACCTCGGAGCTCCGCGAGATACGCTGAGACATTGATTCTGTGGGGGAGCGAGTCGATGAGCTGGAGACACAAGCCTCATCGCGGGACGAAGAACTCGCTCAGCTCCAACAGGAGGTGCTCCGTCTTCAGGACCAGCAATTAGATCTCCAAGCCCACGCGGAGGAACTCGAGAACCGTTCCCGCCGGAACAATATCAGAATTCGAGCGGTTCCTCAGGGGACGGAGGGGCAAGACATTGAAGCCTTCGTTGAAGAACTTTTTCGCCATGTCCTGGGGGCCCCCCAGGAGCAGCGGATCAAGCTCGACCGGACTCATCGTGTCGGACCCAAGAGATCGGCGACTGCCTCCCCCACGGATATCTTAACATGCGTTCATGACTTTCAACTTAAAGAATGCATCCTCTGAGAGGCGCGGGCGAAACACCCCATTGACTTTCGCTCTTGCAGACCTCTTCTGTTTCAGGATTTAACGGCCTCTACATTGCAGAAACGACGGGAGTTCCGACCGGTCACGGCATTCTTGCGCTCAAAAGACATTTCCTACTCCTGGGGCCATCCTTTCCGGATTCTCTTCAAGTGGGAGGGCAAACTCCGCCAGGTCCATTCCCTTTGAGAGGCCTCTTCGCTTCTTCGTTTGCCAGAAGGCGACTTTGATACTCCGGACCAGGAGGTCCCTGCTGAGCACCGTGATGGAGCAGCAAGATGGCAACGTGTTGGGAAACCTCTCCTGCGCCTTCGCCCGGAACCGGAGACAATGGCTAAGGAGAGCAAGGCTGTGCTGGACACTTTGTCAGAGGACTCAGCTGCCGCAGATTGAAGAATGCCTGGCTCTGGTAACATTAGACTCAACTTTTAGTGGGTTTCCTATGGCTTTCGCTGGCTGGGCCCTGTGCGGGATGGGGGCGGCGGGCGGCTCCTGCTATACATCTCACGACTCTCTTTGGCGCAGATTGCCCAGGACACTTGTGGAGTCCATACGTTATTGTTCTTCGTTGTTTGTTCTTTTCCAGGGGTAATGGGGTTTCCTCCTCCTCCCTCCAGATATGGCGGGTCACTGGTATCTGCAGTTTGTGTCCTATATTTGAATTTGCAGGTGGGTGCGGTCGGTGGGCAGCCCTTCTTAACACATACTCCCATCCCTCCTCATGCCGGCTGACATTAATATTTTGTCCCTTAACGTTGAGGGTCTCAATAACCCTATAAAACGGCGGGCTGTCCTGTCCTTCTTAGAAAACTCAGACGCTCATATTTGCCTCCTCCAGGAGATGCACCTCCTGCCTTCTGACACCCACAGACTGAGGTCCAAAGCCTTTCCTCACCAACTGTTCCCCTCTCGGGCCTCTAAGACGGCGGGGGTGGCGATTCTGGTCTCTGATAAGTTTCCGGGTCGGATAGGCAGCAAGCAGGCCGAGAATAAAGGCAGACTTTTGGCTTACACTTTCACGCTGAGGCCACATACTTTTACGGTAGCCACTGTCTACGTTCCCAATGAGGGCCAGGAGGGGTTCATTCGGGGGGTGGTACATGAGCTAGCCTGCCTCCCAGACAGATCCTTGCTTCTAGGGAGAGATTTTAATTTGGCCTTTGACAATGCAGTGGACCGATCTACGCAGCGGTGGGGGCAGACTGGGGCACTTTCTGAGAATGGGAAGCACCTCCTAGCAGAGGCTGGGCTCACAGATATCTGGCGACTGCGACATCCAGGGTCCGGGGAATACACTTTTTACTCGCACCCCCACAAGACATACGCCAGGATTGACTATGTGCTAACATCTGACACACTGACGCAACAGATGCGGGAGGTGGAGATCCTTCCCTGCCCCTTATCTGACCACTCGGCAGTGCGAGCGTCCCAGTCTTTACTTCATCGACGGCCCCCTCATGGGTTTTGGCACCTGCGTGAGACGATGCTGCAACGCCCCTCGGTAGTGCAGCAAGTTACTAAATGTATAACTGATTACCTGGACCTCAATGACTCTCCCACCGTCTCCACGACAATCCTTTGGGATGCACTGAAAGCGGTGGTCAGGGGGGGAATTTCTGGGAATTGCGGCAGCGGACAATAAGGATAGGAGGGAGAAAAGGGAGCGATTATCGGGGGAGGTTGTCGAATTAGAGCGAATTCATCAGCGGACAGGGGCACCCAGAGTTTGGAAGCAGCTTAAGGCGGCCAGGGCACAGTTAGCGGGTCTGGATGTAGATAGGGCTGAATACGCCGCCCTCCGACTGAAACATGCATTTTATGTGGGGGGGATAGATGTGGGAGGCTCCTTGCTAATAGGCTGCGTGCACAGCAACAGATGTCCCGCATTACTGGGGTTCTGGACCAACAGGGACGGGAACACAATACTGACCACGAGATTGCTGATACATTTCAGCAGTTCTATGAGACTCTGTATACGGCCCAGACTTTACCCGAGGAAGGCCCGGCCCAATACCTACAAGGGGTTTCCACGGCCAAACTAGTCCCGAGTCAGGCGGAGGAGCTTGAAGCTCCTATTAGGCTAGAGGTCATCTCAGCTATCTCTCACTTAAAACCTCACAAAACACCTGGCCCAGATGGCTTCTCGGAGATGGATGTTTCTTTTTAAATTATTTTTATTTTATTGATTTTATGAAAATAAGCTCATACAATATGAACAACAAAGGAAAAGTAAAACAATAAAAAGAAAAAGCAGTCACAGTGTTCATATTTAAACAATCAAAAGCATTACTGGTGGAACAATGCGATACATGCATATGAATGACCCAGAGGGAAAACATATAGTCCTTAGATGTCCATACTTCACATGAAGTCTCTTATGTGGCATGCAAACTGTACGACCATTGGAATCTGTACAGCTGTGGTAGTGCCATCCATAATATGGGAAAGAAATAGTATACCCGAGTGAAACCTGGGTTGGCAATCTCAACATAAAATGTACACAAAGCAATAACACGTGCTCAAGCCGCCTGTCTTAGCATCAATTGAGATCAGGCTCCTTGTTACTACATGTCTTGCTTTCCAAAAAGCTCTGATATAAGCCCCAGAAGTTCTTGGGCGACTCTGGGGGGGGGAGTAATTTGCTATATATCTCAGTCTGCGTGTTACAGTATAACATATCCCTGGACCATTGTGTCAGAGTGGGAGAAGGGCCACGTGCCCAATGCATAGCTACCACACGCTTTGCTACTAATAACCCCATGCCCACCCAGCGCCTTATATCTTTACGTAACCTTTTGGAGAAGCCCAAAAGTGCCAACAGGGGGTCAGGAGTCAGAGTCTCTCCAGTTATGTCGCTAAGTTTTTGGAATATTGCATCCCAGAATTTCGCTACTGAGGGGCACAACCATGCTAAATGCAGGAACCCCGCCGGTTCCTCACCACACCTTTCACATTTAGCCGTGTCTCGTAAACTCTACCTATGCAACCGAATTGGGGTATAGTAAACCCTATTGAGGTATTTAAACTGAATAAGTCCATGTCTACCATTTAGGGTTATACGATGTATGGATTCGCAGCAATACCGCCAGGTGTCATCATCTAGGGTGACCTCTAGATCTGACAGCCACTCCAACCTGGCTTTAGTGTAATGGTTCTTTCGATAGTCTTGCACCATGTTGTATATGTGTGAGACGATCCTACCCTGAGACTTCGATCGCAGCATCAAAGAGAGAGGGGGGACCTCTGGTGGTTCCATTAATTCTTCTCCTAGCATCTCTCTAAGTGCATGCTGAGCTCTGAAAAAGTGAAACCGCTTGAGAGGGGAAACGTCCTGCTTTTCAGAGGTGAAATCTTCCCAATCTCACCCAGTCCCATCACTGAATAAGTCGCCTCTTACTGAGATATCCAGGCAGTTTAAAGCGCGCACCACCTCTGATTCTGTAAGCGTCAGGAGCCAGGCACACCATTCGATTGGTGTTAGCGAGGAATGCAATATGGAGGCAGCTTGTCTTTATATTAAGTTTTGCCAAGCATGCGTGGTGGTGTTGATCGAATCCAACGCGCCAGTGCGCTGCACCGGGGCATGGAATAAAGATGTGGTCAGATGAGAGGGCGCCACTGCTACCCTTTCTATATGGAGGTGAGGGGGTTCCTGGTGTAGCCAGTAGAAGGTGTGCGAACATTGCGCCACTCGATAGTGGAGCTCCATGTCCGGAGCGGCAAGCCCACCCATGGAGTATGGAAGAGTAAGAACTTCCCACCCTGCACGAGGCAAGGAGATAGATGTTTCTCAGTTTTATCCGAAGAAGCTAAATATATTCTCATGTGGCTCTCAGGGTCAAACAATTGTTAGATACTTCTCTGAAACATCTGAATGTTCTGTACTGAAAATATCTAATCTAAGACAGGGCCTAGCCACTTTAGAATATTATATATTATAAAAATGTAGTTCGTAGTTGTACTTATGGTGCACAATAATGGATGTGGTCCTGTTATAGCTGCTGGAACATGTGCCCATACACATTAAAAACACACAAGGGGGGGCGTGGCCAAGATGGCGACTGAGTAGGATGTGCCTGCTTGTCGCTCCGGTCCCTTGCCTGGGCCCTGGCCTTACAGCGGCGTATAGTGGATCCCCAGACGGCGTTCCAAACCCCACGCTGGCCGGTGCACACCCTGCGGCATCCTGAGTTTGAGAGCGGGGTGGCGCCGACGCACACTCGCCGAGATTGGAGCTTCAGCCTGCGCCACAGTTCCCGTGGCCTGCTCGGCAGACGGCATGTGGGGGCGCCCTGCGGCCGGCTCGCGCTCCGAGAGTGAGCCCAGCGACGGTGCCTTGAGACGGCCCGGGCGGAGGCGTTTTGGCCCTCGGTGGCAGTGCGCCTCTCCCCCTGTTGGGGGTGTGCAACGGAGGAGAGGAGAAGTACTCAGGCGGCAGGCCCTTTGATCGACGGGGCGTGCGGAGCGGCCCTGGGGCCGCTGGACACGATTGGACTACCGGTGTGGGCAGGTGAGCCCGAGATTGGCGGCACTGGGTTACTGTTGGCCTCTGGACCCCGCGCTCTCCCTGCAAGACTCGGGCGGTGCAACGCCTCTTCTCTGGGCCCCGCGGCGATGGGCCTGGGGGTTGGGAGGCGGGCCTCGACCAGCTTGGGACAGTGGGCCCACGTGCATCAACTAGCGACCTCGCAGCGGCGGCGTCTGGACCGCATGCCCAGCTCCCTGGTGGGCATCCCCCCCGCCCTGCCTCACGGGCGTGTTTCTCATCGGCCGTACTGTGGGATTGCAGGCCTAGCCTCGCACGGGCGTGTTTCCCTTTGGCCAGTGACACAGGGAGACAACCCACCTAAGCAACCAGACTCGAACACCTCTACCCCTTAGTGGATTTACCCTCACAGGGCCCATCCCTACTCGATCTCGACACTTATCGCTCAAGAATGTCTACCCGACTCGGGGGGTGGGAGGGGAGGTGGGAAGGGGGTTCCTTTTTTATTGTTGTTGTACGATTTGCCAAAGCAATAACTCTAATGCCGGATTGTATTCCGATGACCAAGGAGCATGTTGGCTTGTTTGTTGACTCTTTTGTCTTGAAAACCAATAAAAGAAATCTAAACATAAAAACACATAAGGGCGACAGAGTTTAAAGCATCAATGGAAGTACCTATTCATAAATATGTATATCCAATACAGACTAACAGTGCCTTTTAAATTAAATGTATTTAAGGGCAGATATACCAAAAACGGGTTGCAAAATGCAGATCACAAATTTGTACCTGTATTTTGCAAACAGCAAAGAATTTTCATCATCATCATCACTTTATTTCGATCTCCAAGATCATAGAAGGACATTAACATAAAAACAAAAAACATTTAGTTGTATCAAAATCATTATCCAATAAAAGCCAAAAGATAAACATTTGTGAATAAGTTAATAATCTTGAGATCCTAGATCGACATATACATTGTACAAAAAGATTAATGACCAATTAAACCATTCATTATTCTACTTAAAATCATTCATTATTCCACTTCGGATTGCTCAGGATTAAACCTCAACCGTCTAAAAGATCCAATGTTAATCATACAGCAGTCCTGGTGCTACATTAACTTAATTTTTTTTTTTATCAGCAGGACTGGCTTGTTCCTGTATGTAAAATGCCATATACTTCATTTTAATACAAGTACCCAACAAGGTACTGTATGATAATGGGCTCTGCTTCTACCGAGCATACTCCAGAAATAATTAATTAAAATAGGACTATGCTGGTCTATCTTTAGAGCCCTGCTAGCTTGGCTACTGGGTTGTGTAGCCCCAGACAAAGTTTTCATCTTGGTGCTTATTACCCGCATCCAACCCAGGAATATGCCAACTGATATTGCACACTGCTCAGATGTATTTGAATACAGTATTCCTCATAGGCTGGGTAAACAAACAAAATATGCGAGTAAGTCTCCTCTTGATCTACAGATAAATGGCATCAGCTGTTATCTGTGGTATGCCATTTACATGTGAAAGATTTTAATGGGAGGGTACCCACCTGGAATTGAAAATATAGTCTTCTATCTGAGGACTTGGATATAAAATCCCAATAGGGCTCATAGTGGGGGCTGGGTTTAAACTCTAAGAATCTTCCTGTCAGCGATGTGCTGACAGTTGATATTATCATATCAGTTGTAGTCATAGAGCAATATAGCTCTTTCATTTCCCTTTTCGAGGGAAACCGTTGACCCATGGGATCCTCCCATAGATGTCTCAAGCCCATTGCTACCAACATGAATTTTATTTTCTTAAAACAGCTGAACTTGCGTGTAGTTTCAGCCTCCTGGACGTCCTTAAATGCTGCAGCATAATGTGTTAACTCAGGGGTAGTCCATAATCTGCACCAGTATACTATTGGGCGAAATCTGGCTACCTCATCCAGCGGTTTACAGCCTAAATGTGGCTTTAATGGGTTGTTTTGTGGGAGGGTTGTAATGCCTCTTAGAAATTTGTTTTCATCTAGGACTAATAGTGTTACATTATTATCCCATAATTCTGAGCCATATAGTACCGAGGCCATGAATTTGGTGTTATAAATCTGTAAAACAGGGCCAATTGGCTTTGTTAGTGAGGTTTTGTGTTCTTTCACTAATACTCCTGCAAGTTATCGATGTTTTAAGGCCTGGATTTCAATCTGGAGTTTCCAAGTCAGCTTTTTGGCAAGGGTGACTCCCAAATAATCGAAAACTTCTGCCCGTTCAGGGGGCTTATTATTTAAACACACATTGCCCTTTGTTACCCGATGCTTATGTAGGACCATACATTTGGTTTTCCTCGGATTAATCACTAGTCCTCGCACCCTGCAGAATTCTTCGAAACGAAAGAGTGCTCGCTGCAGACAGCTCTGTGTTTTGGATCTAATGAGGGTGTCATCAGCGAACATAAGAATTTGGATTTTTATTCCCTGCTAGGACTGGAGCGTCTGTTGGGTAAGTAGCAAAAAATTGTGCTACCCCATTAAAAAATAAAGAGAACAAAGTTGGGGCCATAACGCACCCTTGTCGAACTACCTTCAAGACAGAAAATCTGTTTGTGATGTTACCCTGTACACCCCTTCGCACCTAGGCAAAGTTATCCTCATGGAGTCTGACAATAAGGGATAATAGATCTAGTGGCATTCCCAGGTCCATAAGGACCGTCCAGAGTTTTTTCCGTGAGACCAAGTCAAACGCAGACTTAAGGTCTACGAAGGCAGCATAAATGGTGCCCTCTGCGATCACTACTGTACGCCAGCATATTAATATAAAACGAAAAGCCTGGTCAAAAGTGCTGACATGGGCACGGAAGCCTACCTGAAAAGATGCTAATATATCATTTGCTGCCATCCAATCCTGGATTTTTGCTAACACTAGTCTTGCCAACACCTTTTGCACTGAATCAATTCAGCTTATTGGCCTATAATTACTAGGGAAAAATCGGTCGCCTTTTTAAAAAATTGGTATAATCTTGGCGCCTCGCCAGGATTCTGGAATGGGAGCACCAGAAGCTACTGCGTTGGTTAACATCTGTTAATATGTTTGCCATACAAAAATAGGTCAGCTGGGATACTGTCTAAAATAGGTCAGCTGGGGCTCTTCCTCCTGTAACTGCTCACAGCGCTACACCTACATCAGAGATGTCAAAAGACAGAGGTGACCTGTGTGGGGGGATTAAGAAGGGCTCACCCACTTCTTCTTCTTCCACGTATTGTTTTGAAAATTGCTCAGTCAATGTTTCTGGCGCCACATGATTTTGTGGAGGTAAAGCTTGCCCTCTCCTTCTCCACTTAACCAAATGCCAGAAATGTTGTAAATTTTTCCCTGTGCTAGCCCAGTGGAGATCCTGCCATCTCTGTTTATCCCATTCCCTTTTGCTCTCG
The DNA here is from genome assembly GCA_963921515.1 of Calotriton arnoldi. Lineage (NCBI taxonomy): Eukaryota > Metazoa > Chordata > Amphibia > Caudata > Salamandridae > Calotriton > Calotriton arnoldi. The sequence continues at coordinate 234,036 of CAWUFW010009869.1, forward strand.
ACTGGGTCATTTTATACAGTTTCCTTGCTTGTTTAATACTTGCCGTGTTTTTTATCTAATTGCTAAAGCAAGGGACTTATAAGCTTGCCTACAGTTTTTATTATACCAATTTGCCTGTATAGTTGGGGGTTTGGAATGCTGACTAGATGGCTTTAAGAAATTTGTCTTTATTTTATTTTATTATCAAACAATTTGTTGTGGGCCCCAACTATAACTTTATTTAGATGTTCCTGGTTCTGAACTGTCTGTATCTCATTCAAGGTGTTAGTGACATCTGCCATTATAGCTGTTACTACTTCTGGATTTTCAATGACTTTATCTCATTTAACTCTTCTCATATCATTGGAAAGCAGTACGTTTCTAGTCGTACTCTGCACTGGCGGTGTTACACCCCTGTAATGGTTTGCTAATTTCATTAAAAGTATCAGTGGGTTATGATCACTTTCAACTCTCTCCAATACCTCCATATCAATAAGGGCAGGCCACTGTTCCAGGTTTATTAATATATAATCAATTCGACTCGCACTATGGCCATTATTAAATGTATTTGACCTTAGCCTGTCGGGTGTGGTCCTCCCGTTTACTGCCCTGATCCCCCTTTCCATGCACAGAGCTTTTAATTGTATGGCTGCATCTGTCCATTTTTTGATGGGTACCATTTCTAAGGTGGGGATGTCCCATTGTGCATCTTCCTCTTCTGTTAACTTACTATCTTCATGGTCAAGGGGCTCAAATGTTGTATTGAAGTCCCTTGATATAACTAGGTTAACTATATCTGGATTCCCATCCACATAGTCGTCTAGTAGGGAAACAGTATTGGACATTCTTCCACCTCTTAGCCCTCTGGCATATACGTTGAAAATTGACATATGGGTATGGGGGCTAGTATGCATACAAAGGGCCAGGATATCTGGACTATTGTTCTGAAGTACATGAATCAAATACCCTATATCTTGTTTGATCCATATGGTCAACCCACCCGATGGTCTGGCCAGCTGCCCTCAAATTGCTGGTTTAGAATAATTTAGGTACCCTAGACGAAATATTGGATCTGTGGACCATGTTTCTTGAAATAAACAAATATCCTGATTATCAATTAGGTCAGACCAATCCGGGGAGGCTCCTTTTGGCCTCAGTCCCATGATGTTCCATGAGAGGAACGAGGTCAGGGGTGACTCTGTAGGCTGGTGTAGCTCTGAATGCACATTCATGCCTCTTGGGCTGCTGTTTTTATTACCTAGATTCAATCGGTCATTTGGGGATTGGGTTTTACTTGGTGAATGTGAAATTGGTTGAAGCCGGTGCCCTCTCCAATGGACTCCGTAACTAAATCCTGATGTATTTGATGGAGAGGTTTCCATGACCATCAATCAATTCCACGTAAAGGGGTCCTCTCTAAAAGGGATGGGGCCAATTTATGGATAGCATGTACCATTCGGGATCTGGAGGGTTATATTTCATTCTGATCTTTGTGTCTGTTAGATAGGACGTCCGAACGTCAAATGCCACTAGATTTTCTACTAACTCACTGCTGGCTAAGGTCAGGGCTATGTACTCCAAATCAGAACCTGCTTGTGGAAACCTTTTAGCAGCAATTATGTCTTCCCTAATGATTGATCTACAACCCCTAACATGTCTGATCCATTGGGTGCATTTGTTTATTGATGAATCTTTATCCTCTTTAATCAGGCTAGGTGGTAATTTAGGAAAATTAGTTTAAAAAAACGACGTTTGTGCTCTGGCCCCTGGAAGTAATCATCTAAAGATTGTGCTATCTGAATCAACCTACTCGGTCTGTATATGGTGCTTAGAGTGTTAGCGCGTTCTGGTGGCTGAGGTCATGTGCAATAGAGACTTGCTCTTTTATGATTGATGTGCAGAATACTGTGCTAAACCCTTTTGACGATGGGTATGGTCCATTCTGAATACTTGTAAAGAAGGATCATGATGTTTACTAGTTGTGTCCCTATCTCTTGGGACCTGCCTGCCAGGATAGTGTTCTTTTTGCGTGGTTATTTTGGAACTAAGCAGGTGATCCTTCATGTGTGTTGTATCTGCTACTGCTAGCTTGAGAGATTCGGATAATGTGCTAACCATTGCTTTAAGTGTTCTAACCTCTTTGGTTAGATCCTTTATCTGCTGTTTTAGTTCCTTATTGGATCCTTCTTCTGAATTCAATGTGGTTTATAGGTTGTTTTAGGCAGGGATGCTGACACTACTGTGCGTGGGACTGTTCTCACAACAGGCTGTATCGGGCCTCCATTTTGGTTGTTTAAGGGCGGGAGGAAGGGTTCTGTGGAATCTGAGAAACTGGTGGTATTTTGAATTTCACTAGACCTATCCGTTTGTGTTGGTTGTGTTGTCAGATAGCTTTTTATAGAGGTGTGCTCTTGTCCCACATTCATTTTCTTTCAAGATGCCACCTCTATTACTGATTGTGCCTTTGCCTCTGTACCTATTGCATGATTATATTTAGAGTTCATTTCCTTTGAGACCGCTTTTCGTTGCGGTTGGTCGGGGCATATTAGTAATTCCACTTCCTCAATCAGATTGTTTATTTCCTCCAAGGTGCTCTTTCCCCTACATTCTTCTTCGACCTTTTTGTCCCCTGGGCTTGCTCTACTGCCTTGCGCTTCCCCGTTTCGATATATGCGCTAACTTGCTAACTAGGTCAAGGGTAACAACTAGAGTTATTGGTAGGCAGTTGATAAAAAGTGCTCACAAGATTAGATAAATGTAAAATCCCCTGGATGTCTCATAAAATATAGTCACTTAGATAAAATAAGTTTACGGGAAAAGTACCTTGTCTTTGAGGATTAAAAAAAAATAAAAAACACCGAGAGAATGGGCCCAGCCCAGCCTCATCTGGCCACTGACGGGCGCTGATTGGGCCCACTCTTGGCCCGGTCTCTGCTCGGGCATGTGCCCTGGTGCTGCCCACGCACATCCCGCCCATGTCCCGTGCACATCCTGTACAGCGGGGGCCCAAAGTGATTGAAGTAGGCGCCTCCGGGCGCATGTCTGCTGGCGTGGGTGGCTGCCACAGGGAACACTGGGGCTTGAGCTTCAGCCCCTCTCTCCTCTCCTCAGTAACAGGCAAAGAATTTTACAAACTGAGCTATGTAGTAATAGGTTGGTTTGTAAAGTTCTGAAGAGTAGTGGATCTAAATCCTACCTACCCCATGAAAATTAATTGGGTGAGTTGCAAATTGGGATTCACTATGATTGGAAGCCATCATAGGGTTGGTCTGTTATCACATTCAAATAAACCTTTTTTTTTTCCAAAGCAGGGTGCTTGTCAAACTAAAAATGTACTTTTTCCCCAAAAGTTTGTTTGAGAGTTGGCAGTGGTGCTGAGGACTACTGCATACTCACCAACACACTTTTCTTTTAAATTCATAAAGGAGGATGGGTCCTATGGTGACCCTTTCCCTTTTACAAATGCATCCCCCCAACTCAGGAGCCGGTATTTCTATTAATGTTTTCAACCGGATTTCAGACCCAAAACATTGATGCACATCATGCCAAGTCAAGATTTTGAAGGGACACTGTGACAGAGGTGCAGTTTTGCCATTGATGAGATAGGAGCTATGGACACAGAGAAGAAGGTAGTTTACTCTCAAAAGAATGCCTCAGCCACCAACATATATCCAAGGCGGCTTGCTGCAGCCCACTCTTTCAAATGATGTCCTTCTAGAATCCCTACATCATGATGGGACTAGGTGGTAATTGTGTGCTCACATAACAGATGTTTACATGCAGAATACCACACAGTTTCTCTCTCACAACAGTAACAATCATAAAACAGGAACAAAGAAACATACAAATATTTATATCACAATCATTACAGAAATGGATGTTATATACACCACAACATAAAGTAACACAGATAATCACAATGAATGACACGAGTAAAGTTAACACAGACCAACATGGATAACTACATCTCATAATTGTTCAGATAGACCAAAGACCTCATACCTCTGGAGTTCTGTGCACATCTCGTCTTTTGTTGCAGAGTCAGAAGCTTTGCTCAGGTTATCGTTAGCAAAGTTTTCTTTAACCTTTCTTCCTCACATCTTTCTTCTTCACAATGTCTCACAGCCACCACCATGTTTAAATTATAGATTCAAGAGTCTTATGTTTTCAGTGTATTGGTAAACAACTTAATCACTCTTAGGGAATTGAAAATTTGGAAAAGTATTAACATTGTCGATTATAATTACTTCTTCCACACTAACCATTGTTTTCATAGCGGCCTTCTTATCATGAAACCCCCTTATTCTTCCCTTTAACTAGCAGCTTTCTCTGTCTCTCTGCCAGTCTTTTCACTTGTCTCCCTCCTATTGACCCAAGTTGTACAAAACATGGAATTGGGCTTTATAAACAGATAAAATGGTACCTTAACAGTCATGGAATGTGTTGTAAGACTGTACATCTCAACCCTTTTGAACAAATCTATTTTGTACTCAACCCGTTATATCTTGCCATCTGAATCGCCTCTTGCAATACTTGGTTAAATCGCTTAATTATCCTGTTGGGCTAGGGATGGTAGGGAGCGCAAACATTCTTCAATGGCAGCTGGCACCAGCTGAATATCATTGTCCATTAGCAATGTGTTAGGAATTCCTTGTCTGCTGAAAATATCACACATAAAGTTTGTCACATTTCTAGTTTGAATACCACTAGTAATGCAGATCCCTTGGTAAATGTTGACCAATATCATTCCATGTTGTTGTCCACCGTTGTCCCATCCTTGTCACCAGTAGGACCACTGATCCACCATTGATGAGACAGCAGCCTAGCATGCAAAGAAGGTAATTCATATCCAAAAGAAATGCCTCAACCACCAACATGTGTGCAGTCTTGTGCATCCAACCGTGGCATTAGGTGCATCCTATGCATTCTTCTTTGTATGAACAATTGAATCTAGCATAAACATTTACTGATTCATAATTCAAAACCTCTTGAAAAATGTATTTCTTTATTTTTAAGGTTCTCATGCCTAAAATAGTATGTGACATAGTTTGTACATTTTGGTGAGTCTTTTGTGGACCTACATATTTTTAGGGAATTATCCTGGACTGCTTCCACTGTAGAACCTTTTCTAAGTTGCTACCTCTCAAGCCTTGACCACAGATGTGAAGATACCCCACTTAAGGTCATTTTTCCATTGTTTTTTTTATAAACAAATAATTTACCGTAGGAGCAGTCACACAATTGCACCCAATTTTAGATTTGTCTTGTATCATTCTCTCCCTGACTTCCTAATTATTTTTCCTGACATATGATAACATGCTAGGGCTAAGAAGCACTTGAAACACATTTTTGATTGCAGTTGCTGAATGTGACAAGCATGATTTGGATTTCTTGGTAAATGACCCCACCCTTGATGTGACTGATGCAATTGCAAATTTAAGAAATAATCATAAATATGAAAGAGACAATTGTGAATGTAGCATTATTAGTGGTTTAAGGTGATCTTAACATCATATGACCAGGTGATTTACATTTCCAATTATGCCCCAACTCATTGGGAATGGTTTGTGGTATGGTTGACATGGAGAGAGACCCATTAGTCCACTTCATGCATCATGATTATGGGAACGCTCTAAATAGGTTCCTAGCATCTAAGAGCTTGGAAGTGTACAATAAATTAATCTTAGACGCAGAAGGATTGGAAAATACCTTCTTTCGGGAGATTCCAATTCTACCTTCGACTTTATAGTTGCATCCACTAATTGTCGGGGATACATTTTTCAAACCGACACTATACTTTCACACTTTAGTGACCATGCAGCACTATTCCTTCAGCTTATTGGAGTCGGAATCCTTTCCCACCAAATGGAGAAAGTTCCAAAACCAATCCTAGCCATGCTAAATGGTTATCAGCTTAAATGGAACAACATAGATCACAATAAAATTATTCATTCAACAAGCTGAATTTGGTCATAAACTGTCTAGATCCAGACTTTGCACCAGATATTTTAATTACAATTTTTACAGAAATACTTCAAGAGATCAAATTGGCCCTGACTCAGACCAAAAGCAACATGATGTAGGGAGAAACCTGAAACACGATGGTTCAATGAGACTTGCACCCGGGCTCTAAAGGACCTTCGTGGGGTTCTGAAAGCATCCCCTAGAAATCAATCTCAGATCAAGGATCTGCGACTGGTGTATAAGAAAGCCCGAAAAAATAGGGAAGATGAGTTAAAAGAAGAGGTGTGGGAAAATCTGGCTAAGGCCGCTTGCCTAAATAGTAGCAGGGATTTCTGGAAGATAGTAAACACCCCTTTTTTTAAGAAGGAGCAAGAAAAATTATTAGACGTGGACGAAGATACATGGGTGGCACACTTTGAGTCTATTTTTGGGTCTGAGATTCTACCGGGGACTTAACGGCCCAACTACTAACCCTGGGCAAAGTTTGCGTAGCTGTGCTATGCGAGGCTACACGAACAAGCACAAAATCTCCGCAACCCTACGCATAGCTACGCGAGCATGCGGAGTTGCTTGTTTCCGCATGCTCGCGTGTGCTCGCGTATGCTCGCGAGATGTATTTGAAGTTTGGCAACGCGGATGAAGTGTTTGGGGGAAATATCGTGCGAACTTCACCACGGGGTCGTCAATGGGCGCGGCCATCTTGTTTTCCTATCTTTTGCATGGTTCTGGGGCCTGTTTTTCAATCCCTCTCTAATCTTTTCAATACTTTGTTTTTTACACTGTTTTTCTGATCTTTTTTATTTATTATCTATCCCTCTCTGTCCCTAAGTCTATATTTTGCGTTTTATTTCTAGTTTTACTGCGTTTTTTACTTTTCTACTGTTTTATATTACTTCCTTCTTTACTCTTCTACTTCTTCCCCTAACTTTATTTTTCCTGCTAAATTTTCTTTTCCGCTCCCCGTCCACCCCAGAACCATGGCTAAGGGAAAGGGAACCGGCTCCAAGGGCAAGGCGCCTGCGCCCAATAGTGGCCTGCCTTGCGGCAGACTGCGCCCTGCAGGGGTGCAGGCCCGGTCCTTATTCAGCGAGGCGGAGGTGGCCGCCCTTGTTTTTTTTGTGCAGCGCCACCTCCCCTTGACTTTGGCAGCAGACGGCAGGCCTGGATCCGGGTACGCTACCCAAGAGCGTCACCGCCGGTGGGCGAGGGTGCGCCGGGCAGTGTTTCGCTGCTCTGGGGTCCGACGCACCCAAAACCAGCTGACCCACCGGTGGTCAGACATCATGGACCGGGAGCAGGACCTGCTGGACCTGCTAGGTGTCGAGGTCGTGGGGCTTGGTGAGTAGCTAATTGTTAGACTTGGCATCTTTTGGCGTGTTTCCCCTGACTTTTTGCTTTCTGACCTGGTGTAATGACTCTGCGCACTTTCCTCACTGCTGTCCAGTGGGAAAGTGCAAGTGCTCCTGTATAAAATGTGTTATGGATTGGTGTTTCCATGATTGGCCTATTTGGTTTATGTGTCAGTCCCTTGTAAAGTGCACTGCGAGTGCCAGGGCCTATAGACCAAATTCTGTTGGTGGGCTGCAGCACTGGATTGTGCCACCCACGCAAACGGCCCGTAAAGTGTAACTCGGGCCTGCCATCGCCTGTGCGCAGCCTGGGGCTGCCATGTCGACTTGGCAAGTGCACACACTTGCAAGTCCCTAAACCTTCCCTTTACTACATGTTAGTCACCCCTAAGGTAGGCCCAAGGTACCCCTGTGGGCAGGGTGCGTTGTATGCGAAAGGTAGGACATGCCCGGGTGTGTGTGGCATGTCCTGATAGTGAATTACAGCCTAGTTCGTTTTTCACTATTGCAAGGCTACCTGTTCCCCTAGGCCAGAACGGGCAGTTTTGATTATTACAGCTTATAATCCTAACTGACCCGGGAACATGGTAGAAATTCGAGTTTAGTATGCCTGTACTCAGAATGATAAAATGCATCTTTTAGTGAAGTTGGTTTTAACATTCTGTGTTTGAAAATACCACTTTTAGAAAGTGGGTATTTTCTTGTCTAACCATCCAAGCCTGCCTCTGCGAGGTTGTGTATTCCTTGTCTGGAATGTGAGTGACAGGGGCTGGGGGATGCCAGGAGACAGGGTGAGTCAGCACAGGGCTGAATAGCAAGATCTACATGTAGATGGTGGGAGGGGTCGCACCTGGGCCCTGAATAGGACAGTGCCTTCCCTCCACAATGCTGGCTCCACCTCCTGTGGTGCGTCTGATGTCCCTGGCCTACTCACTGAAAGAAGGGACGGAGACTTGTCAACAAAGTGCTCCAGAACTGGTTTGGACTAGGCAAAGGCCTCTCTGCCTTCAGAGAACAAAGGAATTTGGGATATAAATATTGGGGCCCTGACCCCATGAATTTAGATCTCGCTGGAATCAAGGAACCTGCCAAGACGAAGAGCTGGAAGAGCTGCCAGGAGGAGTACTGCCCCTTTGCTGTGTTGTTGCTTTGTTGGGTTGGCCTGCAGCTGCTGCTTCTGCCTTGGGCAGTGAAAGGACTGGACTGAACTTTCTACAAACTTGTGCTGAGTATCTCCAAGGGCCTGGAACCGAGCTGGCCTCCTGTTAAGAAGTCTCAGGGACTGCAAAGACTTCACAAGCCTCTGGGTACCGCTTCTGGAACGCTGTTTCAGTTGCCACAGAGGAAGGGAACTGCAACCGACTCCGTCAACCGAATCCATCCCTGGCCGGTGACCTGTTTGCACCGCAGACCGCATCGCCCCGCTTCGCATCGCAACCCTGGTCTCACCGTGGGCGACGTCCGACGCCGCCAACACCGAGCCGCTGCTTGCACAGGTGACCTGTGGGCACCGCAGTTCGCATCGCATCGCTTCACTGAACCAGCCGGACCTGACCGACGCGGTCGCTGCAACTGGCTCAAGAGTCGTGACCGCACCGCATTTGGGGCACCGCGCGCACGTCTGCGACGCACCGCTCCGACTCGCACCGCTGTCCGACGCCAGCTCCCGCATTCCGGCTAGGTCGCCTGCATCGCAACCTGTCAGCACCGCATCGAGCATCGTCTCACCCTGCATCGCACGCCTTGGACTCACCGACTCCGTCTGCACGACGCTCTTCGAGCCGCTGCCTGCACCGCATCGAGGGACACCGCACCTTGCATCGCTCCGTCTTGCACCGCAACCGCAACGAACGCCGACCGGCTCGTACACTCCGTACCAGCCACAACGAGAAAGGTACTGTAACCGAGTCTGTTCATGACTCTGCTGGCCCGTATCGACGCGGTCGGCTGGAACTGTTAGACTCTGTGGTTTTCAGCATCGCGGTAGGCTCGGACGGAGCTACCGACTCGTACGAACTTTGCTTTTGTGCTATGCCTGCAAAGAAGAAGTTACCGTATCAAGCATTCATTTTTAAAGTATAGTATTGTGGATTTTTGTCGTAATTGGTCTTGTCTTGAGTATATAAAATATTGGTTATTTTTCTAAACTGGTGTGGTGTCCGTTTGTAGTGCTTACACTGTATTACTGTTGGTTATGTGCAAATGCTTTACACACTGCCTCTGAATTAAGCCTGACTGCTCGTGCCAAGCTACCACGAGGGTGAGCAAGGGTTACTTCACGAGTGTAACACCCTTACCCTGACTAGGAAGAAGGGTCCCTACTTGGACAAAGGTGCAAGCCCTTGCCAACTAGAGATCCCATTTCTAACATTGGTTGTCAGCGGTGAGGATAGGACTTGTGTTTGCACTTGACTTACAGTGATTGGTGTGCACTACTATCATATCGCAGACCATTACGTACCACATACTGGTTCTTTTTCCTTTGACCTATTTTTGATCTTGCCAGTTTTCAACTCACTACTTTTGTCATGCCTGAATCAATTGCATCATCCGTTGCATCTCTGGAAGTTATCTTTGAGGAGGATAGGTTGGAATCCTACGCCGTAAAGGAGCTACGAGCGATTTGTAAAAACCTGAAAGTCCAAATTAAAGGCCTCACAAGGAAGGAGGAGCTACAGAAGGCGCTGAGGGCCTGGGTAGCAGCCAGACATGCCAATGGGAAGCCTGGTAATCTCAGTGAGGAGGTGGAGGAGCCTATTTCCAGGGTGGATGTGCTTTTCGGTAGGGGGGAACCCGCCAGGTCAGGCAGCAGCAGTCTGTCCCCAGAGGAGCTGGAGGACAGGCGGGAGGCAAGGCAGTTTGAGCTGCAGAAGCTCAGGCTGGAGAGTGAGCGGGAGGAGAAGAGATTGGCCTTAGAGGAGAGGAAGATGCTCTTAGAGCATGAGAGAGAACTGAAGGAGCTAGAACTTAGGAGTAAGTCAGGCTCAGATGGTGGCAGCAATTCGTCCAGAAAGGCAGACAGGATTGTGCACATTCCCAAGAACGTAGGCAAGGAGTTCAAGAAGGGGGATGACATACAAAGGTGGTTTCAGGGTTATGAGGCAGCCATACACATGAATGGGGTCCCTGAGGAGAATTGGGGAGCAGGAGTGTGGCCACTTTTCCCTGAAGAAGCAAGGGATGCTCTGATAGCTTTGGGTAAGGGGTATCACCTCACCTATGCTGACATGAAGGATGCCCTTCTCACGAGTATGGTCTTACTCCTGAAAAGTACAGGGATCAGTTCAGGTCCAGTAAGAAGTCTGATGCCAACACTTGGTTGGAATGTGTGGATGTGTTCTGCAGGTCTCTGGATGGTTGGGTGAAGGGCAATAGTGTAACAGATTTTCAGGGGCTCTACAACTTGATTGCATGGGAGCACTTGTCTAGTCTATGTTTTGCAGATCTGCGCCAGCACCTAGTTGATAGTAAGCTAACTGACCCCAGGAAGCTTGCTATGGAAGCGGACCGCTGGGTGAGTACCAGGGTCCACAAGAAAGCGTTTGGGGAGAGTCAGCCAAAGGTGGGCAGGGTCCCCAGCAGAAAGGTGGGGGGACAAGGGTAAAGCACAGGAGTTCTCTAAAGGGCCCCAAACTAGTACCCCGGGTAAAGGTTCCCAGCCCCCGGTGATAAGAAGAAAGGGGTCTCTACAGGGAAGCCTGTTGAGACCGGCCCCCGCAAGTGTTATGCATGTGACCAGGTAGGTCACTTTAAGGGGGACCCCAAGTGCCCGAAGGGGACACAGCCACCCACTGGTGGACAGTCCAAAGTGTTGGCTAGTGTAGCGCTTGGGGAGGATGGGTGCCCACAGGAGGGTGGGGATCCCGCAGAAATGACCCTTGTCTCACTAGGGGACAGTGAGATGGTCCCAGGAAACCAGGTGCCCCTAACACAAAGAAGTATAGCACCTGGGTGACCATTAATGGGAACAGGGTAGAGGCTCTCAGAGATACTGGAGCCAGTGTGACCTCAGTCCGGTGTCACCTGGTGTCTGAGAAGCAAGTAGTCCCAGGAGCATTCCACCAAGTAGTTGCTGTAGACAACTCAGAGCGCCAATGTATGGTGGCGCAGGTTCCCTTTGAATGGGGGGGTCTCAGGTCCCTTGAGGGTGGTTGTGAGCCCTACCATGCCTGTAGATTGTCTGCTAGGAAACGACCTGGAGCAGTCCTCATGGAAGGAGGTTGAGCTCAGGTCTCACTTGGAGATGCTTGGGTTGCCAGAGTGGGCATGCGTGTCTACTCGGTCAATGGCAGCCAGAAAGGGTGATCAAGAGGACTTGGAGCCTGAAACAGTGGCCCAAGTCCCTGCCAAGAGAAAGGGCAGGGCGCGGGAAACCGGCGCCCGAAGTTCCCACGGACCGGGAGGAGGCGGACCTCGAGGGGGACGCCCGGTGCCTACAGGGGAGCAGGTAGCCGAACTGGGAGACATCTCTGAGCTGACCCATTGGCAGCAAGAAGGGGGTCCCACCAGGGAGGAGTTCTGCAGGGAGCAGAGCGAGTGCCCTACTCTGGAGGGTCTGCGGCGGCAGGCTGCAGACCAGGCAGCTGGTAATCAGTCCGGGTCACATCTGATCTACTGGGAGAGTGGTCTCCTATACAGTGAGCCTAAGGTTGCTGAGCCTGGGTCAGCCCGTGTGCTGGTGGTACCCCAGCGCTTCAGGACCTTCCTACTGGGTCTGGCTCATGACGTGCCTTTGGCAGGACATTTGGGGCAGGACAAGACCTTTGACAGGCTTGTCACCCACTTCTTTTGGCCCCAAATGCGAAGGCAGTCAGATGCACACTGTAGGTCTTGCCAAACTTGCCAGGCAAGTGGTAAGAGTGGGAGGAAGGTCAAAGCTCCTCTCCAACCTTTTCCTGTTGTTGGTACACCCTTTGAAAGGGTGGGGATGGATATTGTGGGGCCACTGGATCCCAAGACAGCCATGGGCAACAGGTACATCCTGGTCTTGGTGGACCATGCCACCCGGTACCCAGAGGCAATCCCTCTCAGGACAACGACGGCGCTAGTGGTGGGCCGGGCGTTAATGGGGATCTTTTCCCGTGTGGGATTCCCCAGAGAGGTGGTTTCTGATAGGGGGACCAATTTCATATCGAAGTATATGACATCCCTGTGGAAGGAGTGTGGTGTAACCTACAAGTTCACCACTCCTTACCACCCACAAGGAAACGGTCTGGTGGAGAGATTCAACCAGACCTTGAAAGGCATGATCAAGGGTCTAACAGAACCCATGAGGCGTAAGTGGGACGTCCTCTTGCCATGCCTACTCTTTGCGTACAGGGAGGTGCCTCAGAAGTCTCTTGGGTACAGCCCCTTTGAGCTCCTGTATGGCCACCCTGTCAGAGGACCTCTGAGTTTGGTAAAGGAAGGCTGGGAGGCGGCTCCCAGGAAAACTCCCCAGGATGTATTTAGCTACATGCTGGCCTTTAGAAACCAAACTGCCCGCTTCAGGAAACTCGCTCAGGCGAACCTAGAAGCAAGCCAGGAAGAAATGAAGAGATGGTATGACCAGAATGCCACTCTGGTCGAATTTCAACCTGGGCAAAAAGTGTGGGTCATGGCCCCAGTGACACCTTGTGCCTTGCAGGACAAGTGGACTGGGCCATATGAGGTAAAGGAGCGCAAAAGTGACGTCACCTACCTGGTGGATTTGCAGGCTCCAAGGAACCCTTTGAGGGTCCTTCACGTGAACCGCCTCAAGCCCCACTTCGAGAGGTCCGAAGTAAATATGCTCTTGGCGACAGATGATGGGGTGGAAGAGGAAAGTGAGCCTCTCCCTGACCTCCTGTCTACCAAGGAGCATGATGGGTCAGTAGAGGGTGTGATCCTCTCCCCTACTCTGACTCAGGAGCAGCAGGGGGACTGTCACCAGTTGTTGGGACAGTTCGCCCCACTGTCCTCTCTGACCCCCGGTGTTACTCACTGGTGTACCCATGACGCGGACACTGGTGACAGCCCTCCTGTGAAGCACAAGATTTACAGGTTGACTGACCGGGTCAGAGCCAGCATCAAGGAGGAGGTCTCTAAGATGTTGGCGTTAGGGGTGATTGAGCCCTCCCACAGTCCTTGGGCCAGCCCAGTGGTCTTGGTCCCAAAGGCTGCGGTGCCCGGTGCCACCCCAGAACTCCGGTTTTGTGTGGACTACCGTGGGCTCAATGCCGTCACCAGGACTGACGCGCACCCCATCCCCAGAGCTGATGAGCTCATTGGTCGGTTGGGAGCTGCCCGGTTCCTCAGCATGTTTGATTTAACATCTGGGTACTGGCAGATTGCCTTAACCGATGGGGCCAAGGAGAGATCAGCGTTCTAAACCCCAGAAGGTCATTACCAATTCCGGGTGATGCCCTTTGGGTTGAAGAATGCCCCTGCCACCTTTCAGAGGTTGGTCAATCAGGTGTTGGCTGGGCTGGAGGATTTCAGTGCCGCCTACCTGGATGACATTGCTGTGTTCAGTTCCAGCTGGGAAGAACATTTACAGCACCTTGAGAAAGTGTTGAGGGCTCTGCAAGGTGCAGGCCTCACGATCAAGGCCAGTAAGTGCCAGATCGGGCAGGGTTCTGTGGTGTACTTGGGACACCAGGTAGGAAGCGGCCAGGTGGCGCCCCTACAACCCAAGATTGACACCATTCTGGCTTGGGAGCCCCCAAGACCCAGACAGAGGTGAGAGCCTTCTTAGGTCTCACCGGCTACTATAGGAGATTTGTTAAGGGCTATGGCACCATCGTTGCCCCCTTAACAGAGCTGACCTCTAAGAGGCAGCCCAGGAAAGTGATCTGGACTGAGTCCTGCCAGAAAGCTTTTGATGCCCTGAAGGCAGCCATGTGCACGGCGCCCGTGCTCAAGGCACCTGACTTCTCCAAGGAATTTGTCGTGCAGACTGACGCTTCAGAGCATGGTGTGGGAGCGATGCTCTCACAACTGAACGAAGAGGGCCTGGATCAGCCTGTAGTCTTCCTTAGCAGGAGACTACTTCCCAGGGAACAGAGGTGGAGTGCCATAGAAAGGGAAGCTTTTGCTGTGGTCTGGGCACTGAAGAAGTTGAGACCATACCTGTTTGGGACTCACTTCCGGGTTCAGACAGACCACAGGCCCCTCAGATGGTTGATGCAAATGAGGGGTGAGAATCCAAAACTGCTGAGGTGGTCCATCTCCCTACAGGGAATGGACTTTACGGTGGAGCACCGTCCTGGTACAGAACACGCCAACGCAGATGGTCTGTCCAGGTTCTTCCGCCTTAGTGAGGAGAACTCCAATGGGGTTGGGTAGTTCTCCCTACTTTCAGCTGGAGGGGACATGTGTTAGACTTGGCATCTTTTGGCGTGTTTCCCCTGACTTTTTGCTTTCTGACCTCCCGGTTTTGACTCTGTTTTTGCTGGTGTAATGACTCTGCGCACTTTCCTCACTGCTGTCCAGTGGGAAAGTGCAAGTGCTCCTGTATAAAATGTGTTATGGATTGGTGTTTCCATGATTGGCCTATTTGGTTTATGTGTCAGTCCCTTGTAAAGTGCACTGAGAGTGCCAGGGCCTATAGACCAAATGCTGTTGGTGGGCTGCAGCACTGGATTGTGCCACCCACGCAAACGGCCCGTAAAGTGTAACTCGGGCCTGCCATCGCAGAGCCTGTGCGCAGCCTGGGGCTGCCATGTCGACTTGGCAAGTGCACACACTTGCAAGTCCCTAAACCTTCCCTTTACTACATGTTAGTCACCCCTAAGGTAGGCCCAAGGTACCCCTGTGGGCAGGGTGCGTTGTATGCGAAAGGTAGGACATGCCCGGGTGTGTGTGGCATGTCCTGATAGTGAATTACAGCCTAGTTCTTTTTCACTATTGCAAGGCTACCTGTTCCCCTAGGCCAGAACGGGCAGTTTTGATTATTACAGCCTATAATCCTAACTGACCCCGGGAACATGGTAGAAATTCGAGTTTAGTATGCCTGGACTCAGAATGATAAAATGCATCTTTTAGTGAAGTTGGTTTTAACATTCTGTGTTTGAAAATACCACTTTTAGAAAGTGGGTATTTTCTTGTCTAACCATCCAAGCCTGCCTCTGCGAGGTTGTGTATTCCTTGTCTGGAATGTGAGTGACAGGGGCTGGGGGATGCCAGGAGACAGGGTGAGTCAGCACAGGGCTGAATAGCAAGACCTACATGTAGATGGGTGGGAGGGGTCGCACCTGGGCCCTGAATAGGACAGTGCCTTCCCTCCACAATGCTGGCTCCACCTCCTGTGGTGCGTCTGATGTCCCTGGCCTACTCACTGAAAGAAGGGACGGAGACTTGTCAACAAAGTGCTCCAGAACTGGTTTGGACTAGGCAAAGGCCTCTCTGCCTTCAGAGAACAAAGGAATTTGGGATATAAATATTGGGGCCCTGACCCCATGAATTTAGATCTCGCTGGAATCAAGGAACCTGCCAAGACGAAGAGCTGGAAGAGCTGCCAGGAGGAGTACTGCCCCTTTGCTGTGTTGTTGCTTTGTTGGGTTGGCCTGCAGCTGCTGCTTCTGCCTTGGGCAGTGAAAGGTCTGGACTGAACTTTCTACAAACTTGTGCTGAGTATCTCCAAGGGCCTGGAACCGAGCTGGCCTCCTGTTAAGAAGTCTCAGGGACTGCAAAGACTTCACAAGCCTCTGGGTACCGCTTCTGGAACGCTGTTTCAGTTGCCACAGAGGAAGGGAACTGCAACCGACTCCGTCAACCGAATCCATCCCTGGCCGGTGACCTGTTTGCACCGCAGACCGCATCGCCCCGCTTCGCATCGCAACCCTGGTCTCACCGTGGGTGACGTCCGACGCCGCCAACACCGAGCCGCTGCTTGCACCGTGACCTGTGGGCACCGCAGTTCGCATCGCATCGCTTCACTGAACCAGCCGGACCCGACCGATGCGGTCGCTGCAACTGGCTCAAGAGTCGTGACCGCACCGCATTTGGGGCACCGCTCGCACGTCTGCGACGCACCGCTCCGACTCGCACCGCTGTCCGACGCCAGCTCCCGCATTCCGGCTAGGTCGCCTGCATCGCAACCTGTCAGCACCGCATCGAGCATCGTCTCACCCTGCATCGCACGCCTTGGACTCACCGACTCCGTCTGCACAACGCTCATCGAGCCGCTGCCTGCACCGCATCGAGGGACACCGCACCTTGCATCGCTCCGTCTTGCACCGCAACCGCAACGAACGCCGACCGGCTCGTACACTCCGTACCAGCCACAACGAGAAGGTACTGTAACCGAGTCTGTTCATGACTCTGCTGGCCCGTATCGACGCGGTCGGCTGGAACTGTTAGACTCTGTGGTTTTCAGCATCGCGGTAGGCTCGGACGGAGCTACCGACTCGTACTGAACTTTGCTTTTGTGCTATTCCTGCAAAGAAGAAGTTACCGTATCAAGCATTCATTTTTAAAGTATAGTATTGTGGATTTTTGTCGTAATTGGTCTTGTCTTGAGTATATAAAATATTGGTTATTTTTCTAAACTGGTGTGGTGTCCGTTTGTAGTGCTTACACTGTATTACTGTTGGTTATGTGCAAATGCTTTACACACTGCCTCTGAATTAAGCCTGACTGCTCGTGCCAAGCTACCACGAGGGTGAGCAGGGGTTACTTCACGAGTGTAACACCCTTACCCTGACTAGGAAGAAGGGTCCCTACTTGGACAAAGGTGCAAGCCCTTGCCAACTAGAGATCCCATTTCTAACACTAATACTATTGTGTGTTCTCTAGATTGTGTTACTGTTATTGCGAATATAATTTTTTCCCGAATAGCAAGAATGCTGCTGCTTACATTGCAGGTAAATTAAGTTAAAAATCTTTAGTGATTGTTGTTCTTCTAGACACAGGTGGTTGGCACTACTAATCTCACTTGTTTGCAACTTTGCGCTCGCTTGGGCTGATTATGTAAGAGTTTAACTTTAGAGAACGTAAGTTAGGTAATGCTAGAGAGACTCTAGTCCTTCCTTTGTCCTCCTGTCACAAAGATAGTCGTGGATAGGTAGTTTAGTTACTTAGTAACTTAGTATTAGTTGGTAATTTTTAAGTGGTATGCGTGACGCATCCTCTGTCACGTGACTCACGTCACGTGCTGCTGAGTGCTGCTTACTCCAGTCCTTAGCAGAACCTTTTATAGTTTGTTTAGTGAGTGAGTGATAGGCTTAGCAGAACATCAGCAGCAACCAACCAACAATTTGGTGTATGCAAAAATGTATGCATGTGTCCTCCATCTATGCATTTTTGAGGACTAAAATAAATGGAAATGCAGACTTAGTGAACAATTGGCCTGTCTGAATAGGTGGGCTAGGTCAGGTAGTACTTAGGCGTAGTATTCTGGCATCAGAATGGAACACTGGATTAGTGTTCATAAATAATAACTAGATGGTCCGCGAATCCCGCTATACTACCAGTCGATCAGATTAGATAGGTCAATTTTATTGCAATTGTTTCAAAAAATGTTTGGAGTGTTTTTAAAAATATTTTATTTGTTTCACACCAATCATCAATGTTTGTCTCTTTCGTTATTATATATTACATGATCAGCACCCAGGGGCAAGAAGACGGGGTCGGAGTCGGAGGGAGCAGATGGAGAATGCCAGGGCCAGGAACGCTCCTCTACCAAGGGCTCTGCTGCTGTCCCCAGTAAGTCTTCCTCCTGTTAATATTAATAATTATATTCCCCTAACTTTTACTGCACCTTATTTTTTTCGAACTATTATTTCCGTTTCCTAATTCTATTTTACCAAATCTTCTGCGATCTAGATTATCTGTTTCTAAATTCTTGTTATCCCTGCCTCTAACTGCCTCTGCTCTGAGGATAAGACATACTCCTACTAGTGTCTACTCTACCCGAGTACCTGGTTTGTACTAGTGATGTATGTGGAATATATATGTATTTTAACTATTTTTTCAATCTTGCAAGTGAAAAAT
This sequence comes from Calotriton arnoldi, assembly GCA_963921515.1. Lineage (NCBI taxonomy): Eukaryota > Metazoa > Chordata > Amphibia > Caudata > Salamandridae > Calotriton > Calotriton arnoldi. The sequence goes on from CAWUFW010009869.1 coordinate 252,281, forward strand.
AATAAATAGGGGAAGGCGTATATGGCATCTAAAAAATGTGCAATGTTTTTTCTAGGTGTACCGACCACCAGTGCCGGGGCCAGCGGCGGGGCAGGCGACACCAGCCAGGAGGGAGCAGCGGATGCAGCAGCTGCCACAGGGGTGGGTGAGGCAGCAGCAGTTGCGGGCGGTGGTAAGTTATACTTATATTCCTTACTTATTGACAATAGTTACACACTCGCTGCAAGGGTGTACACTGTATGTTGAGAGAGACTAAGTTGAAGAAGAAGACACCCTTTACTTAGCATTAGAGCAATAGCATTAGCAGTGGGAGTAGTTGAGTAACTAATGGCCTTTTCAATCTGACTTCAACTCAGCTGGGAAAGTTTTATGGAGAAGACTAAGAGTCAGACGACCTTGATGGATGGGTTGAACGAAAAGGGAAAGAAGGATGGAAGGACGGGCGCGATGTAAATATATATGACTGGCAGAGAAGGATACGTACCACATGGGATGCATGCATAGGTGGCTGATAGGAAGGAATCAGATGCATGGGTGGTTGAAGGATGGGTGGAAGGTGAAAGAAGAAAAGATGCCTGCCTGGGTGGATGAAACTGTATGGGTGATAGCAAGAATTCTCCGGGGTGTTTCATGGGTCAAACTCAAAGTCAAGCAAGGAAGGAAGGACGCATGGTTGGTGGTTTACAAAAAAAATAATAAATGTTTGTTGTTAAAAACAAACTAATGTTTGTTGAGAGGTTAAGAAGAATGATAGACATGTTTACTTTGGATGGATGGCTGGATGGTATTCATCATAGCATAGGTGGAGACTGCCACTGGATGAAGACGAGTCTTTGAAGAGAAAATAAAAGGAACCACGCCAGAGTAGTAAGCAAAGTCAAGGAGAATAGAAGTTGTATGTTCAGAATATTCCCATGACTCACAGTATTTTGCAAGCACAGCATATTTTGTTAATGTATGTTATCAAGCGCCTCCCTCCGACTCCGATGCCCACTCACTACCGATGTGAATTTATTTTCGACTTTTTCAGCCTGCCATGGGTGGCCTATCAGCTGCATGAATTGTTAGTTACTAACTTGTTACACAATCAATCAAAACAAAGTACCTCATATCGTCCCATACATATATATAAGCAATGATCATTTGGATAAGATATCATCTGCCTTGTTGTAGTAGGCAGGGTGAAAGTGAAATTGAGCAGATGCCCTGGCCTTGATGTAACAGAGAGTATGGCCAGTGCCAGCCATAATAGAAAAAATAAGATGATTGTGTAGTCAGCTTCCCCACCTGCAGACAGTTGTAAATAAAAATAATGTGAGTCTGCATCACGAGTATGTTTGTCTTGGGCACAAGCTGACTGAGCTAGCATGCCGGCTGCAACAAGGTTATTTAATTTAGCTAAACAAGAGAGAAGAAGAAAACTGGTGTACTCAGGTCCATACTACCACAAATGTTATGTCATGTGCTTGCTAGTGCTACTGTGCCACTATGTGTAGAATTAATTTTGTGTTACTGTTTTGCTAACAGTATTACAATAGTCTTTATTCTTTTTTGATATAGCTACTCCTTCCCAACCAAAAGCAAAACCAGACAGGAAGGAGTTGGCAGCCATGGCTCAGCGACGGAAGCTTGAGGCCATCCGAAACGTATATCGGTGTCTGGTGGCTCTGGCGGAGGAGGAGGCGGCAGCAGCTGCAGCCTCCTCCAATGCCCCGGGCCCAAGCCAGGCCCCTCGAGTGATACGGCGCCGCGGTCTGGCATCCGCCCGCCGCACTACATCCAGCACTGCTGCCCCCCCCTGTGGATGCAAATGCTGAGCTTTTAAGCGCCGCGTGCTCCTCCGAATGGGGCACCTAGAGGATCAGGTAAAGGAGGTCCTTAAGAGACAGTGAGCCCGCGGATAGAATGAGATCACGTTGGATTGCCCCTTTTTTTTTTTTTTTTTTTTTTTGGTGGGTGGGCATTGGGCTACGTTGGGGAAAAGTTGGGGTTTATATTTATTATTTATTATGGACAATTTTTTAATTTAATGGACATTGTTTGGACTATCTTTTTGGACATTGGTTGGGGTTAGGGAGAGGGGTGGGTCAGGTGTTGTGGGATTTTTTACAATAGTTTATTTTGTTAGGGGATTAAATTATATTTATACTTAAACTTTCCATACGATATAAAGGTTTTGTGGGGGGGTTACTCTTTTACGTCAGACGGTTTCCTTCCTTTGCTGCTGCAGGGCCCCAGCCAGTTTTTGATTTAAATAATCTGCCAATTTTGTAACACACGACACAAACAGATAGATGCAGTACTCTCACTGAGTGACTTGTCCTACTAATACTGTCAGTGTCTCCTCCTAGCCTATGCAGTCTGCAACTGGACTCAAGGGTGTGGGTGTATGAATTAATGAATCAATTAATTTCCATTTTTAATTATACCTCCCCCAAACTTCTCTTACCTGTGATTGATGTTTAAACTTAGGCACAGCGATGGCTGCATGGTGATGATGGTTTAGTTTCCCAAGATGCCATGGTTGTGGTGGTAGTACAGTAGACACTGGCAGTAGCATTTGCAAAAAAAGAAAATGAGACAGTCAGTCGCCTGAGAGAGACTCTGGAAGGAGTAGTAGAACAAAGTACAGTACAGTAACAGTACACAAGAAGACTGCCGAACAATAAACCATAATAATGCTGATTAGCAATGCTAAAGTAAAATAAAACATAATGGTGACGGGGATAGCCTAGTACAACAAGATACAAACTGTAGTTGTGTCGAGTCACTCGACACAAGCGCAACCTTTAGCGCTGTAAAAGGAGGATGATGAATCCAATCGTTGACGGCAATTAATGATGGATTATGTTCCTTTGGAAAACAAATTGACTTGCAAATATACTGAGCATGGGTGGGCAAGCAGAAGAAGATCCTCGCCCTGCCTTCAAATTGAATTAGTGTTGCTCTCACCACATCCGCCGCAGCAAGTGTGTGATCAATTATTGGTGTAAATTTAATTTAGTCACACCTCAATATAAATCACACAGCCTGGGGGAAGAGGGTTAGGGTTTGATGAATGGTTGGGAAGGGGTATTTGAGGAAAAGGTTTGACAAAGACAAACACTACACATGGACAACAACACACAATCTTGGCAGACGACCATCATATTCATAAATCTGTTAAGGGAGAAAAAGGAAATGCATGCATGAGGATGACTTGATGGTTAATGATAAGTAGTACTTACTAACTAGACTAGTAGACAGTACAGGGCAGCAGTATATTATTAATTATTATTATGCAATTTGCCTTGCCTGTCAGAGAGACCCAAATTACAGACATTTTATGTTCTGTTGTACCGGGCTTCCTTTTAAAGCTAGCAAAGAAAATGAAAAAATAGCTGTAGTGATCAATTATAAGCAAATAGCAACAATAAGTTCAATAACAACAACACACAGTCGTAATGATTGAAGAGAAAAAATTAATCAAATTATTTAAAAGATGACAATACTAAAGTTACTGTATGTTATCCTGGTCAAATTGGGGAGTTGCATCTCGGCATTCCTCTTGGTCCTCCTGTCCTTGGACGCTGCATCCGTCAATCTTGGGTGCCACTGCCTGCCTGGCGGATGCGGATTCGTAGGTGAGTGTGAGTTGTTTTTCTCTGTTTAGCACAGGGTAAAGGCCGGCCTGTAAGTGTAGATGGAAAAACAAAAGGGATATTGAAAAATCAAGGAGAAAAAAAAAAGCATAAATTACGGAGGAGTGCAAACACTTTCAGAGGCGGCATGGCTAAATCATGTCTACTCTGTTGTCTGTTTCCAGCATTAACCTACAACAGCAACAGGACAGAGCAGGCCCACGATGCCCACCCAACCTCCACTTAGCTTAGATTTTGACTGAGCCAGACAGAGCACACATATACAGCAACATAGCATTTTCCAAAGTAAGTAACTAAATCAATGCACAGCTGTCAGTCATACCACTACTACACTTGTGAGTTGTGACTCGACTCCACCACCACACAGACATTTAGGTCTGCTGTGGTTGTTGATGACTTGTTTACCTTTTATGCCACTCATGAAAAACGCCCTGAGTTATTCCATCAATCATCTCCGATCCTACTGACTGACTGCGAAGATACTAATGTCACTGTGGTCATCATCATCATGGTGTTGTCCAACTCAGTCTGCAGTGTACCGAGTGAGTCCTCCAGATTCCATTTTCAAAAATGCAATGGATCGGCCTGCAGTAGTAGTACATTTTTGTTATTAAACAACAAGAAGGGAAACATTGACTTGAGTCACTTTTAGTGTGTAGATTAAATACTAGTACACTTTGATTTCACTTCATGCACAACAAACAACAACAACACAAACACCAATCACTCAGAGTCAGCGCGTCCAATGCATGCCATCATCATTACCTGTTCCTTCTCATCTTAAGTCAAGGGGCAGTCTCTCTCGGCTCGGAACGGAGGATAGCTATAGTCATCAAGTTACACTTCTTTTGGAGGGACTCGACGAGGCAACATTTCTTGTACTATTCTCCATCCAATCATCTGGCTTGAGGGAAATGGATTTAGGGCGAGTCAGGAGGATGGAGCAGGACTCGGAGGAGTGGACTTAAATGCACACAGCTGCAACTGCAATATGGCAATAAAAAGAGAAGACGGTGGTGATGGATTTGTTGTGATTCAAACCAGAAAGACAGAGACACACACAAATAATAAAAGTAAATAAGGAAGAAAGAAAGTAACAAGCTCAAAGCCTAGTTGTCAGGGAAGTATAGCTTGTCCTCAAACTCTAGTGGTTCAACCAGAAGTAGGCAATCATCAAACACACTACTTCCGTCACCTAAGTCGCTGTCCTCATCTTCCTGCTGTGATTCACGTATTTTGTAATTCGGTGGTATAAAGTGCTGATTAATTTTGATCATGGTTAACCTCTCCGCGTTTTTGGGCAAGAGACTGGTCCTTTTCACTGTTACAATGGCACCAGCAGCACTGAAAACACGCTCAGAAGAGACACTTGTGACAGGGCAAGCCAGATAGTTTATCGCCAGCCTGCTGAGCACTGACCAGTGGCGCATTTTCCCATACCAATACACCAATGGGTTTTGATCAATGTAGACCTCTGTTGGGTCATCCAGATAGGCCTGGACCATCCGCTCAATGCTCAGGGGTGCTCCACTTTGCTGGGCCTCTTTTGCCTTTGCATCAGCACTGGACCTAACAAGCCCTTGCTGTAGATTCCAATCCTGTGCCAATTTTACTGGGGCTGAAGATCCGGTTCTTGCTGTTGTTGATAGTGTTGGTGACTGCTGTGAGCCAAACGCACTGCCCTCAGGCTCTGAAGTGGAACTTGACGCCCGATGCCCTGCTGCAGTATTTGTTGTGGGTTGGAGTAGTGGGCGTTTCCCTTTGATTTCCAGCCGTTTCTTTTCCAAGTCACTGGCTGCCTCAGCTATCCAAGTTTTGTACTGGGCAACATCCACTTCTGAAAAAGGAATTCATGTCTTAGTGTTCAGTGCTGTTTTGTACCGTGGATCCAGAATTGTGGCACAAATGTAACGTTTGTCTGACACAATGCTAGTTTTCACCCTTGTATTTTCAGCTAAGCGAAAGGCTAAGCTCTGCACCAACTCATATGCTTCTTGTTTTTCCTCCACGCCTAAGTACGAATCAGACACCTCATTCAGCTGTTGCTCTAGCATGTGCAACAATGGGATAGCTTGGCCCATAGAACAGTCCTCCTTGCTGACTTCATGTGTGAAGAGCTCGAAAGGAAGTAGCATCTCTAGCAGGCATTTAACTAGGCCCCATTGGTCCATCTGAACAGTCATGCCTTTCACAGTAGCATCCCCTAGTCTTTGCATGACATAGTCATTGATTGGTCTATACTAATCAAACTGACGATCAAGCATGTAATAAGTTGAGTTCCAACGTGTTGGCACCTCCAGGATGAGTGCTTTGATTGGCCTTCTATGCTCAGCTGCTTCCGGGCTTTAAAAGAATGATCCTCAGCTGCTTCCGGGCTTTAAAAGAATGGCTGAAATGTGTGCATATTCTTCTGCAGGTGGTTAGTAAGTTGCTGACCTGGTCTTCTTTTTTCAGAAAGTCTTGAACAATGATGTTAATGCAGTGCGCCAAACACAAGACCCTGAAATAGCCACCAGTGCGCATGGCCTTACCTATTTTACTGCCATTGTCTGTGGCAACAAAACCAATGTTAAGCCCTCTTGGGTGCAGCCATTCAAAGACCTTGCTGTTAAACTCTTCCAAAATGTTTGCAGCAGTATGAGATTTCTCCATGGCGAACATGGCTACAGTTGCATGTTTCCGAGTAGCATTAAAAATCTCAGCAGTGTCAACACCTGCAGATATCTTTTCTCTAACCCCGCAAAAGAGATCCAGTGTGCGGTGATGCACATGTAATCAGTGGCTTGGCAACTGTTCCACATGTCTGTTGTCAGGTGGATATTGTGAACAGCACTCTGCTCCAAAGCTTGTTCAAGCAATTCCAGCACGTCGTGATGTAGTGCTGGAACAGCAACTCTGGCGAAATAGGACCGGCTGGGAACCTTCTATTTTGGGCAGATGGCTGTCACAAATTCCAGAAAACCCACCGCTTCCACAAAAGAAAAAGGGAGAAGGTCCAGCGCTAACATTTTCGCCAGCTTCGCATTGTACAAACGTGCCGTTGGGTGGTTGCATTCATTCTGCCCCTCCGACCTAAAGAAGCTGACAATGGTAGACTGGATTTTTTTCCTTTCCGGTGCCTCTGATGCAGGTGACTTCTTGAACACAGTTAGGCTCAACTACGCACTTTTTTTCATTGCGGTACTCTGTTGCCTTGGTGTCTCAGCCTGACTCTTACTACGGTGCCACTGAGATGTTGCTGAGGCTGATGAGGATGTGGGCGGTACCACTGCATTGCTGGGATCAGGGCTACTTTGTGTACCAGAGAAAATGTCTCCCTCTTGTTCACCTTCCACCGCGATCATATCTTCTTCTACTTCTTCATCACCACCAACAGCAATGGGTGCAGTTTTACTTTTGACCGCTAAGGTGCGCCTCCCACTGGATCATGTGGTGTTTTTCAGATGGGTTGTTTGGCCTCCGGTACCATAGCTTGTACCAATCTTACCCCGACTAACACTTTGTCGACAAATTGAGCATATAGCAATGTTCTCCTCCTTGCTGCTAACCGAAAAGAAGTCCCAAACTGGGGAGGTGAACTTTCTTGTGCTGCTGGAGGTGCCACTTGCAATGCCGGATGAACTGGAGGGTATGCCTTGAATTAGTACCACTACCTACTGAGGGGGTGGTTGTGCTGGATGTAGGTCCCTGCCGGGCCTTTGCAAATGCAAATATGGAAGCTGGAGCTGGTGTTGATGTTACCTGTGTTGGTGGTATCCGTGCCACATCCCTCACAGCAACTTGGGATGGGGTAATAATGTCGGTCTCCATCTCCACTGGGGCGGGAGTGATGTTCATGATGACTGGCTTGTCATCATCCTCCTCTTCTGCATCTACCTCCATAACTCTAAGGCTTTCTGGAACTTTCCTTTTCCCTAGCCTTGTTGCGTGGCGTACCTCACTCTCAGACTGAGGTGGTGGCTTCCAAGTGGCATCTAGATCATCAGAAGGGGGGCTTGAAGAAGAAGTTGATGAACTAACCCTCCTTTTCCTTGCTGGGGATATGGAAGACAATGGATCTACTGAAAGAGTGGCTTGCTCTTCTTCTTCCTCTGCATGAAGCTCGATTTCCTGAACTGCCCCTACTTCGGGAGGAACAACTACTATTGTGGGTGGTGGTTGCGGCTGTTGTTGCGGCTGTTGTTGCGGCTGTTGTTGAGGCTGTTGTTGCGGCAGTTGTTGCGTCTGTTGTTGCGGCTTTTGCTGCAGCTGTTGTTGCGGCTGTTGTTGTGGCTGTTGTTGCCCACTTATCTGCTGAGTTTCCTCCTGCGTTGATTGGGTACTACTTGCGATAACGATAACTCAATTTCAACATCACTGCTCGTTGGCGTTTGCAAAATTAGACTGGCTACATCTGCGACACACATGGGCTTGGGCCTAGGTTGGTGGGGTGGGCCAACTGATGCGGAGGTGCTGCTCCCAGCTTGCTCCCCGGACACCGCTGCTGCAGGCTTAATTTTTTTTTCCCAAAAAACATGGGCGGCACACCAGTCTTGGTAAGTGCCACTTCTTCCTTCTTCTGTTCCTACTTCTCACTGGCAACTTTCTAGGTACTGGAGGACCTGGTACCTTTCTTTGGGGCCATCTTCGTCAGATGTCAGCAGGACACAGTTGCACGAGTTGCAGAGATGTCTGTGGTCACATGTCATGTGACGTGACGTCGTGCGCAGCAGGACTTCTGTCTGGCAGTACAACGGGTGATGATGATGACACCTCCTCCTTAGTCTTTTGTGCACCTAAAAGCAAAGAAGCCAGAAGAACATCAGTGAAATGTTGCATTTGTTGTTGTGGTTCAATTACTACTAGTACAAACAAACAAATATAATATATAACTTAGTGTGTGGTGGTCACACTTGTTAGTGTTATAACTTATATTATTAAATTGTATTAACTCAGTTATTACAAAAAACAAAACAACAGTGTAGCCATTTGTGAGACTTTGACAACAAGGGCTTTCATGGTCTACTGTGTACACTCAGGAAGGATAGGAAAGAAGAAGAACAAAAACAAAAATACAAATGTAATGGAAGTGGAACCTGTTTGGCATTAATTTGCGCATCACGTCATTCAGGGAGCTGCAGCTGGCAAAGGGGATGGAAGCAGTAAGCCAAGAGGAACAAAGGAAAGACATGCAGGCCTATATGGCAAAAGCAGCACACTACTAAACTACCACCACAAAATGGCCACCAGCCACATGGTCACTCACAGTCACAACAAGCAGGAGGCCTGGAAAACAATGAACTCTAGCAGGCCTATAATGGCCAGGCAAATGAGGCATGCTAAACAACACAGCTTTAATGCAAAAATGCACAAACAAAAATCCACAGGGCTAAACAAGGTTTGCGAATTACACAACAACAACCACACCACACACACACATCCAACAAAGGCATTTATTTAACACACACCAAAAAAGTGAAATACCCCCCAAAAACCCATTTTGCAATTCAATCCAATGCCATCCATGCCCTAAATGATGTTTAAATTCAATAGACACCACAGAGACAGTTGTTTCATGCACCCATGAGTAGCTCTGGGCCTACTGGCTGAAAGGCCTATATTGACAGACTAGGCCACAAGCTTGCAGGCCTATGGCAAAAGCACACTAGCTGGCTCCACAAAATGGCCACCAGCCACATGGCCAGGCCACCCACAACAACAAGAAAGGGAAGACAGACAATGCAGGCCTATGGCAAAAGCACACTGCCTGTCTTCACAAAATGGCCGCCAGCCACATGGCCAGGCCACAACAACAAGAAGCATAGGCCAAAGGAACAAAGGAAAGACATGCAGTCCTATATGGCAAAAGCAGCACACTACTAAACTACCACCACAAAATGGCCACCAGCCACATGATCACTCACAGTCACAACACGCAGGAGGCCTGGAAAACAATGAACTCAAGCAGGCCTATAATGGCCAGGCAAAGGAGGCATGCTAAACAACTCAGCTTTAATGCAAAAATGCAAAAAACGAAAATCCACAGGGCTAAACAAGGTTTGCAAGTTACACAACAACAACCACACCACACACACACACATCCAACAAAGGCATTTATTTAACACACACCAAAAAAGTGAAATACCCTCCAAAAAACCCATTTTGCAATTCAATACAATGCCATCCATGCCCTAAATGATGTTTAAATTCAACAGACACCACAGAGACAGTTGTTTCATGCACCCATGGGTAGCTCTGGGCCTACTGGCTGAAAGGCCTATATTGGCAGACTAGGCCACAAGCTTGCAAGCCTATGGCAAAAGCACACTGGCTGGCTCCACAAAATGGCCGCCAGCCACATGGCCAGGCCACCCACAACAACAAGAAAGGGAAGACAGACAATGCAGGCCTATGGCAAAAGCACACTGCCTGGCTTCACAAAATGGCCACCAGCCACATGGCCAGGCCACAACAACAAAAAGCATAGGCCATGAGGAACAAAGGAAAGACATACAATCCTATATGGCAAAAGCAGCACACTACTAAACTACCACCACAAAATGGCCACCAGCCACATGGTCACTCACAGTCACAACAAGCAGGAGGCCTGGAAAACAATGAACTCAAGCAGGCCTATAATGGCCAGGCAAAGGAAGCATGCTAAACAACACAGCTTTAATGCAAAAATGAAAATCTACAGGGCGAAACAAGGTTTGCAAGTTACAAAACAACCACACCACACACATCCAACAAAGGCATTTATTTAACACACACCAAAAAAGTGAAATACCCCCAAAAAACACATTTTGCAATTCAATCCAATGCCATCCATTCCCTAAATAATGTTTAAATTCAACAGACACCACAGAGACAGTTGTTTCATGCACCCATGAGTAGCTCTGGGCCTACTGGCTACCCACTATAAATTTAAAAAAAAACTGATGAAAAGTACAACAAATTGTAGTTGCCACTTGCAATGCCCCAATCAAACAAACAATTAATTACATACAACAGGGACAACCCTAGGACCTGAACCAGGGGTAATTAACAGTATAGTCCAAACAATGGGTCAAGTACACCACTTGGGAAAAGAGAAAACATTTTTTTTAAAATACCTCACAATCTAGAATAAAGATCAAGAAAAAGAGAAAATATGCTACCCAAATATTGGGCTTCTAATACACACAATACCCATGTACCGATAATCTTTTCAATTTTCAGAAATACATTTTAATGTTATCAAAAGAAGAACATATTTAGATACAATAATCGGGGTGCTCATACAGTTACACAGACGGTGTTATGATTGTGAACATTGACAGGTGTAAACAAATAGTGGCTGAGGAAAAATCACAAAAACAGATTTCTAAACAAAACAGAAATACACAACAAAACAATGGTATCCTCATTCATTGAAGCCACATTATTGGCGTCGACGACGTTTCAACCCTATAAATGGTTCGAGGGTCATCATCAGGACAAAAATATCAATTGGAAGAGCGTCCACTCAGTCTACATGAAGAGGAAATCAACATGGAAGATGTATGAGACACAAATGCATTCATAGCCTCAATACATGAGGGTAGATATGTAACCTGCTGTAATATCAGAAAAATTCGCAAGAAGTATAATCACATTCTTAGAATATAAGAGATGAAAACCAGATATGGGCTATCAGAGTGCAGTCATCTAATGTCCTTGCATAATAAGTCAGCAGTCATGCTGGGTCAGGGGATCCCGGTCGATACGTTCAATTACGTGTTTGATGTTGACCCGTTCGTCCCACCAGCATGCCGGCTATCCTAAACTCCTCGGCGTAAATTCCAATCAAACAAACAACACCAATTCTCCAACATACTTGTAAAATCTCAAATCCAAAAGTCCTCAAATCCAATGATATATGATGCAGCAGACAAAAAGAGTGATCCTTCCAGCTCCAAATCCAAATGAAAAGTGAACAGGACATGGACAAAGCACTGGGAGGAGCCTGCTGGACAGGAACAGGAAGTTGGAGACTCTGGGGCACTTCCTTCCCCTTAAAAAAATTAATAAAAAAAGAAAAAGGACTCCTTACACAAAAACGTACAGGCAAATGTCAATCTGAGGAGTTTTTTTCATCCAAATCATCATTTTCGAGAAGGTTTTATGCTGCTCGAGATTGCAATTTCTGCATGTTCGGCATCGCGAGCTTCACCGAACTTCCGCCAGATGTCCGATGGCGCGTCCGAATGACGTGTTCACGATCCACACTCTTGCGGGATCGTGCGGCCGGCTACCAAAATCTCATGGTGCACGCGAACGGATAGGAAATCTCATCGGCAAATGCAGGGATCCCGGTAAGTTGCTACAGTGCGCACGAAAACGCATTTCAAAAGCGCAGACAAGGAAACAACTCAGCTACGCCGCTGATCGCGGAGTTTTCGGTAACTCTGCGTTCTACGAGGAACGCGGAGTTGCCGAAAATCTGCAAACTCCGCGAGTGGAGCTGTTTTTAACGCCCAGGGTTACCAACTACTTGGAGTCCTCACTCAAGCTGATGACCTTTAATCTGGAGGAAATATGATTTGCCCTGGTCAAATGTAGTCATTCTAAAGCCCCACGACCAGATGGGGCCCCTATTGATTTCTTTTTAGAATACCAAGATCTATGGCCCCTCTGTTAATTAATTTATTCAATAAAATCTCCAAGAGAGTCCCGCCCCATCTTGGCGAACAAGTATTATAGTCCCATTTTATAAAAAAGGGGATAAATCCAGTCCTCAGAACTATTGGCCCTTTTCCCTTCTGGACTCCACTGCCAAACACCTGGAACGGGTCCTACTGAACAGGGGCAACAGAAGACTGAGCAAGAGAAAATAATATCTTGATGCCATCCCAATATGGATTTCAGAAGGGCAGAGGTACAATTGACCAATGCCTAAACCTAAGCCTGATTATCTCTAAATACACCAGAGCAAAGAGAGGGAATATATATATGGCCTTTATGGACGTCTCGGTGGCTTTATACTGCGTAGCCCACCCAAAACTGTGGGCAACCATTGCTGAGATGGGCATAAACCCCAGGCTGATTACCCTTATACGCCAAATGTACTCACAGGCGACGGGGTCTGTCCGCTACGGAAGGGATGGGGAATGCACCAGACCCTTTAAGATCGTGAGAGGAGTCAGGCAAGGCTGCGTTCTTGCCCCATTCTTATTCTCAATCTATACAAATGGGGTGGAAGCCGCCCTGAAAAGGTGTACGCCTGATGTCTCATCTTTTCTCTCAGGTTCATTACCAATCCTGGCCTATGCAGATGATGCTGTCCTGATAGCAAGGACAAGCGTAGCACTCCATTGAAGAGGGATGTTCCTGTGTTCCCTCTGGCAAGTTACAGAGAGTCACTCAGCATATAGTGCTTTAGTCGGTGCTCCATTTGCATTCATCAGAACCAGCTGTGCTTCGCGATCACATGCTGTACCCAGCCATCGGCCCTCCCTCTTTGGAATGGTGCATCATGGCCACAGTCCTTGCTCTTCACGGCGGTCCCCTCTGGCACATGTGGTTGCCAATTTTGGGCAGCACACAGATCTACTTGCCAGGATCTCCCACTGGACCTTGCTCCTTAGAGACACTATCTTTTACCTCACAGGGTCTTTTGAGCTTGGCAGGCAGATGCTGGTGCTGTCGCTCCAGACTCATGGGCAGGATGTTTTTATGTTCCTAGGTAATGTCCCCTCACCCAGCTGGGAGATTAGAAGAACTTGAGCCCCATTCCTGTTCACACAAAGCGGACACCTTATTGAGCTTCTCCACATGGTGGTATAGCCACCGCCGGCTGCTTGACAGTTGACAATTTGGGAGACTCTAACTCCCCTTTTTATAATCCATTTCCAGACACAGATGTGATTTTGTATCTCATGCATTAAAGCTTGTGTTGCAGTTGGTGCCTTCTTTGAAGTGCCCACTTTACTGTCCTGCCCTTTGCCTAGGAATCAGTTTGTCACTGCTGGAGTGACTGCAACCAAGATAATACCAAAATGCAAGCCATTAAAGTTACTGGTAGATGACACCGGAATGTAAGTTTCCCTGATGGGTTACATGGGCCCCTGGCCCTACTCTTTATGATTCCGTTATCAGCCCCATCTCCTTCCCGAGATATGCCCAGGCCCCACTGACCAGTGACCTTTCCAGAATCACTTTTGAAGTGCATTGGCTCTCACTTTCTCCAGTATGTGCCTCACCCAGCTCTCAGGAATGTGGCAATGCACAAATCTGTATAAGAGACTCTTCCACCTCCAAATGGCTTTACAAGGACATGAGTTTCCAGTATGCAACTCGGAGGCTTCCATGTATTGTACCTCTCACAGGCACACATACATCACAGCACACACATGCAAACACACCCTTGCTGCATACCGCTTCTTGTTAAGATGATGTAGGCCAAGGGTGAGTTAAGCACACAGCAGCTGAACTTTACATGAGTGGGCCGGTAGGCCCCACTACAATGACACATGTAAAAAGGCCTGTTCACACTACTCATCATAATTACAAAAGCTCAGTATGCTGCCACCAATGCGCTTGTGCTACTTAACACTTTTATAAGGGCACCACCAGCTCTTTACCAGTGTGAGGGTAGTGCTTTGGGCACCCTTACCAGTCCAACAAGACTACAGTCCATGAGACAGGCGCAGATCTTGGCACACATGCATGATCTGTATTTGCCTATGATCAAAGGTCAGCACTAGGGATCCAGATATTGTTGAAGCTGGGGCACTCAGGGCAGGAGTACAAACCCATTGAATGCAATGGACTTTTCAGTCCCAACAATCACCTCATAGAACTCTTAATATGGCGATTTGCTGCATGCAGGAAACCATCTAATAATGGTTTTACTAACAATATTTTACCAACCCTTTCAAAGATGGCTGTCTATGCATCCCATACATATGCATGAATGCACGTGCATAGGTGGATATCTTGGAATGGTATAAAGATGACATTTGTAAGAATAGCAGTGGCTAATACAGTGCGTGCACAGGATGTGGCAAACTGAAAGCAGCGGGGCAGGCCTGGTATTTTGAGCAGCTGCTGACCCTATGCAAAATATACAAATAAATTGTTAAATAAGTAATGTTCTTTTAAAAAGAAGAGGACTTACTGGGCCACCAGTTGCTGGCACAGAAGGGAACTACTATTTTCAGCGGATGAGCATATTGTAAACAGGCAAAATGCCTTCATGTAGAGTGAGGGATGCCAGTGGCTGAAGTGACCTTACCCAATGACCTTTGCTGTATGATGTGAGGCACAGAACCAGTATGAATGTACTACCACAGACCAAATGATGAAAAGGGCTGACTGAAAGTCCCTCTAATTATATATATTCATGTATTTGTTATGAATTTCTTTTTAGAAGAACAAAAGGTCTTGACTAACTCAAGCCTTGAAATTGTGAGGAGGTGACATTAGGAAGGGTGTCCAAAAATTGTTCAAGAGCATGTTAAGAGGTCTCCCCCCCTGTCATATTTTTGATGAAAAATGCAAACATAAATACCTTTGAAACATTAATGTTATTTTGCAACTCAAAATTTAAAGTCAAAGGGATTACAGGTAATCGCCATTTTCAAACTACTATAATGAGGCTTCTACTGCATCTTGTGTGAAAATGATGGCTTTGTTGAAACTGATAATAATGGCTAATTCTATAATGATTATGCTAGTCATTGTTTTTTTAGAATTAAATTTTTATATAGTGCTTTTTGTCTTTAAGCATACCGTGATACTACAGAGTGTGCTGCCATAGTTCCAAAACAGAGGACAGACTGCAGGTATCCGGGCATGGGACCCGATGAGTGCAAGAAGAGAAACTGCTGCTATGATTCATCAATACTTGGTGTCAAATGGTGCTTTTACACTCTGAATCACTGAATGGAGGTAATGCAGTACTCCCATTTTCATACAGGAATGTATCAGAAAGCTAGACCTAGAGCCAATTTTCTGCACCTCTGTAGCGCGAATGAGCATACTCTTTTGCAACATGATGGACATAAAGAAAATTTGTGAAAACATCCACTATTATCAGGGATTATGCTCTTTTTTAATGTTATTCAGGTGCGTAAGAAAGATAGTGTCTCTATAGACATTATTGTAATGAGCAATAAAACCTAAATACTTAAATACTGTTCAAAAGAGTGTTCATCATTGTTTACCTTGATCAGATGTACCTGTTAAATATTGAATCTGACATGGACTTTTAAGTCAACATCATATCTATGCTTTAGCCACTGATTAGGCATGTCTGTAAAAATACCTAACACATATTCTTGAAATTAGCAGAATGGAGTACATCATTACAACACTTGCAATCATTCTGCTACTTGAACGGTTTGTAAGTCAGTCAACAATAGATTATACATTCTACAATAATGTATAATGCCTCAGAACATTCACTGAATTTCTAAAAATAAATATCCGTACCTTACAATTCTTCAGATTCTTCAGATTATATCAAAATTGTCAATAGCATTGCATGACAACTCTTTAATGTCAGCATGTGCACATAAATCTGCAGGTGAATAATGTATTGTAAACAAATGTTTTCTCAAATTTTGGTAACAGGACTTATGGATTTAAGCCACAACCTATTTGTTATTTATGTCTGCAACTCACACTAGTTGCACTGAGTCTCTACCTTGGTTAAACGAAGTACTGTTTAATCTCAAAAATGTGCAAGCAGTTAAACTGTGCACCATATAAATTTTACCATACAGAATCAAATCAGACTTGTCTCCAGGACTACGCTATTTATATTTCATAGATACACACATATAAATACAGTGAATGTGTGCTGTAAATGATGGCAGGCCCTTTACTAATTACATTTCTAAAATGACTGAGCATTTTATAGAGTAATTTGAGGAGAAGTAGCTTGCATGATCTCATTAATGATGTCATGAATGATGTAATTTTGCATGCAATGAGTGATGTAATGTGTGAGGTCATAAGTAGTGCATGACGGGACGAAAGATATAGTTAACTCACTGAACTATAACTGGCGAATTTCAGTGTTTTTTTTATTTTATAAGCATTAGTTTCTAAGTCATTTTAACACCTAACTATAATATTACTGTAACCTTTATTTTTTTGGTGAATGTCTATGGTTACTTTAATTTAAGCTAACATCTTATTACCATACCTAACCTTTGAGTTTTCAGTGACTGTCTGGGGTTTCCTTAATGTTAGGGCAGATCTGTGCAATACCGAATCTCAAAGCAGAAATTGACACAAAAAGTTTCTAAATTCCTGCTTTTACATTTAGATAGGAGAAGTACACTGTAACATATCTCTAGGGGCTTGAGGGACACTACTTGGAAGGGGGATAGGACTCACTCCAGCAAAGGCCAGCAACAAGGTCCTGGGCAGTTCCAGTTGCGACTGGTCAGCTGGGCAGTTGCAGAGGGAGGCCTTTGGAAGCCTCTTCTGTCCCCATAACTCAAGCAGGAGGTCAGTCAACTGACATTTGGAGACACTTTTGGGATCCTGAGTTCAATTCAAACAGGTCCAGTCTTCCTTCAGGGTCCTCAGAGAGGAGGGCAGTCATTCTTCTGAGTCTTCACAGGTCCAGGAGTGTTTTGACTTCAGGGTTCTGGGGTTGCTGGGTGGGGGGCAATCCTTAGTCTACTGTCATAACTGGTTATGGCCAGCTCTCCCCTCTTCCCTGGGTTTAGTTCCAGTCTGTCCAGTGAAACAAAAGGCTGGGGCCCGGCATGGTCTGAGGTCCCTTTTTGGGTTCTGGGGCTGGTCCCTTTGAAGTGTATCCAAGGCAGGGTAGAGGTCCTCCTCAGCTATCCTGTGAGGAAGACCCAATCCCCTATACACTCAGGCCCTTTGTCCAGTGTCTGGTTCCAATACACATTTGCCAGTGGGGGAGCCAACAGCCCAGGGGTGGCTGCCACTCAGAGAAAGGCCGTATAAACTTTAGGCAGGGAAATGCCAACTTCCTAAATGTGTAATTTGCAGAATAACAATTTAAAATATGACTTTACTATTAAAGAGGATTTTGACCTGTTCCCACACTGAATTTATCAATTATGAAAAGTAACAAGCAATCATGCAGAAATTTAAAAACGGGGAAGTGGGAAATGTTAAAACACAAATCAGGGAAATGCATTTTCTCCATTGGCTTATCTTGAGGTAGACACTATTTTAGGCAGGAAACACCTAAAATAAAGCCATTTGTTGCTTTAAAAAATTGAGTGTCCCATCTGAGTTGGGTGTATTGGCATATATGAACAAGGTAAACAAGTGCTAGTCTATGGGAGGCCAGCCACGCCACAGTGAAAAAATGACTTTGGAGACTTTTCATACCAGGACATTTAAAATATTAAATACACATGTCCTGCTATTTAAATATCATCCACCCTACCCTATTGGCATTTTGGGCCTACCTTAGGGATAACTCATAAGTACTAAAAAGCAAAGTTTTGCCTAGGCAAAGGGGTTATTTTGGCAAGCCAAAATAGCAGTTTAAAACTGCCCTGCAGGCTGCAATCGCAGGCCTGAGACAAGTTTTAGGGAGCTACTTTGGTGGGTGCCACAATGTGTGCTGCGGGCCACTGGTAGCATTTAATTTACAGGCCCTTGGTACAGGTTGTACCATACACTAGGGATTTATAAGTAAATTAAATATTTCAATCATGTATATGCCAATTTTACCATGTCTATAGGAAAGATCACACACACTTAACCACTAGTTGGCAGGGGCAAAGTGTACAGAGTCCTAATGCCAACAAAAATGATTTCAGCTCCTGAAGGCAAAAACATGGGATGATCCTGCCAAAAGGACAAATTTCCAACAATCTTGATGGAATCAAAACTGTAAAACCTAAAGCATTTCTTTGAGAAATGAACACCATCTTTTTTTCTCATAGAGTTTATGGTTAATGGCCTAGAAACCAAAAATGAGAACACATTTTCTGAGTTCTCCAATAGCGACAAAGGGGTTTTAAACTAGTTGCCATTCTTTTGTTTTGTATCCAATTGATCATTTGTTGCACGAGTTACTTATGCATTTTGCACTCTTCTATCATTGGTCTATATTTGTGCTACATGGGGGGCTGATAGTTGGGCTACATTTGGGACCCTTTTTCTTGGACAGCCATCTTGGGAGACCTTTTTGCTATCAAGCTCCCTCATTTCTTACTTTACTACAATATCCTCTGTTAGAAATGCTTTCAGTGTTACAGCTTTGATTCCATCAAAATGGCGGCCTGGTGTGCCAAACGTTTGACATAAATATAGAATGTTCTCACTCTAATTTCTCATTAGATCATTGTGATAAAGCTGCAGTTGATAAACACGGAGTCAATTGGCAGGCTTGTGTGGATGTTGAAAGTACATATTTCAGTCTGTATATAAGAATGATTTATTGAAATGAATGAGGAGGATATTTGAGAACTCCTACAAAATGGGTCCTAATTTTTGTTTCTACAGCACTAACCATAATTTCTATGACAAACCAACACAAATTTTGTTCATTTCTTAAGGAAATGTTTTAAGTTTTATGACTATGATTCAATCAAAATGGCTTCAGGTGTGCCACACATTTGTCAAAATAAAATAATGTTAGCTCACTAGTTGTTCATTAGAACACTGAGGGTGGCTGCAGTAGAACATTGGAGAATCAACTGAGTGGCTGCTGTTGCACATGTTTTACACAGAATACCAGGATTTATTTTCACATGGCTGAGGAAGGTAGTGTGAATTTACAGAGAATATGGTCTCATTTCAGATTCTGGATCACCTCTCACAACCTCTATGAGAAAATCATGAGTGAAAACAGTTTTCTCTCAAACATGATTCATCAAATCCCAGCAAACAATTAGAATTTTACCCATAGTAAAATCATACTTCACTGACATACATCACTGACGGCTCACAAACCCATAGTATATTTGTTCACTCTTGTGTGCGCTGTCTAACTCAGACGGGGAGCAGTGTAGTCCTGATACAAACTTTGGTGCTCCCCGATAGACCCAACTTCTTGTGGGGAACCAATTACACTCAAACACAATGGACTCCAATGAGGACAGAGAACAAGATCTCAAGTTAAAGATTTACTTCAAAATGTATCCATGTACAAGGCACAACTGTATGTTAGTCAAATGGAAATCCACAATAAATTAACTAAAAAGAAACATTTACAATAGAATACATGAAAGGATTTTCTTACTACTAAATTGCAAAGGATTCTCAGTTTACATCATCTACTACATGGGGACACAATGGTTACATAGTATAATGTTCATTCTGAGATATCTAAGTTCAACCTTGGGAAAAGTACAATTCACTTAGATCATTCAATAAAGTCTTTAGCTTACTTCGTGGAGCCTGGCAAATGTTTATCCTAGCAGAGAATGACACAGCAAGTTATTCATGTGGTGTAGTGTAACGTCACATTAAAGATGCATGACAGACACTGAGTTAGCCTGATTCAGAAAAAGCAGATTTGTACAGTTTTTGATAGTTTTAGATAGGGAATTTTACATTTCGGCTGCATCATCACAATTTCTAAAATTAGCATGGTACCACCAACAAATGAGTTATATTGTGATTAAAATCTTTTATCATCCTATATATGCGCTCCTTTTTAAGACCCTCAAAAACAGGCTTTCCTTACAATGCATTTCTATAGGGACATGTCCTTGAGTCATGTAATGGCTGCCACAACATGTTGTCAATCGTCTGGCCAGCCAATAAAGGGGGAGGGTGCCTTTTGGACACCACCACAGGCCCACTGGGGTCATGGTTTGCTCATCCTTCCCTTTTATATATTTGTTTAATTTATTTTCAGGACAAGGGACCATGTTGCACGTGACCAACCAATCAGATTGATATATATATATGTTCTTATAGAATTGTTTTCTAACTGGTTAGGGGGTGTCAATGAGTCACTCCACCCACTGGTTACTGAGTTCTACCCACCCACTGTTCATCAGAACACATCTGGACCTGAATAAGAACGATAGAGGACTGGACATGCAGTCTGTCCAAGTTCAGGTGGTGTAATGCCTTTCTTCTGATGACCCTTATTTTGACGGGCTGTCAGAGGAAGCTTTCCATTGACTCCTGCTAACTTGGGTGCATCATGCGTACATCCAGAAAGCCATTTGACTACCCCGTTAATATAGAGGCTAAAGAGAGTTGGGGCAAGTATGCATCCCCGCTTTACTCCCCGTCTGATGGGGATCCTATCAGTTAGATAACCACCAATATTTTGCCTCACCCTTGCAAAAGTATTAGTATGAAGGACTCTTAAGATTCAAAGAAGATCTCCAGGTATCCCATATGCATCCAGTACCTTCCATATGCTATCTCTTGGTACCAGGTCGAAGGCCGATCTCAGGTCAATAAATGCAACATATAAGTGATCCCTCTTCAAGGTGACATGCTTCGGCACAGTATCATGAAGCAAAGGACCCGTTCGAGGGTGTTGACATTTTTCCTAAAGCCTGCCTGCGTGTTCTCTAAGATGTGTTTATCAGAGGCCCACATTTGTAACCTTGCCAGGATTTGCCTGCAGAATATTTTTAGGCTGTTAATCCAATTGATGTATGGGTCTATAGTTGGAGGTCTAGTCTCTATTTCCTTTTTTAAAGATTGGGATTATGGCAGCACCAAGCCAGGTCGGTGGAATATTATTTCCTGTCATAATGTCATTGCTCAGAAGATTGACGTAAGGGACCCACACTTCAGGATGTGACAGAAATAAATCACCAGGGATACCATCCAGCCCAGGAGCCTTTTCTTTCTTCATTTGTTTTAGGGCCTTCACTGTTTCAATCAGAGTAAAATATGAGGACTCCCTCTTTGTGGTGTCCCCTCCCCCTTCAATAGCTACTAAGGGGCCTATTCCGATCTCGCTTGGTAAGCCCTCCGTATGAATCGGGCCTGGAGGGCTTTCCAAGCGAGATGCGCTGTGCGAGTCCAACCGAGCGAGTACGATGCAACTGCATGGTTACGGACTCGGTTCGGCCGGACTCCCATAGCACTCTATGGGAGCTTGTGTACGGACGCTTGCACAGGCTCCCATTGCAAAAAAGCGGTGGGTGGGGAAAAGCGTACACACTGTGGCGGGCACCCCATTTTGCCCGCCACACTGTGCATGCTTGGATAGGGGGGACCCATACGCACCCCTCTGTGAACGATTCGGAGTGCTCCAGGTGAAGGGGGGCCTGCTCTGGCCCCCCAAAGTCCGATTCCGACAGCTGCTTACACTCGCTGAGACTGAGTCACTACAGCTGTCCGAATCGTGCTTCGTACTCGCACGTTCGGAATCTGGCTCCATTGCACTGCACGATTTGACTCCGTACGAGTCGGACGGATAGATTTGGGTTCGTAAACGATTCGGTAGGTGTGGACGCAATCTTCACATCGTACTTGGTTGTTTGTAACGGGGGACGATTCGGACGGAAAGATAGGCTCCGAATCGGATTTGCTCTTTACGAATCCTATTTGGAGGCTTGCCTTAAGAGATCGGAATCTGCCCCTAAATGTACTTGCTCCAGTAAGATCCCCCCGCCTTGTTCTTATCCTGGTACTCTTCTTGACCCCATTCACTATAGAGAGCCCTAAAATATGCAACCCACTTATCTGGCTGCACTACAGTTTCTAAGTGATTGTCAATTTCCCGTGTGGGAATTGTCACTAACTTCCAGAAAGCCTTCATGTTCTTATTCTTGAGTATATTAGTGAGTTCCGTCCACTGGTCTGCCTACCAGCTCCTTTTTGCTTTTGTCAAGATGTTTTTATAACTTTTCCTAGAAGAAATTAATTCTGTCTGACCACCTTTCCTTATAGCCTCTAATAGGCAGCTTTTTGCAAGACAACATTCTTTACTGAACCAGCTCGGTGTGGATTTTTGAAGAAGGCTCCCCTTTTACCAACTTTTTCAAAGAGGGCCTCAATTGATTCATTATTTGGCAATGCACAGTGACAATTTCTGACTTAAGCATTTCTATATTTGCCATTGAAGACAAATTTCCCACAAATGTCTCCTACATTAGTGTTTGTATATCAGAGTTAGCCCACACATCTGCCTAGTTACCATTCATCCTGTTATTAACTATCTCAACAGAGTTTTTAAAGATAACAGATGGCAAAATTAAACTCATAAAAATAGAATTTGAGAATTTGGCACTAAGAGCTTGATTGTCACTGTCGATCTTGGGATTACAATCATATCCATAAGAAAAAAGGCCCCCCTAATTACTTTTAGGTCCAAGAGGAGGGGGGAAAAAGGGAAATAACTAATACAAAGTACCTCTCTTCTGACCTATATTGCTTTCAATGTGACCTATTCAGGTTCTGACATGCCATCAAACCCACCATTAATCTACATCACATCAAAATAAGGCAAAGTCATTTATTCTTTCTTTTATTGCATCTCTAATATATTTTCTTTAAATATTAAAAAAGCTTTTTATATAAATGTTTTCATTTTTGTCTTTTTTGTATACAACTAATTGAAAAAATACATACATATATACATATTTATCATTGTGTATTCATAGCAATGGCGCCAAAAAACTTGCTAGCACAAAGTAATTACTTTAAACACAAATGTTTATAACCCCACAGCAACCTACACCAATTCATTCTCACCACACAGACTCATTCATTCAATAAACAGTCAGACTATTAAAACCACAAGAGAATCAACCCTATGAGGGGTCCAAATTTATTCTGGAGACGACAGTTTGTGCTAATCCAAGACATAGGCAGCTTCTAATGGAACTGTCTCTCAGGGACCACTTCTCAGAGGTGATATTGGTCTGGTCAACGCGCGTTTCAGTGGACAAGCCACCTTCTTCAGGACCAATGTATAAAAAGGGAATCGTTAACCCAAAAGTTCCATTAGAAGCTGCCTATGTCTTGGATTAGCACAAACTGTCGTCTCCAGAATAAATTTGGACCCCTCATAGGGTTGAATCTCTTGTGGTTTTAATAGTATGACTGTTTATTGTATGAATGAGTCTGTGTGGTGAGAATGAATTGGTGTAGGTTGCTGTGGGGTTATTAACATTTGTGTTTAAAGTAATTACTTTGTGCTAGCAAGTTTGTTGGCGCCATTGCTATGAATATACAATGATAAATATGTATATATGTATGTATTTTTTCAATTAATTGTATACAAAAAGACAAAAATTAAAAAATGTATATAAAAAGCTTTTTTAATATTTAAAGAAAATATATTAGAGATGCAATAAAAGAAGAATAAATTACTCTGCCTTATTTTGGTGTGTTGTAGATTAATGGTGGGTTTGATGGCATGTCAGAACCTGAATAGGTCACATTGAAAGCAATATAGGTCAGAATTGATGTACTTTGTATTAATTACAATCATATCCACCAGGAAAGGCCAAAGTGCCTGATCCAGCAGTATGTAGTCACTATTACTAATAATAGGGCCTCTTTGGAAACTTGGACGGGGGTGTCCAATCTAGTGTTGCCATTAACTATCCTTAGGCCATGTTCTATAATTAAATCTTCCAGCTGCACTGCCACCACAGTCAGTTCCATTGCAGCTTGCTTAGGGGCCCTTGACCTAGTTGATCAAAAATTTGCAGTTATTGGTCTAAAGTCATTTGATTAATAGTTAGACTCGTGTTGCAATCTACTGCAATGAGTTTTAAGGCATTTCGATGTAAATGTTTCAACATGTCTGAGAGATGGTCCGCTATAGGGGATTGGGTATTTGGAGGTACTGATCTGACGTAAATATTGATAAGAGCAATATATCTCACCCCATGTGGAGTATTTATTTTAATTTCTAGCCCCAATAAATCACTACTATTTGATGGAACTACTTTCGCTGTTGGAAAAAGATCCAACCTTAGCCAGATCAGTAATCCTCCTGAGGCTCTTTCAGACCTAGATGGTACTGCTTCTGAATACCGGGAGCCATGGCCCAAGTCGCCTGTAGGAGAATAATATGATGTTGGTCAATAACCTTCCCCATACAGTGTCTGAGAGCTTCGCTCCAACTCCTGCCAGATTCCAAGACATTAACCTTACAAAATGTCCTCTAGTCACCCCTCTTTCTACATTATACAAACGTAAAGTACAAGCCTGGCCTTCAAATCCATTGACATCTTTCTCAACTAACATGTAGTTACTCTGTGTTCCCCCTCTGACTTCTCTGATGGAGACAGTATCAGTCAGATCCCTAGACTAGCTTGAGAATAGTTTAAGGTAACTGGTGATGTTTCAGCCGTGCAGGCAAGACAGTCCCAATTAACACCCTCACAACTATTTTGAGACAATATTTAACTTTTCTTCATAGATAAAATAAACAGCATTAGGGCTTGAATTATAAAAGACTCTCTTCCTCATTCAGAGGATGCTACTCTGGAAGCCCCCAGGGTTGGAATGGGGCAACAATAAGGCCTGGACACCAAAATAAAAGTGGCCCCCATCAGCAAATGAGAAAGCTAAATAAAGTGGCTTACATTTACAAATCAGGCCAGTTTTGAACTTGTATAGACACTCCATATGGGTATTTTGCAAGGTATGGGAGACTGCATGCTTTTGTGTTTGCTGCAGGCAATGCTTGTGACTAATATCTAAGGGAGGGCGGAATTTGCGTAGTCGCGTTACGCAAATCTCCGCGAAATTGCTAAAAATTTCCGCGAGCACGCGGAGATTCCGCAAAATCACGGAATTGCTGGTCCCGTCCGTTCGCGATGTGTTTTTGCGTGCTCGCGGGGAAATATATCGCTAACTTGCCCATGCGGTCGCTAACGGGCGTGGCCATCTTGTTTTCACTTGTCCCGCCCGCTCGCGATGGTATTTCCTGTTCCGGGTCGCGTATTGCATGCTCCCGCCCGCTCGCGATGCTTATTTCCAGTTCCGGGTCGCGTATTGCATGCTCCCGCCCGTTCGCGATAAGGGTTTCCTGTTCGGGAACGCGCATTACGTGTTCGCGACGCTTTTGCGTGCTCGGGGGGGAAATATCGCGCAAACTTGCCCATGCGGTCGCAATGGGCGCGACCATCTTGTTTTTCAGTCTATTGCTATGGTTCTGGGCCTGCTTTTCAATCCTCCCTCTATCTTTTCAATCCTTTGTTTCTGTAAACTTTTTTGGGTCTTTTTTATTTATTATCTATCTCTCTATTTTCCTGATTCTATATTTTGAGTTTTTTTCTACTTTTTGTGTGTTTTTAACTACTTTTTCACACTTTTTCTATTACCTGCTTTTTCATTTCTTTTACTTACTTTTTTTAATTCCTACCTTTTCTTTTCCGTCCCCCGCCTACCCAGAACCATGGCAAAGGGCCACAGCCACAGGGCTCGTAGTCGTAGCCAGAGCCGCGACCGCCTTCCTTGCGGAAGGCGGCGCCAAAGAGGGTGCAGGCACGGGCCTTATTTAATGAGTCGGAGGTGGCCGCTCTGTTTTTTTGTTCAGCGCCACCTCCCCTTAACTCCTGGCAGCAGGCCTGGGTCCGGGTACGGGCTCCGGGAGCGTCGGCAGCGGTGGGGCAAGGTGCGTCGGGCAGTGTTTCGCTGCTCTGGTGTCCGGCGCACCAATAATCAGCTGACGCACCGGTGGTCCGATATTCTGGACCGGGAGCAGGACCTGCTGGACCTGCTAGGAGTGGAGGTCCCGGGGCTTGGTGAGTAGCTATTTAATATTACTACTTTGTGTTCTGCTCTGTGTTATATATTGCGAATATATATTTTTTTCCGACCAGCAAGAATGCTGCTGCTTACATTGCAGGTAAATTACGTTTACAAATCTGTGATTGTTATGACACAGGCGCTCGGCGCTACTAATCTTACTTGTTTGCAACTTTGCGCTCGCTTGGCCTGATGATTATGTAAGAGTTTACTTTAGAGAACTTAAGTGATGTAATGCTAGAGAGAGTAGTCCTTCCTTTGTCCTCCTGCCACTAAGAAGGGATAGTGGTGGATTGATAGGTTTAGTTACTTATTAGTTGGTAATTTGTAAGTGGTGTGCGTGACGCATCCTCTGTCACATCACGTGCTGCTGAGTGCTGCTTACCCCAGTCCTTAGTAGAACCTTTTGTAGTTTGTTTAGTGAGTGTTAATAGGCTTATATCATCACTAGCAGAACATCAGCAGCAACCAGCCAACAATTTGGTGTATGCAAAAATGTATGCATGTGTCCTCCATCTATGCATTTTTGAGGACTAAAATAAATGGAAATGCAGACTTACTGAACAATTGGCCCGTCTGGATTGGAATAGGTGGGCTAGGTCAGGTGGTAGTTAGGCTTGCTAGACGGTCCGTGAATCTCGCAATACTACCAGTCGATCAGATAGGTCAATTTTATTGCAATTGTTGTTACCAAAAAGTTTTTGGTGCGTATTTTAAAATATTTTATTTATTTCACACCAAACTTTAATTTTTGTCTCTTTCTTTATGAAATCTTACATGATCAGCAGCACCCAGGGGCAAGAAGACGGGGTCGCAGGCGGTGGGCGACGAACATCAACAAGATGCCTCCCAGGCACAGGACCGCTCCTCTATCGAGGGCTCTGCTGCTGGCCCCAGTAAGTCCTCCAGTGGTTAATATTATTAATTAGATTTCCCAAACTTTTCCTGCACCTTATTTTTTCCAAACTATTATTTAGGTATACTCCTAATTCGAATTTTGACAAAATCTTCTTTGCTCTATACTATCTGTTTCTAAATTCTTGTTATCCCTGCCTCTAACTGCGTCTGCTATGACTCTCTGTACTACTACTATTAGTCTGTCTGTAGCTAAGCTTGCCCAGTTGCCCACTCTTTATTTAAAAGATTTTAAATAAAACTCATATTCACCAATAGCTATAGCCATTGAGTCCAGTCCTTTGGGTTGTCCTCTTCTACTACTTCTAGTCTTCTTATTCTTGATGCTTTTCGACAATTCCCACCAAGAAAATGCCCAACCACATTTTAGAATTTTAGATAGGTTAGGACATACTACTACTGTTGTAGGGATTCTGCACATACAGAACTTTGCACAAGAAAATAGGACGTTGGTGATGGGAGGTTGGACCTTCCTCACACCTCAATCACAAGCCACCACAATCCCCTGACCAACTAGTTATAGTGTCTCATTACTCCGAAACGCCCCCCCAAAATACCCAATGAGTAGACAACCCAGACAACATAACACTCCCAACCTCTGTCGTGGAAGCAATGCACACCCTTTTGCTCACTCTCTCGTGTAAGTCCACACCAAATACCACCGAGTCTATGTAAGTTCAAAAGGTTTATTTTTATTTCCAACTGACAAGCTCTGTACGTTGTATAATGCAGCAGCAACAGCAAAATGCATAAGATTAAAACAATAAACATTGTTACACTTAGTTAGACTTACACGTTACTTACAACTACAAGTCCATAGAAGCCAAAAGGCGAGATCATGATAACTGAACAGTGGTGGAAGAACCACCCTCCCTTGGTAGGAATCTAGTTTATATAAAATTATAAATGGAGATGTGAGAATTCTGGGGAGCCCTCACCTTAGAAGAACCTAGTACTGGTTACATCATAAGGTCTGCAAAGCTCTGGTTCTTCGTATAAGGGAATCTTCCGTCTGTAATGAGAAAAATGGTGCGCGTTAGTATAGTGCAAGCATTTCTCAGTCGTGCCAAAAAGTGCAGTTTTTTATGGATAAGCAATATGGACTAACACCAGAACTCCATAACAAAGTCGGTTGTTTTTCGACCTTGTACGCAGCGCTCAGACAGTAGCAGTATGAGCTCATGTGGGCTCAAAGGCGTCTTTCACAACAAGCTGCGAGGTAACTTGCGCAAAAATAAAAGACAGAGCTAAAATGGTTGCATGGCTCGGGGTAACTTAGCAAAGACTAGAATGACCCTAGGGACCATATAACACTACCAGTGTCTACTCTACTACCTGATTTATACTAGTGATGTATGTTGTATATGTATTATGTATGTATTAACTTTTTTTCATTCTTGCTAGTCAAAAATAGGGGAGGTGTATATGGCATCTGAAAAATGTGTAATGTTTTTCTAGGCGTACTACCGACCACCAGTACCGGGGCCAGCGGCGAAGGTGACGCGGCCGCTGAGGGTGCAGGCGATGCGGCAGTTGGAGGAGCTGCAGGGGGTGAGCCAGCAGCAGTGGCGGGCGGTGGTAAGTTATATTCCTAATCCTTACTTATTGACATTACACTCGCTGCAAGGGTGTAATGTGTACTGTACTGTTGAGACTTAAGTAAGAAGTTGTTGTGAACGGTTGAAGAAGACACCCTTTACTTAGCATTAGCAATAGCATTAGCGACGGGAGTGTACTCAGAGTAACCAATGGCCTCTTCTATCGGACTTCAACTCAGCTGTGAAATTTTTATGGAGAAGACAAAGTCTGATCAGATGACCTTGATGGATGGGTTGAACGAAAAGGGAAAGAAGGGTGGAAGGAGGAAGGACGGGCGAGATTTTATATTTATGACTGGCAGAGAAGGATACGTGGGATGCATGCATAGGTGTGTGATATGAATCAGATGCATGGGTGGTGGAATGCCTGAAACTACCACAAATGTTCGAGGCCGAGGTACTGGGAGGATAGATACATACCACAAATGTTACGTACTGTGCTTGCTAGTGCTACTGTGTCACTATATGTAGAATGAATTTGTCTGACTGCTTTGCTAAGAGTATATTTTACAATAGTCTTGTTTTTTCTTCTTGATATAGCGAGTGCGACTCCTTCCAAAGGGAAAGTGGACAGGAAGGAGTTGGCGGCCAAGGCCCGGCGCCGGAAGCTGGAGGCCATACAGGCCGAATACCAGCGGCTGGTTCTTCTGGAGGAGGAAGAGGAGGAGGAGGCGGTGGCGGCAGCAGCTGCAGCCTCCTCCAATGCCCCGGGCCCCAGACACTCCCCTAGAGTGTTACGGCGCCACCGCCTGTCAGCCGCCCGCCGCCACACAGCAAGAATCACTGCTGCCCCCTGTGGATGCAACTGCCGCGCGCTGAAGCACCGCGTGGCCCGCCTAGAGGAGCGCATCCGTGTCCTGGAGAGGCGAGCCCGCTGAGACCCCGTTTATTTATTGCCCCTTTTTATAGCTTCTTTTGGTGGGTGGGAATCGGGCGTTGGGTTTTGGACTTTTGGACATTTGTTGGACTTTTCGTTCCGGGACATGAACATTGGTTGGGGTTAGGGAGAGGGTGGGTCAGGTGTTGTGGGATTTTTTTACATAGTTTATTTTTGTTAGGGTATTAAATTACATATTTAGACTTTATACGATGTGGTTAATGTTTTGTGGGTGGGATTACTGTTTTACGTCACACGGTTTCCTTGCTGGTGCAGTGCCACAGCCAGTGTTTGGTTTAAATAATTGGCTGAGTTACTAAGACACAGACAGATGCGGTACCCCTCACTGAGGGACTTGTCCTACTAGTACTGTCAGTCTCTCCTCCTAATCTATGCATTCTGCAACTGGACTCAAATGGGTGTGTGAAATAGAATTAGTGGAAAAAAATTCTGTTATTAATTATGCCTTCCCCAAACTTCTTCTCTTACCTGTGCTTGATGTTTAACTTGGGCACGGCGATGGCTGCATGGTGATGATGGTTTTCTTTCCCAACATGCCATGGTTGTGGTGGTAGTAGTAGTAGACCCTGGCAGTTTCACTTGCAAATAAAAGAAAATGAGACAGTCAGTCGCCTGAGAGAGACTGTGGGAGGAGTAGTAGAACGAAGTACATTACGGAACTTACTGCCAAACAATAATATGCCAAAATACAAGGAAACATAATGGTTGCGGGGGTAGCCTAGTACATAGAGTTCCAAACTATAGCTGTGTCGAGTCACTCGACTAGGCCTACAGTACACCGTGACTCGACACAAGCGTAACCGTTAGTGCTGTTTCGGAGGATGACAACAAATCCAATCTATGCCGGCAATTAATGTTGATGGATTAGGTTCCTTTGGTTAAAAAAAAAAAAAAAATTAAAAATTAAAAAAATTGCAAATATACTGCTCATAGGAGGGTGGGCAAGCAGAAGATCCACGCCCTGCCTTGAAAATGCATTTATGTTGCTTTAGCCACATCCGCCCCAGCAAGTGTGTGATAAATTATTGGTGTACATTTAATTTAGTCACACCTCAATAAGTCACACAGCCCGGGGAAGAGGGTTAGGGTTTGATGAATGGTTGGGAAGGGGGTTTTGGGAAAGGTTTGACAAAGAAAAACAGTACGCATGGACAACAACAAAACACAATCTTGGCAGACAACCATATCCATAAATCAGTTAAGGGAGAAAAAGGAAATGCATGCATGATGATGATAACTTGATGGTTAATGATAGTACTTACTAACTACTACTACTAGACAATTAGACAGTACAGGGCAGCAGTATATTATGCAATTTGCCTTGCCTGTCTGCCCTCAGAGAGACCCGAATTACATTCAGTTTATGTTGTGTTGTACCGGCCCGGGCTTAAAGATAGCAAAGAAAAGCCAAAAATTGCTGTAGGGATGAATTGAATTATAAGCAGAGAGCAAACATAACAACAACAACACACAGTAGTAATGATTGAAGACCAAAAATGAATCAAATTTAAAAGATGATGAAAGTTGATACTGTTACTGTATGTTATCCTGGTTAAAATGTGGAGTTGCATCTCGGCATTCGTCTTGGTCCTCCCTTCCATGGACGCTCCGGCCATCAATCTTGGGTGACGCCACTGCCTGCCTGATGTAGATTCATTGGTAAGGTAAGTGAGAGTAGTTTGTCCCAGTGTAGCACAGGGTAAGGGCCGGCCTGTAATTGCAGATGGGAAAACAAAAGGGATATTGAAAAATCAAGTAGAAAAAAATGCCTAAATTACGGTGGAGTGCAACAAGAACAATTTCAGAGGCGGCATGGATTTGGATACATCATGTCTACTCTAGTCTGTTTCCAGCATTAACCTCCAACAACAACAGGACAGAGCAGGCCCACGGCACCCGTGACACATCCTCCATTTAGCGTACATTTTTTGACAGAGGCAGACAAAGCAGATATACAGCAACATAGCATTTTACAAATTAAGTGACTAAATCAATGCCCCGCTGTCAGTCATACCACCACACTAGACTCCACCACTACACAGACATGTAGGTCTGCAGTGGTTGTTGTTGACTTGGTTACCTTTTAATACACTCATGAAAAGCACTGAGTTATTCCATCAATCATCTCTGATCGTACTGAGTGACTGCGAAGAGATAATGTCACTGTGGTCATCATCATGGTGTGTTGTCCAACTCAGTGTGCAGTAGTGTACAGATTGAGTCTCCTTTCCATATTCAAAATGCAATGGATCGGCCTGCAGTAGAATTAGAAAATAGGTATTGAAAAACAAGAATGGAAACAAACATTGCATTGAGTTACTTTTAGTGTGTAGATTAGATAATAGTACACAATTAATTACCTTCATGCACTACAAACAACAACAACACAAATCACTCAGTCAGCGTCCAATGCATGTCATCATTCATTACCTGTTCCTTCTCATCTTCAGTTAATGGGCAGTCTGTATCGGCTCGGAAAGGAGGATAGCTATAGTAGTCATCATCATGTTCCACTTCTTTTGGAGAGACTCAACGAGGCAAGATTTTAGTTTTTCTTCGATTATGCTACAACCAATTATCATCTGGCTTGAGGGCAATAGATTTAGGTCGATTCAGGAGGAGCAGGACTCGGAGGAGTGGACTGAAATGCAGAGAGCTGAAACTCATATAAGGCAATAAAATACGAAGACGGTGGTGATGGATTTGTTGTGATTTGAAGTTTCGAAACAGAAAGACAGACACACAAATAGAAGTAAATAAGGGAGAACCACAGTAAGAAGTGGAAGCCTTGTTGTCAGGGAAGTATAGCTCGTCCTCAAACTCTGGAGGTTCAACCAGAAGTAGGTAATCAGCATCCAACACGCTACTTCCGTCACCTGAGCCGCTGTCCTCATCTTCCGGAGTTGATTCATGTATTGTGTAATTGGGTGGTATAAATTGCTGATTCATTTTGATCATGGTTAACCTCTCAACGTTTTGGGGTGAGAGACTGGTCCTTTTCACTGTTACAATGGAACCAGCAGCACTGAAAACACGTTCAGGAGAGACACTTGTGACAGGGCAAGCCAGATAGTTTATCGCCAGCCTGCTGAGCACTGGCCATTGGCCCCTTTTGCCATGCCAATACCGCAATGGGTTTTGATCAATGTAGACCTCTGTTGGGTCATCCAGGTAGGCCTGGACCATTCGGTCAATGTTCAGGGGTGCTAAACTTAGTGCGGCCTCTTTTGTCTTTGCATCAGCACTGGACCTAGCAAGTCCTTGCTGTAAATACCAATCCTGTGCCGTTTGTACTGGGGCTGATGAGCCGGTTATTGCTGTTGTCGATAGTGTTGGTGACAGCTGTGAACCAAATGCACTGCCCACAGGCTCTGAAGTTGAACTTGACGCCGGATGCTCGGCTGCAGTACTTGACGTGGGTTTGAGGCCTTTAATTACCAGCCGTTCATTTTCCAATGTACTGGCTGCCTCAGATATCCAAGTTTTGTACCGGGCAACATCCACTTCTGAAAAAGGGAGTAATGTCTTACTGTGCAGTGCCAATTTGTACCGTGGATCCAGAATTGTGGCACAAATGTAATGACACAATCTTATTTTGCACCCTTGCATTTTCACTTAAGCGACATGATAAGCTCTCCACCAACTCATATGCTTCTTTTTTCCCTCCACACCTTTGTACCCTTTACACACCCGCATCAGCTGTTGCTCTAGCATGTGCAACAATGGGATAGCTTGGCCCATAGTACAGTCCTCCTTGCTGACTTCACGTGTGAAGACCTCGAAAGGAAGAAGCATCTCTGTAAGAGATTTAACTAGGCACCATTGGTCTATCTGAAGGGTCATGCCTTTCACAGTAGCATCCGCCCTTTGCATGACATATTCATTGATTGGTCTGTACTGCTCAAACAGACGGTCAAGCATGTAATACGTTGAGTTCCAACGTGTTGCCACCTCCTGGATGAGTGCTTTGACTGTCATTCTATAGTCACGTTGAATGATCCTCAGCTGCTTCCGGGCTTTAAAAGAATGGCTGAAATGCTTGCATATTCTGCGGCAGGTGGTCAGTAAGTTGCTGACTATGGGTTCTTTTTCAGAAAGTCTTGAACTATAATGTTAATGCAGTGCGCCAAACACGGGACCCTGAAATACCCACCAAGCGTCATGGCCTTAAGTATATTACTGCCATTATCCGTGGCAACAAAACCAATGTCAAGCCCTCTGGGGCGCAGCCATTCAAAGACCTTGCTGTTAAACTCTTCCAAAAGGTTTTCAGCAGTATGAGATTTCTCCATGGCGAACATGGCTACAGTTGCATGTTTCCGAGAAGCATTAAAAATTGCAGCTGTGTCAACAGCACCTACTTCAGATAGCTTGTCTCTAACCCCCACAAAAGAGACCCAGTGTGCAGTGATGCACATGTAATCAGTGGCTTGGCAACTGGTCCACATGTCTGTTGTCAGGTGGATTTTGTGAACAGCACTCTGCTGCAAAGCTTGTCCAACCAATTCCAGCACATCGTGATGTAGTGCTGGAACAGCAACTCGGGCGAAATAGGATCGGCTGGGAACCTTCCATTTAGGGCAGATGGCTGACACAAATTCAAGGAAACCCACCCCTTCCACAAATGAAAAAGGGAGAAGGTCCAGCGCTAACATTTTTGCCAGCTTCCCATTGTACAACCGTGCCGTTGGGTGGTTGCGTTGGTACTGCCCCTCCGACCTAAGCATGCTGTCAATGGTAGGCTGGAATATTTTCCTTTGTGGTGCACCTTTCTTCTTGAACCCAGCTAGGCTCAACGACGCTGCACTTTTACTCATTGCAGTGCCCCGTTGCCTTTGTGTCTCATGTTGACTCTTACTACGGTGCCACTCAGATGTTGCTGAGGATGTGTGCGTTACCAGTACACTGCTGGGGGTAGGGCTAGAAATGTCTCCCTCTTGTTGACCTTCCACCGCGATCATATCTTCCCTAATTCTTCATCCCCAACAACAGCAATGGGTCAAATTATCCTTTTTCTAAGTGAAGTAGGTGAGCCTCCCACTTGATAGTGTGGTGTTTTTTAGATGACTTGTTTGTCCTCCGGTACCATAGTTTGTACCAAGCTTACCCCGCTTAACATGCTGCCGACAAATTGAGCATATAGCAATGTTCTCCTCCTTACTGCTAACCGAAAAGAAGTCCCAAACTGGGGAGGAGAACTTTCTGCCGCTGCTGAAGGTGCCACTTTCAATACCAGATGAAATGGAGGGTGTGCATGGAATTTGACTCTGTGCACTTACATTACCACCACCTACTGAGGTGGTGGTTGAGCTGGATGTAGGTCCCTGCCGGACCTTTGCAAAGGCAAATATGGAAGCTGGAGGTCGTGTTGGCGTTACCTGTGTTGGTGGTATCCGTGCTACATCCCTCGCAGCGATTTGGGATAGTCTAATAATGTTGGTCTCCATCTCCGCAGGCCCAGGAGTGATGTTCGTGATGACTGGCTCTTCATCATCATCATCATCATTAACCCCCTCGTCTACATCTACCTCCATAACTGTAAG
Organism: Calotriton arnoldi; assembly: GCA_963921515.1. Classification (NCBI taxonomy): domain Eukaryota; kingdom Metazoa; phylum Chordata; class Amphibia; order Caudata; family Salamandridae; genus Calotriton; species Calotriton arnoldi. Next base: position 287,511 of record CAWUFW010009869.1, read on the forward strand.
GCTTTCTGGATCCTTCCTTTTCACTAGCCTTGTCTTGTGGCGTGCATCACTCTCAGGCTGAGCTGGTGGCTTCCAAGTGGCATCTAGATCATCAGAAGCGGGGCTTGAAGAAGAAGTTGATGGACTAACCCTCCTTTTCCTTGCTGGGGGTATGGAAGACAATGGATCTTCTGGAACAGTGGCTTGCTCCTCTTCGTCTGCAAAAAGCTCGATTTCCTGAACAGCCCCAACTTCAGGTGGAACAACTACTATTGTGGGCTGTGGTTCCGGCTGTGGTTCCGGCTGCGGCTGTGGTTGCGGCTGTGGTTGCGGTTCCGGCTGCGGCTCTGGCTGCGGCTGGGGTTGCGGCTGGGGTTGCCCACTTATCTGCTGAGTTTCCGCCTGCGTGTGCGTGGATTGGGTACTACTTTGCGATAATGACATTTCAACATCACTGGTCGTTAGTAGAGTGGCTACCTCTGCCACAGTCATGGGCTTAGGCCTAGGTTGCTGGGGTGGGCCCACTGATGCAGAGGTGCTGCTCCCAGCTTGGTCCCCGCTGGACACCGCTGCTGCAGGCGTAAGCTTTTTACCAAAAACACATCGGCCGGCACACCAGTCTTGGCAAGTGCCACTTCCTTCTTCTGTCCCTTCTTCTCACTGGCAACTTTCTTGGTACTGGAGGACCTGGTACCTTTCTTTGGGGCCATCTTCTTCAGATGTCAGCAGGACGCAGGTGCACAAGTTGCAGAGATGTCTGTGGTCACACGTGGACGTGACGCGCAGCAGGACTTCTGCCTGGCAGTACAACGGGTGATGATGACACCTCCTCCTCTGTCTTTTTGTGCACATAAAAGCAAAGAAGCCAGGAGAAGAACATCAGTGAAATGTTGCATTTGTTGTTGTGGTTCAATTACTAGCAGTACAAACAAACAAATAAAAGATATAAATTAGTGTAGCCATTTCTTTTGTGAGACTGTCAACAAGGGCTTTCATGGTATACTGTGTACACTGTCAGGAAGGATAGGAAAGAAGAGGAACAACAACCAAAATACAAATGTAATAGAAGTGGACCCTGTTTGGCATTAAATTATTTGCTCAGTCATCACATCATTCAGGGAGCTGCAGCTGGCAAAGGGGATGGATGCAAGCAGTAAGCCAAAAGGAAAACCATGCAGGCCTAAATGGCAAAAGCAGCACACTTAGTTAACTCCCACCAGAAATGGCCACCAGCCACATGGACACTCACAAATCACAAGCAACAAGCATGAGGCCTGGAAAACAATGTACTGAAAACAGGGCTACGATATCCAGTCAAAGGCTGCATGGTAAACCACACTGCTTTGAATGTAATGCAATAAAATGCAAAAAACGAAAATACACAGGGCTAAACAAGGCCTGCAACACACCACACACAACTAAGGCATGTATTTAACACACCCCAAAAAACTGAAATACACCCAAAAATCCACATTTTGCAATTCAATCCAATGCCATCCATGTACCCTAAATGATGTTTAAAATGAACAGAACACACAGAAACAGTTGTTTCATGCACCCCTGACTACCTCTGGGCCCACTGGATGAAAGGCCTGTTGGCAGACTAGGCTACAAGCTTGCAGGCCTATGGATAAAGCACACAACCGGCCTTCAAAATAGCCGCCAGCCTCATGGCCAGGCACACAACAACAAGAAAATGAAGACAGACAATGCAGGCATATGGCAAAAAGCACACTGCCTGGCTTCAAAATGGCCGCCAGCCTCATGGCCAGGCCCACAACAACAAGAAACTGAAGACAGACAGTGCAGGCCTATGGCAAAAAGCACACTGCCTGGCTTCAAAATGGCCACCAGCCTCATGGCCAGGCCCACAACAACAAGAAACTAAAGACAGACAATGCAGGCCTATGGCAAAAGCACACTGCCTGGCTTAAAAATGGCCACCAGCCTCATGGCCAGGCCCACAACAACAAGAAACTGAAGACAGACAATGCAGGCCTATGGCAAAAGCACACTGCCTGGCTTCAAAATGGCCACCAGCCTCATGGCCAGGCCCACAACAACAAGAAACTGAAGACAGACAATGCAGGCCTATGGCAAAAAGCACACTGCCTGGCTTCAAAATGGCCACCAGCCTCATGGCCAGGCCCACAACAACAAGAAACTAAAGACAGACAATGCAGGCCTATGGCAAAAGCACACTGCCTGGCTTCAAAATGGCCACCAGCCTCCTGGCCAGGCCCACAACAACAAGAAACTGAAGACAGACAATGCAGGCCTATGGCAAAAAGCACACTGCCTGGCTTCAAAATGGCCACCAGCCTCATGGCCAGGCCCACAACAACAAGAAACTGAAGACAGACAATGCAGGCCTATGGCAAAAAGCACACTGCCTGGCTTCAAAATGGCCACCAGCCTCATGGCCAGGCCCACAACAACAAGAAACTGAAGACAGACAATGCAGGCCTATGGCAAAAAGCACACTGCCTGGCTTCAAAATGGCCACCAGCCTCATGGCCAGGCCCACAACAACAAGAAACTGAAGACAGACAATGCAGGGCTATGGCAAAAGCACACTGCCTGGCTTCAAAATGGCCACCAGCCTCATGGCCAGGCCCACAACAACAAGAAACTGAAGACAGACAATGCAGGCCTATGGCAAAAAGCACACTGCCAGGCTTCAAAATGGCCACCAGCCTCATGGCCAGGCCCACAACAACAAGAAACTAAAGACAGACAATGCAGGCCTATGGCAAAAGCACACTGCCTGGCTTCAAAATGGCCACCAGCCTCATGGCCAGGCCCACAACAACAAGAAACTGAAGACAGACAATGCAGGCCTATGGCAAAAGCACACTGCCTGGCTTCAAAATGGCCACCAGCCTCATGGCCAGGCCCACAACAACAAGAAACTGAAGTCAGACAATGCAGGCCTATGGCAAAAAGCACACTGCCTGGCTTCAAAATGGCCACCAGCCTCATGGCCAGGCCCACAACAACAAGAAACTAAAGACAGACAATGAAGGCCTATGGCAAAAAGCACACTGCCTGGCTTCAAAATGGCCGCCAGCCTCATGTGCAGGCCCACAACAACAAGAAACTAAAGACAGACAATGGAGGCATATGGCAAAAAGCACACTGCCTGGCTTCAAAATGGCCGCCAGCCTCATGGCCAAGCCCACAACAACAAGAAACTAAAGACAGACAATGCAGGCCTATGGCAAAAAGCACACTGCCTGGCTTCAAAATGGCCACCAGCCTCATGGCCAGGCCCACAACAACAAGAAACTGAAGACAGACAATGCAGGCCTATGGCAAAAGCACACTGCCTGGCTTCAAAATGGCCACCAGCCTCATGGCCAGGCCCACAACAACAAGAAACTAAAGACAGACAATGCAGGCCTATGGCAAAAAGCACACTGCCTGGCTTCAAAATGGCCACCAGCCTCATGGCCAGGCCCACAACAACAAGAAACTGAAGACAGACAATGCAGGCCTATGGCAAAAAGCACACTGCCTGGCTTCAAAATGGCCACCAGCCTCATGGCCAGGCCCACAACAACAAGAAACTAAAGACAGACAATGCAGGCCTATGGCAAAAGCACACTGCCTGGCTTCAAAATGGCCGCCAGCCTCATGGCCAGGCCCACAACAAGAAGAAACTGAAGACAGACAGTGCAGGCCTATGGCAAAAAGCACACTGCCTGGCTTCAAAATGGCCACCAGCCTCATGGCCAGGCCCACAACAACAAGAAACTAAAGACAGACAATGCAGGCCTATGGCAAAAAGCACACTGCCTGGCTTAAAAATGGCCACCAGCCTCATGGCCAGGCCCACAACAACAAGAAACTGAAGACAGACAATGCAGGCCTATGGCAAAAAGCACACTGCCTGGCTTCAAAATGGCCACCAGCCTCATGGCCAGGCCCACAACAACAAGAAACTGAAGACAGACAATGCAGGCCTATGGCAAAAAGCACACTGCCTGGCTTCAAAATGGCCACCAGCCTCATGGCCAGGCCCACAACAACAAGAAACTAAAGACAGACAATGCAGGCCTATGGCAAAAAGCACACTGCCTGGCTTCAAAATGGCCACCAGCCTCCTGGCCAGGCCCACAACAACAAGAAACTGAAGACAGACAATGCAGGCCTATGGCAAAAAGCACACTGCCTGGCTTCAAAATGGCCACCAGCCTCATGGCCAGGCCCACAACAACAAGAAACTGAAGACAGACAATGCAGGCCTATGGCAAAAGCACACTGCCTGGCTTCAAAATGGCCACCAGCCTCATGGCCAGGCCCACAACAACAAGAAACTGAAGACAGACAATGCAGGCCTATGGCAAAAAGCACACTGCCTGGCTTCAAAATGGCCACCAGCCTCATGGCCAGGCCCACAACAACAAGAAACTGAAGACAGACAATGCAGGGCTATGGCAAAAAGCACACTGCCTGGCTTCAAAATGGCCACCAGCCTCATGGCCAGGCCCACAACAACAAGAAACTGAAGACAGACAATGCAGGCCTATGGCAAAAAGCACACTGCCAGGCTTCAAAATGGCCACCAGCCTCATGGCCAGGCCCACAACAACAAGAAACTAAAGACAGACAATGCAGGCCTATGGCAAAAAGCACACTGCCTGGCTTCAAAATGGCCACCAGCCTCATGGCCAGGCCCACAACAACAAGAAACTGAAGACAGACAATGCAGGCCTATGGCAAAAAGCACACTGCCTGGCTTCAAAATGGCCACCAGCCTCATGGCCAGGCCCACAACAACAAGAAACTGAAGTCAGACAATGCAGGCCTATGGCAAAAAGCACACTGCCTGGCTTCAAAATGGCCACCAGCCTCATGGCCAGGCCCACAACAACAAGAAACTAAAGACAGACAATGAAGGCCTATGGCAAAAGCACACTGCCTGGCTTCAAAATGGCCGCCAGCCTCATGTGCAGGCCCACAACAACAAGAAACTAAAGACAGACAATGGAGGCCTATGGCAAAAGCACACTGCCTGGCTTCAAAATGGCCGCCAGCCTCATGGCCAAGCCCACAACAACAAGAAACTAAAGACAGACAATGCAGGCCTATGGCAAAAAGCACACTGCCTGGCTTCAAAATGGCCACCAGCCTCATGGCCAGGCCCACAACAACAAGAAACTGAAGACAGACAATGCAGGCCTATGGCAAAAAGCACACTGCCTGGCTTCAAAATGGCCACCAGCCTCATGGCCAGGCCCACAACAACAAGAAACTAAAGACAGACAATGCAGGCCTATGGCAAAAAGCACACTGCCTGGCTTCAAAATGGCCACCAGCCTCATGGCCAGGCCCACAACAACAAGAAACTGAAGACAGACAATGCAGGCCTATGGCAAAAGCACACTGCCTGGCTTCAAAATGGCCACCAGCCTCATGGCCAGGCCCACAACAACAAGAAACTAAAGACAGACAATGCAGGCCTATGGCAAAAGCACACTGCCTGGCTTCAAAATGGCCGCCAGCCTCATGGCCAGGCCCACAACAAGAAGCCTAGGCCACAAAGGGAAACACATGCAGGCCTTAGTATATGGCTAAAGCAGCACACTTGTAACTCCCACCAGAAATGGCTACCAGCCACATGGACACTCACAAATCACAAGCAACAAGCAGGAGGCCTGGAAAACAATGTACTGAAAACAGGCCTATAATAGCCAGGCAAAGGCTGCATGGTAAACCACCCTGCTTTTGCTTTGCCTGTAATGCAATAAAATGCAAAAACGAAAATACACAGGGCTAAACAAGGCCTGCAGCACACCACACACAACTAAGGCATGTATTTAACACACAGCCCAAAAAACTGAAATACACCCCAAAAAAACACATTTTCCAATTCAATCCAATGCCATCCATGCCCCCTAAATGATGTTTGAAATTAAGAAATACATCACACAGCAATCCATGACCCATGACTAGCTCTGGACCTACTGACTACCCACAACGATTTATTTTTAAAAATGATGAAAAGTACCAAAAATGAAGTTGCAGCAACTGCAATGCCCCAATCAAACAACACCAACTTACTTGTAAAATCTCAAATTCCAAAATCCTCAAATCCAATGATAATGATGCAGCAGACACAAAGAGTGATCCTTCCAGCTCAAATCCAAGTGAAAAATGAACAGGAGATAGACAAAGCACTGGGAGGAACCTGCTGGACAGGAACAGGAAGTAGGAGACTCTGTGGCACTTCCTCCCTCTCCCCCCCAAAAAATTTGACCAAAAAGGACAGCCAAATATCAATATGAGGTTTATTTTCCAGCCAAATCATCAATTTATAGAAGGTTTGATGCTGCTTGCGATGTTATTGTTCTCCAGATTGAAAATTTTGCGTGTTCGGGATCGCGAGCTGTACAAAAATATCGCCGGATGTCCGATGGCGCGCCCGAATGACGTGTTCGTGGTCGCAATCTCTCTCGCGTTGTCCGATGGCGTGGCGAATGACGTGTTCGCGATCGCAAACTCTCGCGGGATAACGCGGCCGGCTACCGAAATCTCGTGGCGCACGCGAACGGATAGGAAAACCCGTCGGCGAACGCAGGAATCCCGGTAAGTCGCTATCGCGCGCGCTAGAACACATTTTTAAAGCGCGACAAGAAAATAATTCCGCTACGCCGCGGATCGCGGAATTGTTGGAAATTCCGCGTTCTCCGCGGAACGCGAAATTGCCTAAATTCCGCAAATTCCGCGAGCGGAGCGGAATTGGATGCCCAGGGTTACGGAAAACTACAGTAAAATCAGACTCACATGGCCATAAAACAGGACAAAAAACTGCTAAAAAATGACCTACAACTGATCTGTCAGACAAGCCCATTGGGCACTGCCTGATTTTTCTCTAGACCAGTTTGACCATAGAAGTCCCTCTCCCTTGAACTCCGTTCAACTAAATTTCCTTTCGGGAACTTTCAGATGTCGAAGTGACTCATATTATGTCTAGCTCCAAACCATTGGCCAATGAATCAGATTTTTGACCTACTAATATTAAACAACAGACCCCCTTTCTCGCTCTGGATTCAAACATGTTGTTCAATCGCTCACTTACACAAGGCACTGTACCTGATTACTGGAAAGTGGTAATTATCAAATCTCTCTTAAGAAGGCTCTTCCCCTCTGGTCCCAACAACATTTGTCCAATTTCTCAATAGCCTTTTTTAGAGGCCAGCACGGTATTACATCCTTGGCAAGCTGATTTTAGACCGGGCTACAGTACTGATTTGGTTTTCTGTGTTCTGGGTGACCTTAGATGAACTTTACAATGGAGGCAGGGATGTGTGAGTGGGTGATTCACTAGGTGTATGGGCTCATGATTGCATTTGCGAGGAGCTGTATAGGTGAGTGAGTGTGCGTATGGCTGTTGGTGAGTGAATGGATGTCTCTGTGGTGTATGTGTGAGTAACTACATATGTGAAAGGCTGTAAAGGTGAGTGTTGGAGTATATAAGTGACTGTATGTGAGAGTAAGTGATTGTGAGAGTGACTGTATGGATGAGAGTGTGCTTGTGTCAGTGATTATATAAGAGAGTATGTGTTAGTAACTGTATGACTAACTGAGGTGGTGTGTGTATAACTATATAGGTGAGTAAATGGCAGTATGATTGACTCTTTGGGTTACTGACTAGGTGTGTGAGTAACTCTATGGGTGAGTGGCGGTGTGTGAGTGTCTGTATGGGTGTATGAGTGCAGATATCAGTATCTGTATTGATGAATGACTGTATGGGTGAGTGAGTGGATGTGTGTATAGACCTATGAATCAGTGAGTGGGTATGTACTAACTGGTATTGGTGTGTCTATGGTTTCGAAAATGGTAATCTGTATTTTAGAGTGGGTGTATGAAAGGTTATATTAGGGCGTGAGTAGGTGCATCATAGATCAAGTAGATGATGTCATCAGTGATGTCATCAGTGGGGCGATGAAGTCCACTTTAGTCCCGAGGTCCTCAGGACACAAGTGGACCTCATCGCTCCACCACCAGTGCGCCAAGAGGTGCATTTGCAGCGTGGTGTAAAAAGGGGCATGGCCTCCGACCACCTCTCAGCAATCCCACTATGTGGGGCTTACTGGAGATATCTGGTGGGCTAGTTGGCACCCCAGGGACTCTCAGTAGTGACAGGGACTTAATCCCCCAACCCACAGCACTCCAGGGGGTGCGTTTGCAGAGTATTGTAGAGAGGGGTCTGGGCCTCCGGCGAGTTGCCGGCTTTGTTTTTTTTCTATGTCAGGAAGGGGGGCTGTGTGGCCCCCCTTCCCTTGATCCTTTTTGGGCCCTGGGGACCCCATCCCCAGGGCCTGACCCAATTTTGTTTTTAAATAAAAAAAGGAGAGGGGCCGAGCGGCCCACCTCCTGAGTCTGATTTCATCCCCAGGGACACCATCCCCTGGGGCTAAGCCTTTTTTTCCCCTTTTTTTAAGGGGAGGGGGGCCATGCGGCCCCCTCCCAAGGCCGTTTTCGGCCCTGTGGACCTCATCCCCCAGGTCTTGGCCTCTCGTTGGGGACCGCGGGGAGCCCCAGGGCCCCCGCAGTCCCTGCTGGCTCCGTGCCTCCTGCATGAGCAGGCTTTACTTTTGGGCAAAGGGAGCTGCAAACATGCAGCTCCCTTTGCCAAAAAGTAATTCTGCTACGCTACATGGAACCGAGAGCAGTTTTCCTTCTCTCGCTTCCATGAAGCGAAGCAGAAGTTTGCTATGGCCATGCCATAGCAAACTGCAATGTCCTAGGGGTGGGCACCCTGGGGCTTTGCTGGAGCCGGTCCTGGGAGGAGGCGGTCCCCAGGGCCTTGGAGGGCTCCTGGAGGGGGCCGCGCAGCGCCCCTCCCATCTTGTGTGCAGCCCCGGGGAGGTGGTGGTTCCCAGGGCCGGGGTCTGCAACGGATCCCCGCATTTAAATAATTTGTGCTCCCAGGAGGTGCTGGTCCCCAGGGCAGTGTGGGGGGGCTTCAGCCCCCCACTTCATTTTTAAATATAGGCCCGGGGAGGTGGTGGTCCCCAGGGCTGGGGGTGTGTGGCCCCCCGAATTTAATAAAATGAGACCCAGGTAGGGGGCGGTCCCTGGGACTGCAGGGGGCCTGCTTGCATTTATTGATTAAAGCCCCAGGGAGGGGGTGTTCACCGGGCTGTGTGGGGGGGCAGGAGCCCCCATCCCTTTTTTTAAAAAAAACAATAAAGCCACGGAGAGGTGGCTGTCCCGGGGCTGCGTTGGGCCGTGTGCCCCCCAAATGTTCTAATTATTGCCCCGGGAGGTGGCGGTCCCCTGGGCAGCAAGGGCCCCTGTGGGCCCGCGCAACTACAATGCAGCATTGCCCCCGGGACCTGGCCCACCAATTTCGGCGGGATTCGCAGACCCTACATGACTCCCGCTGAAACTATTTAAAAAATTTCTTTTTTTGTCCTTCGGGTTCCCTGTGGGACCCTCTGAGCAGGCCTAGGGGGTCAGGTGTGTCTACCCTGCCCCACAACATGGCTGCCAACACTTCCTGATTTGAAGTGTTGGCAGCCAATCAGATCTCAGGCACGAGATTGGGAGGGTTTGCGGATCCTCCGCGTCCCCAGTTGTATATCTGAGAAATCTTTACATTTCGCAGGAACTACTGAACGGATTTACAACATTTAACAAAAAGAACACTTTCTGAACCAAGAGCTGTAGCCTTGTCTAAAGTTTCCTATGGAAATTAACATGTAGAAAACGCATTTTGGACACCTCTTTTTTCTCGGCCCCCGCTTGACGAATCACCCGAAACTTTTAACACAGCAGCTGAAGTGAGCGGGCCATTCGTATTGAAAATTTCGCAAAGAATCGTCAAACGGCGCCAAAGATATTGGCAAATCGGGGGCGTGGCCAACCGGCACCCAAGATGGCCACAAAAGGGTAGAGCTCCGCTCGACATCCTGCTAGATTTCCCCACATCTGTTAAAATATCCGTTTCTGCCTTATAAATCTGTTAGTCCTGTGCTCCTGAACGTCTACTGAACAGCTGGCCCAGAAATGAACAACCTCCGACAGCCACGAGCGGAGATATCGCGGCCGGCACTGTGCCGCACTGAGAGACGGGGGAGGCCCCGGCGACACTGGCACTGGGCGTCACCTTGCGCCGCATCGAGAGCTGAGAGAGAGGCCTGCGAGCTCCGGAGTGCGTCCCGGAGGTGCGGCCCCGCTTACCTCCATTGCGCTCACGACCGCTGCTTCTCCTGCACAGCCACTGTGATTCTCCTGTGACGGCCCCGGAAGAGATGCTGGGGTTGGTGGGTAAGCCTGCGCCGCTGGGTGCACTCCGACTTACGCTGTGGGCCGCGAAGGGCCTTCCACGCTGCATCGGCGACTCCACACTTCACGGAGGGGGAAAGCAGCGATTCCCTTCCCCCCCGGCTCTGCCTCTCCTGAGCGCTTCACCTAGTGGCTGGGGCCCACAGCCTACATTTATCCCCTGGAGCCCGGAATTGGTGTGTTGGCTATTTGCCCCCCCAATCGGCACCACACACTCAAAAATGGCCCGAATGGCGCAGGAGACTCTGCGCATTTGTCGAATGTGGTTAACGACTTGAGGGCCTTCTCCAGCACCAACAGGGGCATTGTGAGCTTTGCTTTGACGAAGCGGCTAGGGCTGCTAGTGACTATTTTGGGCAATACAGTCATCGCCAGTGGCCCAGCACTAACAGCGCGGGAGTTCTTGAGGCATTGTACCAGCACAGTCTGGGGTGAAGTGGGGGGCTCCATTACTACGACTCTGCCATTGTTTCTGGGGTATCCCGAGAGCGGAAGTATCATTTGTGTAGTGAAGTGGTGGCATTGGACATTAATTAATACCTTCTCCTACCCTTTGGACGCCCCTGGCACCCTCGCTTGTGGACTCTGAGCCCCACGTGCCGCTGGAAAGATTTTCAGATGATGCCACTGCCACCATGGCCACTGCGAAAGGGTCCAAGCAGACCCACCTGCTGAAACTAGCGAAATTCGCTCACTCCAAGGCTGATACCACAGAGAAGAAAAATGCTGTGCTCGAAGCTAAGCAACAAGTGGATGATGAGGCCCCAACCCTGGTGGATGTCATGGAAGCCATACAGGGGTCCGACCGGCGCTGGAGCACAAAATCGACACGGTGATGGCCAAGGTCACCCTCATGCACGCTGACCTACGCAACCTGGGAGACAGGGTCAAAGCGACCGAAGATTCAGTCTCAACACTCCAAAATTCCACGAAAGTACTAGAAAAAACGGTCAACCGGCTTCAGGTGCAAACTTTGGAACTGGAGGCTAAGCTGGAGGACTACGAGGGGCGTGCACGAAGAAACAATATTCACATTTTGGGGGTTCCTGAGAGAGCGGAGGGGCAAACCATGGACCTCTTTGTCGAGGAACTAATTCAGACCCATCTCCAGCCCCGATCCCTGTTGCAATATTTCTCAGTTGAACGAGCTCACAGAGTGCATGGAGGCCCCCGAAGCCAGGCGCCCCTCCGCATCCCATCTTAGCGAGGATATTCAATTTCCGCAACAGACATTATCCTTCAAGTGGCGTTTGCCGCCCCGCTCAAGTTTGAAAACTCAACGATCACATTCTTTCCGGACTTCACATTAAAAGTCCAAAAGATGCGTAGATCCTTTCTGGAGGTGAAGAGGGCTCTCAAAAACCTGAAATACGCAATGCTTTTTCCGGACAAGCTACTGGTGCAAGCGGAGGGGAGGTCCTGGTTTTTTCAGACTCCAGAGGAAGCCGGGGACTGGCTGGAGGGATGGAGAACCTCCGGCGCTCAAAAACATAACTCTCATAGCCGTTTGCCAAGACACGACAATCGACTAGAACGGTCCAATTGTGAAGAAGGTGTTTGACCATCTGTGATAGCTGCGCTAAACGGCTGTTTAGCCGAACTTCCACGAACTACGGAGCTGAATTGAGTGCCGAAGGGGCAACGAGCGCAGACTGGCCCCATCCAGGACTGGGTGACTATAACCTGTGGAAGACTAGTCTCATGGTTTTAATTTGCGGAGACATGCCAGAAGCGACCAGGTCACGCGGCCTAGCTTTATGTGCTGTACTGGGAGACAGGACTGTTTACCGATGCCATATATGTTATATTACAGAAATAGATTACAGTTTGTAGCATGCTTAATAACAGGCTCGTATAGTTGAGAATATGGGAGAACCGGGCTCTCAAGTTGGGAAGCTCCGGCTATGTAGCGTTCCCCTTCATTAAGTATACTAGTTTGGGGTACACAGGCACTCTGCAAAATTGGGGGTGGGCAGTTCTACGTCCACGTTGCAGGGAGGCAGGGTGGGGGGGATCCGGGGTGTTCTAAGGGGTTCAGTTGTAATTTGAGTTTGATTGTCAGATGCAGCCCTAAATGCGGTGTTTTTCTTGGTGCACTTATAATTGACAGGAATGCAGGAAATAGCTCTTCATGGAACAGGTTTGAACTGTCTAGGATACGGTCGCTGGGTGGGGGTGGTATTGTTGATTCTCGTTCTCGCTTTTCTAAGGCCCTCTATGGTGGATGGCCCCCTACACTGTGCTTAAATGAGTGATAATCACGATAATGCTCCATCACGGAGCTATTTTAAATTACTATCTTGGAATGTAAATGGCTTAGGGGATCGAGTTAAACGGGGGATTGTGTTGCAATATCCGAAAAGACAGGCCCCGGATGTGGTACTGTTACAGGAAACTCATATACAAGGCTCCTCATACTGTGCTCTCAATAGGTGGGGTTATAAGCTGGTGGCCCATTCGGGCTATGCTAGAGGGTCTAGAGGATCGGTATTCTCATGCGCAGCACCTTCCCCTTCCAAATCCATGCGGTCACACGCGACCCCCTGGGTAGATTTGTCACAGTCTCGGGCCTGTGGGAGGGTAGGTCACTAAGTGTGACTTCCCTATATTTGCCTCCCAACCTTCACTCCGCGACACTGACCGATCTAGGTTCACACATATTAAATCTACCTGGGGGTGACCTACTGTTCAGAGGGGACTGTAATGCAGCCCTTGATGGAGATCTAGACCGACGACCGCCCAGACGGGGAGAGACATCGGGGAAACTGCTGACTGATATTCTTGGGGCTTTGGGCCTGATAGACGTCTGGAGGGTATGCAACCCCGTGGCTTGACAATACACCTTCCTCTCTGGGGTCCATGGTAGTATGTCCTGCATAGACTACATATTCTCCAAAGCCACCCAACTCCCCAAGTTGGGAGAGATCTCCTTTCTTCCCAGGGGCATCTCGGATCATTCCCCACTATTAGCATACTATGGAGGCGCTCCTCCCCCCCACACGCCACAAAATGATTCTCAACCCTTGGTACCTCAAGGTGCCGGCTATTAGAGATAAACTAACAGAGACTACCATCAATTATTTCACCGAGAATGATGGTTCGGTCGATTCAGACATGCTGCTATGGGAAGCATATAAAACGGTGGTGCGAGGTAGTGGGGTGGCGGCAGTGGCGGGTCATAAGAAAGAACAGCGCAAGCGGTTGGAGGAGATAGAGCCGGAGATTGCCCTTCTCGAACGCAGTCTCGCGGCGTCGGACACTCCAGCTACCACACACAAACTGCTCATGAAGCAAGCAGAGTATAGGAACATCGCGGAAGATGCAGCTAAGGCCCAATATCGGGCCACTCAACATCGGGTTTACGATATTGGCGATAAGGCTAGCAAACTGTTAGCCTGGCTGGACAAACGGGAAATAGCCAATAGATGGGTGGCTGAGATTATCTGCCATGACGGTATGAAACGGCAGGACAGGTCTGGGATTGCGGGAGCGTTCGCTGATCACTTTGTGCGGGTCTATACCTCCACTCTGGCCCCCACCCATACAGATTCGGAAGAACTACTAGCCACTCTGGGACTGCCGGTTCTAGAGCCCCAGGATGTAAAGGACCTGGACTCTGACCTGACAAACGAGGAGGTGTCCAAGGCGATTGGCGCCATTGCAGTCCGGAAAGGCCATGGGTCCTAGTGGCCTCCCATTTGAACTTTACAAATCTAATGCCTCTACGATTGCCCCATATCTCATACGGATGTACAAGGAGAGTGTGAACAGAGGTGTCCTGTCTGAAACGCAGAGACTAGCCAACATTGTTGTTATACATAAAAAGGGCAAACCTCCCGAGCAGTGTAGCTCTTACAGACCTATCTCCCTCCTAGACCCTGAAGGGAAAATACTAGCCAAAATCCTGGCCCGGCGTCTCTCACCTCTCCTTCATAAACTGATCCACCCAGACCAATCCGGCTTTATGCCAACTAGAAATACCGCCCTGTACCTTCGACGCCTTTATGGAGTACTGGGTAGGGCATCCACAATTCAAGAGGAGGCAGTGATTATGTTGTTAGACGCCAAGATGGCATTCGACATGATCGAATGGCCCTTCTTATTTGCTGCACTCGAAAGGTATGGATCTGGTCCTAAGTTTTTATCCTGGGTGCGACTTCTTTACTCGGAACCGCTGGCCCGCATTACAGTGAATGGGAAGCGATCAGCAACGTTTGCATTGCAGAAAGGAACAAGGCAGGGATGCCCCCTTTCCCCCTTACTATTTGCCTTGGCCCTGGAGCCCCTGGCGATTTGGATCAGGGGGGATCCCCTTATTAGGGGCTCAATTGGACGGCAGACTGGATGGATAAAATCTCCCTCTACGCCAACGATATTTTGCTGTATTTAGCCAGGCCTCATTTCTCCATCCACCGTGTCTTGCACCTAATTGCCCTATTTCAAAAATACTCGGGCTATACTATTAATTGGGATAAATCCCTGGTTTACGTTCTGAGTGGGGAGTGCCTGGTTCTACCTGCGGGCTGCGAGGCCAAAATAGTTACCGAAGGTTTCTTGTACTTGGATATATACATTACTGTTAATCCCACCGTATTCCATGACCGCAATCTCGCTCCACCTCTGCGACGTTTTCATGCTGACGTGCAGCATTGGAAAACTCTACCCCTCACTTTGCTTGGCAGGGCCGCTCTCTATAAGATGATGGCGCTTCCCCGATTTCTTTATGCCCTACAAAACACACCTTATTTGGTCCCAACACAATATTTTAATGCCATTGAATCAGAAGTAAGCACCTTGCTGTGGAACAATGGTACCCCTCGAATAGCTTTGACTAAACTCACAAAAAGTTGGTACGACGGAGGTATTGCCCTGCCTGCGATTAAAAGCTATTATTGGGCCTCACAGCTAGTGGTTCTCAACCGCTGGGTGCACTGTCCCGGTATAGATCCTGCGTACAGGATGGATAGGCACAACATGCTCTCCGGTAATTATCCCAGGGCCCTCTATGGAGGGAAGAAACGTGCACCAACACACACTCCAACTTCCACTACAATTGCTATATGGCATACGGCAACGACTGCCCTGGGGTGGAAAGCCAAAATCACACAAGTCACCCCATTGCTCAACGCATACCAGCTGGGGGTGTTGTCGAAATGACCAGGATTTGATAAATGGGAATTGATAGGTCTCTCGAGGGTGGGCGATATGTGGGCGGGAGGCAAGGTGATCCCATTCAGTGACTTCAGCGGGATTATCAATTGCGTGGCGGGGAAACTTTTCGATACCTCCAAGCCCTAAGTGCACTACAAAAAGCGATACCCAAAGGTACTGACTTGCCGGTCTCTTCACCGTTAGAAGATAGACTGCTGGACGATTACCTCCAGGAAAAAGCCATCTCACTGACATACCGCAAAATACTCAATAACACACCAGATACTCTGGAGAAAATTCACGCCAAATGGGTGGACGATATCGGGGACATTAGCGACGAAGACTGGCAGGAGGCTCTGGCCTCTCCTCGCGAGGTGGCGATTCGATCCCGTTTTAAACTCATCCAGCTTAAATTATTACACTGAGCCTACTACATTAGCGCAGTGCTGGTCAAAATGGGTGTACTGGGCTCCCCCACCTGTCCGAGAGGGTGTGGTCACACCGGCACCTGCATCCACCAGTGGTGCCCAATCCTTCAGACGTACTGGGGAAGGGTCACATCAGCGCTGTCTTTAACCTATCAAAGTTTCGCCCCGCCTTTGTCTTCTTAACATTTGGGAGGCTACCAACTTGTCCAGAACCGAGAGATTGTGGGTCTCCCTGGGCTGCGTAGTTGCAAAACGCAGCATAGCCAGAACTTGGAAAGGAGTGACGAAGCTAAAGTTCAGGGACTGGGAATCTGACATGGTTTGGTGCATGCAGGCAGAAACAATGATTTATGAAGGCAGCGGATGCCAGCAAAAATGGACTAGAATCTGGGGGCCATGGAACGTGAGCAGAGGGATGATATGTACTCCTTTCAGTGACGCTTCCCCATTGTCAGCTGACCACGACGTTGAGTAATGTCTTGCATATGACGTAATGCATGTGATACGTGATCGCATTATAGTTCCGTTGATTCGCTATGAAAATTGTTGTATTATTGCAATGGGATTGTTGAAAATGATGAATATTGCACTGCACTGCTCTTTATTATTCTTTGTTTGTGTTGCTTTCGTTTTTGTTTATACAATAAAAAGATTTATAAAAAAAAAGATATTGGCAAATCAAAAAAAGCTTTTCCTATGGAAACTAGGCGACTGCTAGTATATATATATATAATATATAAATATAAATATTACCTACTGTCGGTCGCCAGTAGGTAGTTATAATTAGGACCTAGTTTCCATAGGAAGAGCGTTGTTTGATTTGGCAATATTTTTGGCGCCGTTTGATGAATCTTCGTGAAATTTTCAAAACTAATGCCCTGCTCCTGTCAGCTCCTGTCTTGAAACTTTTGCGGTGATCCGTCTAGCGGGGGCTGAGAAATAAAAGGGGTCCCAAAACACGGTTTCTCCATGTTGATTTACATAGGAAACAGGTAGCTCTTGGTTCAGAAAGCGTTCTTTTTTTTAAATGGTGTAAACCCGTTCAGTAGTTCCTGAAATATTCATATTTCAAAATCTTTATATATCTGGTGACCACAGTGGATTTGCGAACCCTCCCGAGCACGAGCTTGATTCTGATTGGCTGCCAACACTCCAAACCAAAAAGTGTTGGCAGCCATCTTGTGACTCGGTTGAACCGAGTCACAAGAAAAAAGGTCATAAAACAAGAAAAGGGGGCAAGGTAGAAACACCCTGACCCTCTAGGCCTGGTCAGGGGTCTCACAGGGACCCCAAGGGCCCAAAAAAGCATATTTCTTTCTAAAACAATCATCGGGATTTGCGTAGGGTTTGCCAATCCCGTCAAAAATTGCAACAAAAAACCAAGCTTTCTCCTGCGCTTCGTTTTCTAGAAGCCTCCGGGTGGGCCAGGTCCTGGTGCAATCTTAATTATTATGAGGGGGCCCACGGGGACCACCGCAGCCCCGGGGACCGCCACCTTCCCGGGGCATGATTAATAATTTACGGGGGCACGCGGCCCCCCGCAAGCCCCTGGGACCGCCATATCCATGGGGCTTTGTAAAAAAACGGCATGGGGGGCTCCTGGCCCACCAAGCGGCACTGGGGACCACCACCTCCCCGGGGCATTGGTTTATTATGGGTGGGGGCTTCAAGGACTCCCAAGCCCCGGGGACTGCCACCTCCCTGGGCAGTTTAAAATTATGGGTGGGGGGCCTTGCGGCCCCCCTCAAGCCCTGGGGACTGCCACCTCCCTGGGGCTTCAATGTTTAAAAGCAGGGGGGCCTTGCGCCCTCCCCCTCGCAGCCCTGGGAACCGCCACCTCCCCGGGGCTACCTTTTAAAATTATGTGTGGAGGGCTTGAGCCCTCCCACACTGCCCTGGAAACCACCACCTCCCCGGGTCAGATGTTATTCTAATATGGGGGCCCGTTGCAGTCCCCCGGCCCCAGGGACCACCACCTCCCCGGGGCTATGTACAAGTTGGGAGGGGGGGCACGCTGCCCCCTCCTGGAGCCTTTGTTGGCTCTGGGGCCTGCCACCCCCAGGACCGGGGTCCAGCAATGTCCCGGGGTGCCCACCCCCAGGACATTGCAGCTTGCAATGGCAGGGCAGTAGCACTGCTCCCGCCCTGCCATTGCAAACTTCTGCTTCGCTTCATTGAAGCGAGAGCAGGAAAACTGCTCTCGCTTCCCTGAAGCGAAGCTGAATTGCTTTTGTGCAAAGGGAGCTCCCTTTGACCAAAAGCAATGCCAGCTCCCGCAGGAGGTGGGGAGCCAGAAGGGACCACGAGGGCATTGGGGCTCCCCCCAATGGTCCCCAACGTAAGGGCATGCCCCAGGTGGGGGTCCCCGGGGCGGACACCGAGTAATGGATGTGGGGCATTTTTTTTCTCTCGATTTTGGAGTCGCGACCCCATAGTGGCTCTCAGCGCAGACCCCCGTGTACTGTTGCGGTCGATTCGCAGATCCACCGCAAATAAATAATTTAATAGTATATAATTTAGAAGGTAGTGTTGCATTTGTGAACTTGTTTTATAGAGCTAGTGAGATTGAAGTTAATAATAATATTGAATTGGCTAGAGTTACTAAAAATATATAAAATTAAAAATTAAAAGTTAAACCTGAAAAGTGTATTGTGTTGTAGTACATTGAATTCGTGCTTTTACAGATTTGCGACGGGTTCCGCGAATCCACAAAAAATTTAAAAAGAGTATGTATGTTTAAACAAATATAAGATTCACTTTTGGGTTATAGGGTGGCTCTAAAAAGAGCCCTTGTTTTCATTAGGACTTTGTTGGAGCTACATGTAAGTGCGGACGCGCAGCTTAAGGTTGTTGAGAAATACTCTGTTTCCTTCATCTGCGAAGTGAACTCCATCACTTCTGTAGATGTCATCCATATCAAAACGTATATTGTTGTTATAGATGGAGCCCATCCTATGGTCTCTGAGGTAAGCAGAAACAGCTTTATTGACATTCTTCCTAGCTTTCTCAAACTGTGGACAGAATTGATTTGACCACTTCCATTTCTGTCTTTGGCATATATTAAAGTATACAAAGACAGTTTGAGGCAAAAGCAACATTTTATTTTATTTATTTATTTTATTTTATTTTTATTTGAAAGGTTTTATATAGCGCTGGCTAGACCGGGGGGATCAGAGCGCTTTACATGAGCAGAAGCAGTTTAGGAAAAACAGTTGTTCATAGAATAACACAGGCAGGCAGGCAAGCATAATACATATTAAGTTAAAAAGGGGCAAAAAAAGCAATTTACATGAATTTAGGCAGTCAAGAAGAGCGATTTTACAAGGTAACAAAAATGCAGGTACAGCTCAAAATTAATTAAAAGGGGGGGGAACAAAAATTCTGGGCGTATTAACCGGTAATGAACAATTTGACTAATATAAATGGATGAGACTAATTTAGGGCAGAGAAGAGAGTATCGACGAAGAAGAGATTGAGGGAAGAGATGGTGGGTAAGGGTAGGAGACGGGGGGTGGGGAAAGAAGGGGGTAGGGTGAGAGTAAACATGGTGATATGTTAAAAAGGGAGTTAGGTGAGAGCCAGGAAGTGAATAAAGGAAAACCAAAGCAGGGGAAGCAGAATGTAGGGTCGGAGGAGAGGTTAAGGACCCCAATATTTGTTGAGAAGGTGATGTTTTAGGTCTTTTTTAAAGCTGAGGTAAGAAGGGTTACAGCGCAGGTCCCTGGGGAGAGCATTCCAGATGTTCGGGCGTTCCCGGAAAAGGAGCGAGATTGGGTGGTTTGCTTTTTTAACAGCGGTGGGACGAGGAGGAGTGCATTTGTGCTTCTCATCGGTCGGGAGTAGCCCGCTTTATTGAGTTTGTTTGTAAGGTACAACGGGGTTTGTTGGTGAAGAGCTTTGCGCGTAATGCATGCAGTCTTGTATAACCATCTTCCTTCAACGGGTAGCCAATTAAGGGCTTTAAGTGCTGGGGAGATGTGATCAAATCGTTTACAGTCAGTGATGAGCCTGGCCGCTAGGTTGAGTACAGATCTAAGGGGGGCAAGGTGTACTTTAGGGGTTCAGGGGAATATAGCAGTACCATAATCAAGTTTCGAGAGGACTAGTGATTGGACAACCCATTTGAAGTCGTCAGATGGAATAAAGGGTTTGATTTTCTTGAGATGTCGGAGAGTGAAAAGAGCTCCTTTAGCCGAGTTTTTTATGTGGTCGTTAAGAGTTAGGTTTTTGTCAATAGTGAAACCAAGTGATTTCACCGAGTTGGATAAGGAGAGCGAACAATCGAGGGCATTAAGGTCCGTGATCCAGCCTTGGATGGGGAGCCGGTTGTTTTTTAGAGAGAAGAGAATGATTTTGGTTTTTTTAGGGTTCAGTTTGAGATGGTTGGAGTAGAACCAGGATTGGATCTTACTCAGGGTATTGTTTAGATGAAGTACATCAGTGTGGGATCTAATCTTATAGTAGAGTTGGGTATCATCAGCATAGAGGTGATAGTTGATTCCTGCTTGTTTCAGAATGAGGGTAAGGGGTTCCATAAAGAGGTTGAAGAGAGAGGGGTTGAGAATGGAGCCCTGAGGGACGCCAAGGGAGACAGGAGTAGGATTAGAGAGGCAGTCATTGATTTTGATTTGTTGTGTTCTGTGCTGGAGGTAGGAGGCAAACCATTTGAGGACCAGACCATCAAGGCCAAAGCGAGCTTTAAGCGAATTAAATAAGGAAGAATGGTTAACTGTATCAAAGGCAGCAGAGAGGTAGAGGAGTATAAGAATGCAGGTTTCACCATTGTCAAGGGAACAGTGGATGTCATCCACTATGTTTAGCATGGCGGATTCTGTACTGCAGCCTTTTCTGAAGCCGGATTGCAAGGAGTCAAGTAAGTTGAAATTGCCTATGTGTTGGTCCAATTGAAGCAGTGCACATTTTTCAAGGGCTTTAGAAAGAAGTGGGAGGTTAGATATAGGGCGGAGATTGTTAGGGTCGTTGGGGTCAGCAGTGAGGTTTTTAAGAGTGGGAGTGATTTGTCCGAGTTAGAGGGAGTCGGGTACACATCCCGTGGCAAGGGAGGTTTTAATGATATTAGTCCAGTAAGGGGCAATGATGTGGTTTAGATCTTGGACAAGGTTGGGGGGAGAGGGTCTTTGGTGTGTGAGGTCGGCTTTAGTTTAGCAATGATATTGAAGACTCGAGCTCAGTCATAGGATGGAAATTATGCCAGGCGGCATTATTTTTCAGCTGGAAGTTGGTAAGGATGTCATCAGGAGAAGTTGGGACGGGTAGGTGAGTGGAAGGATTTGGAGGTGGGGCGGAGACGGCAAGGGAGGTATGTCTATGGCAACGTCTACAGCATCTTGGGTGCTGGGCGGGACCTGAGTTAGGTGGAAGGATTGATCTATTTTGGCGATTTTGTCCGAGAGGAAGTTAGCAATTTCCTCACATCTCTCTGTTGAAGCCGTAAGCTCTGGGGGGGCAGAAGATGTTTGTTTTCTAACAATATTAAACAGTTCGCTGGGCCTATTTTTGGCAGGATCAAGTTGAGCTCAAAAGAAGGTTGCCTTTTCATTGAAAATGTGCTTCTTATAAGTTGATCTCGCCTATCTGAGGAGGGCGAGATGAGAGGGAGAGGGGTGTTGTCTCCATGTTCTTTCTGCCAGTCTAAGTGATCGTCTTTCGTTATTGAGATCTGGATTGAACCAGGATTTGGATGGAATTTTTCTTTGTTGTTTTAGTTTAAGAGGGGCTATTTGGTCCAGGACATCCTTAACGGTCTTGTTGAAATGTTCAGTGAGCTCGTCGGCATTTTGGGTGAGAGGGGTGAGAAGAAGTTGTGCTTGGAGTTTAAAGTCAAGTTCACCGGGGGGGATATGTTTAAGGTTTCTGGTCAATTTCATGGGTTTGATATTTTTGGTAGGGGGGAGTATGGCACTGGTTGCTATCTTAAACGGGATGAAGTGATGGTCAGACCATGATGTTGGAAAGGGAGGCCAAGTCAGTGTTGGAAATGATGGCGTCGAGTATGGCCCCTTTGGTATGGGTTGGATTGTGACATAGTTGCTTAAGGTCATTCATCTCTAGAAGGTTGATGAGGCGCATGACTGTGGGATCCTCAACATTATTCCAGTGGATGTTAAAATCTCCTAAGAAGAGATTTTTCGAGTCAGAAAGTGATGATTGTGTAAGAAGGTCGGATAATTCATCTGCGAAGAGAAGAGGTTCACCTGGAGGGTGGTAGATGTTATGTAGTTTAATCGGGGAAGAACCCTGAACTGTGAGTTCAGCGCCAGGGTATTCGAAAGTTAAGTGCTCCGTGTTCTTTAAAAGGGTGAGATGAAGTTCATTTTTTATACATTATAGCTAATCCACCCCCTTTTCTGTTGGGGCTGTCTTTCCTAATGATGGAGTAGCCAGTGGGGGTGAGTAAGTCAAGAATGGCCGTCGAATGGTCATTGAGCCAGGTTTCAGTAAGGAAGGCTATGTCAATAGCCTCGCTGAGGATGGTTTCTGATATTTCCGTTGCATGTCGGACTGCCGTTTGGCAGTTAACAAGCATGCAGGAAAGGGGATTTAGGTTATAATTAATGACTACAATCCAGTGATTTTGACAATGTGGAATGCAAACATGGATATTCAATATGTTGCAGATAATTCAACTTCTGTTGCTCTCTATGTTACATCATATATAACTAAATCTGAAAAGACAGAGATGAAAGAAATGTGGGAAGAAATGTCACAGTAAAAGAGTCTTAGCAAGAAATTGTACAGCTTTAGCTTGAAAATGCTTTCGCACCGAGAGATTGGATCCTATGAATGGTCGGATCGGTTGAGCTCTGCCAGTTTATATTCAAAGTCAAGAGGAATCATTTGGGTAAACTTAGGTCTTGCCTGCACACGATCTAGAGTATTGAAAACATTACAAGAAATCGAATACTTAGTACTGATTGAACCAGAAAGTAAAAATATTGTTAAAACTAATATGTTGGATACATACTATCCCAAAAGGAGTCCATATCTGGAAAGCCTATGTCTCTATGAAATACTTCAACATTACAGCTTTAAAAGAAACGTTACAGAAAATATAAATGAAGAAAAATATGCAGTAATTGGATGTGACCGATGTTTGGTAAAACATGTCAAAGGAAATCTTATTAACCACAGAAATCTCAGTTGTGAAAGTCCAGATAAGAGGGAATTTTTCTATTTAGCACTTCTGCAACTGTTCAAGCCTTGGTGTAGTGAAACGGAATTACTTGGAGATTTTGACTGCTATGAAGATTCTTTTAAAGCATGTAAAGATAGCATTCAATGCACAATTTTCCCAACTTATCTACAAATGTTAAATGATGAGATTGAACAAGAAACTACTATTGCAGCTGAAATAGCTAGAGACAGTTCTCAAGATAGCCAAATTTCGGGTCCACTAAGTCAAGATCCGCTAGGACAACCAATTATTGAAAATGAAGCAGCAATAGCCATGAATGAAGCAGAAACTGCAATGCAACAAGCACAACAGGATATTATCCAGTTGGAAAAGTTCGAAGAACAACTAAACATTGAACAAAAGAAATATATCAACAAGTGACATAACAGATACAGCATGGTTTGCAACATGAAAAAAAGAATGCCCATGCTCATCATTTAAGCCTATTCTAATGTACATCAGGGGTAATGCTGGAACAGGAAAAAGTTTTGTAATTAAAGTTTTGACCAGTTATCTATACCAAACTACTGAATCACATTTATCTTGTGTTGTAACAGCTCCAACTGGATTAGCAGCACACAACATTAAAGGGATTACTTTACATCGATTACTTCTGCTACCAGTTGAATATGAAAATAAATTGAAATATCAGAAGTTATCTGGAGAAGCTTGTTATGAAGTCTCAAGAGTACTGAAGAAAATGAAACTTCTAATCATTGATGAGGTGACCATGTCTCAAACTTAATGCTTGCCTTTGTACACTTGAGAATGCAACAGATTTTAAAAACCGATTACGATATTCTGTTTGGAGGAAACCATGTAATTATATTTTGCAATCTACTACAACTTACTCCTGTAAAAGGGCAGCCTGTTTTTCAAAAACACTTGTCCATGAAGATACTAGAAAACCTTTGGGAAGTATTGGAAATGTGAACATTTGGACACATTTTGAATATAAAGAACTTATTAAGAATATGCGACAAGCAAGTGATGAACATTATGGAAATATTCTTTAAGATATAAGAATTGGTGTATTGACAAAACATGGTAAACAAGCTTTAGAAAGTCGGCTAAAAAGGAACTTGTTTACAACTTGAAACACAGCGGCTGAAATAATGTACAATAAGCTTGAAGAAAAGAAATCTATAGTTTGCCTAATGTCTACACTGCAAGAGTGTTCTCCTTTAATCAAGAACTTTTAAAACTGGAAAAACAACAAATAGTGGAAATTGAAGCTATTGATAAAATCGAACACCAAGGAGTGACTATTCTTCTCACAGAGAAACTACAGTCAAAATTGGATTCTTTGGAAAAGTCTGTATCTAAGACAGCAGGCTTAGAAAAGACTTTACATGTATGTATAAATTGTCGGGTAATTTTACGGCGTAATTTGAATGTAGAAGAAGGTTTAGTAAATGGAGCAATGAGAAAAGTTGTAGATTTTGTAAATTTTCAGAACAGAGATGGAATAGAATTTTTGAAGATAAAATTTGATCAGATTAAAGAGGTAAAACAGATTGGGCATAGTGTTGTACGTTTTTTGCTTGTAAGAGACTTGTATGTTTGCAGAAAACAGTTTCCTTTGTCTTTAGCATATGCAGTAACTATTAATAAATCTCAAGGTTTAAGTATAGACCATGCTTTGGTAAATATTGGAAGTATAGTGTTCAAAGAGGGAATGGCATACGTTGCATTGTCTCGAGTAAGAACATTATCTGGTTTGTATTTGATTGATTTTGATGAGGAAAAGGTTAGTGCTGATGCAAATTTTGTAAGAGAGTACAATCGTTCAAGAAGACTTTGGGGCATATTATCTAAAAAGTGCGCTAAACATCGCAAAGCGTGTTTAACGAGCACTTTTTTATCGCCGGCTATCGTCGGAATAATTTGCCATGCTAACGCTGTATTAGCAACATTTAGCGCTATGGCGATAATTATTCCAGCCATAGCGGTGTTTTCCATGAAACATCACTGGTTTTCCAGCGATGTTTCATGGAAAACGGCGATAACCTTGCTGATACGACCCTGTGGTCGTATCAGCATAATCCACCCCCCATGTTAGATATGGCTAACACCTGCTAATTGCAGGTGTTAAATAAATGGCGATGACCCCGGTTAGCGCGACTTTTCACGTCGCTAACTGGGGCCATGGCCACCTTGCTAATAGGCGATAGGCCTGTTAGCGGGTGTTTCCCAGGTTTGTTCGTCGGGAACGCCCACTTTGCATGTCATTAGCGATTAATATCGCTGACATGCAAAGCGGTAAAAACACGGGCGCTAATGCCCGAAAACTGTCTCTAACTGCTGTTAGAGACAGTTTGCTGATAGGGCAATAAGAATATCGCCGCTTTAGCAGCAAAAAGTGCCGCTAAAGCGGCGATAGCGCCCTTGCTAATATGCCCCTTTATACTCCTGATTTAGGTGAATATCCCATATATGAGAAATGTGGAGTGTGTCCAAAACAGAAATATGTCAAACATTTAACTGAGGTTCAAAAAAAGAAAACAATTGAAGAGAATCATGAAGGTGTAAAGACAATGAAAATAAAAACTATTGATGACATTGTAGGATACCAGTTGGAAAATAGTTCAGGTATCAACTGCTATGCTAATTTGATTCTGAATGTTGTGTTTTATCTAGAAGAGCTTCATTGTGAAATCGTGAAAAAAGATTTGTTATTTATTACATCATGTATTTCAACAGTTGGTAACTGACAGAAGTAAAACCCATACTACTTCTGGCGTTCTGCATTTTTTGGATATATGTACTGGTTCATTAACATTTACTCTCAATATACAACAAGATGCACAAGAATTTCTAATGCTTATGCTTGGAGTATCAGAACATGAAGGAATACAGATTGAAAACTTATATTGGATTTTTTCAAGCAAAAGTTTGGAATACATTATTCGGCCTATTGGGAAGATGTGAACAGAAAGTAGACAGCATTGAAACAATTACGATTTATAATTAGTGTTTGGATTATTATTTGTGCTAATTGATATTGCATTCGGAAAATTGTGTTTAAAAGCAAATAGTTTATATATTTGTTGTCTATATTGAACCAAATGAGTGTACATTTTAGCAAATGTACTTGAGAGAAATAAAAGACTTAGGGGCCGATTCCGATCTCGGCCGGTAGGGCACCTAACAGTATTCGTCCGGAAAAAATACCAGCCGAACGCGTGTTTTCCGACCGACTCGAACACACTACCGAACGAACAAGTACGATGCGCATAACAGCCCAGATTCCGAGCGAGCCATACTTACCCAATCCAGCTCCTTTTCTCCGCCCGAGCCGGATCCGTAAACGCCAAATCGAGTCGCACGGAACCAAATACACAGCACCTTCCGGCCGGACTAGTACGATGCGTCTTCCGTACGCGCCGAACCCGTCGCTACGTCCGGCACATTTCAGCATCCGGGAGAGCCGCACACAAGCTCCGTTTCGCGTCACAAAACGATCCACGGCTACGAGACGAACAAGCCAGCGACGAGTACGAGTCCAAGACACGAGAAACCCGAACGAGACGACCCAACCATGAATCCCATCGCGCAGGTCCTACCAATACTCTACATCTATTACCGGGACCGATTCGGACACTTACGGCACAGACGGTAAGTCAAACACCAACAATACAAACTAACTACACGTACCTAAAATATGTCACACACACATAGGGATGCACAAATGACGTACACTAGCAACTGCACAATCATAGGGGTGGGATGGGCATCACCAATGCCATACACACCCATAGGTGCCTGGATTCCTGCCACCACCACCACCCCTACTCATGGGGGCCTGGATGCCTATCACTACCACCACCCCTACTCAGGGGGGGCTGGATGCCTGCCACTACCACCACCCCTACTCAGGGGGGGCTGGATGCCTATCACTACTACCATCCCCACTCATGGGGGGCTGGATGCCTATCACAACCACCACCCCTACTCAGGGGGGGCTGGATGCCTATCACTACCACCACCCCTACTCAGGGGGGGCTGGATGCCTATCACTACTACTATCCCCACTCATGGGGGGCTGGATGCCTATCACTACTACCATCCCCA
Source organism: Calotriton arnoldi (assembly GCA_963921515.1). NCBI lineage: Eukaryota > Metazoa > Chordata > Amphibia > Caudata > Salamandridae > Calotriton > Calotriton arnoldi. Next base: position 314,637 of record CAWUFW010009869.1, read on the forward strand.
CTCATGGGGGGCTGGATGCCTATCACTACTACCATCCCCACTCATGGGGGGCTGGATGCCTATCACTACCACCACCCCTACTCAGGGGGGCCTGGATGCCTATCACTACTACCATCCCCACTCATGGGGGGCTGGATGCCTATCACTACTACCATCCCCACTCATGGGGGGCTGGATGCCTATCACTACTACCATCCCCACTCATGGGGGCTGGATGCCTATCACTACCACCACCCCTACTCAGGGGGGGCTGGATGCTTGCCACTACCACCACCCCTACTCAGGGGGGCTGGATGCCTATCACTACTACCATCCCCACTCATGGGGGGCTGGATGCCTATCACTACCACCACCCCTATCCGGGGGGGCTGGATGCCTATCACTACTACCATCCCCACTCCTGGGGGGCTGGATGCCTATCGCTACTACCATCCCCACTCATGGGGGGCTGGATGCCTATCACTACTACCATCCCCACTCATGGGGGGGCTGGATGCCTATCACTACCACCACCCGTACTCAGGGGGGCCTGGATGCCTATCACTACTACCATCCCCACTCATGGGGGCTGGATGCCTATCACTACTACCATCCCCACTCAGGGGGCTGGATGCCTATCACTACTACCATCCCCACTCATGGGGGCTGGATGCCTATCACTACCACCACCCCTATTCAGGGGGCCTGGATGCCTATCACTACTACCATCCCCACTCATGGGGGGCTGGATGCCTATCACTACTACCATCCCCACTCATGGGGGCTGGATGCCTATCACTACCACCACCCCTACTCAGGGGGGGCTGGATGCCTATCACTACTACCATCCCCACTCATGGGGGGCTGGATGCCTATCACTACCACCACCCCTACTCAGGGGGGGGGGCTGGATGCCTGCCACTACCACCACCCCTACTCAGGGGGGGCTGGATGCCTATCACTACTACCATCCCCACTCATGGGGGGCTGGATGCCTATCACTACTACCATCCCCACTCATGGGGAGCTGGATGCCTATCACTACCACCACCCCTACTCAGGGGGGGGCTGTATGCCTGCCACTACCACCACACCTACTCAGTGGGGGCTGGATGCCTATCACTACTACCATCCCCACTCATGGGGGGCTGGATGCCTATCACTACTACCATCCCCACTCATGGGGGTCTGGATGCCTATCACTACTACCATCCCCACTCATGGGGGGCTGGATGCCTATCACTACCACCACCCCTACTCAGGGGGGCCTGGATGCCTATCACTACTACCATCCCCACTCATGGGGGGCTGGATGCCTATCACTACTACCATCCCCACTCATGGGGGGCTGGATGCCTATCACTACTACCATCCCCACTCATGGGGGGCTGGATGCCTATCACTACCACCACCCCTACTCAGGGGGGGCTGGATGCCTATCACTACTACCATCCCCACTCATGGGGGGCTGGATGCCTATCACTACTACCATCCCCACTCATGGGGGGCTGGATGCCTATCACTACCACCACCCCTACTCAGGGGGGCTGGATGCCTATCACTTCTACCATCCCCACTCATGGGGGGCTGGATGCCAATCACTACCACCACCCCTACTCATAGGATGGGTAATGCATGACACAACCAGCATACACCCACATAAGGAATAACAGAAAATTACATCCACCCAAACACCATGACAAGTGTGTGTAGTCTATGTCAAATGCCTACAACACTGAACATGACAATGAACATACAATGTGATCCACTATCACATGTGTCACACATAAATGTGTGTGGCCTCCACAATACAAGCCGACCATGGCTACTGTGGCAATGGGGCCTAAAGCCCCATCACCACAGTCACCAGAAGGTAAGTGTGGGCTCCATGGCTGATGTACCTTTTGATCAGTGTGGCAATGGGGCCTAAAGCCCCATCACCACAGTCACCAGAAGGTAAGTGTGGGCTCCATGGCTGATGTACCTTTTGATCAGTGTGGCAATGGGGCCTAAAGCCCCATCACCACAGTCACCAGAAGGTAAGTGTGGGCTCCATGGCTGATGTACCTTTTGATCAGTGTGGCAATGGGGCCAAAAGCCCCATCACCACAGTCACCAAAAGGTAAGTGTGGGCTCCATGGCTGATGTACCTTTTGATCAGTGTGGCAATGGGGCCTAAAGTCCCATCACCACAGTCACCCAAAGGTAAGTGTGGGCTTGGTAAAAGATGCCAAAGACAAACTGTATGGATGAATCCTGGTCACACAACAACTAAAACATCTGTGGCATAGTAGTGCTTGTGTCCCATTGCAACATAGATTGTGCGAGGCTAACAGTGCAGTGTCACAGAAACATCGTTTTGGCCATGTGCATACAAACATCACACATGGGGGACCACATTGTCAACATTCAGCCAAAAACACAATGACAGAAGTGACCATCATGATGCTGACCCACATATCTGCACCAATGGACACACAAATGTTGATATCCTGTGGAGACTGTCAATGTCAGGTGAACAAATACCATACCATGGCAGCAATGGGAGATACAAACCATGGTCATTGTGCCGACTGATGACCTAGGAGTCCCAGGGAGAGCAGGGGAAAACAAGCAAATTACATACAGCCAATGGCACACTACAGAAATGCCAATGCAGCGATGCAAATGCACTAACACAAACAGGCAGACTCACACTGCATATCAATATCAACAGGTGATGGGGGGTGTGCCAGTGTCCCCAGGCAACCACACAGCACATGAGGAGGCCTGAATCACAGTTACACAGATGTGTATACCGCTGCCACACCCAAGTAACTCATGGATTGGATTCCCCTATGTGGGCAATCTGGCATTGTTAGATGAGAGGGAGCCCAAATTACACATGTCACACAAGCTTGTAGGAACAGCAACCAACACAGCAAGAGACAGACCCACCACAGCACTACCCCCAGGGACCCCACATTGTGCTGACACTAGCCTGCATGACAATCCCACTGTGATGACAAAGCTAGATGTCGTTCACACCCTGAACCACAGCCATGTGTCCTGAGCTACAAACTACCATCACACCTACACAAGCTACAATCAATCAGCACGGCCTGCCAGCCAAGGACAATATGGAGGTAGGGGTCTAGCCGTGCAACAACTCACATTTGCAAACTCAACACCACACACCCTGATCTCCACCAATGTGCAGCAGGGGGACTGGTGACATTGCACATGTACCCCTGAAAATCCCAGTGGTGGTGGGGGGAAGTAAGGTGCTGAAACCCATCACACATGCCCACTCAACATGACTCGTCTATGTCTGACACACAGCACAGTACGCCGTACATGCGCATGACGTGAAATCCACAACAAACAATGGGATCCTGGCCATAGTCACACACCAACGAAGAAGCCAAGATGACACACAAAGAACACACATACACAACTTCCAACATTGCAGCTCTGACCCTGAGGAGTGGCAGCAGTCTCACACACACAACGTGTCACAATCACAGAAAGCTACCACAAACTCTAAATCACATTACTTGTGTAAACAACAAGTGCCAAGGGGAATGCTGAATGTGTCCCATCAGCGTTTGCCCACATCCCCAGCCCTGACAACAAAGACAATCTGGGAGGAGAACCTCATGAACATAAGTTTGCCATGCACCTACATCACGGAGAAACCAGGTCCAAGATGCTGGATGAACACATACCAACTCTGCTAGCACCACAAACAGGAACATCCCTAGGGACACTGCCTGTGTATGAAAAGGGAAGGGAACATGCACAGACATGCTCACACAACACACAACACGGGCACACGCAATGTCACCAGAATACACACTGCCATGAGGGCACTACACTCCTGCGGAAGCTCCGCTGTCCCAAACCTTGTCTGTGCACGACTCAAACATGTCAGCAGGACACTCCGTCAGTGAGTCAACAACTACAACACACAGAAGCTTCTGCTCACATCAGCCTGGGTACGGGAGTGTCACGTCAGTCATCTGCATACACCCAAAACACCTGGCAAACATGTTGTACTGTACACACAGATGAGTCCTTCAACATTGATGTGCAAAACTGCATGTCCAGTGGAGATGGGCACACAGTCACGGAATTGGAACATTGAACAGTGCTAAGCCCACCAGATGTGCATCAGTGTAAGACAAATATGTTCATTTTCGAATGCAAAACGTACATCCCTGTGTCAAATGATGAACATCACACCCTCAGACTGCAGCAAAGGATGCCATAGATCTACACAACAACAGGACACATATCCCATGGACGACATGGAGTCCATCACAGCAACACTTCATTTTCCTGATGTGATCACTATAACTACTGCAAATGCAGGATGCTACTCATGTACATCATGTACATCAAAAGAAAACCAAAATTAAACAAAAGGAGGCTTTATTCAGCAAATTTAAGAGAAAAGTCCAAAGTCCAAAAGAAACTAAGGCCAATGGCCAGTCCAAAAACACAGTCCCAACAGGGTGATAAGTCTGAAATGCTCATCCATTGCTTGCCTGCACTGGTTGGGACAGGGGACATCCCCCTTGGAGGGGCATAGAAGGGGCAGGCCAGGCACCGCAGGGACAGGATCAGGGGATGGCAGAGTGAGGCAGAGAAGGGGTGGTGGGTGCAGGAGTGTCACCGGCAACTGCAGTGGAGGTGTCTGACTCAGCGTGGGCCAGCACCACCATGCTACACAAGTCAGTTGCTGTGGGTGGTGCAACCACTGCAGTGGGCTGGTCTGATGAAGTGGACTGGGTCCCCACTGCAGTGCCTGAGTCAGACGGGGTGGTTGTGGACTCCACTGCAGTGCATAACTCCAAGGGAGTGGAAAGGAGGGCAGATGAGGTGGGCAGGACAGAGGGGGGGGACCTGGTCCCCACACCAGTGCCACTAACAGGCAGAGCGTCTGGGTTGGGGGTGGAAGAGAAAGTGGCAGGGGGGAGGGCCTAAGCAGTCTGGGGATGCGGTATCGGTGTGTGGGGGAACCTGGGGCAGGGTGTGGCGGGGAAACTGTGGAGTGGTGGCCTGGGTGATGGAGGAGAGAGACTGGGTGGTTGACTTGCAGGGCGGTGGCGGGGTCTTGCTCTTCCGGGACCGGGGGGACTTGCGGGTGGGGGCCTCACTCTGCCTGCGCCTGGGGGAGGGTGTCCTGGGGCGAGGGGCACTCCCCTCTGTGTGGGTGGACTTCCTCTTCCCCCGGTATGCTGGATCAGCAGGATTGGAGGGGAAGAGGCCGAGGTCACACAGGAAGATTCTCTGTGTCGTTGGGGTAGCAGGCGAGGCAAGGGTAGGGGTCTTGGAGGGAGAGGATGTGGAGGACTGCAGAGTGAATGTGGATGCGTGTGTGTGTGTGTCTTCCCCATCCCCTGTGTCTGTGGTATCAGTCCCCTGAGGATGCTTGTGTGCACGTCTTGCCTTTCTCTTGGGTGTGTCTGTGCTGCTCATGTCGGTGTGCTTGGGTGAATGTGCAGGTGTGCATGTGCTTTGGACAGGTAGGGTGGTAGGAAGTGTGGATGGGGCAGAGGTGGGAGGGGTGAGGGACTGTTGGAGGAGGGACACTGCTGCCGTCAGGGAGGAGTCCATGGACCTATTGCGCCTCTGTAGGGCAGACATACCCGTTGAGATGCCCTCCATGAATGACACCAGCTGTGTCAACAGAGTGGTGTGTGCATGGAGGACAGTCAGCATTGCTGTCTGCCCTACATGGAGCTGCCGAAGGAGGTACACAGACTCCTCACTCAGGGCAGCAGGGGACACAGGGGCAGGGGGTGCAGTGCCTGGCACGAAGGAGACACGCTCCCGAGCACGGGAGCCTCCACGGACCTCAGGAATGGGAGCCAATGGGAGGGCGGTGGTGGTGGTGGTGGTGGCGGGGCCAGACAGACTAGCTGGGGTGTGGTGGCTGCTGACACCCGCCTCCACAAGGGAGTCATCCTCCGAGCTGCTGTGGTCCTCAGCTGAGGTGGATGGTGCTGAGGACTCCTTGGTGTGGCTCCCCTCGCCCTCCGTGCCACTGGGTCCCTCTGACCACTCGTCGGACGCTGACCCAGTCTGGCTCCTCTGCTCCTCCTGGTCCGTGGAGCTGTCCCCTCCTGTGGCCGTGGATGTATCTGCAAACAATAAGGGAAACAGACAAACATCAGTCACCTGCACTGACCGCACACACCACAGTAAGTACAGCACATCACAGAGCAAGCCCTGGCATCTTTAGTTGAACATTGCCAAAAGTTATCACACAGATTAGGAGAAGCCAATTGTCAGTCTGATGGTCAACCATGGAACAGACACCCCCCCTGCCCTTGCACCCATCTGTCTGGTGCCTGTCTGATGGCAATACCCCAGTGTGGACACGCGCACCACCTACACAGTGGTTGGACATTGCTGAGAACACAGTGAAGTATGTGAACATGCCCACGTCACATCGCTTGCCACTGAGTCAGTGCAGGTGTCTGGATAAATGGACGGCCATAGCCTAAAAAGAAATGCATTGGATGCATACCAGCACCAGACGCCATGAAGCACCCATGTCCGGATAGTCAATGCCACAATGGGGTGCCTGTTGCAAATGTCACCCCCCTGCAGGATCACCCTTAGGAAGTTTAATGCCATGACACAGGCATGCCTGCAAAGTCATACATCACTGTCTCCAGTCACATGGCCATGTTAGCCAGCAAACAACAGTCTGCACTGTGTCACTATCCTAGGACATGGGGAAGGCAAGTAATGTAACTGACAAGTGCACATGTTCATCCCCCACTAACCACATCATCTGAACCCGTATTTGTACACTGCACACCATTTGGACAAATGGGAGACATGAAACACTACTCCCTGAACCAGAGCACCTCACAGTGTGCTGTGAATGATGAACAGCTGCCTGAAAGTCACAGTCTCATACTCCTGTCTGCACAGTCAAGTGATCAAACACCTATGAGTCACAGAAGTCTTGTCTCACATGGTCCAATAGCATATGGCATGCTGACCCCTAACCGAAGGACATCACAGGAGTCACGACAACGTAGTCACAGCACAACGACACAGAGGCAGACACCTGAGGCAACATTTCACTGAGCACAGCATGTCAGCTGATACACGGGAGTGGGAGTACGGAGTGTATTGTATGCCCTGTAGTAGGCATGACTGTCCGGCTCCACCTGCAAGAGGGATGAGCCCTGGTCAGTGGGCAGGTGGCTAAGCATGTGTGACACACTTGACATACATACTCCTGAGGCCCAAACAATGTACCCACCCGCAGAATGGGGGTGTGGCAAATACCCCAGGGACATGTGGTGAATTAGATGTGCAAGTGGATCACATATCAAAGTTACACCCAGACTACATTGCACGACTCAGGCATTGTGTGAGCAACTGACCCACCCATGAAGGCAAACACAATGTCACGGGAACAAAAGCTGTCACCACCTTGAGCAAAGCAAAATGCTAGGACCCTGTACCCAAGTGACACAATTATCCTGAGCGTAAGGAGCACACCGGCGCATCAGATGGGTAGTGGCCAGGTCACAATAGAGGGACATGGGTACTGGACAACAAGACTGATGTACTGGGGAAGTTTAACCAGGCCAGAGGAGGGCACATAGCATGTTAGACAGAGTTCACAGCGCAGTCTTTGACTCACCCCCTCCTTGCTGCTGTCTGCCCTTCAGCTGCCCATCCAGCTCCGGGAACACCACCGGCAGGATCTGGAGCATGTGGGGGGTCAGGGTCCGGTGTCCGCCCCTCCTGCGAGGAGGCGACAGCTTCAGCTGGACCCTTGCGATCCTCCGGGTCCAGCCACGAAGGTCCTGCCACCTCTTCTGGCAGTTGCGGATCCGGCGCTTGTAGACCCCCACGGATCGGACTGCCCGGACGATGTCCAGCCAGATGTCCTGCTTCCGATGGGCATCAACCTGTGAGGATGACAAAGTGAAAAGGACATTACTACACATGCAACATATCCGTGCATCACACAGTTGGAAATACATGTCTCAATCACAGGGGCATATGATGTACACAGGCAGTGCAACGAGGGCTATGGACAGTTTGCCAGCAGTTACTACATGGTATCATTGCATGGGAAGTGAACCTTGTTTGAATGCACTGTTACTCCACTGTGCCTGTTCAGTGCAAGTGACTACACACTTTGGGGGGTGCGAACTACTCAGTGGCCATGCTAGCCAGTGGTGTGCACACTGTAAATCCTGCTAGTCAGGCAACATGCACAATTAGTGAGGCAGTGGACAGCACACTCACCTGCTCCCCTGGTGTCCCATACAGCTTGCTGTACTGTGGAAGGAGGTTGTCCGGCAGGGCCTGGTTCTCCTCATGGGTGAAGGCTGGGGCTCTCTCCACAGTACGTGCCATTGCAGCAGCCAGAGGATGCAGAGACAGCAGCAGTGTAGTGGCAGATGTCGTCCTGGAGCATGTAGTGCAGGCAAGTGAGCTCTCAGGGGAACAGCCAGCATTATATGTGTGCTGCAGAGGCAGATACTGTGCCATGTGTCCAAAGTGATAGGTCCAAGTCGGTAGCATCTTCTGAATCTGACCAATCCATGGAATAGCAGCTCCAATACACGCCCACAGCATCCTTCAAAAATTCAACTTCATGACACCCATGAATTTGCAACATTGTTGTGGCTGGCCAACTGAATTCAGTGCATCAGACTTGTTGAGAATTCAAAAACGCATCCGTTGCCATGCCAGGCCCCAGCCAATGCGTGCGCACCGATCGGACCATTGCCGTACAACGCGTACCCGCGATACAACGCGTACCCGCCCACATGCCATGCAATGGTCCGAGCGGGCACACCGATCGGACCATTGCTGTACAACACGTACCCGCCCACATACAATGCAATGCAATGGTCCGAGCGGGCACACCGATCGGACCATTGCTGTACAACGCATACCCGCCCACATGCAATGCAATGGTCCGAGCGGGCACACCGATCGGACCATTGCTGTACAACGCGTACCCGCGATACAACGCGTACCCGCCCACATGCAATGCAATGGTCCGAGCGGGCACACCGATCGGACCATTGCTGTACAACGCGTACCCGCCCACATGCAATGCAATGGTCCGAGCGGGCACACCGATCGGACCATTGCTGTACAACGCGTACCCGCGATACAACGCGTACCAGCCCACATGCAATGCAATGGTCCGAGCGGGCACACCGATCGGACCATTGCTGTACAACGCGTCCCTGTACAGGTCACACGCATATGTCACCATGCTGGTCACTGGTGAACCTATGCCAGCCACATATACTTTCTAGGGACACCTACTACACCACACCCAGTCTACACTGTATCTAAGGCATGTGTGGCAGCATGACCTTATCTGTGTATGGGGGTGTACATGTTGTTTTTGGGCTGGCACTTGGGGGCAGACACACCCAGACTGTGCACATGTTAATGGGGACAGGGTCCTTTGTGTGTCATGCACATGACCACTGGGATGTGCAACTGTTCATTTTTGGAGCATGTTGCATGGTCACATTTCCAGGTTGTGTATGTGTATGACATGTCACATACCCCAAGGCTCATGTGGGAAAGCATGTACATCACAGGGTGGCCCATTGCCACAATAGTCATGTCCCTCCGCAGTCTGTGTGCATGTTGTGTTTCACATGTCTGACTCCATGTGCACAATGGGAGACAGTCTCCACATCCATGTCGTTTGTGCATGGACTTAGATGTTGTGTGTGTGTGTCACAGACGTCCATGTCTGTCCTGCAGAGGCTACAGGGGGCACTACCTGTGGGAGTCATGTTTGTTTTTCTGACGTGTACATGATACGCCATGTCATGCCAGTGTCCATGTGGCAAGACAGTGTCACTGGGAATCTACCTGTCAATGAGTTGTGATGCCTGTGGCGCATCTGTCCACACGTCACTGTGGTATGTGTGTGGAATGTGAGAGCAGTAAATGGGAACTGTGACACAGCCAAATGGTTTCACATAGCACACCCTGGGACCTGTTGTCCACACATGTTGAACAGAGATGTTACATGATGTCCATGTGGGTGCCATATATGTCCAAACAGAACGAGACACACATCAAGTACTAGTGTTTGCTAATGATGTATCATGTGAACTACAGTATGGTGAATGGCACATATGTGGGGTGACTGACAATCTTGCCTTCTTCACCTCTGCACTGCAGGGCTCCTGCTGTCCATAGACCATTCCCAGACCTGGCAACAATGGTGGAACGTGACAGCATCCGACGGTATCGCTTCACCAGGCAGCTGATTGAGGATTTGGCAGTGCGGTTGGACCCACATTTGCAGCCTGGCCGGCCGTATCCTACAGCGCTGACCCCCAAGGTGAAGGTGATGGCAGCCCTACACTTCTTTGCCACCGGTACCTTTCAACACACTGTGGCATCTACTGGTGGTATGTCACAGACTATGTTCAGCCGTGTGCTACGCGATGTTTTGGTGGCAATGTTGAGATGCCTTAACCAGTACATCTATTTCCCACAACATCACCGACTCACTGACGTCAAGAGTGACTTCTATGCCCTGGGGAGGATGCCACATGTCATTGGCTCCATTGATGGGACACATGTGGCTTTGGTACCACCACAGGCACATGAGCAGGCATACAGGAACAGGAAACATTACCATTCTGTCAATGCTCTGGTGGTATGTCTTGCAAACATGACCATCACACATGTGTGTGCCCGTTTCCCCGGTTCGGCACACGATGCCTACGTGATGAGGAGTAGTCGCATCCCGAGGATGATGTCACAGATGCCGAACCAGCGTGCTTGGCTTGTCGGTGTGTACTGACTTTGTACCATTGTGTGTGTTCTGCTATGTTGCTTTCCGCACACTTTTCAATGTTGGCTAATGTGCAATTGTCTGTCTGTAGGTGACTCGGGATACCCCAACATGCCGTGGTTGCTGACACCCCTCAGGAACCCTGTGACACCAGCCCAGATGCGCTACAATGAGGCACATGGTCGGACCAGGAGGGTGATTGAGCGGACCTTTGGTCTCCTGAAGAGCTGCTTCCGCTGCCTGGACAAGACAGGAGGCGCCCTCCCATATGCCCCAGCAAAGGTGTGCAAGATTATGATCGTCTGCTGCATGCTCCACAACCTGGCAGTGCGGAAGGAGTTGCCTCTCATCCTGGATGACGATGACCAACATCCGCCACCTGTGGAGCATCCAGGCCTGGGCCACGATGCCAGTGATGATGATGATGATGGTGATGGTGATGTCCGCACACAGCTCATCACCAACTTCTTCAGCTGAATGTGAGTATCCAGAGTGTTGTACTATCAATGAATTTGATTTGCATGATATGTGTGTGTGGTGCTCTGGTGCTGTTTGAGTGTGGCCATGTGCAACTTGACTGGATGCGTGCTGAGATGTGTCCTTGCAGGTGGTCTGTACTTGCCAACAGTGTAGACATGCTAACTTGCTTTTGTGTATTTAACTTGTGACAGGTATTAGACATGAGTATTGCCGTTCTGTGCTGTTCTTCAGTGCTTTTGACTGTGTGTCATGTCTGTCCTTCACAGGGTGCTGCTGGAGTTGTTAGAACAACTTGGATCCGCCGAATCAATGATTCAACTTCCAAGGTGGCAGCAGTTGTTTCCCTACAGGTGATGTGCCACACACCCCTGGACTTTCTATATTCTGCATTGTTTGACTTTGTGGCCACAGCCAGGTGGGTTTAGCTTGCATGTGTAGTGGAAACAACATGTAGCAAATGTGTAATAAACTTGTTCTTCATTTTGGGGTGTGCGTTGTCTGTAGTCACACATCTGAGTGACATTTGCTTACTGCACCTGTAGTGTAGTTGACACAGACTGTGAATATGTGTGGTGTCTGTGCATTGCACTGTATTTCCAGGCAACATCAGTGTAGGGGATGAGTCATATGGCCCTGGTGTGTATGTGGTGTGTGGCCCTAGTGGTGTGTCTCCCTCATATGTGTCACGTCGCCATGACTGCCATGACGGTGTTGGACTTGCTGTAGCAGTCAGCATGCATAGTGTCATTTTTCTGATCACCATCTCCATGACAGAGACCACGTTGGAATCACAACAGAGGCAGATATGGTGTTTTGGTGAGTTTATTTACAAAAGGTGTGGGGATGGTGCACAGGATGGTGGGTGCTGTACATAGAATTAGGAATCCAAAGTTCCCATGTGAATTGGAAGTCCTGGTAGATGAAATGTCCAGGGTATAGTCCACAGTCATCTGATGAATTTGTACAACTAGAGCTCCCCATGTCATGTGGGCGAGTTGGGTTGCCATCGACAGGGCGTGCAGTTTGCACACAGAGGAAAAGTTCCAGAACAGGTGTTGGCTTCCTGGGGGATGTAGCTGGCCATCGGCCTCTCAGTTTGGCCTCCTCGGATGGCCCCTCTTCTTGGGGGGGACCCTCAGGTGCAGGCTGCCGCGGTGCAGGGTACTCTCCGCCAGAGTCCTCCTCCCTCCCTGTGGCAGTTGCGGATGTAGTGGCAACAGATGTTGTGGGCGCACAGGGAGGTGAGGCCATGTTGGTGCTGATCTGGCGGAGGCATGTCAGTATGTCCCTATGCACCGCTGTGAGTTCTTGCAATGTGTCCCACTTGGACTCCATGCGAGACATGTGTGTCTCGACACGGGACATGTGGGAGTCCAAGCGGGCATGATGGGCAGCCTGCTGCTGTTATATATCCTTGAGGATCCCCACTACCTGGGTGACCTCTCCGGTGCTGGTCTGGTACGCATCTGCAATGCGTGCCAGTTGTGGGTCATCACGCAGTCCAGACCCCTCTGCAAATAGCGACCTGTGTCTACCACCTCCCACCACCCTGGCAACACGTGCAGGGCCTGCGGTGCCACGCACAGGTGACCGTGTGCCCACTTGGGTGTTGTTAGTGGGCTCGATGGCAGCGGCTCCAGTTTGGTCCTGGGTCCCTGCGCTGTTGTCACCTGTGGTCCTTGGTGTGTCCGTGTTGGCAGGGGTGGCCTGTGTGTTGGCAGTTGTTGGAGGGGTGGGTGCAGGGGGTGCAGATGTTGGTCCTGCTGGTGCTGCATGATGACTGACACCGGAGGGTCCAGCTTGTTGTTCGCCATCCGAGGAGTGCAGAGGCTGATCCACACCAGTGAGCTCTGTGTCCCCCGGAGCCTGGGACAGGGACTCCTCCTCATCTGCTGCTGAGTCCCCATCATCACCTGTTTTGCGGAGAGACACAGATTGTATGGTATGTTTCTACAGGCATCAATTGTTCAAACACCTGACAGTTGTGACTGTACCTCTGGATGCGGGCCTGGACATTGCATTCTACTCAATTATGACAGTCAGAGAGTGATATTGGTGTAGCACATTGTCCTGCCAACCTGTGGCATGTCAATGTGAATGTTGAGGTGTGTGCCTGACCAGCATTGGTGGTATTTGGTTGCCATCCGGGCCGACTTCTCCCCCCAGCCCAAATATCCCACCATGGAACATGCTTCCATTGCAGGGAGTGCAAGTTGTCTTTCCGGATGTCAGTCAGTGGTGTCCTGCTGTTGGTTGTTGCACAGTTGCCTGCAGGGCCTTGTGCTCCCCCCAGCAGTAGCCAGTGGCAGCCATCTTGTGAGTCCTTTTCCACTCCCTGTGATGTGAGCATGGTTCAGGGTGGTGTTGATGGGCCAATTGTGAGGCTGAGCAATATCTGTGGCTACCACTCCCATCATGCTATTGCCTCCACCCCCCTTCCCAGCATGCCCATCCTTCCTTCCTTTTGACTCTGCTTCCCTGTGGGGTGGGGTGCCTGTGCTGACAGGTTGGCTGAGAGTGTTCTCCTTGCGGTTGTTTGGCTACCAGTCCCAAGAGTGTCCCTGTGCTTCACACAGTATGAGCCCGGCTGGTTGGTCTTTGTGGGATCTTGAGTTAGAATGTGAGGCATTGCATTCTCCCATGTGGGTTCTGTGGAGTTAGTGTTGAGGGTGTGTGTGAGGGGAGGTGCTTGTAACTATGGTCAGTGCTGTGAGTCCTCCTTCCCACCCAGCCAGATATCCCACCATGGAACATGCTTCCATTGCAGGGAGTGCAAGTTGTCTTTCAGGATGTCAGTCACTGGTGTCCTGCTGTTGGTTGTTGCACAGTTGCCTGCAGGGCCTTGTGCTCCCCCCAGCAGTAGCCAGTGTCAGCCATCTTGTGAGTCCTTTTCCACTCCCTGTGATGTGAGCATGGTTCAGGGTGGTGTTGATGGGCCAATTGTGAGGCTGAGCAATATCTGTGACTACCACTCCCCTCATGCTATTGCCTCCACCCCCCTTCCCAGCATGCCCATCCTTCCTTCCTTTTGACTCTGCTTCCCTGTGGGGTGGGGTGCCTGTACTGACAGGTTGGCTGAGAGTGTTCTCCTTGCGGTTGTTTGGCTACCAGTCCCAAGAGTGTCCCTGTGCTTCACACAGTATGAGCCCGGCTGGTTGGTCTTTGTGGGGTCTTGAGTTAGAATGTGAGGCATTGCATTCTCCCAGGTGGGTTCTGTGGAGTTAGTGTTGAGGGTGTGTGTGAGGGGAGGTGCTTGTAACTATGGTCAGTGATGTGAGTCCTCCTTCCCACCCAGCCAGATATCCCACCATGGAACATGCTTCCATTGCAGGGAGTGCAAGTTGTCTTTCAGGATGTCAGTCAGTGGTGTCCTGCTGTTGGTTGTTGCACAGTTGCCTGCAGGGTCTTGTGCTCCCCCCAGCAGTAGCCAGTGTCAGCCATCTTGTGAGTCCTTTTCCACTCCCTGTGATGTGAGCATGGTTCAGGGTGGTGTTGATGGGCCAATTGTGAGGCTGAGCAATATCTGTGACTACCACTCCCATCATGCTATTGCCTCCACCCCCCTTCCCAGCATGCCCATCCTTCCTTCCTTTTGACTCTGCTTCCCTGTGGGGTGGGGTGCCTGTGCTGACAGGTTGGCTGAGAGTGTTCTCCTTGCGGTTGTTTGGCTACCAGTCCCAAGAGTGTCCCTGTGCTTCACACAGTATGAGCACGGCTGGTTGGTCTTTGTGGGGTCTTGAGTTAGAATGTGAGGCATTGCATTCTCCCAGGTGGGTTCTGTGGAGTTAGTGTTGAGGATGTGTGTGAGGGGAGGTGCTTAACTATGGTCAGTGCTGTGAGTCCTCCTTCCCACCCAGCCAGATATCCCACCATGGAACATGCTTCCATTGCAGGGAGTGCAAGTTGTCTTTCAGGATGTCAGTCAGTGGTGTCCTGCTGTTGGTTGTTGCACAGTTGCCTGCAGGGCCTTGTGCTCCCCCCAGCAGTAGCCAGTGGCAGCCATCTTGTGAGTCCTTTTCCACTCCCTGTGATGTGAGCATGGTTCAGGGTGGTGTTGATGGGCCAATTGTGAGGCTGAGCAATATCTGTGACTACCACTCCCATCATGCTATTGCCTCCACCCCCTTCCCAGCATGCCCATCCTTCCTTCCTTTTGAGTGGACTTCAGTGTGTGTGAGTGTGACAGCAATGGCAAGATGGCTGACAATGTGGTCCTGTTGTTTGTTGGTGCCCAGTTGCCTGCAGGGCCTTGTGCTCCCCCAGTAGTACCCAGTGTCAGCCATCTTGTGAGTCCTTTTCCACTCCCTGTGATGTAAGCATGGTTCAGGGTGGTGTTGATGGGGCAATTGTGAGGCTGAGCAAGATCTATGACTCCAACTCCCATGATGCTATTGGCTACACTGACTTGACCAGCATACACAGAATTCCTTCCTTTCAGTGATCTTCCCTGTGAGGTGGTGTTCTAGTGGTGTCAAAATATCTGATAGTGTTTGTTGGTTATATTTGTGCCACTGCCTTGCTGTATTTGTTGTTAGGTTTGTAGATGTCATGACACAGTTAGATGTCACTATGAGATGGCAGGTATTGTGTTTGTCTGACTGGCATTCACATCTTGGGATGAATATGTTTTGTTTGCTGTATATTTGGTAAGGGTGCATGGTTTGCCTATCCCTTTGAGGGTGCTGTGTGTGTATTGTCATCACCATATTGTGTATATAAGTTGTGTACTCACCAGGCTCTGGGATGTCTGTTAGTTCGTATACACTCACTGGTGGTAGGATGGCCCGCACCTTCTCCTCCCAGGGCCTGAGGTATACGGGTTTTGCAGGAGGGCCACTGCCGGTGCGGTGGCTGAGGAGGTAGTCCTTTTTCAGTAGCTCCCGGACCCTCCTGCGCATATCATACCACCTGTTCTGGATGTCTTCCTTTGTGCGCAAACATGGTGATTGTGCATTCACCCTGTCGACAATCTTCGCCCACATCTTGGTTTTCTGCGACATGGGGGTCTGTTGTACCAATGTACCAAACAACTGTGGCTCTACCCTGAGTATCTCGTCTACCAAGACTTCCAATTCACAATCTAGGAACTTGTGGTTCTTCTTTGGGGGCATGGTGATGGGTGGTGATTGATGTGTGTGTGTGTGTGTGTGTGCAAGTGGGGGTGTGTGAGTGTAGGTTTAGCTGGGTGTGTGTGAGGGTGCTATTTGTAAGTGTGGTAATGGTGTGTGGCTTGTGTGATGTATCAGCTGTGAGTGTGTCTGTGGTTGCTGTGTGATGGTGTTGTTTGCTGGCAGGTCTGTGGAATTTGCAAAGGATCATGGTAGGGATTTGTGGCCTTTATGTAGGTGGCGTTGGGGGTGTGTCCTTGTTCCATTTATTCCCCACCCCCAGTATTTATTGGCTTTGTGGTAGCTTGTTTGGCCATTTTTTTATTTTTTGACTTTTTGTCCCTTGGTGCTTTTGGTGCATGTAGGAGTCGTTCTTGTGTCCGAGTCGGACGCTGCTGTTGTCTGGTGCGATGTTGTCCGACTCGTTCCTGCTGTATTTCAGGTTGGTTTCATATGCGGCGTACGAGTCGGTCGCGGAGTATTGGGTTGATTCGGCTGGGTTTTGTATGCGTGTCGGTCATACGGCTTGTGCTCCGTGCGAGTCGGTCGTGTTTCGCATGCACAGCATCGTACTACGCGGGTCGGAGTTCGCAGGTACGTTTCGTTCGGTTTCTATCCGGGTTTGTCTCGGTCGGTTCGTTTCGACTGGTTTTCCGGCCGGATGGCTTGTTTCCGTCCGGCTCGGTCGTTCGTTTTGTATTCCGTCCGAGTCGGTCGAGTTTCACATGCATTTCATCGTACTACCCGGGTCGGACGGCGCCGGTTCGTGTCGGTCGGACTATAATCCCGTACCGAGTCGGTCGGTACGTTTTCCGGCCCGAATCGGAATCGGCCCCTTAATGTACAAGTTGGACATAATTAAGAAACTGTAGTTAGATAAACATATAGCTACACATATTGGAAATAATTCGTTGATTGTTTTTTTCCCCGCTGTTCAATGATGATACTACGTTGAAATCACTGTGTATGGTGAAGTTCAGTAGAATCTGAGAACAGCAAAAACGGGAAACTGAAAATGTTATATAATTCTAAAATTATGTTGTGTTCTTAAAAGTATAATATAAAAATGTATGTAATATATTACATTACATAACAGTTTTTCTTCTTTTTTACAGTAGGTAATGGTGAAGTTTGAAACGAGTTTTAATTCTGTTTACGACAATACTACTCTAAAATAGTTCCACAGAGTTATGTCTCTAAATTATTAAAAAAAGGTAAGAACACATAACATAATATGCATGATAACATGAAACAATGTTTAAAGTTCATTTAAATGTTATTTATTTCTAATAAAACTAATGTTGATCCTTTACACTATTTAAAAACTTTCAGATATCATCAGCCAGGTAGTCATCCTTTCACACAAACACTATCCATGCTGTATTCTAATCTCTGTAGCACAACTCTTGCACTGATAGGATAACCCAAGCATTATCTTTGCATTTTTCCGTTCACGGAGACAAAACACATGCACTCATTGAATAACCCAGATACTACCCCTGCCCTTATGCATTCACCAACGCACTACCCATGTACTCCTACAATCACCCAGGCACTACTCATACACTCATCCATTCACTCAGGCACTACCCATGCACTCATCCATTCCCTCCAACACTACCCATGTACTCATCCAAGCACTCTGGTACTACCCATGCACTCCTCCAATCACCCAGGCAGTACCCCTGCATTTATGTAATCACTCAGGCACTGTCCATGCACTCATGAAACCACTTAGGCAGTACTCTTGCACCACTCACCCATTCACTCATGTACTATCCATGCATTCATACAATTATCCAGGCATTACTCTTGCACTCATCCATTCACTCAGGTACTACCCATACACTCATCTAATCATCCAGACTCTACTCTTGCACTAATACCTTTGCTCATGTGCTTACTATATACTCATCCAATCATCCAGGCACTATCCCTGCACTCATGCAATGACTAACACGCTATCCATGTACCCATCCATGCACTCTGGTACTACCCGAAGAACTCCTCCAATCACCCAGACAGTACCCCTGCACTCATGCAATTACCCAGGCAGTACCCCTGCACTTATGTAATCACTCAGGCACTGTGCATGCACTCATGAAATCACGTAGGCACTACTCTTGCATCACTCAGCAATTCACTCAGGCACTATCCATGCATTCATCCAATTATCCATTCACTCAGGCACTACCCATGCACTCACCCATACACTCAAGTACTACCCATGCACTTCTCCAATCACCCAGGCAGTACCCCTGTACTTATGGAATCACCCAGGCACTGTGCATGAACTCATAAAAACACTTAGGCACTACTATTGCACCACTCAACCATTCACTCAGGCACTATCCATGCATTCATCCAATTATCCAGGCATTACTCTTGGACTCATCCATTTACTCAGGCACTACCCATGCACTCACCCATACACTCAAGTACTACCCATGCACTCATCCAATCACTCAGGCAATACTATTGCACTCATCCATTCCTTCAAACACTACCCATGTACTCATCCAAGCACTCTGATACTACCCATGCACTCCTCCAATCACCCAGGCAGTACCCCTGCACTCATGCAATCACCCAGGCAGTACCCCTGCAGTTACGTAATCACTCAGACACTGTCCATGCACTCATGAAATCACTTAGGCACTACCCATGCACTCATCCAATGACCCAGGCACTACCCATGCACTCCTCAAATTATCCAGGCACTACCCTTGCACTCATGCAATCAGCCAGGCACTACCCATGCACTATTTGGAAAAAAAGAAATTTATATAGCGCTGGCTAGACATGAGGTAAGACATTGTTTCAGAACATTGTTACATGGTTACATCAGTTTCTGGAGCGTCACATAACATAGAAAGGGAAACAGTATAACATAGTTACATGAGTTACTAAAGCATAGCCTAACATAGAAAAAACCGTCAAGGGAGAAAGTACTTCAGGGGACGCAGAAAGGTCAGGCTGGAAAAGGGGAGGCAGACAATGAATCACAGAGGGAGGAGGCGGGGGAGGGAAAAGAAACATAACGGGGAGACGAGGAAAACAATGTCCGATGTCCGGCTGGGTAGGTGATGGCCGAGGGTGAACCAGAGCCAAACTCCTCTATAGCTGCATAGGACAGCTCCATCGGGCACCGGCCAAGGTTGTTCGTGCACTCATGCAATCACTCAGGCACTAATGTTGCACTCATACATTCACTCAGGCACTACCCATGCACTCATCCATGAACTCAGGCACTAGCCATGCACTCCTCCAATCACCCAGGCACTACCCCTGCACTCATGCAATCAGCCAAGCACTACCCATGCACTCATGCAATTACCCAGGCACTACTGTTGCACTCATCCATTCCTTCAAACACTACCCATGCCCTCTGGTACTACCCATGCACTCCTCCACTCACCCAGGCAGTGCCCCTGTACTCATGCAATCACCCAGGCACTACCTGTGCACTCATCCAATCACTCAGGCACTACTGTTCTACTCATCCATTCCCTCAAATACTACCCATGCACTCATCCATGCACTCAGGCACTACCCCAGCACTCCTCCAATCACCCAGGTACTACCCCTGCACTCATGCAATGAGCCAGGCACTACCCATGCACTCATGCAATCACTCAGACACTACTGTTGCACTCATCCATTCTCTCAGACACTATCCATGCACTCATCCACTGACCCAGTCATTACTGTTGTACTCATCCATTAACTCAGGTACTACCTCTGCACTCCTTCAATCACCCAGGCAGTACCCCTGTACTCATCCATGCACTCGGGGACTACCCATGCACTCCTCCAATCACCCAGGCACTATCCCTGCACTCATGCAATCAACCAGGCACTACCCATGCACTGATGCGATTACTCAGACACTACTGTTGCACTCATCCATTCCCTCAAACACTACCCATGCACTCAGGCACTACCCATGCACTCCTCTAATAACGCAGACACTACCCCTGCACTTTTCCATTCACCAACGCACTACCCATGTACTCCTACAATCACCCAGGCACTACTCATACACTCATCCATTCACTCAGGCACTACCAATGCACTCCTCCATTCCCTCCAACACTACCCATGTACTCATCCAAGCACTCTGGTACTACCCATGCACTCCTCCAATCACCCAGGCAGTGCCACTGCACTCATGCAATCACCCAGGCAGTACCCCTGCATTTATGTAATCACTCAGGCACTGCCCATGCACTCATGAAACCACTTAGGCAGTACTCTTGCACCACTCACCCATTCACTCATGTACTATCCATGCATTCATACAATTATCCAGGCATTACTCTTGCACTCATCCATTCACTCAGGTACTACCCATACACTCATCTAATCATCCAGACTCTACTCTTGCACTAATACCTTTGCTCATGTGCTTACTATATACTCATCCAATCATCCAGGCACTATCCCTGCACTCATGCAATGACTAACACGCTATCCATGTACCCATCCATGCACTCTGGTACTACCCGAAGAACTCCTCCAATCACCCAGACAGTACCCCTGCACTCATGCAATTACCCAGGCAGTACCCCTGCACTTATGTAATCACTCAGGCACTGTGCATGCACTCATGAAATCACGTAGGCACTACTCTTGCATCACTCAGCAATTCACTCAGGCACTATCCATGCATTCATCCAATTATCCATTCACTCAGGCACTACCCATGCACTCACCCATACACTCAAGTACTACCCATGCACTTCTCCAATCACCCAGGCAGTACCCCTGTACTTATGGAATCACCCAGGCACTGTGCATGAACTCATAAAAACACTTAGGCACTACTATTGCACCACTCAACCATTCACTCAGGCACTATCCATGCATTCATCCAATTATCCAGGCATTACTCTTGGACTCATCCATTTACTCAGGCACTACCCATGCACTCACCCATACACTCAAGTACTACCCATGCACTCATCCAATCACTCAGGCAATACTATTGCACTCATCCATTCCTTCAAACACTACCCATGTACTCATCCAAGCACTCTGATACTACCCATGCACTCCTCCAATCACCCAGGCAGTACCCCTGCACTCATGCAATCACCCAGGCAGTACCCCTGCAGTTACGTAATCACTCAGACACTGTCCATGCACTCATGAAATCACTTAGGCACTACCCATGCACTCATCCAATGACCCAGGCACTACCCATGCACTCCTCAAATTATCCAGGCACTACCCTTGCACTCATGCAATCAGCCAGGCACTACCCATGCACTATTTGGAAAAAAAGAAATTTATATAGCGCTGGCTAGACATGAGGTAAGACATTGTTTCAGAACATTGTTACATGGTTACATCAGTTTCTGGAGCGTCACATAACATAGAAAGGGAAACAGTATAACATAGTTACATGAGTTACTAAAGCATAGCCTAACATAGAAAAAACCGTCAAGGGAGAAAGTACTTCAGGGGACGCAGAAAGGTCAGGCTGGAAAAGGGGAGGCAGACAATGAATCACAGAGGGAGGAGGCGGGGGAGGGAAAAGAAACATAACGGGGAGACGAGGAAAACAATGTCCGATGTCCGGCTGGGTAGGTGATGGCCGAGGGGTGAACCAGAGCCAAACTCCTCTATAGCTGCATAGGACAGCTCCATCGGGCACCGGCCAAGGTTGTTCGTGCACTCATGCAATCACTCAGGCACTAATGTTGCACTCATACATTCACTCAGGCACTACCCATGCACTCATCCATGAACTCAGGCACTAGCCATGCACTCCTCCAATCACCCAGGCACTACCCCTGCACTCATGCAATCAGCCAAGCACTACCCATGCACTCATGCAATTACCCAGGCACTACTGTTGCACTCATCCATTCCTTCAAACACTACCCATGCCCTCTGGTACTACCCATGCACTCCTCCACTCACCCAGGCAGTGCCCCTGTACTCATGCAATCACCCAGGCACTACCTGTGCACTCATCCAATCACTCAGGCACTACTGTTCTACTCATCCATTCCCTCAAATACTACCCATGCACTCATCCATGCACTCAGGCACTACCCCAGCACTCCTCCAATCACCCAGGTACTACCCCTGCACTCATGCAATGAGCCAGGCACTACCCATGCACTCATGCAATCACTCAGACACTACTGTTGCACTCATCCATTCTCTCAGACACTATCCATGCACTCATCCACTGACCCAGTCATTACTGTTGTACTCATCCATTAACTCAGGTACTACCTCTGCACTCCTTCAATCACCCAGGCAGTACCCCTGTACTCATCCATGCACTCGGGGACTACCCATGCACTCCTCCAATCACCCAGGCACTATCCCTGCACTCATGCAATCAACCAGGCACTACCCATGCACTGATGCGATTACTCAGACACTACTGTTGCACTCATCCATTCCCTCAAACACTACCCATGCACTCAGGCACTACCCATGCACTCCTCTAATAACGCAGACACTACCCCTGCACTTTTCCATTCACCAACGCACTACCCATGTACTCCTACAATCACCCAGGCACTACTCATACACTCATCCATTCACTCAGGCACTACCAATGCACTCCTCCATTCCCTCCAACACTACCCATGTACTCATCCAAGCACTCTGGTACTACCCATGCACTCCTCCAATCACCCAGGCAGTGCCACTGCACTCATGCAATCACCCAGGCAGTACCCCTGCATTTATGTAATCACTCAGGCACTGCCCATGCACTCATGAAACCACTTAGGCAGTACTCTTGCACCACTCACCCATTCACTCATGTACTATTAATGCATTCATACAATTATCCAGGCATTACTCTTGTACTCATCCATTCATTCAGGTACTACCCATATACTCATCTAATCATCCAGACTTTACTCTTGCACTAATACCTTTGCTCATGTACTTACTATATGCTCATCCAATCATCCAGGCACTATCCCTGCACTCATGCAATCACTAACACACTACCCATGTACTCTTCCATGCACTCTGGTACTACCCATACACTCCTCCAATCACCCAGACAGTACCCCTGCACTCATGCAATTACCCAGGCAGTACCCCTGCACTTATGTAATCACTCAGGCACTGTGCATGCACTCATGAAATCACGTAGGCACTACTCTTGCACCACTCAGCAATTCACTCAGGCACTATCCATGCATTCATCCAATTATCCAGGCATTATTCTTGGACTCATCCATTCACTCAGGCACTACCTATGCACTCACCCATACACTCAAGTACTACCCATGCACTTCTTCAATCACCCAGGCAGTACCCCTGTACTTATACAATTACCCAGGGACTGTGCATGAACTCATAAAAACACTTAGGCACTACTATTGCACCACTCAACCATTCACACAGGCACTATCCATGCATTCATCCAATTATCCAGGCATTACTCTTGGACTCATCCGTTTACTCTGGCACTACCCATGCACTCACCCATACACTCAAGTACTACCCATGCACTTATCCAATCACTCAGGCACTACTATTGCACTCATCCATTCCTTCAAACACTACCCATGTACTCATCCAAGCACTCTGGTACTACCCATGCACTCCTCCAATCACCCAGGCAGTACCCCTGCACTCATGTAATCACCCAGGCAGTGCCCCTGCAGTTATGTAATCACTCAGGCACTATCCATGCACTCATTAAATCACTTAGGCACTACCCATGCACTCATTGAATGACCCAGGCACTACCCATGCACTCCTCAAATTATCCAGGCCCTACCGTTGCACTCATGCAATCAGTTAGACACTACCCCTGCACTCATGTAATCACCCAGGCAGTGCCCCTGCAGTTACGTAATCACGCAGGCACTATCCATGCACTCATTAAATCACTTAGGCACTACCCATGCACTCATCCAATGACCCAGGCACTACCCATGCACTCCTCAAATTATCCAGGCCCTACCATTGCACTCATGCAATCAGTTAGACACTACCCATGCACTCATGCAATCACTCAGGCACTAATGTTGCACTCATACATTCACTCAGGCACTACACATGCACTCATCCATGCACTCTGGCACTACCCATGCACTCCTCCAATCACCCAGGCAGTACACCTGTACTCATGCAATCTCCCAGGCACTACCTATGCACTCATCCAATCACTCTGGCACTACTGTTCCACTCATCCATTCCCTCAATTACTACCCATGCACTCATCCATGCACTCAGGCACTACCCCAGCACACCTCCAATCATCCAGGCACTACCCCTGCACTCATGCGATGAGCCAGGCATTACCCATGCACTCATGCAATCACTCAGACACTACTCTTGCACTCATCCATTCTCTCAGACACTATCCATGCACTCATCCACTGACCCAGTCATTACTGTTGCCCTCATCCATTAACTAAGGCACTACCCATGCACTCCTCCAATCACCCAGGCAGTACCCCTGTACTCATGCAATCACCCAGGCACTGCCCAAGCACTCATCCATGCACTCAGGGACTACCCATGCACTCCTACAATCACCCAGGCACTATCCCTGCACTCAAGCAATCAACCAGGCACTACCCATGCACTGATGTGATCACTCAGACACTACTGTTGCACTCATCCATTCCCTCAAACACTACCCATGCACTCATCCATGCACTCAGGCACTACCCATGCACTCCTCCAATCACCCAGGCACTACCACTGCACTCATGCAATCAGCCAGGTACCACCCATGCACTCATGCAATCTCTCAGGCACTAATGTTGCACTCATACATTTTCTCAAACACTACCCATGCACTCATCCATGCACTCAGGCACTACCCATGCTCTCCTCCAATCACCCAGGCACTACCCCTGCACTCATGCAATGAGCCAGGCACTACCCATGCACTCATGCAATCACTCAGGCACTACTGTTGCACTCATCCATTCTCTCAGACACTATCCATGCACTCATCCAATGACCCAGGCATTACTGCTGCACTCATTCATTCACTCAGGCAGTACTCATGCACTCATACAATGACTCAGACATTACTCTTGCAGTAATTCATACAACACATACAAGTTTGTCTATTTTTAACCAAATAGGCAATTCTAAAAAGAAAAAAATAATCTTTTTTTGTGTTTTATGAACTCTTTTATTTATTTTTTCTATTTTTTTTAACAAAAGATTGAAAAAAAACAAGGAATTGAACAGGAAAAACTTTTCAAAAAAATTTGCAATTAGAAAGTCACTGTAAAATCAAAAAAAATAACATTGATGGTTCTTTGCAGCAACAACAACAGCTGCAACAGATTGCTCACCTGCACAAAGAAGTTTCTTGCACTTTATGCAGTGCTGTTCCAGTCCTGCAAACTCTAGAACAATTAGTCAAGTTTGTGTGGATGCAGTGGATTCCGCAGAAGTACTAGGTCCTGCGACCTCATCATCTTGTTGTGTGTCTTGCATTTGGCAGCGATGTTGTTCTCGCGTAAGACAGTTTGGGTGCATGGTCTGAAGATGCTGGATGAAGTCCCGCAAGAACACTTTTTCTCAGATCCCCGAGATAAAACTTTGTCACACACAGTACAGGTGATCTTGCGCGCATTTACCATCTTCTCTCCTGGTGGTATTGAGAAGAAAGCCCACACAATACTTTATTTTCTTTTCCTAATGGGTTCTTCCAGCTCCTCTTCATCTCCAGGAATATCCTGCGATGGATTTTGAGATGCCATTTCCTCAGTTGAAAAAAAACACCAAAAAATCTCATAAAGAGACACTGAAAACCCAAGAGGTGTTTCTTGTAAAGATGCTCCTGAAAGAATGAAAAAATTGGGTGGGGTCCAGCAAGTACTAGTAAAGAAAGCTTCTTAACCAATGAAATGCTTTCTTTTGAAGTCACATGGGATTTGCGTACCGGATGCGTATTCAGGGCGCACCGGACACGATTCCCCAAAAATATATTTAACATTAATATATCTTTATTCCAGTTACAAATATAGTAAATTTACAAATTTGTATGTAAATCTCTTGGTATAATATATATTATAAAGTTATATATAAATACTTTTACAACTAAATAATTTGCGCTGGATTCACGTACCTATCACGTACCCGTAAATACGTGCGTGAGGGTACGCAGGACCGTCGCGGCTCCCGTATCTTCATTATAAGAATTCAAATATTCAAATTAATTATGTTAATATCATTCTTATAACTCTTTCAATAAAGCATATACGAATGATTTCAAAAATATATAGTATATAACATGTATTATGTGCACCGTACGCGCATCCTGCACGACTTAACAAATATGGCGGCAGGATGCATGGATTCATGCCCCCACTGTGACCGGTACGCGAATCTCGCAGTCTAAAAAAAAAAATGTTAAAATATATTTTAAGAAGGATAAAAACATTACATTACCTTTATGAATGCTTAAAAATTTAGAACAAGCGTTTTTAATACGTAATGTAACTTGTACACACTGCAATTCTTCAGAAATTGTTGAACATATAGTGCCATTACTGTAAAAATTTCAGAACAAGTTACAAAACCTTAGATTTTCACTGACAAAAGGTTTTAGGGATGTTATTCTTAGGAATTAGCATTTAGAAAACCTTTGAAATTCACTGAAAAACCACAAGTTTCATGTACGTTATAGTTAGGAATTAGCATTTAAAAAACCTTAGCAATTCACTGAAAAAAACACAGGTTTCAGGGACGTTATATTTTGGCTGACATTTCACTCGTACAAAACCAGAGAAATTCGGTCATTAGAGTTAGTTGAGCTGACTATAACTCGCGCCCCCGCAAGCACTGCTGATGACATCACATATTACATCACTCATGACATGGTCAGTGACATCACTGGTTTTGTACGAGTGAAATGTCAACCTAACTACAATGTCACTGAAACCTGTGTTTTTTTCAGTGAATTTCCAAGGTTTTTTAAGTGCTAATTCCTAACTATAACGTCCCTGAATCCTGTGGTTTTTTCAGTGAATGTATATGTGAATATATATATATATATATATATATATATATATATATATATATATAAATACTTCTTGTTTTTAGTGAAAAAACAAAGGTTAATGTAACATTATAGTTAGATGAATTTGTCAATATGTTAGTGATAACATTAATGTTTTGAACTATTAAAAACATGCACTTCTTATGACCTCACAAGTTACATAATTCATGACATGCTCTATGACATCATTTAGAATATCACTGATGACATCTCAAATGACATCATTGATGACATCACTGATCACATCATCCAATGAGTTTGTTTTACAGTTTACATTGTGGCGGGTACCTACCATATTACTTTTCTTCCTAATTTTGTACAGCCTGTGTCCAACTAATGGGTGTAAGAATTTACAAAACGCATGTGCTCCTAATTCATCATAGGTGTGTAGAGGTATTGAACAAGTTTTAAATCTTTGTACTGAGGAGTAGCTCTGTGTGCAGGTGATAGTTGACGACTTGTGTTAAACATGTTCCAAATAAGTTTTTTAGCTCTCAGAAAAAGTTTCCAGAAAGGCAAAGATTCTACGTACTACATACTTAGGGCCAGATTTACTAACCTTTCACGCAACGCAGTGTAGCAAGGCAACTTGCTCCACTGTGTTGTGTGAAAGGGAAAAAGCTGAAATTGACCACATCTACTAAGATATGGTGCACTTCTGCCACCTCATAGCGCTGGCCCACTTCAGGCAGCCTATCGCCAACACAGGCACCCTTGCACCATGGTACAAGGAGAATAATTTTTGTGCAGGAAGGGACACTTTCCTGCACAAAAACAGTCTCTCGAGGCATTCTCATCTTTATATGTGTGCCGCGTACTGCAGCACACATAGAAAGGAAATAAAGAGGAGAAAAAAGATTTTTCTCGTTGTTACTCCGTCCGCTGGTAGGTATAGCGATTTTATGCAATACCAGGTTTACAAACCTTTGTAAATCTGGGATTTCATTAAATTCATGGGTGGTGCATGGGAATGCCCATGTTCCACCCATGGAATGCCTCTCAGAATTAAATGTAATCCAATGCAGTGCAAGCCGCTGTGTTGTGTTAAATTGTTTTTCCAAAGCCAAGCAAGGTGGCAAAAATCGCCCCTTGACAGGCTTGTGAATATCTACTAGCATTCGGCACCATGGATACGCCACAGAAGTGGTGCAACTATGAAGCAAAATGTTAGTAAATCTGACCCTAAGTATTGTAAGCAGCCTTGAGTTTTTAGACAGGATCATCTCAGCATGACAATTTCTGCTTAACATATAGAACTTTGTGCACCAGGAACTAAACTATGTACAAGTACTTGTTCAGCTGTAAAAGATGAGCTACCTGTAATGTTTTCAGCTGAGTATGAAGGCTACAGTTAGTGTGACCTTTAGCACCTTCAGACCTTTCTTTATTTAAATGAATAGTGTCTCTTTGGACAAGTTTTGCATAGAGTGAACACTGTTCTCAGTAGATACTTTTTAATAGTCTGTGGTATATTTCTTATCATAGTTTATTTGTCTGCAAACAGTGTGGTACAGAGTAAACTCTTTCCATAGAGTAAACACAGTTTACAGTGCCCAATTTTCTACTCTGTGGTATATATTTTTCATGAGAGTTTCAATGTCTGCAAACAGTATGGTACAGAGTAAACTCTCTCCACAGTTCAAGTTCAATACAAGTTTATTTAGGCCAATGGTCCTCAAACGTTTTAAAAACGACATTAATAAAACTTCTAAAATCACAGTTCATTATTTAAACCTCATAAAAAATTCATATAATACACTCAGCATCCCTTTCACATTTCATATAACATAGGTCACATAAAACTATAAAATAAACATTTCAGTTCTAATCACATTTGAGAAATTCTTTAACTTTTTGGATGAACTTCCCCATGGCACAAGCTATGTCTAAATTACTCATTTCTGTTAGAAGGTTTACTGCTTGAACCCTGTTTTTAATATCGTACTTTTTAAAAATCGGACATAAAAACTCTCTTTGTATATCTAAAACCTTCTGACAATCCAATAATATGTGTAAAATGTCACATGTTGTTCCCAAAGTGCAGGTGCATTTTCCCTTACTGTCTATCATAGATCTTTTTACCCCATTATTCGCATAGCATGGGTTAACCCCAATTCTTAACCTTAGCAATTCTCTTCTTAACCGACAGCTAGGTAGCCTATCAATGTAAGGGAAATGTTGTTCATTTTGCCACGCAGAAGCCATGAAACGTACTGAAATTTTCCTCAAGAGGTAATCTTGGTCCTGTGCTCGAGAGATTTCTTTTCCCAGGACCCTAAGTTCCCTCTTGCCGATCTCGATTTGGAGAGTCTGGGGGCACAGCTTAACATTCATCATGCTACACACTTTAGTGATAGTAGCTCTGATCCCGTTTGCCCACGTTAGCTCACTCTTTACAATCTCGTTTCTGCACCATTGCGAGATTTTATAATCTTCTCCCGTTCCCAGGCGCTGCCAGAATCGTACTAGGGGCATACAAGCTGTTATACCCCATGAGGTGGTTCCCAATTCTAGTCACACAGCCTGGACCATTGACGACTTGGGCAATGAAAATAGATTTTTCAAAGTTTTTCCCTCCTCAACATCCCATCTGTTTTTGCCACTCAAATAAAGCAATTCTGCACCATACAAAAATTGTGGTGGTACCATTGCTGAGTAAGCTTTTAGGGCCGGTCTGTCGGACATTTCGCCATAAGCACCATTAAATCTTTTTAAACCACTGACTGATGCTGCTGACCTCAGCTTTAATGCATCGAGGTGAGTGTGCCATTGCAAACTTCTCTCAAACCACACCCCCAGATACCTATATTCTGCTACCTTTTCCAGCTTCTCTGAGCCCAGAAACCAAGTGAGCCCTATTTTCCTTCTACCAAAGCATAAGATCTTTGTCTTATCCATATTGACGAGTTTTTTAAAACAACAGTATTCATTGAACCTGCTTTCTTTGCAGACCAATCTCCGTTTGATCCATAATTACAAGATCGTCCGCATATAGTAGACAAGAGATATGTTTCCCGTCTTGCTTCGGGCTTGCCCCACTTACATTGCCTCGGGTTGAAGGCAAGTCTGCAATGAACAAGGAAAAAAGCAGGGGGGCCAATACGCACCCCTGCCTCAGCCCATTGCCAATCTGGATTTTCTGAGATAAGCTCCCCTCTACATCTAAAATTATCTGGGCCCAATTATCGGTGTGAAGTGCTTGAATCAGCCCTAACAAATCCCTTGGGATGTTATATCCAGTCAAAGTCTCCCACAGCTGCACCCGGTCCACCAGGTCAAATGCTGCACGGAAGTCCACGAAGCAGCAGAACAAACTTCCCCTCTGCTCAATTGACTTCCGCACAATGGACAAGAGCGCGAAACATTGGTCGACCATTGAATGTCCCTCTTTGAACCCCCCCTGTTCCGGGGGCACAATCTGATTTACTTCTACCCAGTCCTTAAACATTCCCAAAATTACTTTGGCGAAGACTTTTCTCCTATATCAAGGAGATTTATTAATCTATAATTCTTCGGGGCTTTTAAATCTCATTTTTTATGGATTGGCCTTATGATTGCTCCTCTCCAGTTTCCTGGCAAAATGCCTGTGTTAAGAATCCCCTGAAACATTTTTGCAAAAAACTCTGCCCACCACTGAGGCCTTGTTTTTATAATCACTGCCGGCAGATTATCTGGGCCTGCGGCCCGTGTAAGGTTTAGGCTAGATATTATTTTTCTAATATGACTGGAGGTAAAGTGCTCCTTTATATCCTCCCTTGCTCCTGTCCATGATATCGTACTTACTTTCTCTGGCATTGGCCACTTCCCATAAATTTCCCCCAAGTAACCCACCCAGCTATCTTCGGGGACCATACAGTGCAAAGACCCTAAAATTTTGCAGGAGCTTTCTTGGACCAACTTCCAAAAACCTTTCACATCTTTGGACGCAATTACTACTAGCATACTTGCCCAGCAACTATCTTTATAGGTTCTTTTTTTATTCCTAATAATCGTTTTAAATTTTATCCTTAGTTTCTGGAGGGTAAGTAATAGTTCAGCATTATATCTTACCCTAAATCTTCTTTCCCTTTGTCTAATACATGCTTTTACTTTACGACATTCCTCATCAAACCATGGTCGATCTTTATTATGGGTTCTATTATTACTAACTGTCCCGGGTTTACTGCTTTTAATTTTTACCCTTAGGCATTCCACCAGTTGTCTTATTGTATTTTCATACCAGGCATTGCCGTTTTCAATTGGGATTTTTTTCTAATGAAAGAATCTGCTGTACAGCACTTAATTTCCCAATATGCTCCTCAGATATACGGGTTGTAAACCTCTTTGGGTAGTCCACATGTACCTGGAGTACCATCTCTCTCTGTTTTCCCCTTTTCGCGTATAATTCTGTCTTCAGAGGATAGTGATCACTACCCCCCGCTTTTATCACCTCAAAGTGCTTAATTAATTCAAAGCTCCAGGCATGTGTAAACACGTAATCTATAGGGCAGGGTTGCTGGCCTATCATAAATGTGCGCCTTGCTGGCCGATCAGCCTCCATTCTCCCATTTACACATAGCAAACCCATAGAGCCCAACAACTGTCCAAAAGCCATATCTTGGGCCGAGATATCTCCACTAGGGAATATGGCAGCCTCTATATTATAGGCGCTTAACAGTTCCTTACACCATGGATCTATTCTATGGGGGTCTAATCTGTGGTTAAAGTCGCCCAACACAAGGAACACACCCTTCTGGTAGATATCACATACAGCCACCATATCCTCTTTTAAATTTCCCAGTTCCACCTTATATTCATCCTCCTTTCCCTTCTGAATATACACATTAACAATACATATACCTTCATAACATGGGCGGGATTCAGTAACAGCACTCTACAACCTAGTGCCCATTTACATTTTAGTTCCAAGGGTTCCACCTTCCTGGCAATTTTTGTAGAGATCAGCGTCAATTGCCCTCCCGAAGGTCTGCCAAGAGGATTCTTCCTCGCTACTTTCGAATGTTGGGCAAACCCTTCAATAACTAGGGTTTCGTCGCACAGCCATGTCTCCTGCAAGCACACGATGTCATTGCTCTCGATAATCTTGTTAAAACTTTCTTGGGTCGATATTCTCTTATACCCATTTATATTCCAGGATAGTATGGACAGGCTGTGCGACGACCCTTGCTCCTAGTCGATCTCACTCAGGCACCCATCTTCCTCATACTCTAAGGGTGCTAGGGCTCGATATCCATTCCCAACTAATCTATCTTCTTCACCTCTCTCTATTTCCTTAGAGGTTATAGTAATTTCAAATTCTTCCTTATTATCCCAGCAGGAATTAATCAATCTTATCTGTCGTACTCCCAGCCCTGCACGGTTCATAAGGAATGACTTTCCCTGCTTATTATTCAGCATTTCCTCGCTTTTTACTAATCTGATGCCTTCCTTTTGCAGCTCATATTCTGCATTTACTAATGCTGCTTTTACTAAAGCTGAGTAAAAGAGGACCTTAGTTACTTCACCCCTTTGCTATTTACCATGAACCCTACTTCTCTAAGATCCTCAGTACCGATGTTCCGTAGGCTTGCACATTTAGATAAGGAAAATAGGAGTTGTGAACGATTTAGGGGGTTTAGTTTCCTTACTTTTTCCCACCTTTGCCCTGACCTGTCGGTTAAAGAAAAAAACACAGGTCCTGACTAAGTTCTACCCCTAAACCCGGTGGATCCCCCACTGGAACATCCTCCCTTCTTCCATTAAATTCCTCGTCCTTGCCTTTCTTCCTATGGCCCCTACAACTACTAAGACTACTAGGTCCTACTTTTGGATTCTTTTCCATCCTCCTTTCCACATCACCCCTTTTTTGCTCCCCCGGGTTTTTCCTAGAGTTATCTTTGCTACTCCTAGTTTTTCCTATGTCTTTTTCCCACCTCCTCCGTTCTTCTAGGTTGCTGGTAGATATTCCTTTTTCCGGGATATTTTGCTTTTTCGGTACTGGGACCTCATTCTTTCCTATAGTCTTGTATACTTTCCCTACTCCCTTCCCTCTTCCCTGCCGCCTTGAGGTTTGACCTTTACTAGGGATGTTCTCTCCCATCCTTGGCTGTGGGATATACTGCTTGTAGCTCCTCCTTTTCCCCCTTCTTTTTACAATCATTGGGTATCGAGATATGAATACGCTGGGCTCCTCCTTCTGAATTGGGGTTTTCCTCACCACTTCTTCCTCCCTACTGTCTACCCTTTCCTGATGGTCTCCGACTGGCCTAACTATAGAGAGCATTAGACCTTTAATTTGTATCAGCTCCCCTACCATAGTTTTAAACTGTTCCCTTTGGGTTTTTAAGATTTCATTATTAAACACTGATACCTCTAACAGGCCTTGCAAAGTTTTTTGAAGAATCAAAATAACTTCAAGCATAGAAGCACTAGAGGTTTCAGTGACTTCCAAACTATGCATTGATGGGCCCAACATATCCTTTCCTATAACATAAGAACTTTCCGCTCCTTCTTTCTCGTTAAGGTGATCTTTTGTGTAGTTATTGTCCCCTTTACTCTGGGCCTTACTACTTAAGACTTCCTCTTCATCCTCTGCCTCAATTCCTTGTTCAATCGAGGGCTGGAAGAGTCTTGGGGAAGAGGACAGCCGTGGATCAAGGGAAAACCCTGAGGTATTGAAGTTGGTTTGATTTGTCTAAATCCAGGGCTGCCAGATCTATGGGTGTTGGATGGATCTCAACAACACTCCGCTCCTTTTCTATCATGTCCTTCCCCTTGAAGTGTTTCCCCAAAAAGTCTTTAATCGAATTAGAGACTGATGATCCTCCTTTTACACCCCCTGGCTTCATTGTCTGCGGAGTTAAGTTCAAGGATTGGGTGTTTCTCTGTGCTGTTTTTTTACTTCCAATAGAAGCTCCTTGATCTCCTTTTATATCTCCTTTTTCTTTCTGATTTTCAGCCATATCCTCTGCCCCATATCCGTTATTATCAGTCTTTTTAGCATTTTTTGGGGGCTTTCCGAGCTTTTGCTTTCCCCAGCGCCATCCCTTTTTTGTTCTTTCTTCTTCCCTCAGCCGCAGGCACCCACCCTACTTCTTCTATGGGTTTCCTTTCTTCTGTCGAGGTTGCAACTCCAAATGTCCTTATTTTGTCTTATTTCCCTTTATGACTAGCACCAACATCCACTCTGGGGGTCTGGGGCTACTTCTCTTTCCTACTATGTATACATCCGTCCATCCATTTTAACGCAAAAGCAACTTCTCTCTTACTTACCTCTATTCCACGGCCTTACTCTCTCTCCACCACTGCTGCCCCGCTGCTGCACCGCCACAGCTGTTCTTCCTGGAGACTCCCGGGGTTCCAACAGACTTAAGCCTGGGCTCCAACCTGCTCTCGCGTCACCTTTTTGCTGCAACGCTGCTTCGCCTGATAGAACAAAAAAGGGGTCCAATTGAGTCAGATTTCTGACTCAGGCCTCCGTCCTCCGTGTAGAACAAGGCAACAGCTGTCAAAAATGCCTCCCGAGTCTCACAGAAACTTAAACTCCTCAAATTCCTCATAAACGGCCCCAGTTGTGAGGAAACAAAGAACTCCTGCTACGGGGAAACCCTTCACGGGATCCCGAACTTCAAAAAGTAAGCCTTTAGAGGAATCAAGTCAGCTTACACACACTGTGATTTTTGAATAAACTCACATTTAACTGTACTGAATATGCGTGAGTTTGTAAAGCTTTGGGAACACTAAAACCTCCATGCCATAGAATGCCAAAAGAGCATTATTGAAATGAAATGAGACTCAGGCCTCCGTCCCCCACCGATTCTCCTTGCGGGACAAATTTCTCAGATTTTTCGTCTTCTCAGCGTTTCCTCACTACAACTGTGCCGCGTCGCGGCTCGCGTCGGCTGCGTCGATCCATGCTGCGTAATCCGTAATCCGTGCGTAGTACGAGGCGCAGGGTGCAGAGTGGCGAGCGTCTCCAGCGGCCGGGAACAGAGGCAAACGTACGATCAGTGCAGCCTCTCTCCATAGAGAAAACACTGTTTACAGTACCCACTTTTCTACTCATATCAACTTCATTTCGCAATGTAGGTTCATTGACTGAAAGAGGTATGATACAGATAAAGGCTTTTCATAGTTGGAGCAAACATTGAGGGGCAGATTTTCAAAGGTTGAGTAGAATTCGCGCTGCGCCAGAAAACCTTAGCGCTGCGCTGCATGCGTGAAAGTAAATAGCGCTGCATCATATTTATAACACGAGGCGTCGCGAACTAGGCATGCGCAAAAATAGTCTCACGTCGCAGCACAAAATGTATGTGCCTCATGCACATCCTTAAAAAGGGAATCGCAAAACACCGCAAAAGGATGCGACGTATTTTGGTGGAAGTCCAAACACAAAACATGGCAGAGAACCTTACCCCACAACACATTCCTGTAATGCAGCAGACAGAAGAGGATCCAGCTACCAGTATCTCCATGTGGATGAGTGATATTCTCTGCTTGTAGATTCTTTGCTTCCTCTGTGTTTTCTTTTTCGCCAAGGCAACTATCCGCTGATGGTGATTAACAATAACAATCTCCATGGTTGCCACAGCCAGTAGATATTTGTTGCGCTTCTGCTGGTAGATCTCCCAGTAAATGGCTCCAGCTCTATTTGCGCCTGTTTTGTACCCGACCTATTTTTTCCGTGCTAATCTTTTTTGCGCTGCTTCGTGTCACTTTGCGTGAGTCTTGTGAATACCTGTGCCTACAGGACTTTGGAGCTTTTTGCATGGGTAACGCCCTAACACACCCACTCTGCATACATTAAATCGACTTTGGCGCAGAGAGACGCAAAACTGTGCGTCACGCTAACTTTAAAATATGCCGCAAATACTTACTTGTGTCTATCTGAAAATGTGTGCGAGGTTTTGCGCCGCTTTGTGTCATGCGAGCACCAGCGCAAACTCTTTGAAAATCTGCCCCTGAGTATCTTGAGGAACTTGGTTTTCTTTTAATCCTTGTATACACATTAAATACTGTGTGCAGTAAGGATCAGCGATGTCACAAATGATGTCATAGAACATGTCATGAATGATGTCATATGAGAGGTTACAAGCAGTACATGGCGCTGCTAACTTTAAGTGGTGAATTTCTGTGTTTTTTTAGTTCAAAACACTAATGTTTACACTGACAAATTCACTTAACTATAACCTTATTTTAACTTGTGTTTGTTTAGTGAATATCAGAGATTTTTTTTTTTTTTTTTAATGAAAACAGATATTTTTATTACACCTAACTATAATGTTTGTGTTTTTTCAGTGAATTTCTAGTTTTTTTTATTTTTATTAAATGAATTATTTTTGTGAGTCTATGTATGGTAGAATGACTTGTATTGTATGGTTTGTTCTGACAATATTTTAGGAAAATATTGTTTTTTTATTGTAAAAAAACGGATATGCTTCAGTTTGCAAAATCTTTGTAAAATGTGTGTGAGCATTAAACAGATTAATATTCAATACAAATTGTTTATTTGCTCAGGTTTTGTAGCTCTGATATCAAGACATGTCTCCAGCAATCTTTTTTTAGGGTGTCATTAATCTCGCAATGACGAGTGTGCATAGTAGGGTGTGTAGAGGGACTGGTTTCTCTGCTCAGACATATCTCTGTAATGATCTGTGTGAATAGTAGGGAGTGGAGAGGGACTGGCCTCTCCTTTCAGACCTCTCTCTCAGATAATGGGTGTGGGGAGGAACTGCCCTCTCCTTTCAGACCTCTCTCTCAGATAATGGATGTGCGAAGTAGAGTGTGGGGAGGGACTGGGCTCTCCTTTCAGATCTCTCTCTCAGATGGCGGGTGTGCATATTAGGGTGCGTGAAGGGACTGGCCTTTCTGCTGCAACCTCTTTCTGTAGTGATAGCTATGCGTAGCAGGGTGTGGGGAGGGACTGGGATCTCCTTTCAGACCTCCATCTCAGATGATCGGTAGGGGTGGGCGGAAGTCGCAGAGTTATATAAAAACTCTGTTGAATTCTGTTGAGTTCTGCCCACTCCTTAAACCTCATAGTTACTCATAAAACAATCTGTTTAAAGCAAATTGGTTCAAATATTCATCAAATTAAAACACTGGTGACATCCTGTGAAGCCTCTGGGACAGGGTGCCTCAATTGCGAATCTCACCTGGTGCCCTGCCGCTCTCAGTGCCTCTCTCCAATGTCGCAGGTTTGCCTAAAATGGCCTCCGATACCTGTAAAACAGCGTCATAGCATAGGTAACGGGAGCTGCTCCTGGTGCCTGCACTAAAGCCACTATCCAGGTCCTGGGCCTCCAACAGTCGCCACCTGGTGCCAGGCCACCCAGGAAACCACCACCGCGAGCTGTGTGCCATCTGCGGCTGCCTCCAAACCAGGGACTGAGAAGCAACAACACATGGCAGGGCTGGAAAATGCATGAGAAAATCCCATACAGGCTAACCAATGAGAGGACTTCAGAATACAGATTGCTGATTCATAGAGAGCGCGACCACGAAATCAGCATAAAGCATTACCTTGTTTATCCAATCGACAGGATTCGAGAATGCAGAGTGAAGGGCGACGGCAAGCCATGCCCCGAATCTGCATGTGATGGGGATGGCTCAGTGAGCTGAATATTTACTACTGATGCGCAGTGATGGAGGTCACTGTGTAAATGGCGGCATAGTTTCCTGCCTATTAAATCAGTATGAAAAATTCCCTCTAGCTTGTTAACCTGACAGTCGAAATCCATGCTGTGTGGTTTCGCTTGAGTGCAGCATGGCATGGCGGGCGGCCTTCCCTTTGGAAGCACTGCTCTGACTGAAAATGAGTGACAAAATCAGCAGGTGAAATTTTCACAGGCGATCGAGATTCATGAAAGCCTGGGATTAATAAAATACTTTGGATTTTAACGTAAAGGACAGTAAAACCACTTCAAAGAAAATAGTGTTGACGACAATTTCGTGCCTGCGGCAAAATACATTTAAAAAAC
This sequence comes from Calotriton arnoldi, assembly GCA_963921515.1. Lineage (NCBI taxonomy): Eukaryota > Metazoa > Chordata > Amphibia > Caudata > Salamandridae > Calotriton > Calotriton arnoldi. The sequence goes on from CAWUFW010009869.1 coordinate 352,986, forward strand.
TGTGGAAGGAGTCCACTTTTTGATAACGACATAAAAGATGTGTTTTCAGTCTCATAGAAACAAATCTAACTATATATTTTTATAATGCTGTCAGGCTGTAATCGAAACCGTCTTTCACATGGAAAATCCCTGTGAATCAGGCACAATGTGATGATAAGCAATGCTATGAGTTTCCTGCATTTCCCTTGTAATTATTGGCTAGGCCCCACCAAGTGCTTTATGAAACCAACAAACATGTTTCAAGGGTGTCTTTTCTTGTTTGATAATTTTTAAAACAGAAGCGTTTCCTCTCCTTTAAAGTTGGTCAGGGAAGAAATCAGGCAAGCTGATAATATCTGTTTGCTTGATGTTTACATTCTGGCGCATTAATTACCCAGACCAGTTTTTTTCTTTGCATTCTGGGACTTGTAGTCTAGTTTTCCAGTTATAAAATGTGGACAAAAAATTTCAGAATGCAGAGAAAAGGTCAGATGACCTACCCGTGGTTGGTCTGGGATAATTGAGAGGCTTTAAGATATGGTTGCAGTAAGTATGATATTTGGTGATAGGATTCCCCTCTCCGCTGAGGCCTACCCAAGCAAGCAAGGAAAATGTCCCTTTAGATTGCTACTTGGAGAATAAAATACAGGATTGTCAGCATTGAATGGGCTCCTCAGGGCTATGGGCCCTGTAGTGTCATGGGCGTTAGGTCCACATGCTGATGAATAAGGCACACAGACACAGTGACTATGATGCTGGAACTGGCCCAGGGCACATGTGCCCGGCCCTTTTTATTGGCAGGGTCACCTAACCGGTGACAGCTGTGATGGATGGGTGTGAAGTGTGGTTACATCACAAGGCTGAACACTAGAACGTGTCCAGCAGGATACTACATCCCTCCCAAACTTTATTGAAAATGAAACAAACAAAAGTGCAACCTATGGGAAAAACACACAACAATACCCGGTACCATTGAGTCACTTCAGGCCATCTGCCGGGCAGTGCTGGATCTCTGGACCGCAAGGTCAGGAGGGTTTTAGTCTACCTCGGTGATGAAGTTCAGGCCAGCCTGGTCTATAGGTGTTGGAGACTATTTACACAATAGGGGTGCATCTGAACCGGTGGTGTAGTCCATTTTGGAGATCTTCTTGAAAACCCTCAGGCTCCCATGGACGGCACACCTGCAAAGACTGAGGATGACCCAGGTGGATTAGGGCCTCCCTTGAAAGCGATGATGCTTCCCAGTGGCCACTGCTAGAGCAGCTTCAGACTTCCCTCTCCTGCCTGGACTCCTCTCTTACAGGAGTTTCCTTGAGGCCCTTTCCACCGGGCTGCTATGGGACCATGTGGACTGTGTGGGGCCTCTTGTAGGCTGTGTGAAGGCATTGCTGAGGAACTGCCTACAGGCCCACACCAAAGTCGCTCATGCAGCTACAAAGGGTGGTGTCTCAGGGTCTGTGTGCTCTCGCTGTCAGGACTCAAGTTCACATGCCTTAATCAGATGGTCTTAGGGTGACCAGTCTCCGTCCGCGACCTCTATGTTTCCTGGTGCCTGTTGTGGAGCTGCTGCAAATGCATCTCTCGTGTCGGGATTCCCCTCTCACTGTAATTCTCGTGAGGCCCTTGCCCCTGGATTATCATGTGACTGCGTGGGCTGTGCGGGTTTTGTAGGCTGCGCTGAAGGGTTGCTGCAGGACTCCTGATAGGGCCACAGCCGAGCCTTGTGCAACACCAAGGGTGGATGGTCCAATGGTTGAATATGCTCTCTTCGGCAGGCCTCAGGTTCATGGGGGCTCACAGAAGGTTTCTGGGTGGCTAGCCTCCCACGGTACCAGGAATGTCTTGTTGGTCTCCGGCTGCTTCAGCCGTTTTGATCCATTCTGGTGGTGCGATGCTCCTTAGGTGTTTCTGGGTCATGAGTATGATTACCTTCTTACACTTGGGCGACAGGGAGCGATATCTTGCTTGAGGCGATATCTTGAGTGAGGAGGACTGGAGGGACTTTGTGGCCACTTGCGGTTATCTTTTGGTAGGTGCACTTGCTATCCATGAGGACATCAATGCCAAGCAGCCAGTGACAGGTGACTGTACGGTCGCAGTGTGAAGTGTGGGGCCTTACGTCTGACCAGGTTCCTCACTCTGAAGTGGCTTCATGTCACATGTCTCATTTTTGTGCCACATGGATATCTCGCTTGTTGGGTTCGGTTCTTAGGACTGTGTCTTTTCTTTTCTGCGGACCTGTCTCAGGTCTGTCCTGTCGAATAGGGCATGCTTCTCCTCCTTGTAGACCTGCTAGATAAATAAGGCACACGGACACAGTGACTATGATGCTGGAACTGGCCCAGGGCACGTGCACCCGGCCCCATTTATTGGCTTGGTCACCTGACCGGTGACTCCCGTGATGAATGAGTGTGAATTGTGGTTATAGTTCAAGGCTGAATACTAGAACATGTCCAGCAGGACACCACAGGCCTGGTGCCACACCACCTGATGCACCAATGGCAGCAAATTCGCTAGACGATCATGATCTGAAAGGAAAGGAAAGCCAGTACCATGTGGCCTTGGAGACCCAATCTGCATTGCTGCGATTTCCGTGTGTCACGGAGAGATGACTCATGCAAATCGTCAATGTCCGATGTTGCGGCAGTTGTGCGTCCAGTCATTGTGAGGGCAGTGCGACGGGGACCACGGTGCACAATCTTCAGAGACTTGCCCTTGTTTGTCCTGCCTTCCTAGCCACTGTCCGAGCGATCACTGTTACACTCTTCCTGGGACACGAAGAATTAAGTGAACAATGTCACCCAACCTACACCCACCAATTAATTCATTGACACTATAATAGAGGGCGCTCCACCCTGCACTCTCTACGCAAAATACACCCTTTTCCCAGATTAGTGTGAATTCTGTGCCAAGTAGAAAGCATACCATACACAGGTGTATTTATTATGTAATGGTCTGACACCTGCACCTGTCATTTGACTAATCTTTTACATTCTGTTTTGTTGGGTGCTGTCTGTGCTTGGTCAGTTTTTCAGGTTCATTTCCAAGTGTGTGTTTGATTGGCAGCCCACAGTGTCAAAATGTACAGTATTTGGTGATAAATATAGGATTTGGGAGCAAACCTTTTTCTACATTTTGGAAGTTCTCCTTTCTATGTCCTTAATCCAGAGTGTTGAACCCTACTCCGTTTATTAACCAGTCTATCGCTGCACAGTGAGGTGCTGCGCTCTTACAGTAGTCAGTCACACTCTCCACCATAACCATTGCCACTTTATACAGCAGTCAACATGCCACACTGTTCTTCTCACTCTGTACTCCGCATAGTGACCGCTGTACTATAGTCAGCCTGATCCCCAACAGTAACAAACCTCACACCACGCAATGGTCAATCCCATTACATACAGTGATCAGCCCCACTTTGTGCCAGTGCTATCTATTACAGGGATAACTGCTACTCCACACAGTAGCCAGTTTCACTGTGAAGACTGGCCAGTCCCACATGCAGTGCACTATATTCTAGCCACCTCCTAGTCCTTAACCAAACCACAAACAGACAAGCACAGGCATGCGCGCACAAACACACATGCAGGTCCAAGCATGGACAGGTTGTCTGTTTCTTCTTTGCCCTTATAACAGCACTCTATGATGCACATAGCCCTGGAATCTGCAGCCATGCAAATTCATCATGAGATAAGATTCCAGTGGCGCAAGCAGATGACCGGACGGCCGCCAAGTTTTGGTAACGATTGTGAATTGATTTGCTCCATTGACTCAGTGAATTGGTGCAGTTTGTAGAGGTGGGTGCTGGTAAACTCTGCTACGCGGCAGGTGGTGGAGTTCTTGCCCAACTCCATGCTCCAGTCGGAGCGCGGGTCAACAAGACTCCTCGAACTCCGCTGTCAGATCGGAGTTTACCACCCGCACTTAATGATGGGTGTGCGTAATACGTTTTTTGGATGAGCCTTGACTCTACTCATAAATCTTCTCAAACCAATGAGGATAAACTCCTTCCTATGAGTCTCACAAGATAATAACATTTTTTTAGATAAGAATTTAACTTCTAATTATCTGATTATTTATCACAGCTTTATTTCAAAAGCACAACCAAAAATATGTATTCCTACTAATAGAGTGTATTGAGAACTCATCTACTCGATTTTACTATTAACAGTCCCGCAATGATCATAAAAATTAGTTAAAAATAATATGCATTTATTTTCTTCACAGTAGTTATCCCTTAAACACCTCCTTTCTAAACTTAGAGGGTCAGAGTGGCGGGGGTAGCATATATGTATGGTAATTAAATATTACTTTTTGCGCTAGAAATTCCTGCATGAATTCACACAAAAAAACAAAGGTCAAAGTAATGTTATAGTTAGGTGTGATAAAAAGATCTGTTATTTTTTAAAAAACAACCTTAGAAATTTACTGAAAAAAATGGTTAGGTCAATTTGTCTGTGACAACATTAATGTCTTGAAATAAACACAGAAATTAATTATATCTATAGTTGCAAAGCCTTTGCGAAAAAAGATGAACTCATGCAGGGAAATTCACAGCCCTGATTGGTTGACAACACTTCAACCAGTAAGTGCAGGCAGCCATCTTGGGACTCAGCTTCACTGAGCCCCCCCAAAAAAGCAAAAATAAAGATAAGGAGGCAGGGTAGGAATACACTGACCCCCGAGCCATGGTCTTGGGGTATAAAAAGCTCAAAAAAGCATTTTTTAAATATTTTTACTGTGATGTGATGACGAATTCATGAATTTGCTGTAAATCTTTTTTTTTAAAACACAACCACGGGCTCCCGTGCTTGTGTTTGAAAAAGCCCCTGGTGGGCCAAGTCCCGGGGGCATATGTAACAGTATGGGGGGACCACCACCTTCCTTGGGCAATGAACTATAGAATGCAGGGGGCACACAAGGCCCCCTACAGCCCGGGAAACCACCACCCCCCAGAGCAAATAATTATAGAAATGCAGGGGGGCTCGCCAGGCCCCCCACAGCCTGGGGACCGCCACCACCCCAGAGCAAATAATTATAGAAATGTGGGGCCCGCGTGGTCCCCCCTCAGCTCAAATATTATAATGGACCCCAGGAACCACCACCTCACCAGAGCAAATTCTAAAAGAAGGAGGGGGGCCATGCAGTCCCACTCCTGGGGCCAAAGATGACCCTAGGGACCGCCACCCCCCAGGCCCAGCTCTTGGTGTGTCCCTTGGTGCCCACCCCTAGGACATAGCTGTTTGCTATGGCTTTGTGGGAAGTTTACCACTCCTGCAAAGCCATAGCAAACTGTGTCCACTTTGAGCAAGCAAGAGCATTTGCTCTTGCTTGCTCATTGAGAAGCATAATTGCTTTGACAGAGAGGGACCTGCATGTTAGCACCTCCCTCTCTTTCAAAGCAATGCTGGCTCCCTCAGGAGGTGGGGAGCTGCCAGGAACCACAGGGGCCTTCAGGCTCCCCTCATGGGTCCCAGGCCCCCACGGTCCCCAACACATCTAAGCAGGTGTCCTGGGCAAGACCAGGGCACCCAAACTAGAGGCCAGGCCCCATGGGATAGGGTCTTGAGGGCCAAAATCAGCCCGTAAAGGGATATGGTCTTCCCGTTAATTATTATTTTTTCTTAAAAAGGCCAAGCCCATGGCGTTGGGGTCCTTGGGGCCAAATTACGCCTGGGGAAGGGGGGGCCACATGGCCCCCCTCCCGTAACAACAGCAGGATCGGCCTACTGGTGCACTGCTGGTAGGGGATGAAGTCCCCTTGGCTGCTGAGGGTCCTTGGAGATGAACAACCACTCCTGTTACCTCCGATTAGTCCCACACAGCGGTATTGCTAAGAGGTCTTTGGAGGCCACACCCCCTTTCTCCACCACTCTGCAAACCGCCTCCTGGTGCATTACTGGTTTGAGGATAAAGTCTCTTGGATCCTGAGGGACCTTGGGCGCCAAGAAGCCCTCCTGGTACCTCGAGTAAGTCCAACACAGCGGAATTCTTGAAAGCTGGTAGGAGCCCAGCCCCCCTTTCTCCACCACTCTGCAAACATGACTACTACCTTAAAAAACCATAGAAATTCACACAAAAAAAACAAAGGTTAAAGGGGCGCTATAGTTAGGGATTTACATTTTAAAAACCTTAGAAATTCGCTTAAAAAAACCCAAGGTTACACGGACGTTATAGTTAGAAAATAGAATAAAAAATACTTAGAAATTCACTGAAGAAAACAAAGGTTACAGCAGCGTTATAGTTAGGTTCAGGGTTCACTCATACAAAACCAGTGAAATTCAGCAGTTATTGTTAGCTGAACGAACTATAACTCGCACCTCCGCAATGCACTGCTTATGACCTCACATATTACATCACTCATGACATGGTGGGTGACATCAATGATGACATCACCCACAGAATCACTGACACACCTACTCACACCCCATAGAACCTTTCATACACCCACTCCCACACAACCATTCATGAACCCATTCACCGACCCATACCAGTACTTATACACCCACTCACTGTTTCATAGATCTACACACACATCCACTCAAACACCCATACCGCTACCTATACACCCACTCACTCACTAATACAGCCACTGACATATTCACTCATACACCCACATAGCCACTCACACAGAGTCAGTCACCCATAGAGCTACTCACACACCTACTCACTCACCCATGTAGTCAATCACACAGCTACATACTCACCCATACAGATATATACACACCCACTCACTTACTCATACCAATACTAACACATACTCACTCACCTATACAATCACTGACACAAGCAAATACTCCCCTTACAGCCACTCTCACCTTCACTCACTCACCCATACAGTCACTTATATATTCCATCACTCACCTTTACTACCTTTCACATACCTAGTTACTCACCCATATACCACTGACACATCTACTCACTCACCCACACAACCATACACAAACTCACTCACTCATACAGCCCCTCAGACACACACTCCCATACAGCCATTTACTCACCCACTCACTCATCCATACAGGCAGTCACACACCTTCTCACCCACCCAGACAGATATCCAGACACCCATACAGGTACTCAGACAACCAATCACTCACCTATACAGCCACTTATGTACCCACTCACACACCCATACAGCCACTGAGACCCCTACTGACAGAATGATACAGATATTCACACAACCAGTCACTCACCCATACATTTACTGATAGACCTAATCGCTCACTTATACAGTCGGTCATGCACCCACTGAATCATCCATACAGGCACTCATACACCCACTGATTCACAATACACCTTGGTATACATATATTTAACACTCATAAACTTTTTAAAAACACTCAGTCACTGGATGATGTTATCAGTGATGTGATTTGAGATGTCATCAGTAATGTCATCAGTGATGTCACTGACCATGTCATGAGTGATGTTATATTGAGGTCATAGGCAGTGCAGTGTGGGGGCAATAACTGATTAATTTCAATGGTTTTATATGAGAGAAACCTGAGCCTAACTATTTCATTCCTGTAACCTTTGTTTTTTCAGTGAATATATATATATATATATATATATATATATATATATATATATATATATATATATATATATATGTGTGTGTTTTTAATGTACTACTTTCCCACCATATACCCCTGCAAACCTAGGAGCCCGCTCCTTAAATATAACCAAAAAAGTAAATATTCCATAATTAACATATTTAAATTCAATTACATAATTAAACATTATTATTTAATTGTTAATAAATTAATACTTAATTATATTCCCAGCCTAGACCCCTACAAACCTAGCATCCTGCAACTAAACTATAAATAAAATAAATTGGTATTCCACATTTCACATCATCGAAACACAATTAAATAATTAATTACCAGTTATTAATAAATGATTCCTTAATTATTACTTAATTAACTTCCCACCCTATACCCCTACCAGCCCATCAACCCACTACAACACTATAAATTACTAATAATCCTTTAATAAAAACATTCTTAATCACTTAAAATTATAAACAAAAACTTAAAAAATAAATAACATTTATATAAACAATAGTAACACATAATATTAATATATCAACAAAAAACATTACAATAATTAAAAAAACGATATTTTTGACAACTACATTACTGAAATCCATAATAAAACCATTGATACTGTTTAAAACAATACTACTCACCTCAAAAAATGATATTCTTGTCAACGATATTACTGCATCATAATAGATCTACTCCAACAAGTACTTTAGTATTCCTGACCATAATGTTCTCCCTCTCCCTGACTGTGAGCGAGGTGGACAACTTGTTCCATAAAGTTTTGGGGTACGACTAACTGCCCCACATCCTTTTCCCCATGATGTGTTGTCCTGTATAACAACCCACTCTTAATGAAGATATATGGGCCTACGTGTCCAGGTCTTTGTTCCGTATCTTACTCCAGGCAGGCACCAATGAGCCATCACCTCTCTGGTCTGAAAGGAAACTTAAGGGGTGTTGTCTGTAGATCTTCTGTGGAAGAGAAGATACAAACATTAGTAAATTGATTGTTTGAGTGGAACTGTTTTCTGTCCTCTCGTTTCTCTCTTTTTGTCTTTGGTTGTCGGGGTTTGATGTTTCTATCTCTGCCTCACAGTAAGGGGCCATCTGCAACGAGTTGATAGGTATTGTCTGTTGCATCAGATTAGAGAGATACATGTCAAAGTAGGGTAGGTCTCTACCTAAAATCACCTTTTCTGATAGATCTGATACAACCCCCACTTTTCTTAGTTGCGGGTCCCTTTCAACCTCCAGTAAGACCTCCACTAAGGGATATGCTTTTTTATCCCTTTGTACACAAGTACAAACTCCCCAGATCTAATCTGTGCTAGAAGAATAATCTCTGTGCTAACTACAGTATGACGACATGAGGTGTCAAGTAAGGCATTAATAGGTTACCATTTAAGTGTATCTTATTCAAATGTGATTTTGCCTCTTCGCCTACATACAAAACCCTGCCTCTGCTGTATCCTATTTCCATAGGCTCACCGGTGCCAGCCTTTTATGGGCAGTGACAGACAATGTGGCACCATTCAGCACAATGGAAGCATTGGGGTCCCCGGGTTAACCCACTCCCTCCCATCATGGACAGACCTGGAAGCTTAAGTGGGTTCTATGGGGGTCCCTCCTCCTCCTCTGGAAGAGGGAATGGCTTCTAGGTACTACTCTAGGTAGACTCTCTCTGTTATTACATCCACTGTGGAAGTATAGGGTTGTAACCACCTATTCCCCAGATACCAAATTCGATAGTACAGTGCTCTGGGATTATCCCCTGTGCCCATTTTTCTTTTCAGAATTTCCCCCAATAATATTTGTGATCACAACCTAGGCATTGAAAAATGGCCCGCTTGATGTTAACGTACGTGGTGGTTTCATCGGGGTTTGACGCTTGATAAGCCGCTTGTAGCTCCCCGGATAGTAGAGGTGCAATATACTACCCCCATCTCTCTTGGGACCATGTTGCAGTCATCACTACCTGCTCAAAATGTACAAAAAAATAATCAGGGTTGTAGCCCTCCTGAAACTTCTGCAGGACAGTACACAGGACATTAAGGTGCATGTGTGCACTAGAAATAGCATCTCCAAGACGTAAGATGGCAGTGTCCTGAACTTGTTGGTTCGTGGTCAACAAGGCCGCTTGCTCTTGCAGTGCAGTTTGAAAGGCTTCTCTCTCTTTTTTGGCATCCTGTGATTGTATCTCCATCATAAGCTGAAGGTGCCTTTGACCCTTTGCCAGTTGGCTTACCATTGCTTCCATGGTTATGGGCTGTGTCATAACGGCAGGCACATATGCAGCATCCCACTTCTGACACCGCTGTAATACTTAAGGGGATTACCACAGATTGTCCTGCCCATTTTGCCTTGGTATAAAGGGCAATAAGTCATGAGTTGTCAAAAAATACTGACTTTCATTATGACAGTCTGCAGGTACTGTAAAAAACAGACAATATAAAGTAGCCCCTGTTTCTACTGGAAAGCATATTAAAAACAAGAATAGGAATAGTAGGATCAGATACACTGGATACAGGAACAGGGAAGGTACCCCCAGTTAAGTGATCACTATGTGGGTGCAGTGTTTTTAGTACAGCATACTGGTCCCTGCTGCTGAGACTAATGATCATAGGGATCTCAGCTATCCACGATGGATGTACCCAAAGGATCGCCCTGATTTTGGTTGATTCCCTTGCTCACGGCAATGGGCCACAGACTACGGGGGGATTAAATTTAAACCTGGTTGTTGGTCCTTCTACCAGACAGTGACTCAACTCCATGTTCACCAAACCCTAGGCCAAAGCCATCGACTTTAGCTCAAGCCTGATATAATTGAAAACACCAGAGGGCTTGCAGAGATCACAGAGTTGTTTCACAAACAATCGAATAACAGTGGTGTCTAGCTCATATCTGGAAGATACATTTACTTATAAGTGACTTTGTATCCTGATATGCAGTAGGCCTGGGCGGTGAACTCCGTTTCGTTCGCGGGGTTTGAAGAGTTTTCTGCACTCCGTGCTCCGTGGAGCTCATGGAGTGCAGAAAACTACTCTTTGTGAAGCGCAGCAGAGTTTTTTCCCCGCTCGCGAACGGTAAATTTGCGAGCGTGACCTGCCGCTTGGGTAGAATTTCTACCCGAGCGGCAGGAAGACCAGCGCGAACAGCAGTTCACACTACACTCCGCCACTTGCGGAACTTTGCTGAGTTTTTTGCAACTTCGCGGAGTTCCGCTTAGCAAAACTCTGCGAACTACGCCCAGGCCTGATATGCCGACACGGGTAAGATAGGGAGCTTGGTCATATAGACCGAAGCTATTGGCATATATCCTGCCCGGGCCTCCCTTGCTCGAGGACTTGTACCCTATTCACTACCTTTCCGAAAAGCATAATTATGATGCTGGGTCCACCCATCCTGACCTTTAAGTCCAGTTTTTGATAGATTTCTGGGCAGTCCATGAGGGCAAAAGTTTGGCTGGTTGGGCCATGGAAGGTACAGGTTTCCTGACCTGGGGTAGGGCACTAGGTTTCTTGCACTATTCCTTTTGTTGATAAGTGTTGATGAATAGGAAGGGCATGTGGCACGAAAAGATTTAGGAAGTGGTGCCCCACTGTTAGTCTTGACTCTTCTAATCGAGCAGTCAATTTGGTTGATTTTGCCTTTAAATCAGAAACCTCAGTCCGCAAGCTGCGTTCCAAATTAAAAACATACGTTCAGGTCCTCAGCCACAGATTCCGTAAAGGGGCTCTGTGGAGCCAGAAGTGATAACCTGTCAGTAGATATGGATGCCATCTTGGAAAGTCCCAGCTCTGAGTGCAAAGAAGACAAAGGTGTAAATCTATTAACCCATATGGAGACAATGGCATAGGCGCTCTTTTAACAGTCGTGGATTTACACAAAGAAGAAGATAAAAAATTACTAGAGCCGACTAAATTTGAACTAGAAAGGGCAGTGTTAGGCTTTGGACAAACATGCAATGCTGAGGCAGCTTTAGTTTTCCTCTTCTTTAAAAAGATGGAGGGAACTTTCTTTGAGCTTGTGTGGGGGTGTGTTCTAGTTGTGTTATCTTCTCCCAAGAGAGTTTCCACCTCCTTGATAAGTATATCAATATCCTTTAGAGTAGTGTTTTCCGCCAAACCGTTCCCAGCACTAGAAGGGGTTGATTTGTGTTTTTTACCTTTCTTGCCCTGGGGGAGTCCAGTGCCTTTCATTTCCCCATATCCTATTTCATAAAGTCACTGCAAAGCATCTTTATAGGGAATAGGCATGGCAGATTGTGAGATGGCTCCATTATACAAGAGTGAGACTCCTCATATATGTGTATGAATAACAAATTGATTGTAGATGCAAGTGAATAAGATAGGGTAAATGGTGATTTTAACTTTGTGGTGATATTTTTCGATTCCATGGGGAAGCAATTTTTCCTACTGTTTAGCAGTGCCCTGTTCCCTTGGTGTGAGGGGGCGCCTCTCATGTTAATGAGAATTTATGGAGTGCCAAAGCAATAATACAGTCAGTCAGTCAGTCAAAATTCTTTATTTTGCGATGTTTCCGAAGAACATAAAGTATAAAAGATAATAACAGCATTAACAATATAGATATGATATTTAATACTTAATAAAAAAACAAGAATAAAAATCCATGTCTAAAATCCTAGGCTAAAAACAATAAAAAGCCATAAGAAAGGCAATAACACAGCCAAAACACCCAAAAATAAAAATCCTAAACTGAATTTGAAAAATAGAGTACTAATGATACCAAAATGACAAAAATTCAATAAATGGAATCAGGGAAATTAATTTTTAGACATTTAAGTGACAATAGCACCAAAAAGCACAACGTTCCAATGACAGTCTAAGCAAGCAGTAGACTGGGAGCTAGGGGTAATTTCAGGCCAATGGAGTGCGTGTGAGATACACCTAACGCGGTTGTCCCAGTCAAAGATTTACCTTCTAACTTGGCTATTTTTGTGGAGTTCAAAATCCTCCAGCAGGGTAAACCTTAAGCTGTATCTGCTTAAGTTGCACCAAAACGGACACCTTTGCCACCACGACCCACTGGCGGTTCTGGAGGTCCCAATGTGTCAGGGTTTCTGGGGCTCCTCCTCTGGGTTGCTTCTAAGGCAACCTCAGGAATAGCACTTAGGAGCCAGGACTTACTCAAGCATGCGCCACCAACAAGGCCCAGTCCTGGTCCATTGGTGCTGGTCACTTCAGCAAAAAGTCCTCTTGCAGCTTGTTGTGTCTCTGAAGCCCTACAGGTCACAGGGGACAGCCAACCGATCGTCAATTCCGCTTCTTTTTTGTCTTGGGTAGAAGAGGGAGCAGGTGCAGTCCTTCAGGGCTGCTTCCGGGGTCACAGACATCAGGCTCAGTCCTCTTCCGATTTTCCACTGGTCCAGAAAATGTTGTGAGGGGAGTTTGCTTTGTGCTAGCCAGTGGGCATGGTGGAGTCGGAACCACCCTGACTAGTGTGGACCTTGAGGTCTTCTCTTACAATAAACTATGAATTGGCAAGTTAACCTATGTCGATTTTAAGTTAATGAACTACCTGGGCTCACTCCAACTGTCTATACGGATCACATGCCTCACATCTAATCCATCCTGTCACCAGGCATAAGCCATTGTTGCGCTCTTGGAGCAGTTTCCCCCCCTCATTAAAGTCAAGCTCTGGCTGGGCAGCTGATGGAAGGCTAATGCAAATCACCCTCCAGGAGCATCAACCAGAAAAAGGTAACTTTCTTAAAGTTAATTTTCCTAAATGTTTCAAAAAATTAATTTGACTTATAATAAATATGAAAAATCAACTTTGAATGACTATTTTGAATGATAAAAGTTACAGATTACAATTTATAATTTGTACTTTTAGGTTTTCTAAATTCTAGCTTCAGCCAGCCCAGTAAAAATAATGTTGAGGTCGAGGGGCTTATTTACAAGACCCATGCGCCGCTGGTGCATCACTGTTTATCATATAAAAAGTGACGCACCAGCAGCACAAGGGCTTGTAAATAAGCTCCCTAGTCACTGGATGAACATAGCAACTTTAATTTCACACATGTTCCACTATTATTTATCAAGCACCCAACCTTGTGGGTGACAAGGTGTAATAAAAAATGATTTACAAATATTTAAAGTAGGGTGTATTGCCTGTCAAAATGTGTTATTTTGACAATTTTGACAGCAGGTTTATAGGCTGCTGCAGTCAGGCTGCATGTGGTAGGTTTGAATCCATGTTTTACAGGCCATACTGGTGTATGGCATTATATGTGCTGTAGCCCACAGGTGGTATTTAACGTCCAGGCCCTGCGTACATTTTCTGCACCAAATAACAGGGACTAGTAGTCAAGCTAAATATGTAGATCCAGGTTACATCAATTTAATCATGTTTAAAGGGAAGCACAGGCAGTTTACTCCTGTTTAGAATGGGCAAAGTGTACAAAGTTCTAATGCCAACAGAAATAGGTTCTAACAAGAGGCAAATAATCTAGGGTGACCAATCAGAAAAGTCAGATTTGCTGCAATTTTTCATTTCAGTACTAAGTGCACCAAGCAACAGTTACATTTTAAAGGGCTATCTAGGCTTATCCCTGTCTCTCGGAGAGGGTTTCTCCGTTTCAGGCAGAATATCTTGGTTTTGGTGATGCTGTTGAGGGCCTTCCTCTGTTCATAGCACATATAGTGAGGAATAAAGCAAGCTGTTGAGGTAAGTCATGACGGCAGGGAAAGACTTGTCCATCTGAACTGTTCGAGATTTACAAGAAAGCTTTCAAGCTCCAATGGGACATAGAACTCTCTTGGTTTCCCATTTAGGGCCAGATTCCGATTTCGCTCGGAAGCGCTCCTGACGGCATCCGTCAGTAGCGAGTCCGAGTCATACGCATGATTTCCGTGCGACTCGTACAGCTGTACGAGCGAGCAAGTACGATGCGATAATCGCCTCGCGCTCTGAGCGGCTCGTACGTCTCAGCGATCCCCTCCGGACTGCACTCAGGGCGGGTGCCTCCGTTACGTGAGGGTGGACTCACGATATCTGCATTTGAACATCCAAAAAGGATAGGCACGGAGCACTCACGGGCTGGAAATTCTGTAATTTTTAATGCAAGTAGACGCGTTTCAGCTTTCGCCTTTCTCAATACTCGCCAAATAACATGACATGCAACAGAGTGGTTCTTTTAAATTCAAGGATTACATTCTCATTGGATGCCAAACAATTTTTTTTCGCAATGTAAGTAAAACCATACAAGTCGTCTTTGCTCCTTTTTGTCCAAAATTGCAGAATTGCCCTCGACATTTTGGCTGTGGCGAGGGCAATTCTACAATTTTGGACATGACGCATGAATTTTGGAACATTCTTTATTTACAACACACATTTAAGATTGGTAAAAAGGAGCAAAGACGACTTGGATGGTTTTACTTACATTGTGACATTTTATTGTTTGGCATTCTCCGCTTGTACATACCTGCAAGATCGGATGGGGAATAACACTCGTAGCGCGAATGCTACCACTGGTTTTCATTAAAAGCAGGACACACTGTGATGGCTGCCATGGACTTTGAATATCAAATAGAACAGAAGTAGTCCTTATTTGTGCATTACTATCAACCATCCAATGGGAATGTAATCCTTGAATTTAAAAGCACCACTCTGTTGCATGTCATGTTATTTGGCGAGTATTGAGAAAGGCGAAAGCTGAAACGCATCTACTTGCATTAAAATGACAGAATTTCCAGCCCGTGAGTGCTCCGTGCCTATCCTTTTTGAATGTTCAAATGCAGATATCGTGAGTCCACCCTCACGTTACGGAGGCACCCGCCCTGAGTGCAGGTGAGTTACTGGTGGGTTCTGTGAAGCAAATTGTTATGTACAGTGCCCATAGCTGCCAAGGTTTCAGGTTGCTTACGTGTGACATTTCCATAATTTCAGTGTAATTATGAGTGACATTCAACGACTATGAGTGACACTTTATCGTGAGCAAAATAAGCAATGATGGAAAGAGATAAATATTAGAAATTACAGCCTTTTGTCAATGCAAAGCACTAAAATGTCTTCAAACTGCTCAAAATCCACCAACATCACAGTCAGAAACGTAATATCAATAGTGCTGAATGTTTGCAAAGGGCTGTAGAGTGTGCAAGGGGAAGCTTGTCTGTAGGATAAAATTGTGCAGACAGCTGCAGGTTACCGCGCCTACCCTTGACTCGAGCCCTAGCTATCCTGCTGTCTGGGAATACCCCAAAGTCGTGTTGTTTCTAAGCCTCTGGGGCCTGATCGCTAATTCCTAGCGTCGATTCCTCTCCTGCTTATGGCCCTCGGCACCCACCAGCTCACAGAGGCGTGTTAACAGCAGACCTACCCAGTGCTTCAGTCGAGTGCTACCTTTGTGGATCTAAGTAATGTATCAGCACAGCCGGTAGGGCTGGTCCGGTGTCCGTAACTGACCTGGCTGTATTTTCGGTTTCCTTCTCTGATTGTTCTGTAAAATGAAGGGAGTCCAATCTGTGCCTTCCCTCTTCACCCTCAGGCTGCACGGATTGGCCTCCCTTCATTTTACAGAAGAACCAGAGGAGGAAACCGAAAATACAGCCAGGAGTTTCATTTCATAGCTTCCTCTTCAGTCGATGGCGTTAGCAACAGGTTGTGATCATGGGACCATTAATGACGAGAGTAAAGATGATCGGGAGCGGCGGGACTTACTTGGTTTCCTGACATGAAGGCAACACAGAAAAAGGCAGCAAAAACGATGCCTTTGTACCGAAACGGTGCACACTATTCACAACTCCGTTACATATTCTGACAGAAAACATCCCTCTTTGGACTCTCCATGTGTGGGTGCTCTGACCGGCAAAGGTTTGATTGGTCTGCCTCCCACTCTACTGTTTTCACAGAGGTTGGTTACGTTTCCTTTACGCTATTTAGGTCTCGCCTATAAGCTGGACCTCGTGAGGACTTCTGAAACCCACGTACAGGTCTTCCAGTAACGGGGGCAGACAGCAGCATGCACGCAGCCCCGGGCATTTTGGAAAGGCAGTCTCAGGCACACACTTGGTCACACACAGCCCGCCGGCAGCCTCGAGCCGGCAGCGCTCTGAAGTACTGTTTACTGCAACACGACCGGCACTGAGTCAGCTGATCGGGCTGCTTCTAAAAACAAATTATTTTTTATAATTAATATTAACCCACTCGGTTAGCTACAGCAAGCACTGCCAGTCTCACTTACTTGTGAGGCCTCAGGCCACGATCCGCGAGCCATGGCAATTCGGGTGTACTGTGGGGGCGGGCGGGCTTGCTGGCCGGGCCACCGCCTCCTCAGAGTCCAGACCTGCCAGCTGAAACGGTAACTCCTCGGCACATTCGCAGCGGGACGATCATTGTAATTTTAAATTTACTGCAGCCCCAACAACTGAGGGCAGGCCCCGCCCCGGTGTCTAATTAGTGTCAACGCCGCGCCGCAGGAAATATGCAGCCAGGCACGACAGGAGGCTGCTGGCCTGGGCAGAACATTGTAACATTGGATCAGTCACTCTCAGCCACTCGAGCTGAGAGCAGACAAACAATTAACTATTAACTTACTGAGCCCAGCAGCTGCTGGCAGCATGTCTCGGAGCAGCACTGAGAGCCGGGCGCACAGGTGCACAGGCACCAGCTGCGCACGCTGGCACCCTGCGTAGCCAGAGTTTCAGAGTGTGGCATTAATGCGTGACAATGCATTTCAGTGCGGTGATGCGGAACACCACACTGAAATGCGTGAGTGTCACACCTGCTGCGTGATACTTGGCAGGCATGAGTGCCTGCACCGCCAAGTCTTATTCCGGAGTGCACAGCCTCGTCGACCAGATCGACAATTATACAAATTGTTGGAGACACGGGCATTGGTCTGACTCCTGCGAGTTCTGTGCTAAACTTATTTGACATTTGGGCTGTGGCGAAGGCAATTCTACAATTTTGGACATGACGCAGGAATTATGGAACATTCTTTATTTACAACACGCATTTAAGAGTGGTAAAAAGGAGCAAAGACGACTTGGATGTTTTTACTTGCATTGCGACATTTTATTGTTTGGCATTCTGCACTTGTACATACCTGCAAGATCGGATGGGGAATAACACTCGTAGCGCGAATGCTACCACTGGTTTTCAGTAAAAGCAGGACACACTGTGATGGCTGCCATGGACTTTGAATATCAAATAGAACGGCAGTAGTCCTTCTTTGTGCATTACTATCAACCATCCAATGGGAATGTAATCCTTGAATTTAAAAGCACCACTCTGTTGCATGTCATGTTATTTGGCGAGTATTGAGAAAGGCGAAAGCTGAAATGCGTCTACTTGCATTACAATTACAGAATTTCCAGCCCGTGAGGGCTCCGTGCCTATCCTTTTTGGATGTTCAAATGCATATATATATACATATATATATGTATATATATATATATATATATATATATATATATATATATATATATATATATATATTAGACTAATATTTTCAATCTATATTGATTTTTCTAAATATAATATAATAATATATATATATATATATATATATACATATATGTGTATATATGTTTATATTTATTATATATTTACATTTAAAATTATGACAATATAAATTGGAAATATTAGTTTTATAATATTTGTAAATTAAATATATGTAAATAAAGATATATATATATATATATGGGCAATGTCTGACCCACAGTGACCCAGTAGAAGGCAACTCGCCGAAACGCGTTGGTCCGTACATTGTAGAGAAGAGGACCATTTTCTATCGCATTATGTTTTGAATCTTAAAATAAATAATAAATTTTTGTAACAAACTTACTTGGAAGTCGGAATTTTATCGGTGATTGTTGGACGGGTGCCGCCGTAGGAACGGGTGTCCAGGAGAGTGAACGCCCAATGGAGATATATATATATATATATATATATATATATATATATTGATATTTATGTGTATTATTTTTAAAATATTTAAAATCACTTAAATACATTTAGTTATTATCATATTACTGTTAATTTTAAAGATATTTAATGTTTACTATTTATATATTTAAAAAAATATTGACAAAATATGTTTTTCCAATATTTTTATAATTTCCATTATAAGTATGAGATAACGATATTTTTGTCTTCAACATTTTTGTGACGATATTTCTTTTTTATGTTCACACATAATTGCCTCTGAAAACAAGAGCTGTCTGGAGGACAGTTCTTCTCATTCTCCCATAGGGCCTGTGCAACAATAATAAATTCTGATGGGATGTAGAACTTATCTGGGTAAGGGTGTTCAATCCTATTAGATTTGATTTGGTGTACTTTCTTCTTATCCCCCAATGGATAATGATAATTCACTTTGGCTGCCAGTAGATGGCAGCATACACTAGCTCATAGCACTCTGGGACCTTAGAAATCTTTTGCTATCCATTGTGCACCTCAGAGAGAGCGATTACATCATCAGGCATGGCTCTTTCCAAACCAAGATGGCTGCTCCTGGTGGGCCAAGATTCGGGCTCAATACCTGCGAGTCGAGCTGTGTACTCTTGTGTGCTGAGGCTCCCACTTCATCACTGTTCTCCTCCTAGCCTTCCTCATAAGAGTGGGTGGGTCAGGTGTTTGCTGAAGCTTGTGATGGTTAGAAGGTTTAAACAAGCATTGGCATTTGGGACCTTATAAGTATTTAGTTAAGCAGCACAATATCCTCGGTGCAACAACATCAACTGTTGCATGGCTAAACACTTATAAGGTCCCCAAGGCGAGACCTATTGGCTATGCCAATGCTTGTTTCTATTACTTTACAAATATGTATTTGAACCGATTTGCAAATAACTTTCTGTCGAACCGAAGTATGTTCATTAAAAACGGGACAGAAAAAGTACTAATTATTATACCATTTGCTAGGGGAGTTCATGAATAGTTGACAGCCATGCGACTAAAGTTTGATGTGACACCGTGTAAACAGCCTGGTTCTGGAGCTACTGCAGTGTCTGGGTAGATATATCACAGATCTGGAAACAACGCACTCTAATCCTGACAGCGCCAGACACATGACAGCTTGTTCTCTACGGAAATTACTAAAAAAAACACACGAGGAGTGCTTTGTTGATGCATAGGTGGTTAAAGCCGGCGTTCACCACAAAAGAAATGTGTGGTATCAAAACAGCTTTATATTCATGACCACTTTTAGATTTCACACTTAAAAAATAGGTGAAGGGGTTGTACTTGAGATTTAGGTCAGGGCCAGTAAATGAGAAGGACACTAGCCAGCATCATATCAGGTTCATTTTGTAGAAGTTACAATTCATTAATAAATCAATGGCCAAAAGGCAGGAGGACAAAGCATCCTTGCCTTCAAGGACACAGCTTGACCACTGACTGCATCACTGGCATAGATACAAGGAGACGAGGTCAGTTTCCCAACAGGGCCAGATAGGCACTGAAAAATATAGCAGACCATGTCTATACTTGTGCTAATAAGTAAAGATTGTCATTGGGTTATGGCGGCTACATAAATCACGTCCATTGAAAAAGACATAGTCCAGCAGACAGGCTTGATCCCTAGCCCTTCACCTGCCACAAAATGAACAGATGCCTCACCCAGGAGCCTTCCCTACTCTTCATCCTCAGTGAGCCCTGGCAGATATTTTTACATGCAAATTAGTTCCTCGACTTCAGCCTATGTTCTTTAAAGTTGGGGATTACTCGAGCCTCTCCTTCTGATCTAAGTACTCATTCAATCCTGAACTGCACTCCCAAAAGGATTCATATGTTGTAACGTCATTTGCATATTCATAAAAGTGCTGAAATCTTTAGTGCTCAGTAAGTTATATCTTCTCAGTGGGGTTTATGATGACAGCGCTTATATGGAGAGGTAAAAGTGTTGAAGGCTACTGACAGATCCAGCGCTATCAGGTCCCCAGTATTCGTTCTTACTTACGGAGTATGCAAAGTGGTGAGTTACATTTACAAATGCCAGTGTTCACAGCAATGGATTACTTGAATTGGGTTATGTAAATTGCACATAGAGATCACTCACTGGTTGTGGGCTGCAAGCTTAACCTTGGTGCAAATAAGATACAAAATGCTTGAATTAAAAGGGAGATTTAAAAAATAAACCTTTCACAGGACAGTACGCCTTCAATGGAGTTTAAATGCAGGGCAGAGAGGAAGACAAATGAGGGCAGTAAGAAGGAAGAGAGGATAGAGAGGAGGTAACACAAAAGTCTGGGAGGAATAGAGGAGGACGCGGAGATTGCAGCAACGTTAGATGCCAAGAAATGGTTTACAGTGATTTTAGAAAGAAGAGCGAGGAAACCATGGGCAAGAAAAGCAAACAAGTTTCAGCGTTCCAGACATATAGCAGTTTTCATGCTGGTGTGCTTATAAATCAGGAACAAGAACAGAGCAATAACAAGAGAAAACCAGGGTGCACACTCTCAGGACAAAGGACCCGAGCCAGCCCCTAAGCTCCCTTACCTGCAGCTCCATGAACAATGCCCACCTAGCCGTTGAGACCCCACCATAAACCAACCACATTGCGCCCTTTATTAAATCAAGCACCACATTGAAACACTCGAAACAACTCGCCAACAGCCCGCACGCAACGTGCTGTATAATTCGTGATGCGTAGTGAACACGGCGGTCAAATTTAACATTATGCTGCACACAAATGAATAAATCCAGCACCCTTGTTCCCCCCATGACACCCGGCCGGTGTGCTCAAAAGGCTCACCCAAGACTACCCCCTACATGAACCACATTGCACCTTTTATTAAAGTCTGGCACCACATTGAAAACCTGCCAGCAGTGTGCATGCACTCGCTGCACAACTTGAGACGTACAGTGAACACGGAGGCCAAATTTAACATTAATCAGTACACAAACGAATGGTGTGAGCACTCTTGTTCCCCCATCATGCCCAGCTGGCATGCTCACAAAAACCTGGAGGCCTCAACAGCGCCGCTAGGAGACAACGGGACAGAACATCCCAGCAGTGCGGGAGGGAAGGGGTTGTGAGGGGGATGCACAATTGACCAAAATCACAGGGGTCTAATTGTCCTCTAATCCCACGAGCATCAACAAAGGAACCTTGCAAAAAGTTACAAAAAAACACATGAAAACAGTAGAGCACGTCGTCCATTACGCACGTTAACAAAGGAATATCAGATACCCTACTTGCCTCCGATTCAAAGTGTCCGTCATAAATAAAAATAAAAAGACATTTGTAAGAAATAGTATCTATTTATAGTATTTGTCCAGCTAAAACTGCAGCTTTTCAGAGAAAGTTGCATGACTTCCCATCAGTCACGGACCTGCTCGCGAGAATGCCATAACTGCAAAGGGACGGACGGGCTGTCAGAAGTCACTTGTGGGAAAGTTTGAGCCACAGAGGCACTTAATGAATCAGACAGTTACCCCACCCCAATGTGCGGCGGCTCGCCTCCAAGAGGGGGGAGCGGAACCCAGGTGTACAAACATGGTCACCTTCTAAAGTACAGCCAGTTTTACAGACGCCTTTTGTCTGTAATTCTGGGCCCTGCAGGGAGCAGAGCTGTTCCCTGCCAGAGGCCTCAACTCCCTGATGGGGCGCCTCGCACTCCTCCTCGCAGCCCCTCCCGCCCATTGTCATTCTGTCTGTGGCTGATTGTCACATACAGAATGACAATGGCCAGTTTGAGCTGCTAAAGCATACTTCCCACCCTGGAACCTCTAAAGCGCCTTACTTAGCTTAAAATCACTGAGGAGCCCAGCGGAAGGTAAAGTTCAAAGTTGAAGCTTAAATATGACACAAATGGTAGGAGAAGCAGAAGTGCACTGCGGGGTTAAAAGAAGTCTCCTCTTGCAGTTGGTGCGCACAGTGAAGGCAGTGGGGGTACCCTGGGGGGTTTCGGTCCTGGCCCTTCTCTCATAAGAAGACTCGTATCTTCTAACAAATGTACCTGCTTGTGTTTGATAAATTGTGAAGTCTTGTTACTCTCCGGTGCCATTTCATTTTGTAGTGTGAAAGGAACGGACAACGCTTTATCTCGCTATGAAACTGTTAAAGAAATGTAAATCAATCTGTTGTTTTAATTGTCTGTAATGAAAGAGAGAGATAGAGAAATGTTTGTGCATGTCTGTCTGTATACAAGAATAAACACAAACAGCTCCAATAAAAATACAAGGGCCATTTAGAAAAATACCAGACTGACTTCAGGCAGCAGTAGAAAAGATTCGACCGTGCCAGTAAAGGTGAGCAGTAGGGGATGTGAAAGAACAGTGGTGTGCGCATGTGTGCGCTGTCCTGGGGGTTCCCACCCTTCACACCACCAATTATGAAAGATAGATCAGTAAAAGGATGGATTGATGAGTGAAAGGGTGGATGATGGGCGAGTGAATGGGTGGATGGATGAGAGAAATGATGGATGGATTGATGAATTAATAAGTGAAAGGGTTAATGGATGGATGGATGACTGAATGGATGGATGGGTGGAAGAGTGGATGGATCAGTGAAAGGGTGGCTTGGGTGAAAAGATAAATGGTTGGATGGATGAGTGAATGGAATTCATGAGTGGAAGAGTGGGTGGATGAGTGAGAGGATGGATTGGGTGAAAGGGTGGATGGATGATGGATGAGTGAAAGGATGGATTGGGTGAAAGGGTGGATGGTTGATGGATGGATAAGTGAAAGGGTGGCTGGATGGGTGAAAGGGTAAGTGGTTGGATGGAGGAGTGGATGGATGGGTGGAAGAGTGGATGGATGAGTGAAAGGATGGATTCGGTGAAAGGGTGGATGGATGATGGATGGATTGGGTGAAAGGGTGGATGGAGGGATGGATGAGTGAAATGATGGATGGAAGACTAGACGTTGGATAGGTTTGCAAATGGTTGAAAAGGTTTGGATGTGGATGGGAACTCAGATAGAAGGACAGAATGAATGGTGAAAGACTGAATGGTGGATGAAAAAATGAATAGATAACAGAAAGTACATTTGAAATGGTGTATGTCAGGGGTTTGATGGAAGGATGAATGGCTAGATCCTTGGACAAGAGAGCTCTTCTGGGGGGTGTGATGACTTACTTTGCTTATTGGTGCCATAAGAGCTTTAGTTCAAAGTGGGAGGTATTTCAATTTTCTGGCTACTCTCTTGCCTATGTATTACTATTCTGTATTTGCTGTGTGCTTATGTGTGGGATCCATACATCATGCATACGACATTTTGAGTGACACCCAACTGCTACTTGAATGTTACACTAGTAATTGTAAATGTTTGCATGCTTTGTTTTAGGTGTAAGGTTTTAGGGAGAGCCTCATAGTGCCATAAGCTGTGCTTGAGATGTATATTGTGCTTGTAACAATAGGCAAGGTGTAAAAAATAAACTATGTAATAGTGCACTGACAGTGCCTTCTTTAAGAAAGCTGCAGGGAAAAGCACCTTTGTGACTTCCGTCAGCTAGTGCAACTCTCTGCAAAGCCCCCATAAGCAAAATCAGATTCCATATTTTAAGTTCCACTTGCTGAAACACCCGTAATGCGTTCCCTATAGTGGGTTCATCACAGCAATCCTCCCTTTAGTTCACCTATGCTTGCCGCGTTACATCTCACAATGGCACTCAGATATGAGATGCTAGTAACAAAGTCTATCCGAGCAGATCTTCCTGAGCACTTCTCTCACCATACATGTCTGCTCACGACCATGAGTTGTAAACAAAATATCAGTCTGGACAACCCAGTGCAGTAACCATATAAATAGATTATTATCATATGAAATACCTCAAAAAGACCTGCACAGTTGCTCAAAGCTGTGCGCATACCAAAATACAGTGAAATGCACGATTGTCTCAACCTAATATAAACTTATTTTGACTTGTACTTAAGTGGTTGTCTATTTATTTACTTTTATACTATCGCGCAACTTCCTCTGATGTGTCTGTAAAACGTACCTTTTGTTCCGAAGATTTGTCCTGAATTTTGACCTTCTGTCCTGAATTTTCGTCCTGAATTTTGACCCTTTGTCCTGAATTTTTACACTTACCGTCCTGAATTTGCAACCATGCCAGTTGGTCACCCTACATTAACTGGTGAGTTCACTTCGGGGCGCTGCGTTCACACATGACGTCACCAAAAGTACAGAGTTCACCCGAACGTGTCTGCAAAGCATTCACCAATGCATCCATGGTACTTACAATGTGAAACGCTCGGATGCGCAGATCTGGACAGGACTGAAGCCAGAAGCATGACTGAAGCACGCACCTCCACTAGCAGGGAAAAGACACGCTACAAGCCGCGCAGGAACCATGAGCCTCCTTCCCCGCCACAAACGTCCTGCTCAGCCCCCATTCCAGAACAGGGATTTCTCTGAAGTGACCCCTCAGCCAGGGCTTTAAATGGGCCAGGTCCCCCGGGTCGCAGAGGACGTTGCAACGGGTCCTTATCGGGCTCTAACGTCATGCCCTTTATTCTGACATAAACACTGATCGATTTCTAAATAATGAATGTAAAAAGGCAATCCATATCAGCGATTTAGTTCCTGTTTGACGTTTTACTTAATATTTCATTCCCTTAGAGTGTTAACGGTTTCCCGGATGTTGTGTTTCTGTATTTTTTCAGTGTAGCATATACTACGCTTGTAAAGCGCCTACTTTTATCTGAGCCACCACCAGGTGCTAAGAACGAGCCATGGTTGAATGCTAAGCATCCGAGAATGTGATTTTTATGACCCCTTCTGAGAGGCCCAGAACCAGCCCGAGCCAGCCCGCCTCTGAACGGTTTCAGCGACCCTCCCTGCCCCCACCCTTTGTTTTCTTTTAGACTGGTGCCACCGAGGTGATATCCTTGCCTGAAGGCAGGGATTTCACCTAAGCACTTGATGTGTTGTGAATGTGAGCATGGGGTGGGAGTGGGAAGATGTGCACAGCAGGGGAAAGGGATGGCCAGTGCAGGTGACGCTTTTCTTTGTATAGGAATTTCTGCTGGCATCATAGCCCAGGGTTTGCTGTCTGTGCACTTGTATAGATGTGTATTCCATACAAGTGCACAGACAGCAAACCCTGGGCTATGACGCCAGCAGGAATTACTTTACAAAGGAAAAGCGTCACCTGCACTGCCATCCCTTTCCCCCTGCTGTCTGTGCACTTGTATGGAATACACATCCACGGCGCTGCTCACCAGATGAATGGTGAACATGGCCATGGATCTGTCTCTTTTTGCATCCAAGGGCACCGACGAAGAAGCAGAGGAGGCCCAGGCAAGGAGAAACCAGGAGACATTTGACCCACATCTATCTACACAGTGAGACCTTCGGGAGGGGCTGGATGCCAGGACGACAGTGCTGCTGATCAGCCCGACTCCACTGAATAGTATCAGAAGAGCAGGCAGCAGTTTTTAAGTAAGTTCCAGTAACTTTAATGCATTCTACAGCATCAGCATTACCTACTGGCTGCATATCTAGGTTACTCCAAGTGAACAATGTTCTAGACTTACATGCATGGAAACGTCAAGGAGGACAGTCCCTCCGAATATGCAAATGTAGTGTAAACTTGTAGTGTTCAGCTTTTGGGGTGCCAGGGGGTAACTTTAGGGTTCAGGTTGGGTGTGGGTTTTAGGGTGCCAGTGAGTAATTTTAGGGTTCAGGGTGGGTTAGGGATTGGGGTGCCAGGGGTTCATTTTAGGGTTCCGGGTGGGTATGGGTTTTGGGGTGCCAGGGGGTAATTTTAGGGTTCCAGTTGGGTATGGGTGTTGGTGTGCCAGGGGGTAATTTTAGGGTTCAGTGTGGGTATGGGTTTTGGGGTGCCAGGGGGATAATTTTAGGGTTGAGGGTGGGTATGGGTTTTGGGGTACCAGGGGGGTAATTTTAGGGTTCAGGGTGGGTATGGGTTTTAAGGGGCCAGGGGGGTAATTTTAGGGTTCAGGACGGGTATGAGTTTTGGGGGGGCAGGGGTAATTTTAGGGTTCAGGGTGGGTATGGGTTTTGGGGTGCCAGGGGGATAATTTTAGGGTTCATGGTGGGTATGGGTTTTGGGGTACCAGGGGGTAATTTTAGGGTTCCGGGTGGGTATGGGTTTTGGGGTGCCAGGGGGTAATTTTAGGGTTTCAGGCGGGTATGGGTGTTGGTGTGCCAGGGGGTAATATATGGGGTCAGTGTGGGTATGGGTTTTGGGGTGCCAGGGGGATAATTTTAGGGTTCAGGGTGGGTATGGGTGTTGGGGTACCAGGGGGGTAATTTTAGGGTTCAGGGCGGGTATGTGTTTTAAGGGGCCAGGAGGGTAATTTTAGGGTTCAGGGAGGGTATGAGTTTTGGGGGGGGCAGGGGTAATTTTAGGGTTCAGGGTGGGTATGGGGATTTGGGGTGCCAGGGGGATAATTTTAAGGTTCATGGTGGGTATGGGTTTTGGGTTACCAGGGGGGTCATTTTAGGGTTCAGGGTGGGTATGGGTTTTGGGGTGCAAGGGGGGGACATTTTAGGGTGCAGGGCGGGTATGAGTTTTGGGGTGCCAGAGGGACAATTTTAGGGGTCAGGGCGGGTATGGGTTTTGGGGTGCCAGGGGGCTAATTTTAGGGATCAGGGAATGTATGAGTTTTAAGGGGCCAGGGGGGTAATTTTAGGGTTCATGTGTGCTCTAATTGTTGTCCAGTTTCAAATGCAGAATTCACCTCTTTTTTTTCTCAGCTTGGCCTGAGCATTACCCGATCCTGATTGTCTGCCATTTTAGCCCCGCCCCTATTGATTAACATTAGCCACGCCCCTTCATTTGCCAGGTTAGCCCCCCCTGGAAAAATTTCTGCGGACGCCCATAAGTACAGGAAGAATGTTTGACGTTGTGGAGGTCTGTCTATGGCGTGGGGAGGGTGTCAGTCCTCTGCCCAAGAAGTGATTGCCGTTTTGGCTCCAACCCGTATGGTGAGAGGGTTGGGGGAGCAGCGTGTGTCATTTGATGGCAGTTCGAGGCTGGTCTTTATGCCTAAGCCTTTCATCCTTCTGAGGTCGGTTGGGGTCCTTTGATCTACTTGGCAGATATGATGGTTTGGATGGGAACCCGACAGGATGTTATGTGAGGGGGAGGGGGTTGTGCGGAGTAAGCACGATCGGGTGGTTTTGGAGTATGGTGGGGAGGGCGTTATCAATGCGGGTCAGGTAAAGGGGAGGGGGCTCAGGAAGGCAGACGCATGCACACTGATTGGGGTTGGGGCAGAGACAGAGGTGCGCCGGAGGGGGAGGCAGGGGGCACTGGTTTGGGCAGATAGAGAAGAGGCAGCGACGTGTCTGGTTACAAGGTTTAATGGGGGGGAGGAGGTCGTCCAAAGGAAAGAATGTTACAGATAAGGAGAACTGGGTGGGGGCTGGCTGTGATACATGGGGCGGTGCCTCACATCTGGTTGGTACGAGGGGGGGGATGTGAGGTTGTATGGGTGGTAAATGGGGTGGTGGGGTTCTGTATGGGCCTCTTCTGTCTGCGACTAGGCAGACCACAGCTTATAATTAACACAAGCATTTGCAATGCAATAGTCTCGCATTTGAAAGAGTTTGAGGTATTGGCATTGTAAATGATAATTCCTTTTATTTATGTGTTTTGAAAACCAAATAAAAGCCATTGTCATTTACAATGCCAATACTTCAAACTTTGACAAATGCGAGACATTTAGCTATTCGCACTTTAGCTGTATACATCGGAAGCTAAAGCGCAGATGCCGCAATTGCTTATAAAGTAAAGAAATAGAAAAAAATGTCTATTTGGTTACTTTTTCAGCAATCGCTGCACCCGCACTTTAGCTTACTAAGTTTACAGCTTAAGCGCGACATTGCTGATTAATTCCCAGGAGAGAGGGGGGTGCCTGGTCGTTTTATGGGCACTCATGATGGAACTTTAAGTTCTGGCTTCTTTGCAACAACGTCAAAGAAAAATAAGTTTAAAATGATAGTTCGCACCAACCTTGGACCGCGAGAGATGTATTCACGGCGCCTGGGAGACCAATAATAAACCGGCTTTCGTCAACTGTTTAAGGGAGGAGGCGTGACGCCAGGGCCCCTCCTTGGATGCCTGGAGCTGTGGGGGGAGCACACTTGCAGTTTTCGGAGTCCTTGGCCGGGGGTGGGGAGGGAAGGGGGGCAGCAGGATCTGAGGGCTGGGTTTCCAGAACGCAGAGGTCTGAATCCTAATTTGTGGCTCGAAACACGGTCCATAGCCATAGAGGACTGGAAAGCACTCTGTGGGTGGGGGAGGAGGCTAAAAATGCGCACAGGGGCAGTGTGTTTTTAGTGCTGCCTGGAAGTGCAGGAAAAGGGAGGGGGGAGCAGTCGTCGCTGAAGGGTCGTACCTGAGGAGGTGGAGCATGGGAGAGTTTACCGAAGGCGGGCAGGGGCGCGTGCATTCTCCAGGAGCCCTCGGCCGCTAAAGTTTACCGAAGGCGGGCAGGGGCAGTAGCTACATGCTGTGGCAGGAGCGCGTGAACAAAGGTCTAAGGGCAACAAGCCCGGGAGTTATGTGCGCGCGCTAAAAGAAAATTTAAAAAAAACAATGGTGAGAAGTTTTACTACCGAAAGCAATTTGGTTTTATGAATAAAAAAATGCACTAGGACATGTGCAGAGTCCCAGCTAGCAACAAGGCAACCTAACTAACAAGCAGCTCTAATAAGGCACAGTGTTTCCGCCGCATTAGGAGCTGGAACGTGTGAAGCTTTTTTTCTGGTGGTTGATCAACCGGAGGAGGCAAGTCGTAGAAAAGCTTGTTTTCTTTGTCTAATTGACAAGCGCAACATGTGAAACCGGAACATTATATCTGTGAGTCTCGCAGTCCGAAAGAGGCTGCAATAAAACCTTAGCATTTGTTGCGGAGGTAGGGAGTGCGCGGACTCATGGACGCGGACAGCACGGACAGACAACACAGTAAACGGACAGCACGGACGCGCTGCATTGTAATTCATTAGGGAGTGTGGCTGCGACGCACACACACTGCTTGTTCTGGAGCGCCAGCAGCACAGTGTGATTAAAATCAGATTTAAATACCACACCCCTTTAACTGATCCACAGTGTAAAATTCCCTAAACTTCACTTTAATTGATTTAGGTTTCCAAAATAAACAACCCAACAAGAAAGCTCTGCTCTATGTTTGAACCGCGTCATGCGAGCACTGAGATAAACTCGCTTATTTCACTGTTTGCCGATTTTTCTGGGTAGTGTTTGGCACACACAAGTATGGTTTGTTCACGCATTGCTGGAAAAGCGGGACGCGGGCGGCGCTTGGAGCTACAAGCAGGAGCAGGGAACATGAGCAGGAAATTAACAAAAGAAGCAAAGGCAAAAGAAAAAGTAGAGCACAACAGTTACTTATTAAGACCAACCGTGAACCAATGCAGGCAAGAAGGGCAGTCTCCAGGGCATGATGAAACAAGCGGGAGTTGTGCACGCGCGCTAAAAGAACAAGCGCGCGCACGCCTCGCGCAGCAGCAGGGGGAGGGGAGAGAGGAGGGGGCCTGCGCCGGTTTCCCTTGCGGGAGCGAGCAGCAAGGCGCGATAATTGCTAACATATGGCGCCGCTGCTCGCTCCCGCACGGGAATCGCCAAACGTGCACGCGTTGCTATTGAAAGCAATGCAACGCGTGCACGTTTTTACCTGCAAAAGTGAAGCGATGGCTAAAGGTCTTTTTCCTAAGCAGCGCATGCGCGCTGCGTAGGCGAGACCTAAAAAGAAGTGGCTTACGGCTATGAACAGCAGCCCCCGCAACTCTCAAAGCCACAGATCGTCCCCTGCCATGCCTGTAGTGTAGGTGTAACAAAAGTCTTTGTCATAGCTCCACCATATACCTGCAGGTGATGTCAGGCATATGACATTCCAGTGAGAGCAAACATATGACTGGGGTTGGCAAAAATGTTGTAGTGCACTGGCTGATTTGGATTGTGGGGGTATGTTTAGAAGTTACAGAGTGACTGAAGGATTTGGGAACTGGACCGCTCATATTGAAAGAGGACTTTAGTGTGGCCCAATTTTCCTTTGTTTGCATTGTGGCATTTCTGTTACATTAGGAAAACATTTGTATGTTGCATTTTTTTTTTACCCAATTATTTCAGAATTGGCTTATTAAAAATGTTGCATGAGATGCCCACTGGTGCTTGTGATGAATGATCCCACTAGTTTAAAAGTGCTGCAAAACCTGTCCATATGGACCCACTGAGAAGATATTGCCTGGCCCAGATCCCTGGCCCTGACTAAACGCTTCACCTGGCTGCCTTCATCCTCTGTCTAGGCAGGACACTTTCAGACCCTGCAACTCTGTTGTGCTTCTGCTCATTCTGAATCCTAGCCTCACTCCGCCTGCTCTTTCAATTGCTCTTTTCCCCTCACAACGTTTGTGACTTTTAGCACTTACACCGACGGCATATAGCTCACCAAACACCTCTGCAAAAAGCTGGAGTGCCACTGATGACTCACCCATAATGACAGCCAGAAAGAGACCTAGAAATCAGCACTCCAACTCTACCACCAGCAACTCAAAGCTGCCAAGTGCTTAGCTCTGACCTAGTGGATCAACAACAGCAGCAATAACCCAAGGGAAATCATCTCCATACCGAAGGAATTCCCCATGCCCACCACCTGCTCCACTACGTATCCCCCTATAGGGAACTCTGTTCCCAGCTTGTGTTTTTCTTTTGGGACAAGATAAGCACAATGTACAACTACTCTGTCCCCCTCCTTTGTGACAGTCCTCCTTCAAGACTATAACAGCACTCCAGAAACCACACTGACCTGCAGTCATTCATCACCCACATGGAAACTGCCACTGCAATGCTAACAATCAACCCATGAGCCCATTTGTACACTTGCCCACCCTTTGCCTTCACAAGAGGGCTAGAAACCATCTCCACTGCCTTCAGCCCGATCCTCTATGAACCCCTTACCATGGCCACCTTTCCAGACAACTGGAAACACGCCACCATTCTACCACTATTGAAGAAACCCACAGCAGACCCATCCTCACCAGCTGACTGCAGACACATCTCTCTGCTACCCTATCTAGTCTTCGAGAAATTCATCACCAAGAGACTAGCAAGCCACCTGAACAACAGCAATCTCCTGGATCCTTCCCAAACAGGCTTCAGACTGAACCACAGCACCAAACCACCCTCATCGCCACCAATGACAACATCAGGACCATCATGGGCCTATGCAAAACAATGGGCCTCCTTGACCCCTCCATGGCCTCAGATACCGTCACCCACACCCAATGCCTCCATAAGTCAGGAATTCGAGGACCTGCTCTTCATGAAATCAGCTCCTTCCTCACAGGACACACACATAAAGTCTGCCTAGCCCCCTACACCTGCACCAGTTCATCTGAGGAGTCCTCCAGGGATCATCATTCATCAAACCTATGGAATCAACATCACCTCATATGCTAACGACACACAACTCATCCTTTCCTCCTCGAAAGACTTCCCCAGCACCCAAGCAAAGTTCACCAATTGCATGTCAGAAATCAACCTGTGGATGAATTATAACTGCCTTAAATTCACCTCAGATAAGGCAGAGGTAATACCCTTCTGAAAGGACGTGTCACTCTATTACTTGGCCTGGTGGGTGTTTGGACAAAATATAGAATTAAAAACACTGTGATACATAAATATTGTGTCAAGGATATGTTGATGACAAATATATAATGTACAGAACAGTCATAGTAAGAATATAATTTTAAGCATTCTTTTTAATATCGTAAAAATATAGAGACTGATTGCGATCTTGATGAATATCCCGTCTGTCAAATTACAAGTTCCATAGGATATAATGAAATTGTAATTTGGTGGACTGGATATCTGTCACGTTTGTGACGGACTAATCCCATCTGCTAAAATCGTAATCAAGCCTATAGTTTGTAAAATATCTTTGTATGGAATATTGATTCCATGGGTTATATAATATATATTTTCTTACTATTTTGTTAATACTGTATGTTAATTTTAGTGTTTATATTTAGTTTTAATATTGTTACTGATAATTTATTAAACAACATATATTTTATTAAGCTATAGGAGCAGGATGCTGGGTTTATAGGAGGAAAGGGTGGGGAGATTATTAAAGTGTGTGAATAATAAATTGTTTGAAAATGTATATTTGTATAATTAATTACTATTTATGAAACATGGTTTAATTATGAATTAATTGTAACCATTTTTTATTTATTTTTTTAAATCATTTGTGTTTTATTTGTTACACAATATGTATTTAATTGTAATATTTAATTAACTGTTTATGAATAGTATATTGGTGTTTTGATATTCACCATGCATGGGTTTTATGTCAGTAAATGGTTTAGGGCACATTTTTAATGTCACATCCATCATCCATGTTTGACATTGACTTAGTGTTAATAGGTTAGCTGCTGTAGCAAATATAATAATGTATTTCTCTTTGTTAAGGTTCTCATGTAGAAGGAAGTGTTCTTCATTAAGGGGATGATTACGATGGTGTACGGACTTCAGTCCATCCGCCATCATATCGGGGATTGGGACTGCCCGAATTGCTGTCGGCGGTCCATTAGTAGGCATTACAATGCGACCGCCACCACAGCGGTCTCAATGCCTATATTTTAAATTGCAACGGGACATGTTACATATCCCTGCACTACGTGGCAGGCACCATGCAGTGCCTGCCACATGGTACAGGGATATGTAGGGGAGGCACCATAAGTGCCCACCAGTGCCCACAACCAAGGGCCAGGGGTGAAGGGGGGCCCGCTATGGGCCCCCAATGTCCCTTTCTGCCAGCCTTTTCATGGCGAGTAAACCGCCATAAAACTGCTGGTGGAAAGGGACATCGTAATCCCTACGGTAGTGCCTGGAAGGCTCCACCAGCATTGTAGGGACTATGAGCCCCTCCGCCACACCAGTGGGCTCAAGGAGCCAGTCAGATGCATGGCCTTCGGTCTTTACGCCAGCCACACATCCGCCCGCCATCATAATATGGCGGGCGGTAAAGTTCTTTGCGATGGCGGGGAGACCGACAGCCTGTCTGTAACAGTCTCTCCACCATTGTAATCAGCCCCTAAGTGTGGTGGTTAAGTGTTTGTGAATTTTGACATCTTGGTATCTTCTAGAGGCAGGAGAAATATCACTGGTGGCTTTTTTGGTTTGTGCTGTTAAGCAGTTTAAGGGAGGTATGGCTGGTAGCTGACTTGTGATGTGTTCAGGTACTTTAGGGAGTATATATTTTAGTAGTTTAGTAGAGGGCTTGTGGAAACTAGTGCTTGCCTTCATTAAATTTTGTGGTACACACCTTACTTCAATTGTGGTCACTTTTGGAGTATGGTTGTATTCTCTCACATTAATAACAACATCATCTTTTGTATTACCCCTCACATAACAATCAGAGGAATATTTTGTACATTTCCAATTAATATTTGTGGTGCTTGTACTTTCTTGGCTGTAAGTGTATCCTATGTGAGAAAGTAATTGTTTCCCTTTCTGTAATGTGATGTATCTTGCTCTTTCTGTAATCATGGCCCTTCGTTACGATGCCAGTCGGACCAGTTTCCGCGCTCCTGTCGGAGGTGTTTGGACCGCCTTGGTCTCATTGTAATTGGTCAGTCCGACCGCTGGATTACCATGCATGCATCATGCACTTTGACCGACTGCTGACAGAACGCTGAGATTGCAACCGGAGAAAAGTATCAGCCATAGAACTGTGCATGGAGTTCCGACCGACGTCTGGACTACAATGTGCATTTCTAATGAGCGGACCGTGGCAGTCCAACAGGCTGCCTTGACTCGTAGGAAACAAAGTATTTGGGGTGCATCTTCAGGTCCCCCATACACTGCAGCAGCTGTACCCTGTTGACTGTGAGCCTGTGGGAGCCAGAGTGCAGGTAAGTTGTGGGTTGTATGTATCCCCATTCACTGGACTGTGCACAGATCATGACACTCCAGCAATGGGGTACATGCAGCACAAGGCATATCCCCACAGAAGTCATGCATGTGTGTACATATCATATGTTTCCTGTGAGTTTGTACGCACTTGCAGAGACCTATTCGGGGGTATGTGCACCGCCGTAGATGAGACTGCCACAGTAGTAGCGGTTGCATCATAATAAGGCCGAGGGAACTTTCACGGCCTTGGCAGTCGGAATTTGACCGCAGTCGCGGCGGCCGGGCCGTCGGTCCGACCGGCATTGTAATGAGGCCCTGAGTCTGAAAATATGTTAATTACATTTATTTAATTTTAATAATTTTACTTTACATTTCTAATGTAGAAACACGATTAAGGCAATAGTTTATTTTATTTTATACTTATGTTTGTGTTATTGATGGTAATTGCAGTCCTTTTTTCTGTTTTCTGTTTGGGGGTGTTAAAATGTGGATTAGGTGGCTTCTTTTCTGTTGAGTAAAAAAGTTATTTTAGGTTCATTTTAAATACTTGTTGGTAGTCAGTAGGGGTTGAGGGCTCTTAGTTTCATTTTTAGCATTGTAGGTTGACTTGCAATTTAGAACCGTTTATAATTTCCTTGTTGGGTCTGTAATTTTTTATGGTGTCGTAATTTTTCAGCATTTTCTAACATTTATGACATAAAAACATTTGTGTTTTCTTATTTATTATTCAATTTTTTAAAAATTAGTTATTGTTAAGCATGTTTAATTAAATGTTTTACTTACTTTAGAATGTGGTTGCATGTATTCTTTTACTTCTGTTTTCTGATTTTCTGGATCAAATCTGGCAAAGTGTCATCATTTTGCAGCTTTAGTAGTTTTTAGTGTAATAAGTGATCACATTTTGTGCACCTTTTATATTGCTAGTTAATTGCTTCTCTAGTTTTATTGGTTAGTTTGCTTTTCAGTTGTTTTATTGGTGGACTGCTGAACTCGTAAACAGGTCCTTAGATATCTTGAAAAATCCCTTGAGGGGTCATCTTTTCAAAGTCCCCCTAAGCTTACGGTGGGGACTTGTGAATTGCTTTTCGGGGACCCTGGATTGCTCCTGCAGCTCCCCGCGCACGTTTGCAACCCTCTGGTGCTGACCCCACACACCTGGGGCCACCACAAAGCCAAAACGAGTGATTTTCCTTTAGAAATATGGACAAGCCCCACAGGGAACTAGGGGGCGCTCCTTGTGAGCATGAATTTTAGAGCAGTGGCTGTCCTGCTGCACCGGGGAGAAACACTTCTTTATTTTTGCCTTCCTTTCGTTTTATTCGGCATCGTGCCAAAGCGTATTTATCCTCAGGATGCCCGGTCCCAACCGGACAGCCCACATGCATGGGCCATTTTTGGAGAGCAGCTCGAAGTGCCCACCCCCGTATGCTCCCGGCTGGCTGCTGCGTGGCGCACACTCCTCTGTGCAGCTGCAGAAGCCAGTACTTACTCTTTTCCTGCCCGCAGAGCACCTCGTTGGGCATGCTGGGGAGGGGGAGTAAAGTGGCAGCACTACCCCCCATCATCCTCAATCTCCGGGGCCCAGGGATGGTGTTATGGGCCCCTTCCCGGCATCGGCGGGGTAGCCCCACAGCGCTCCCCCACAGCTTTGTCTTCTCAGAGCACAGGGATAGGGTCCTGGGCCCAGTCTCACCGTGCTGATCTTTAGGGGAAGCACAACAGCACTTCCCATCCCTATTTCTTAATCTGGGGTCCGGGGATGGAGTCCTGGCCCCCTTCACAAGAACCTGGCCTTGGGGATGGGATCCCGATGTTGCTTTGGACACTATACTTGCTCCCTTCCAGCACAGACCTGGTAATTCTTCTGGTGGTGATCCCGGGGCCCTGGCTGACCCCAGGAGGCAGAAATCCTCCAGCAACAAAGCTCCACATGCTCTGAATTCATGGTAAAGTTCAAAGGTCACACACGACTTTAAATAGCCATATCTCGGGTCCCGTTGGGCCAATCTAGATGATTTTTTACTTGTTTTGCTCCTGGTGGCAAGCCCTAGCACTTTCTTCAGGCCTCCTAGCCTCCAAGAGGATGATATTGGCAAGGAGCTGGCTCCCTGCTATGGCCTCTCACTTTGTCTCCTCTCTGGGCATCTCTCCCTCCTGGTGCAGAAGCCCAGTCTTTCCCTAAACTGGTCCTCAGGGGGTGTAATGGGTCCAGCGTCCCTGGTCCTGGGGATGTGTTCCACTGGTCCTTTGGTCAATCAGAGGCAGAGTCCTTAGTCCAGGGGACAATCAGGGGGTTCCTCTTCCATTTGTCCAGTCCCAGTGGTCAGCAGAAAAGCACATTCAAGCGAGAGCTCTCACCCCTGCGTAATACCTTTTAAGTGGGGGTGGGAGGTGTCAGCATGGATGCACCTCTGGCCTATCCTGAGGTGCCACATCACCTTTCCACCCATGTTTCAACCTTCCTGCACAGTCTTCTGGGATACTTCAAGATAGTGTCACCCAGAAGCCATTTGCCACATATGCTCCCGGGGTCTCAGCTCCACCCCTCGCTGACATCACTGCCAAGGTCTGCCTCAGCAAAACTTCAAGGGGGCCCTCCTGCTGGTCTGGCTCCAGAGTCTGGGCTCCCTCCATATGTTCAGTGGGCTTGGGCCAGTCGTCTCCCTGGCGTAGAATGACACCTGGTTGATTGATGCAGATCATCCTACCCTTTCCTCCTGAGGAGCTGACAAAATCAAGGGTAATTAATCACTCTGTGGGAGAGGCCTTTCTTCCTGCCGCTGGAGAGAAAAGTAATTAACTTAGCCCAACAGGGTGACTAAAGGCCAGTGCTCTGATCCTGAGCTGAGTCAGAAAAATAGGACATTCCTGCCTGACCCATAAGCTTTACAGATATGCTTTTGGGCTTTACAGAACTGCTCTTTTCACGCAGGTTACAGTGTACATTGGTGCGACTCTGGAGTCTGTAGAACAAAGGGAACTAGAGCATTTACCATAGGAGCATAATGGAGCATCACTACAGCCCAGACAGTAAAGCACACTGACTTTCCTTACATGTGTACACCCACATTATAAGGCCTATTCCAGGTCACAACTCAACCCTGCATAGTCCCATCTGCACCAGGCTACCTGTGCGCAGTTCCTGGGCTGCGCACAACAGGAGTCTCCCATGCACAGCCCTCACACGTTCACTTGTAACCAGCCAGGTGCCCCTTAAATTAAATGGTGGACACTGGCAGTAAAAAAGGTGGATTAGATGGTCAGAACCACCATCTTGCAACCCGCCAAACAACCGCACAGGCACTCAACACCAGCTAGCTAGACTATGGAAATGCACGTTACGTTGGAATCTCTGCTCCAACTCATCAATCAGTTCCAGATCATTCAGAATGCAGCAGTTAGATTCACACTCCTCCTCCCTCCACACACCCACATTTCCACTCACTTCTAAGACCTCCACTGGCTCCCTATACACAAGCAATCCACTTTTCAAATTACTCATA
This sequence comes from Calotriton arnoldi, assembly GCA_963921515.1. Taxonomy (NCBI): domain Eukaryota; kingdom Metazoa; phylum Chordata; class Amphibia; order Caudata; family Salamandridae; genus Calotriton; species Calotriton arnoldi. The sequence continues at coordinate 390,833 of CAWUFW010009869.1, forward strand.
TACACATGCAGAGCACTGCACAATTTAGGTACCACTTTCCTAAACCACAGCATACATTTCCACATCCCCTGGCGGTGTGGCAAAGCTAACCAAGATGGTGGTCACATCTTAGATGTGCTCCAGGACCTCCTCCAGCATTTTGAGCCATCCTGCTGCTACTGGAGCCTTTCATTGAGCCTAGCAGCATTACCTGCTGGCTCTGGTGAGCCTCTTTACCACTGGGGCCCACCAGCTGCCTGCATCCCAGTCATGGGTGAATGACCAGATGTGGCGGCCAGGGGAGGGGACGACGAGATGGCAGACTGCTAGGACAGGCAACTGATGGGGCCTCACTTGCAATGCCCCCTCGGAGCTGGTGAGATGGACGTGGGCCGTGTATCCTGATAATGCCAGGGGAGCATGGGTCAGATTGACACCTCTGCCCCCTCCCCCCTTCCTGAGTGCTGCAATGGTGCACCGAAGACCGTGTCCAACAGCGGGTTGGAGGAATGGCTCATCGCTGGCTGCACAGTGGGTCATTGCAATCCATGCAACATCTCACTTCTGCCTGTGGTGCAGGGGCATTGGGCCCCGGCATTTTGGTGCTACTGGCTGGCACAGCGCATCGACAAGCTCTACCTTCATCACCCCCATAGACCTCCTGGCCTGCTTCGGCACCTCTCGAGGCCCTGAACATTTGCAACCCTTTGAGATAGGGTGGCTTTGACAGCTGTCCCCTACTTTAGCCCCAGGGACCTTGGTTTTCTTGGTAGGCCATTCCCCCACTGCAAATTGCTGGCAGCAGACACTGCAGACTGTTCCAGTGACACTGCATAAAGGGGTGTTGACCCTTTGAGGAGGTCGGCCCACATGTCCATGCTGTGAATACCTGGGGGAGCTTCCCCAGGTAAACCCTTGTGTTCTTTCTGCAGGTGGTGACCTGCTGTGCTCATTGCCACAATGGTCCCAGGGCCCACACTCTAACGAAGATGGGCAAGTTCACAGTCCAGGCCCCTCCAGGTGCTAATACCTGGCTGGGCCTCCTCTTGAGGCACCCCTCTGTGGCCATCACAGACCTGGCCACCATCCTACAAGCTATACAGACCTCAAAATAAGCAGTAGAGACCAAGGTTGGTGAGATCAGAATAGACATGCCGCTGCTGCAACAAGATTTGCGCAATGTAGTCAGCAGAGCCTCCGAACCCGAATGCAGAAAGACGAAGTGGTCACTCTTAAGTGCTCCATCACCAAACTAACAACCACAGCTGCCATCCTGAAGGCCCAAGCCGAGAACTTCGAAAAACCAATCTCATAGAAACAACCTACGTTTTATAGGTTTCCCCAAAGGTGTTGAGGGCCCTTAACCTGAGAAGTTTCTGGAGGCCTGGCTCATGCTCTGTGTGCCTGAGGGGAAACTGTCACCCTGGTTTGTGGTCAAGAGGGTGCACCACTACTTGGACCAGCATCCCCCGGGAGCCTCCCACAGCCCTTCATAGCCCAAGTCCTCAACTACAGAGACAGGGATGCAGTCCTGTGGGAAGCCTGACTGGCGGGTACCCTGACCCACAACTCCTGTTGCATCAAGGTCTTCCCTGACTACACCCGGGTGATCCAACAACGGAGGAAGTTCTATGAGGAAGTGAAACAAAAACTCAGAGCCATGAATATTCAGGACATGCTCATCTTTCTGACAAGACTGAAGGTCATCCACGACTCCAGGACCTACTGTTTTGACTCGCTGGAGGACGCCTGGGAGTGGGCAACCGAATCCCTGAATCTTCATAGCCACCTGCGTCGGAGAGCGTGGTCGCGTAGGGAACAGCCAACCACTCAGATCCCCCCTGGGGCTTCGGGGGGCAGCAATCGCTCCTGCAGCAGAGAGTGGCTCTGTGAGATGGACAACTCAAACTTCGATCATCGCTCTGTGTCTCCTCATCTGCCTAAACACTGAGGGTCCGACCTGGGCACAGGTACCAGACCTGGGCTCCGGCGGCTGTGCCACCCTTGCTGCAATTTCTCAAATCAATCTTTCACTCTAGATACTATGCAAGTCCTGCTTTATCCTGCTTTGAAGGAGGTACCATACTAATTTTTCACTCATGTTTCTGTTGAAGTCCTGGTTCTCAGAAGATTTGCGGGCGACAGATGTTTCATGGGGAGAAGTGTGGGGTGGGGGAGTTAGGGGGTTGTGTTTTTTTATGGTGTTGTTTGTTTCTTTAGTTCTTTCACTTCCAGACTGTCTTTGAATACACACACCACACTAGTTACCACATGGGGGAATGGCGGAACTTCCCCTCCTATCCTCTGAGACCAGCAAGTCACTGGGACGGAAGTCTCACCATACTGTATGTATAACCTGGGCTCTAATGTCGCACTTTAAAGTCTTGTCATGGAATGTGAATGGTTTCCTGGACTGCATTAAGTGAACCGCAGTCCTCCAATATGCCAGGTACTCCAAACCTGACATTCTGATGCTACAGGAGACCCACCTCCTAGGCTCCTAATGCTCTGTCCTGCGATACAACAAGGTCTACCATGCAGGCTTCACAGGAGGGTTCGGTGGGTAGTGATACTCCTCCATCGCTCCTTTCCACTTGTGGTGACCTCCATGATCATTGACACTCTGAGCTGATATGTTGGAGTGGATGGCCTCCTCGATGGAAAGCTGTAAATCCTCCTCAATTTGTACATACCACCCTAGGCTACCTACGGAAGATGCTCCTTGGCTTTCCCTTGGGAGCTATGATTGTAGGTGGCAATTTTAATGCCCCGCATGATCCAGTCCAAGATTGTCCAGTCCTCCCAATACTCACAGACTCTCCCGTGCCTGCCAGATATCCTCATGGATAGATTCCATGGGGCTGTCTTTGTGAAGCCTGGTGCATATGGCACCCAAGGGAGTACACCCATACCCCAGCTGCCCACAGGACCTTCTCACCGATCGACCTTCTGCTCCTGCCAGCTACAGATATCCTCCATGTCACTGGCGCCATGATCCTTCCATGGGTATCTTGGACTACTCTCCTCTGACTCTTCGATCTGGGTACCTGAACTATTTAAAGCACCCGGTGTGGTGCCTCAATGCGTGGTGCCTGGTAGACACCCAATTTACTGAGTTTCTGTGGTCCGAGGTGCAAGACTACTTTGACTTCAATAAGGGTACGGCTGAATCCCCCGGGACCCTGTAGGTGGTGGGCAAGGTCACTGTTAGGGGTGGTGCCTAGGGTTTCTTTCAGGCCCAGAACCGGGAGAAACTAGCCCAGATCACTGCCAATGAGGCAGGCATATTGGATGTGGAATGGAAACTTCTGTGCGACCCCTCCATGATTCTGGAACGCCAGCTACAACTTGCCGAGGCCTCCATGTGCCAATTTTCCCTGGAGGAGGCGTGGCAGTGCTGGAGGGCCTCAGTCTAATGGTTATACGAATAGGGTGACAAAACTGTCAAATTGCTTTACTGGCTGACCACCTATAATGTGACCGCCAGAATTGTTCCCGAAATAGTGGACTCAACAGGTATCTCTCCTGAGATCGCAGCTGCATATAACCAACAGCTCTACACCGGACAACCAGCACTGCTGGCTGTGTGCGACCACCTGATCTTTAGCGACATTCCCCTGCTGCAGCTCTTCCTCACCCTCCACTCTGATTTGAAGGAGCGACAGACATTGGACAAACATGTGTCTGTGGTAGCCACTATGAAATCCAAAAAAACCCCTATGAGCAATAAAGCGACATACTTAACACTTTTCTACTAGAGATGTACTCGGAGGCACTTGTCAAGGGTCATTTCCCTACTGGGACTGACATCACTACAATAGTGGTTATTCCCAAAGCTGGACAGAAGATGTGGCTATGCTCTTCATACTCCCGATCTCCCTAATCAATGAAGAACCTAAGATCTATGGTAAGATATTGACCACCCGATTGCTGCAGGTCTTTCCAACTCTGATCCACCCAGACCAGTGCATCTTTATGCCTAACCTAAGCACTAGGCACTGTATACACCGCGTTCAGATGGCCTTGGCATGTGCTGCAGCACAGGGAAACCCGGGGGCACTTCTAATTGATTTGGAGAAGGTCTTTGATTCAGTCAGCTGGTCCTTCCTTCTTTAGATCCTCGAGAAAATGGGGTTTGGCCCCACGTTTCGGTCCTTTGTGAGGTTGCTATCAGCACACCAATGGCGCAGGTGCAAGTTAAAGGAGTCCTTTCTGATGAGTTCCCGATCTGCAGTGGGACCCAGCCGGGCTACCTCCTCTCTACGCTCCATTTAGCTTTCGCCATCTAACCATTCGCATGCCTCATTCGCATCAATGCGCAGAAAACTGGATGGTGGTGCGCTAATCAACTCAATGACAGAATCGCATTATACGCGGACGATATCCTCTTCTTTCTTGAACACCCACATCTATTGTTGTCCTGAGCACTAGAAATCCTCTGCCTCTATAAAATGGCCTCCGGTCTGCAAGTTAAAAGGAGTAAGTCCCTCTTCGTCCCGATCCATGGGGAGCATCTTACAGTGAATGGCAAGGGTCCATACTTATTCAGCAGATGAGCTTCCGATACTTGGGCTGTCACATCTCCACGAACCCAGACATGGCCTGGCACCTCAACCTCATGAAGGGCAATTTCCAGAAGTGAGACCACCTGCTGCTTAATGTGTTGGGAAGAGTTTCTTTCTTCAAGATGATGGTCCTCCCCCTGTTCCTTTATACTCGCCAGCACTTTCCATGTGCCATCACCAACAATTGGTTTCAGACCCTCAATGCTTCCATTGGCAACTTCTTATAGGCAAATTGCAGTTCTGGCATAGCGTTGGGTAGGGCCCGGCAGGAAACAAACAATGGTGGTCTCAGGTCTGCTGATGTCCGACTCTATTATTGGGGATTGCAACTAGTGGTCATCAACGACTGGTTGACCAGCGCCTGGTATGACCCTGCTTATCGATTGGAGCTTGCTCGCTTGGGCCTAGACGCTGTCATGGTGCTGTTCGGTGGTAATCCAATACGCTGAACCCTTCCTTGCCTGACTGCAATGGTACTCAATGTGTGGCGGGCTGCCCAGCGCTTTACGAAATTGGACAATACATTTTCACAACTCACTCCCTTGTGGGAGGGGTGCTGGCTACATCACACAACACACCTTGAGGGCTAAAGGGGGGTGGGACAGAATTGGATTCACTGCCCTTGGAGACGTTTGGCAGGGTGAACACCTCCATTCCTTTCGAGACATGCAACTACAATTCTCTGTAGAGGGCTCCCAATTCTACAAATACCTACAGCTGTGCCACGCTCTGTCACTTGTGAGATTCCACTGTTCTACTCAAATTTAGCCCACTTGAGGCCCGATACTCATTAGTCGACTTGGGAAGGGGGCAATTTCCCACATCTATTGCACTGTAGTCATTCATCCCCCAGAGGACTTTCCTTCCCTTAAGCAGAAGTTCACCCCTGCAAGAGGTAGAGTGGCGAGACTTGTTGGCAGTACCCTAAGAGATCGCCGCCTCTTCCAGAATGCACCTTACCCAACTGTACTACTTGCATATGTTCCACCTCACACCCTGGTGTATTTGGCATGAGGGGTGCTTCCGTACCCCACTTGCATTCGCTGTCCTGCCCCACATAATGACTTCTTCCAGGTGGTTTGCTCCTGTCCCACGTATTGGAGAGGGAGGTGGAACTAACTCTGCAGATCATCCTTTTGGGTATCCTGTAAGACCTGGGAGAACCTTGAGCTGAACATACCTTGCTGGGAGTCACTACCCTGGTTGTAAAAAGGGAGGGCACCCATAGTTGGTAGTTACCCCAAGTCCCCATCCTGGCTGAGTGGCAAAAAAGGGGTGGACTGGTGTGCCATGACAGGACAGACAGTTTACCAGGCGCGGGGATGTCTACAGAATCACAACAAGATCTGGGGAAAGTGGTGCCCGTACTTTGGACTTGGGCTCCCCATGGGTTGAAGGTGCCCCCACCTCATGTACGGCCCTGTTGTAATTGTATGCACTATACTGCTATTCATGCGATGCATTTGGAATGGTCTATATTCTATGTTTTGTCTGAAAAACATCAATAAAATTGTGTTATAAACAAAAGAAAACTTCCACACCCCCCCCCCGGCACTTCTGCTAAGCCAACGTCCTGATCGCCTTTGTCTCTACCATCCAAAGAGCCAGAGATAGCAGCAGTGCCTTCCTAGTCCTGACTCCAAAAGCCTGGAAAAAAACTCCCCCTTTACATGAGGTACGCCAGCTGAGTATCCTCCCCCTTTTCACCAGCACCAGGATAACTTCCATGGCAAGATACACACTTCAAAAGTACACTTAGCATATAATACCAACAAAACACTAGAGCACTACTAGTGCCTATGCCTGTGGTAAGTAGAAAATATACATCATTGGAAATTTAAGAAATATTTTGTCCTGTAAAATGATGTAAATGCACTTCCCGGTTTTCAAGACTTAACTGTAAAAATACACTTTATGACACATAACGAGTGTCCTACATGGGAAAAAGTCCTGAGGAGAATATAAGCTAATGGATGCAATGAGATAGCAGCAAATACAATTTGTTAATAGTAATGTTTATTTCAACAATGTCTGAAAAGTGTACACCCATGTTACTGTGAGGACTTTGTGAAGCTTCTGTGGCAAGAAATCTTCATGGGAGAAGGTAACATTTAGATAGTAGGAGACAGTCTATGTTAGAGGTCTTCAATCTGTGGGGTGTGACCCCCCACCCAGGGGGGGAGAGTGGAGTCCTGGGAAGGGGGGCTCACAGGGAGGGTTAATTCTGATCCTTAAAATGCTTCTGCCGAATTTTCATTAATTGAATCGCCAGTGCTGTGAAAAGCCTTAATGGCAGGGGGTCTACTTGCCTGAATGAAATGCAAATGTGCGCTATGAGTCAATCTGCAAGTGTAAAGGGTGCTTGGGAGTCTGTTCTGGCTTTAATTGATCAAACCACTCCAAGCTTTATGATGACAAAGATTTGGGATTTTTGAGTGGTAGTACAAAGAGTTAACAGCTGGGCTGTGAAGTGTGTGCTTTTAATCGTTGCTCTGGTATTACTAAAATCTACATTTTGGAAGCACCATTTTATAGTAAAACTATTTGCACATTTTGTAGCAGTCTATCTTGCACTGTGTGTAATGCAAGTATAAAATAATGACTTAGGGGCGTGGCCAAGATGGCAGCAGAGTAGCAGCGTTTCTTGTGAGCTCCGCTCGCCGAGGCCGGCACATTAGCATCCAAAGGCGATCCTGGATGCTGAATATGGCTGAATTCGCCCTATAAGCACCGGAACACATAAGGCGTACCTGTGGTGACCTGCGTGAGGCGACGGCCCGATCTAGAGCCGGAGACGTCTGGTAGCAGCGGCCTGCTGGGAGAGAAGCGGGAGTGACCGTTGCTCGGGCCGTGTCTCGTGGCCGAGTGACCGGTCCGAAACTGGGTGCAGAGCCCTCGGTGGGACCGGAGATCTTGCCTGGAAAGAGAAAGGAGTGCGATGGACACTGCGCCGAGCAACGGAGGAGGGGGAGTGCGGCACAGTGATGTGATCCGACCCGCAGGCGCTGACATGTACCGCGCGGCAGCGGACCCCTGGCAGAGCTGCTCTCTTGGCACGGCCACCCTGAGTGCATACAGTCTGAAGCAGATGTAGCAGAGCGTTGTTGGGCCCGAGAGCGGCGAAATCGAGGTGAGAGCAGTGGGGGCGAGAGGGAAAGGCCCGAGGTGGACGCAGCCCTTGTTTAGGCCCAAAATAGCTGACTAGGCCTCGCCCCGCCGAGCTTGGAGGATCCCCGGGGCTTCTACTGGCGGAGTGGGAATAGTAATTTTTACCCCTACGCTATCCAACACTTTCCCTACTGTTGAACTCACTGGAGTGGGAATAGTAAATTATTCCCCTCTGCTATCCAACACTTTCCCTAATGTTGCACCCGCTGGAGTGGGAATAGTAATTGTTACCCCTCCGCTATCCAACACTTTCTCTACTGTTGCACAACCTGGAGTAGGAATAGTAAATTATTCCCCTCCACTATCCAACACTTTCCCTACTGTTGCACTTGCTGTAGTGGGAATAGTAATTTTTACCCCTATGCTATCCAACACTTTCCCTACTGTTGCACTCACTGGAGTGGGAATAGTAAATTATTCCCCTGTGCTATCCAACACTTTCCCTACTGTTGCACTTGCTGTAGTGGGAATAGTAATTGTTACCCCTCTTGTATCCAACACTTTCTCTACTGTTGCACTCGCTGGAGTGGGAATAGTAATTGTTACCCCTCCGCTATCCAACACTTTGTCTACTGTTGCACTCCCAGGAGTAGGAATAGTAAATTAACCCCCCTCCGCTATCCAACACTTTCACTACTGTTGCACTCGCTGGAGTGGGAATAGTAATTGTTACCCCTTCGCTATCCAACACTTTCCCTACTGTTGCACTCGCTGGAGTGGGAATAGTAATTGTTACCCCTCCGCTATCCAACACTTTCCCTACTGTTGTACTTGCTGGAGTGGGAATAGTAAATTATTCCCCTCTGCTATCCAACACTTTCTCCACTAAAGCACTCTCTGGAGTGGGAATAGTAAATTATTCCGCTCCGCTATCCAAAACTTTCCCTACTGTTGCACTCGCTGGAGTGGGAATAGTAATTTTTTACCTTTCCGCTATTCAACACTTTCCCTACTGTTGCACTCCCTGGAGTGGGAGTAGTAATTTTATCCCCTCTATTGCTGTTAATGTAGTGTAAAATGTGATTGTAAAAGAATAAAAATATTTTAATATTTTAATTTATTATATATATATTTTATTTTCATTTTTATTTTACTGGTATATGTATATATATATGTATATATATGTGTGTATATATATATATATATGTGTGTGTATATATATATATATATATATATATATATTTATAGTTTTTAATATGTTTCTAACATTTTATAATTTATTATAATAATTATTTATTAATATTATTAAGTAAATATATATATTATATTTTATATATATGTATGTTTAATTTTTTATTACATTATATTTATTATTTCTATTAATTATTAATATCTTATTTTAATTATATGTATTATTTACTTTTTTAATATTATTTTTTTAATATTTTAAAAAACAATATTTTTACAATTATATATTTTTTTCGATATTTTTTTACTTACCATGATGTAGATAGGATGTCGATATTCTTGACATCGATATTTAGGTCCCGATATTTTGGGACCTCGATATTGTGGTCGTCGATATTCTGTCAGTGATTCACCCAGGGCACTGTGACCAGGGAAGACCTCTAAGGGCTGCAGTACTTATTGTGCCACCCTTAGAGGCCCTGTACCTCTACACACACACACTGCCTTTGCAGGCTGCGTGTTTTGGTGCAGAACAAAGTGAAGAGTCGACATGGCACACACCTCTGTGTGCCATGCCTACTACAACCCACTGCCCTGGCATAGATCAGTCACCCCTCTAGCTGGGTGCACTATACCAGTGGTGAGGGTACAGGTGCATGAGCCCTGTACCCCTACTGTGTCTAAGTCCATTCTTAGACATTGTAAGTGCAGTGCTGCCATTAAGAGTATATGGTGCTGGGAGTTTGTCATTACGAACTTCACAGCACCATAAAGGCTACACTGAAAACTGAGAAGTTTGGCATCAAACTTCTCAGCACATTAAACATACACTGATGCCAGTGTGGGATTTAATGAAAAATGCACACAGAGGGCATTTTTGAGATGCCCCCTGAAAACTAACCTACCACTAGTGTCCAGGCTGAATGGCTGCTTTCAGCTGCCACCACCAGACATGTTTCTGGACCCCACGGTCGAGAGCCTGCTGCTCTCTGGGGCCTGAAACAATGCACATCCTGGGACGAGGTGCCAAGCCTCCTCCCCCAGTATGAGCAGGGTTCACAAAGGAGAAGCTTCAAAGGCTTGCCGCCTTTGTGAGCTTCCCCAGGCCACTTGCTGCTTTCAGCAACTGGTCCCCAGTGGTTCTGACCCCCACTTTGAGCGGGAGAACTGGCGGGAAAAGCAAGTGAGGAAGAGAGGTGTGCCCACCTCTGCCAACTCCACCCCTCAGGTGGGGGAGGCGAGGTGAAGCACAACTCCCAGTCCCCGCCATCTTGCAGATGGGGGGACTCAGCCAACCAGGGACAGGCTCATGCCACCCTCTCACTGGAGGGTGGCATAATAGGGGGTGTACCACCCCAGGGAAGGGACCCATTGGTCCCTGCCTTTTACCTACCTGTAACGCCCTAAATCTAGTATTTAGGGGCACCCCTGAACCTTGCTTCCTCAGACAAGAAGAAACTACAAGAAGAAGAAGGACCGAACAGCCGTGCAGCAGCTAACAAGAGGAAGACGCCGACTGACTTGGCCCCAGCCCTACCGGCCTATCTCCCCCTCGAACCTGCTCCTGCAAAATCCCGGTGTGCTGCAGCCAGCAACCTCGAAAACCCCGGAGGACCTGCCTGCCTTCAACCCCAAAGAGTTTGTCTCCCGTGAACACCGGATTTGTTCATCTGCAACCTCTGGCTCCAACCGGACACCGCAAATCCGCCCCACTCTGCACCCGCCGCCCACGGCCCGAGCTCGAGTGCGCAAACACCACGAGGAGGTCACCCCGGCAATCCTGACCCAAAATCTGGTGACCCCTGACCTGCCTCAAGCCTCCAGCCGACGCCTGCAGCCTAAATCCAGAAGGTCCCCCCAACCGCGACATGGAGCTGGTAAAAAGATACGATCCCAAAAGGCACCCCTGCACCCGACACCCCACGGCCTGGGGTGCTCAAACCGACGGTGCCTAACCAACCCCTAACTTCCCAACTTACCTCTTGAAGTGGTGCTCGCACCCAGAAGACTTTCGTCCCCAAGCCGGCAGTGCCTTTGCAAACCGAAGGTTCCTCATTGAAAACAACAGGGCGCCCGATGTCGAAACAGCACCCCCACCCGGCTGCCCTAGTGCCGCTGAGGGTGCACCTTTGGTGCTACTTTGTTTCCCCATTTGCCCTGAGCTAAAGTCCAGGAGCTTTGCTCCCACAACCAAGTGGCCTGCTTGCCAGCAGCCACCAACCGGAGGCTCCCTATCCCCCATTGGATAACATTAGGCCTCAGCACTATGCACCCGGCCGCCCTAATACCAATGAGGGTGTGACTAGAGTGCATCCTTGACCCTGGGGGACCCCTGAGTCTACCCCCAGAATCTCAACTCCCACTACCAAATACTTACCTCAAAACCGATAACACTATTTTCCTCCATAGGATAACATTGACTGTTTTTCTGTGAAACGTTTCTAAGTGAGGAGTTGGAAAATATATGAAACCCTTTAAAACTGTAACCAAATAACAAAAACGCTTTTACTTACCTGTTTTCAGGAAATGTCCCAGAGTAGTATCTAGGTATACTACTCTGTGTAAGCCTAGTAATCTCAAAAGTTACTTACCTGCTATTTTACTAAAAAGCCTATTCAAGTCTATGTACTGCATTTACTAAGTATTGCATTCTCTGCATCCATACTATAAACCAAACCAAAATGCATACACAATTATCATTCAAACTGTATTTCAATTGCATTACTACTGTAAAGTATTTATTGCTTACCTGTGCCAGGCTTGCTTGGTTCTAGAAAATAAAATAACTAAAAGAATATTTTTTTACACAAACAATTGGTCTGAAGTTCAGTCTTTGAGTGTGTGAATTCATTTGCTGACTGAGTGTGTACAACAAATGCTTAACACTGTCCTCTGATACTGCCTTACTGCTCGACCACACTACCACAAATAGAGAGTGAGGTGCTATCTAACTTTACCTCTGCCTACCTTTGGGGTTCCACTGGACTCTGTGCACACTATACCTCACTTTGGTATAGTATATACAGAGCCAGCTTCCTAAACCAATCACCCATGGCTTCCTGGAGCTGATGTTTGGGACACTTAGAGAAGATTTTGCGGGCCTGCGACAAGATGTCACCTCTGATATTAAGCAAATCGGAGCTGAGGTACAGGAACTCGGCGATCGGGTTGACTCTCTAGAACGGAATGGCGACCGAAGGGAGGAGGCGATTACCGAACATGCCCGTGAATTTGTGGAGTTAAGAGACAGGAATGAGGAGCTCTATCTTCGCCTTGAAGACCTCGAGAACCGCTCTCGAAGATCCAACATACGTATCAAAGGCGTGCCTCTCCAGGCAGATGGGGGAAGCTGGAGGAGTGGGTGGTCTGTTTCTTCCGACATGTGGCTCCGGCGCTGGGAGACAAAGAAATCATACTGGATCGCACCCATCGTGCAGGCCAACCGGCCAAGAACCCAGGACAACAACAGGACATCCTCCCATGTCTCCATTCCTTCCAGCAGAAGGAGATCATAATGGCCGCCACCAGAGATAAATTGACCCTGGCATATGAGGAACTTCAAGTTGGTATGTACCAAAACCTGTCACCGCTCACCCTCCAATGACATAAAGCCCTGAAACCAGCCACAGCCTACCTACGCGATAAGGGTGTCTGGTTCCGTTGGGGACACCCTTTCAGGCTTTCATTCATCTGGAACAAGGAATTGCACTCAGTTCGGTCGCTGAAGGAGGCACAGGAGGTACTCCGTCTCGACTTAGAGGAAGAGGGCAACCCTGAGTCGTCAACAGATGATACCGCCACACATGTCTCGCAGAAACCCGGAAGACGATGAGGGACCAGACACAAGAAACCCTCCAAATCAACAGCCATGGAAAGCCTGAAAGAAAGGGAGGCACTGCTCCGACAGATACAAAACCGGGATGGGGCCGGGGACAGCTTGCCTGTCTGAGCGTAGGACACACAGCTGTTCACCAACTCGGCGCTGCAGGCACCTCAGATGCATCCAGAAGTGACGAAACCTGGCCTCGGCAGAGAGGGCTCACTCTCGTCGCTGCGATGACCAACCACCGAACACAGGGACTCAGGCACGATTGTGCATTGTATGCCGGACTGCCGGCATCTTCTCAAGTCTTGTTTTACCTATTTTCTAACTGTACTACTTTCCTTTCCTGTCTCCTTCTCTTACAACGGGGCCTACTGTGCGCGATGCCACGGGGGGAGGCCTAATAAGGAATTGTCCACGGGACGCATGGAACCAGGGGGGGGCACTACAGCTTTCAATGGGGAGGTCGAGTTCATATGACGGAGGCTGCTCGTATCCCAGGTGGCTCAGGATGCATACACACGGGACACAATGTCATACACTACACATGGGATGAACCACATGACAGGAAGCTACTGCGAGACCCACCACAGCTGGGGGAGGGGGATGTGGGGAGGTGGTGGTGAGTCACTTCTACCAATGCAACATGCCATCATACAGGACTTGGATAGACCCGGGGTGGAGGAAGGGAACCCTTGCTCCCATGCACACCCAGAGAGGGATCCTTGCCCACTCCACTAAGTACCCATATGTCTGTCATTGAGACTAAGATCATGAGCTTCAATGTCCGAGGGCTCAATACACCCATTAAGCGACGCACGCTTCTGGCAATGCTTAGTGATGCGAGATGCGATATCTGTTTAATACAGGAGACCCACTTGCTGCACGCTGACTGGAAACGCCTACGCTCCAAATGGTACGATAGACAATATTTCTTCTCAACTATGGGGAAAAAGGCGGGAGTGGCTATTCACATAGCTTCCCATTTCCAAGGCACTGTAAGGGGGGTACATGCAGAAATACCGGGCAGAATGCTGGCACTGTGGGTTCTGGTGGGATCCCACACATACACCATAGCTTCCATATACAGCCTTAATGAACACAAGAAGCTTTCTTCCGAGACACACTAAATATGATTGTGGACTCTCAGGACGAGGATATAGCACTAGGGGGGGACTTTAACATAGCTCCGAAACCACAGCTAGACAGGTCAATGACACGGATGGGACACTCAGGGTCACTCTCGGAGCCTATGCTCCAAAGACTTGGGGAGGTGGGCCTGACGGACGCATGGAGGCACCGCAATCCCACAGTTCGGGAGTATACTTTTTTCTCAGCGTCTCACCAGACATATGCAAGGATTTACTTATTCTGGACCTCCCAACGGGTTACGGGTTATATCAAAGAGGTAACGATAGGGACGGCGGCGCTGTCGGACCTCTCTCCGATTACACTGGTGCTGTGCTTACCGGGTGAGTCACCGCGCCAGCGGTCGTGGAGGCTCAACCACAAATTACTCACATACGATTCCAACATTACTGACATATGAGCAGCAATTCGTGACTATCTGCAACTTAACGACGATGGTTTGGTTCCACTTCCCCAGGTCTGGGACACTCTGAAAGCGGTGATACGCGGTCGGTTTCTGTCGATCGCCGCAAGACTCAATAAAGAGAGGAGGGAAAAGCGGGAGCTGCTTGAGGCGCAGGTCAGGGAACTCGAGGGGGTGCACCAGACCAGAAGGCAACTTAATAGCGCACAGAAGCAACTGAAAGCGATGGACGGTGACCGTGCGGAGTATGCGCTCCTGCGTACTAGGCAATGTTATAATGAAGGAGGAACAAAGCTGGGAAACTCTTGGCGCATTTGCTGAGATCCCAGACAACTGCACGCCGCATTGCAGGCATAAGGAACCCCCAGAGAGAGATTCTCCAGGGAGACGTGGACATACCGGCTGCGTTTGAGGCCTTTTACAATACCCTACATGCAGTGGAGCACTTAGTTGCGATGGCTGCTGAGGGCTATGTCACTCGGACTCCAGTGGCCTCACTCCCCCCGACCGATGCTGACGCTATTGACGCAGATATCTGTCCAGAGAAGGTCCTGCAGGCCATACAGAAACTTACGGTGGGGAAAGCTCCAGGGGGGGGGGCGGCTTTCCAGTAGATTTTTATAAAGTGTTCGCACCTGAGTTCACACCACTCCTGACATGTCTTTTTAACGCTTTCAGCGAGACTGGCACCTTAACCCCCACAAAGTCAATGGCAGAAGTGGTGGTGATACCGAAACCCGGAAAAGATCCAAAGGACTGCTCCTCCTACCGCCCGATTTCATTACTGAATGTTGATCTGAAGATCTTCACCAGCGTACTGGTGGCACGACTTGCCCCTCACATGCAAGGCCTGGTTGACCCAGATCAATCAGGCTTCATTCCCGAAAGCAACTGCAGCGACAGGACGAGACGCCTCTGCCATCTATTAGACAAGACTCAGCGCACCCAACAACCCACATTACTCCTATCAGTCGATGCTGAGAAGGCGTTTGACAGGGTACATTGACTGTACTTGAAATACGTTTTGAACAGGTTTGGGATTGGGGCAGGCTATCAACGGTGGGTGGATTGCATATACAAAGCACCGGAAGCACGTATTCGAGTGATTGGGATAGCCTCCCGGCCGGTTGCGATAGAGAGGGGGACACAACAGGGGTGCCCGCTCTCCCCCTTGCTCTTTGCGCTCTAGATGGAGCCATTTGCGGAGAGGGTCAGGCACCTCCAGACAGTCCCTGGGATCTGAATGGGAGACAGAGAGCACAAAATATCCTTATGTGCGGATGATGTGGTGTTATTCCTTACGCGGCCGACACTTTCCCTCCCTCTCCTCTTAGAGGAACTTACGACATTTAGCGGGGTCTCTGGATTTAAAATCAACCTACAAAAAACACTGGCACCAGGCCTCACCCTGCCCTGGGCTGAGCAGGATCACCTGCGACAGACATTCCCGTTCGACTGGGCGCAGGGGGTGTCTCTTACTTGGGGCTGCAGATATTTCCCACGACGGAAATGACGGCCAAAACCAACTACTCCGTCTTGCTAGATGATACCTGGCGGGAACTACTTAACTGGAAGAAGCACTCCATGTCATGTCTGGGCCGGCTGGTGGCTGTTAAAATGACTCTCTTGCCTCGCATTCTCTCTGTGATGCAGACTCTACCACTGTGCCCCCCACCTCGAATCCTAGCGCAAATGCAACAATTGATTGGAAATTTCATATGGGAAGGGAAAAAGGCCAGCATGGCACGACATCAAACCTTTCTGAGCCAGGTGGATGGGGGACTCGGGGTCCTACACCTGGAGAAATACTTTCAAGCAGCGCAACTGCGGTATATGATTGAGTAGTATAAACTAGAGTCGGAAAAGCATTGGTGTTTCATTGATCAAGCAATCGCAGGGATGCACATTTGGAAAGTTCCCTGGCTTCCCAAAGGCCTTAGGCCAGCTGGAGCTTATCTCTCGCCGGTACTAAGGGCAACCATTGGGGCGTGGGACAGAGTACAGGAGCCTAGTGGCCTTTCAACCCCAGTCTCCCCGCTGACCCCTTTTATAGGTAACCCAGATTTACCCCCGGCGATGGCAGGGAAAAGATATCTGAAATGGCGAGAAGCTAACTGTAAAAGGATAGGTGACCTATTTGACGAGAATGGGATTATAGACTTTCCCGAACTGGTGTCGGGCTTTGGTATCCCCCGGGACACCTACTGGCAATATTTAGTGCTCCAACACTGGATAACACAGCCTTAGATACAACCACATGCTAGCCGTCCCCTCACAAAATTTGAGCGATGGTATATCACACGCACATCAGACAAACGTCTGCTTTCGGGCATCTACTCCTTTTTGAACAAGCCCAAACACAGTGCTAAGTCCCCAGCGCAGCATAGGTGGGAATCAGAATTGGAGCGGGAATTCTCCCCTAAAGAGTGGCAGGATATAATTCACAGGGCGAGAGCCTCTTCCTGCAGTACCGCGGGCAAAGAAATGTTTTTAAAGATAGCACACTACTGGTACTATACTCCGGTAAGGGTTGCAAAATGGAAACCCAGGGGCAGTAATCTATGCTGGCGCAATTGTGGACAGGTTGGCACGCTCACTCATATTCTATGGCAGTGCCCCAAAATACAGACTTATTGGAACGCGATTCTTCAGGAGGAGTACTCCATCCAAACACTGAAATACCCAGATTCCCCAGTTACACCCTTCTGGGATTGCCAAACCTGATTACCTACCCTCTTAAGTCCTGTAGGGGGAGGGCCATTACTTTAACACTAGGAGCCGCCAAACAGGTGCTACTGAAATGCTGGGGAAATGAAGAAGTTCAGACTAAATTAGACTGGCTATACAAGGTATAGGAGATAGTAGGCATGGAAAGATCACATCGGGCTTGACCCGCACCCTACTCAGGTTCGATAAAATGTGGGGCACCACCATCGAATTCCTGTCCTCCGAATTTGTGGAACTCACCTGCCCAAGATACCTCCGAGTGCTACGACTCCCTACCAAAAACTCCCAACCAAACGCCCAATCCCTGACAAAGGAATAATCCTTTCTGTGGCTGCCCATCAGCAAGTTATAGACATGTGCCCGTCTCAGGTGCCAGTTCTCTTACTCCTTATTTTCTTATATCTCTGCTTTTCCTATCTACTCTTGAATATATTGCCTTACCTTTCCCCACCAGCCATGTGATGTAGGTGGCGGCTATTGTTCACTATGCACCTATAAAAATAAAAAAAAGATTTAAAACATAAAATAATGACTTACATATTCACAGTGCTTTCTGTCAAAGGCTGTGACCTCGTAGCACTAAAAATACACAAGTCCCAATTCTCCTCTGCACCATACAAGATTTAATTCTGTGGCTCCCTGGTTACACACAAACCTCAGCAGTGCATTAACTAATAGAGGTTTCATAATGTACTACAGTGCATTTTCCAGTGAGTAACAACTTTTTAAAATTTATTTTTCATTAAAGCTGCCCATTATTTTATATGTAGCTCTCTGATGGTGAAACACCTAAAAAAAGTACAGAAATTTTTTGGGGCTCATTAATGAGATGCTTGGGCCACCAGAGTATCACTTTTTTGAGGCTCAGGCGCTGCAAGCGTCTCAACCATGCCTATGAGGCCATGAAAAGTCACCCTGGCTTTGCCTTGCCTCATAGATATCGAGTAATACAAAGTAATGCAAGTCGCTGCATTGCCTTACTCTGCGTCAAGAAGGCATTCCATGAGCATGGAATGGGTGTTCCCATGCAACACCCATGGATTTCGATGCTGCCCCAGATTTACAAAATCACGTAAGCCTGGGGCAACGCCAAATACGTACGCCTCCCCAGCGGAGGCGTACTGAGGAGAAATGTTTGCTGGATTCTGCAGCTCACATAGAAAGAGGACATTGCCTCACTGGATTGTTTTTGTGAAGGAAGGTGCCCCTTCCTGCACAAAAATAATTCTGCCTACATTGGTGCTAGGCAGCAATTTGTGCGCCAACGCAAGGGGAATGGACAGGAAAGCACTGTATTTCATAAATACGGTTCTTTCCTACCCTTTCACATTGTCGTAGGGCCGATTCCTCATAAATGAGGCCCTTCGTTTTTAGCTACACATTTAACCACTCCCCCATGCTCACTGAACTTTTGTTTGCTAAACAATTTAGTATTACTTCCCCACCGTAAAAAATGATTTACTGTGGGAATTGGGGTGCTTATGGTTGTCAATCATGAAGAGTACCAGGTTGTAGAAATTTTTGTCAGAAGGTGGGTCCTTATACCTAAAATAGTTTGTCTTGGCATCGAAAAGTTCTATGGTCTATGTGCTGATAGGTCGAGCTCTACATACAGCTCCTTTCATAATCTAAGCCTTTACAAAATCAATATTGACCTGTATGTGTAGGGTTCTACATTTTCATGGTCTTATAAAGTTTTCATCCCTGACAGATGTTAAGGATATCCACATGAGGTACATTTTTGCGTAATATATCCAAAATAAAATATTTGCCATAAAGTTTGGTTATTTATTCAACATTAGCTGATTCTGGGCTCATGTGGTTGATACAACGTGTTAAGGGGTTAATTTTGACTTCAATAGTTACTAATGCTTTTTAGTTTCTGGTAGAAATGGGGTTTCTGGTTGACACAGTATGCTCCCTTTTCATGCAGGAGCCACAACCCTAGTCAGGGTAAGTCACTACTCAACCTAAACTATCCTGTGCTCACCCTCAGGTAGCTTGGCACAGACCAGTGAGGCTTAACTTAATAGGCAATGTGTAAAGTATTTATGCAACACTTAAAGAGTTAAACAGTGAAAATACCATAAAAGACTCCACAACAAGTTAGAAAAATTAAGCACAACTTTATTATTAAAACAAAATAAAAACAACAAAAATCCAATACGTAGAAGTTGAGATATGAATTCTGAAGGAATGTATGTCACAGTAATGCTTAGAAGCAAATAGCGCTTAAAGGGTCAATTGGTCCAGCCGGACTGGGACAAAAGTGAGAGTTCAGGCCGAACGCGAAAGAGTACCAGCCACATACAGGGACCCACTTATGCCTGCTGAAAAAAAGTACCTTGATCCTAGGTTTGCGTCAACAGAGGTGGGGTGTACCCGAGCGATGCTTCGGTGAGCCCCAGTGCAGCAGTGGCGATGTGATAAACGCAGCGAGCGAAATGTTGGGCTCAGAGAGTGTCTGGTCCAAGTGTGATACAGCTGCTCCCGGTGTAAGGCACCAATGTGATTCCAGTGACAGCAGGCAATACATCGATAACACTGAGGCAGACCCCTAGGTCCACGTCCAAGGGTCCAGGACTGGGTTGGCACCCTTTGGCAGGACAGACTCACAACCCAATGAGCCCATGGGTTGGTAAAGGAAAGTTCTAAGTTGTTTGTGTCCCTGAGACTTAGGCAACAGGAGGCAAGCCCTGCTTAGAGTCACTCTGGATTCAAGTGATGCAGGTCCAATCCTTCTCACCCAGGCAGAGAGAGATCAGCAGCAGCCACGCACCCAGCAAGGCAAGAGTTCAGCAAACTGCAGATCCAACCTGTTGGCAGTCCTTTAGCAGCACACTGGTTCTTCTTCTTCCAGGCTGAGTGGTCACAGGTCCAGGAATGTACTGCTTTGGTAGGGTCAGAGACCCAGTACTTATACCCAAATGTGCCTTTGAAGTGGGGGTGACTTCAAGGAAGTGTCCTTGAAGTGCAGCATGTCCTTTCTTTCCAGCCTGGGCTCTAGACCATCAGTAGGAGGTAATCAGCCATTTGTGTGGGGTCAGGCCTCTGCCTATTGAAGTGTAAGTGTAGGCTTGGCAAGTAGCTTTAATTGCTACTGCACCTGCAGGCCCTCCAATGGCAGGCCTGAGACATGGTTAAGAGGCTACGTATGTGGGTGGCACAATCAGTGCTACATGCCCACTAGTAGTATTTAATTTACAGGCCCAGGGCACATGTAGTACACTTTACTAGGGACTTATATGTAAGTTAAACATGCCAATTAGGGATGAATCAATATTACCATTTTTAGGGGAGAAAACACAATTACTATAGCACTGTTTAGTAGTGGTAAAGTGCACAGAGTCCTAAACCAGCAAAAACGAATTCCGAAAAATGGAGAGAGGCAGGCAAAAAGTTGGGGAAGACCACCCTAAGGCTGTCAGGTCCAACAGTGTCACTATATGGGTAAATTCTTTATTTCAATAAGGTTGTTTTAGGCTCATGTTTATACCACTCGATTGTAGTTCAGAGTATCAAATAGGAAATATTGACTTATCATAATATCATAGCCAAAATATTGTGGACCAAAATATTAGGAGGTAAGTGAATATAGACAAATAACCATTTACTGTTCTTCACTCCACATCAGTATAGAAAACTTGTACTTACATATACTTCACTGTCCATATTTAGTTCCTCAATATTTGGGCTATGATATTGGGCTAAGTTGATATTCTTTACGCAATACTTCCTAACTCCAGCATACTACTCACATGTTCTGTAGCGCCGTGGCATTAACCCTTGTTGTCCTCTTTACAGGTTACAAATCGTGAACATGAAGGATCCTATCTCTGTGCTGAGTTCAAGAAATGGGTGATGCTCATAAAACCACATATATCTTCTGCAACTATTGCTACTTTATTACTAATATCAGAAAATTGATCGTAGGCAAATTAAAAATATACTATATGTATTTTCTCAAAAATTGATTTTTTTGCTTTTATAAATCTCTCTTCACCATTAAATCCTGAATACCCATAACAGACTAACAAAAACTGTTCATGATCTAATGCTTGTTTATTTATTTTTTTTCTTAGCAGTTTTTGTTGCGTGAAATATGCGCATACACTGCTGGAGTTGAACTCACCTTGAAACTCATGTTGTGAAGAATGCGCTGTTTATTTTATAAATAAATATTTAAACTACTATAAAAATCAAATGTGAAAATGACAGCTTTAATACTAAAAGAAGTGTCTTATCAAAACTGCAATTGATGTGTGGGTTAATTTGATTTGCTAGGCTACTTTGTGTAGGTTGTATTTTTCCTTAAAAATGATTAGGTGTCATCTTGTTCTGCTGAGAGCCTTAACTATTGTTAATTGTCCTTCCTGTAATCCGCTATCTGCCCCAGTTAAGGGGTGATGTGCAAACTAACATCGACTAATAAACCTCAGCTTGTGTTCGGAAAGGCGATGAGCACCAGTGCCCAACTCCAATGGCCAGCTTGTTTACACACACAAAAACAGAGATTCATGACCACGTTCCTACTTTAGGTATCTTGGTTATTATATATACCTCATGCATACCAGTTAGGCCTGGGCGGTAAATTCCGTTCCGCTCGCGGAATTTGGGTAATTTCGTGTTCCGTGGAGAACGCGGAATTACCAAAAATTCCGCGATCCGCGGCTTCGCGGAATTTTTTGCTTGTTCGCGCTTTCAAAATGCGTGTTCGCGAGATATTTCTCCCCGAGCACGCAAACAGCATTCACGAACAGGAAATAAGCATTGCGATTGGGCGGAACAAGCAATTCCGCGTGTTCGTGGAACTTTTGCGTGCTCACGGAGATTTTATACCGTTTCGCGGTGCTTTGCGTAGCGCGACTACGCAAATTCCGCCCACCCCTAATACCAGTGGCATTTCCAATGATTCATGGTTTGCACAACAAATATAAATGTAGTTGCAGGGTGCATGGGTGGAGAATGTCATATCTAGGAATCGTTGTGTCATGTGTGATTAGTGGAGTTGACTCTAAAAGTGTTGCAGTAAACTTGGTGTTGCATCTAGTTTTTGAAATTAAAAGGAGTTGCAGTGTACAGCCTGCTAAAAGCCATGTTATTAACCAATAATGAGTAACGGTAGTTGTCCCAAAAATACATTTTTGCTGTTGGGTTAACCTCGTCCCTGTGGGTATGCTAAATATCTTCAAAGCTTGTCTTGGTAAAAGAGGTTGGAATGTAGACGGCAAAGGAGGTCAAACTGTTTACTTCCAGATGTGAAGCTTGCTCTCTTGACAAAACCTTTAATGGTTATGTCCAGCTCCTTGTCTTCAAAATGTGCATATGTGCTAAGACTGGGCAGAGTTTGAGGATTTCCGGTACGGGGAACTCAGCAAAGTGACAAAAAAACTCTGCCAAGCTGAGCAGAGTTCTGCAAGCAGAGGAGTGGGTTACCGTGTGCCTTTTGCACTGATTTTTAGTGCAGGGTGTTTGTCCCGTGCTGTAAAATCAGTGCGAACAGCATCTCGCACAGAGAAAGAGGGTGCTGCTTCTTTCTGCCACTCGAGTAAAAGTTCTACTCGAGCGGCAGCTTCCGCAACGCGAACTGAAGATTTCTCAATGCAAGCGGTAGCGACCATCCGCAACCGCCTACGTTGAGAAATCTCGCAGGGAAGTGGCCTAGCATTGGATTTTCCTCGCTCGTGCTCACCAACTTACTGTTGGTGAGCAAGGAAAAAACTCTGCAACATGGAGCAGAGTTTGTCAGAACTCTGCGAGCTCTGTG
Source organism: Calotriton arnoldi (assembly GCA_963921515.1). Lineage (NCBI taxonomy): Eukaryota > Metazoa > Chordata > Amphibia > Caudata > Salamandridae > Calotriton > Calotriton arnoldi. The sequence goes on from CAWUFW010009869.1 coordinate 413,542, forward strand.
GATTGCAAAGTGCAAAAAACTCTGCAAAATCCGCGAACAGAGTGGAGTTCCCCGCCCAGACTTAATATGTGACCTTTTAGAAGAGCCCAGCTGAAAGCTGTGTGTCTAGGGTGTTGCTGCTGTAATTAAAATTACTCTCGATGTAAGCTCTGTAGGCATACAGATTATTGCTTTGAGTGATGAGACGTCACTGAGGGTAGTGTCTACTTGATAAAACATAGTTGCTACAGGGTAAGTGATTGATGCTGCTTTATCATTATCATCTATGTTGACACCATTCACTTTTGTGATTTTAACAGGCCAGATGTTGTAGAGTATTGTTGAGATCCAAATACATATAAGTTGATGCTGGCAAAAAAAACTCTATCGAAGTAAGTGGTGTTAAAGCGACTAAAGGTGAGGCTTCTATAAAAAAAAAATACTTTCAATACTGGTCTGTGTTGGCTTGAGAGAAAAAAGGTCTAGCTCAGATTTGGTGCATTCTACAGAGGCACAATGCATGAAGGATATTGTTGCTGTTGCTGAGTTTTAAAAAGTATTCACTCTGGCTGTTGTTTTTTGTTGTTTAAGGCTCTCCTCCAGCTTACGGGCCTTCTTTTGTGAGAGACTTTTGAAGCGCGTCTCCTTTTTTTTAGGGAGTGGGCAGATCCTTCTGCCTTGATGCCTTTTGCATCCTTTTAACATCTGTGTTACACATGTACAAAAGCCCAGCTTGTTCTTGGCTTGTTTGTTCGTTTGCTGAGCTACGGCCGATGGCACAGACCCTACCATATCCTGGCCAATATTTGCAGCTGCTGCTTTAACGTGGGGTTTTGCAATTTCATAACCTCTTTTCAAGAAAGACATAGCTGTTCTAAACAAAGTATGAAAAAAAACTTCCAATCCTGTGCCGTACATAACCAGGGCACCTTGAAAGAATGTGGGTCTGCAATATCAGGCCTGGTGACGGTAATAGTACCTGTAAAGAGCGGGGTCGACAAATGTTTTCATGAACACCATGACGACTTCTTTAATTTTTGTTGTTGCAGCTTTAATAGAAACTTGAAAATCACTTTCCAGTATTTTAAAGGACACAGGTTCAGAATGGTCGTCAAATATCATGATGGAGATAGTGTCAAAGTGTTTTTTTAGAAATCAGAATGTAATTGGGCTTGATATATTGAATATTTACCATATTGGAAAAATGTGCCTTAAACGTCAGATCTTCCTGGGCCAGCCCCTCCATATGACTGAGGCTTGCTTCTTAGCCCCTCTATCTTTCCATTTCTGAACTTTTTAAATGCTGTAGACCCTCTGCAGATCGTCCGGTACCTTTTGTAACTCTTCGTTGTATAAGCTGCCCATACCGTCTTCGCCATTGTAATCTTTTAAGCGTTAAATATCTATATACCTTCTTTAAGCTCTACTTGAGAGACTATGAACATTTCATCACTAAAAGTCTGTTGGTAGCCTTTTGTAAAGACTCCTTTCAACTTAGAGACCCTTACATGATCACCTTCTTTTAGAAGAGTTTCTTTACTTTGATTGCAAACTGATTGCCGTACACTGTTCTTGTCAGGATCCAAAGAACTAAAGACCTAAAAGCAAGTGCCACCATAGGAGGAACTAACTGTCACCATTGGAGGGAGCAGGGAGTAGGAAGAACTACAAGATGTGCGACTCAAGTATTTTTAGAGTCATGCTAGTTGTTTCACCAGCCAAGCTCAAGGTTCTATGTGATGCGCAAGATTTTGAGGATGTATTTAATGAAGTTGATACAGAGAAGCTGCTGCCCCATCGACAATTTGACTGTAAGATAGATCTGGAGCCTAGTTCAAACTTGCCCTAAGTGAAAAGGAAAAGTACCTGGCCAACAGATTTATTTAGGGCCTCTCAGACGCCTGTCTCTTCACCACTGTTCTTTGTTACGGAAAAAGGAGATTTGAGAATATGGATAGACTATCGGGCTATCAACAGGGTCACAGTAAAAAAAACACTATTCCCTACCCCCTTAGCTCTGTTTTGTTGGGCCAGGTGAAAGGAGTGCAAATTTACACAAAACTTGACTTGTTAGGAGCCTATCACTTGATAAGGATCAGAGAGGGCGAAGAATGGAAGTCTGACTTCAGAACAAAATATAGTCTATTTGAATATCAAGTTATGCCATATGGGCTATGTAACGCGCCAGCTGCCTTTCAGCATTTCATCAATAATGTTCTAAGTGAGTTCATTGATCAATGCACCATAGTGTACATTGATGATAGTCTAATTTACTCAGTCTCTGCAGAAGAACATATAGAACAGGTGAGGAAAATCTTGCAGAAACTGTGAGAAGCTCTGCTCTATGTAGCAATGGAAAAAGGTGCCTTCAATGTCAGATCTGTGGTGTTTTTGGGGTTTGTGCTTTCTCCAGATGGAACCACTCTGGATTAACGAAAAATAAATGCAGTTATAGAATGGAAAACCCCAACCAGCGACAAGGAAGTGCAACGCTTTATCGGCTTTGCAAATTTTTATCAAAGATTTATTACTCAGTTTTCACACAAATTGGTTCCACTCACACACATCTACTGAAGAAGGGACTCTAGTTTAAATGGACTGAAGAGGCTAAAAGAGCATATGAGTCACTGAAAAAGGAATTTACCACAGCACACATTCTACTTCAAGCTGATCCATCCGAACCATTCTATGTAGAGACTGATGCATCTTATGTGGCCAAAGTGGGAGTACTTTCCAAGAGGCATAAGAAAACCATACTACTTCATCCAGTTGATTATCGGCCATAAAATCTAACCCCAGCAGAAGTCATATTATACAATCACGGAGAAGGAATTGCCGGTCATTAAGGACATTAAGGTCTCCAACTTAGGCAAGTGTGACTTTTTTGGCAGTTAAAGAAGTTGTGATACATAATATGTGCTAAAACCACAGATTACATTGGGTTGCGCTATAACTTTTGAATATCGCTTATGATGGATATAGCACTAGCACTTTGAGTACTGATCACTGTGATGGACTATGCCCTTTTATCTTTCTTTTTGTATTTTTACTATAACTATCGAGTACCTGGGGTGGAAGGGACTCGTAGAAAGTGATATGTACATATTTTTCTTAGACTAATGTTTTTAGTGAAATCTGTTTTATGCTCTGTATTTTAACATGCTGTTAATAATGTCATGTTAAGATATTTTTTTAAACAAACTTGTGTATTTAAGATCTTTTTATCACTGAACAGATATTGTCTTATTGTATAAATGTCAAATAATGCTTTTATGATACATGTTGTCGAATAAAGCTATTTGAACTGAACTGAACATTAAGGATGCATTTAAGGAATAGAGACACTATTTGATGGGAGCAAAACACACCGTCACCATATATACTGACCATCGAAATTTGAAATTCTTAAGGTCTGCCACAACCCTAACCCCATGACAGCTTTGATGGTCTCTATATTTCGCTGACTACGATTTTGTGATAATGTATAGGAATAAAACCAAGAATGGAAGACGTCTCGAATTGATATGAAAACTCAGAAGAAAACATCAGAAACTCTAGAAATTATACCTGAATCAAAGATTGTAGGAGCTGTGTCTCATGAAACCATGGAAGAACAAGTGGGAAGTTCAAAGGAAATGAAACAATGGGCTGAACTGGATTCTAGGAGAAAGATCTGTAATCATTTACCACTCTAAGAAGAAGCATTATACCTACCAACGCTGGAGTTGCATAAAAAGGTCTTATTTGAATATTACAACAGTCCCATAGCTGGCCATAAGGGAATTATAAAGACTGAAGATCTGGTCAAGAGAAGATTCTGGTGGCCGCGCATGACCAAGGACAACCATTTATATATTAAGACTTATGAGATTTGTGCTTGAGGAAACTCGTGAGGCAGGGGCCAAAAGGTTTTTTACAACCGATGCCTACACCCCCCATCCTTGGCATGCAGTTACCTAAGACCTAATTGTGGACGTACCTTCTAGCCTAGGGTATGATACCATCCTAATCTTTGTAGATGCCTTCACTCAAATGCAACACTTAATTGCTCACAAAGGGGTCCCTACTGCAAAACAACTTTCCATCCAGTTTAATCAGCACATTGTACGAGCCCATGGTATTCCAAAAATACTAATTTCTGATTGGGGATCTCCATTGTTGTCCCATTTCCGGAAGGCTTTTTTGGGAGGTTTAGGAATAGAAAGCAGATATTCCACCAGTTGCCACCCAGAAACAGATGGTCAACCCGAAAGAGCAAACCAAGAACTAGAAAAATATTTAAGGGTGTTTTTATTGGATCAGGAGGAAGACTGACCAGTGTTTCTGTGAGCAGCAGACTTGAACAAAATAACGCAAAGAATGTATCTACAGGCTGTCCCCCTTTTATCTGAACTATGGTAGGCACCCAAATTCCTTAGTAGATTCAAGACTTCTCTATTCTACAGTTAAGGATATAGGACAGCATCTAACTCAAATACATCAGTCGGCAACAGAAAATCTGGCACAATCATAGGAACGTTGTAAGAGCTAAGCATACAAGAAAAGAACGAAAGAGCCACATTTGCAAGTCAGAGATAGGGTCTGGCTAAATTCAAAGAACCTCAAACTTAATGGAAAGTGAAAATTTCAGCCTCAATTTTTTAATCCAGTAACATTTAAACTTCACAAGAAAATTAAGGTAAATCCAGTATTTCATGTTTCATTGTTAAAGATAGCAACTCAAGACTTGAGATTAGTACTTCCACCTAAACCGCTGCAGCTAGAGGGTGGATAGGAATTTAAAGTTAAATGAATCTTAAATTCAAAAGGGTCAAAAACCAAATGTATTATCTAATAGACTGGAAAGTTAATGGTCCTGAGGAAAGGTCTTGTGACTTGCACACCGATGTACTTACCCCTAGGTTGTTTAAGTTCTTTCATCAAAAGTTGCCAACCAAACCCAGACCTATCAGCAAGTGCCATCATATACTGGAGGCGTCCATACCTTAAAGAAGGAACTAACTGTCACCACTGGAGAGAAGTATGAAATAGGAAGTACTCCAAGATAGCTGATTCAATTGAGTTGTGCTAGTTGTTTTACCAGTCAAGCTCAAGGTTCTCTGTGAAGCAAACACACTTCTCTGAAAACGAGCACTTCACTGAAGATGAATTTGGATGCATACCTGAGTCTTAGAGCTCTGTCGTGAGTAGATTAGTTTAGGATAGTTTTTGCCGACCAAGAAGCATTGGGTTGCGGTTTGTTGTGGTCACGAGTCCTTTTTGTGAGTTGAAGGTGTCAGGAAGAGTTAATTGATGAGGAAAAGCATTCCTTTTTCGAAGACTGCGCAGTTGGGATGTGAGAGCAGCGTCTCTGAGGAGATTCCCATGCTCCACCCCCAATACAGATCGTGTCAAGAAACCATGGAAGTAGTAGTTCTTTCTAGGACCCTAAGCAATGTTTCTTTTCTGAGCCTGCACAACTGGGATTAGAAACAGAGGCTTGATGCGTTGTTCTGTCGTCGCTCACTTTCGAAGCCCCTATTCAGAGAAGCTGTTTTTCAGATAAGCAAAACATCTTCCTTGTTGTGTATAAAAAGAAAGTTAAAACAGCTATCAATAAACAAATGTTATATAACAATAGGTTTTAGAACAATACATACTTAAAGCAGTAACAGAGAACGTATATAAATATCGACTTTACATTTTACACTTACTGTTACATTTCTTTAGTCTGAAATTGTATTTTTGAAATGTTTGTTTTCTGTACTATGGCACAGCTCCACATTAACAAGCAGCATTTGGAACAATTAAATTTGGTGTAGTCCTCAGCGGAATCAGGGGCCTCAGTGGAATGTCATGCTAAGGGACGTGGCTTCCAGTTCAACATAAAAACTACATTTGCAACCTCAACTTTATTTTGCACTGCCTGATGGCAATGGGCTTTGAGTTTAACAATATTTCAGTTAGTTGCTAGACATTGTTGTAAAAATAGAATGTAATCACAGTGTTCTTCTTCTTGTATATAAAGGTAATTCGTTGTGTGTGGCCCTGATCCTTGGATGCGACACCTTCATGACAAAGCATAAGATGGGATAATAAAGCACATTACAAGCCAGTGAGGCATGGACTAAAAATGGGCCCACACAGAAGTGCTGACAAAAACAGCATATCCACCTTAAGGCCCTATAGTTCACACTGGAAATGGGTGGTGATTCTAAGGCCAGCACGTTCTCATTCTTTAGGTCTCTGCCAGTGGCGTAACGAATGTTGAGGGGGCCCCCATGAGAGGTACATGGAGGGGTCCTCGCTCCGGATTTAATCCGGAGCTCTGAGGGCTGTGCTGAGGGGGCCCCCTGTAGTTCGGGGCCCCACACACTGCGGGGGCTGTGATGGCCTGTGTTATGGCACTGGTCTCTGAGCCTTTTGGGTGCCGATGAGCTCCCTCTGTGATCACTGCAGTGTGCTGCTCGCCTCTAGGGGCTCACTGCCGCCAGACACCTCCAGAGAAGATAGTGTGAGGGGCTCAGGGGCCCCCAGTCTTGTCTGACTGAAATCTATGTTAGAAGAAAGAACTGGTTGGTGGAGCACTACTTACAGAAGCTACATTGTGCACAAGGAGGACATATGTGGAAGTGCAGTGTTTGTTGTACACTGCAGTGTGAGCAGCAGCCGTCTTCCTGGATGTAAGCACTGCACTGTAACTGCCGGACTGCCCCACTGCCCAAGTATGTCTCCCCTGCATTAATTCCCTCACTTTTTGCCATCCATTCAAGGGGAGCGTGATCATTGCTTTAGCCCCCGTCGGCTCCCGTGGGCAGGGCTGGTTGGGCTGGGGCTGCAGCCGACAGTCACATTAAAGTATTTCTTTTGTTTTCCCACAAACCTTTAAACATGAGGGGCCTCCTTTATTTTCTTTCCAGCTGTTGGTGCTCCCTGTTGTGCACCCTGTAGGTGCTCCCTAGCATGCACCCTACCCGGTGCTTCCTGTCTGGTACTCCCTGTTGGGCTCCCTGTTGTGCACCCCGTGGTTGCTCCCTGTCTGGTGCTTTCTGTGGGTGCTCCCTGTGGGTGCTCCTTGTCCGGGGCTCCCTATCCGCTGCTCCCTGTCATGCACCCTGTCCTGGAGCATAGCTTCAGGGGCGGTTTTGGGGTTGTACACCCCCCAAAAATGTATTCTGTAGTAAATAGTTGGATACTGTCTGTCGTAATTCACATTGGATTTTCTCTCCCTCCTCAATTTTGAAGCCTTAAAACTTGGTTAGTTTGAAAACTATTGTGTTTGAAGTACCCTAACAATCCACACTCCCTTCTTTCACTGCCCCTTAACCCCCCCTCATGACCTGCTTCTCATACAAATCTATGTTAACAAGATGTCCCAGCGAGATTGTTGGGAAATCTGAAGCTCACCCCCCCCCAATCTTACTGACCAAGCTACGCCCCTGACCCTGTTGGGGCTCCCTGTCGTGCACCCTGTTGGTGCTCCCTGTCGTGCACCCTGTCGGTGCTCCCGGTCATGCACCCTAGTGGTGCTCTCTATCATGCATCCTGTCAGTGCTCCCTGTCATACACACCTGCTGCCTGTGTGTTTCCCCTTCATGGTAAATGTGGAGCTGAGACGAGTTCTTGCGTCTCTGTGGTTAAAGGTGTGAAAGTAAAAAGCTGGTATTATCATATACGGCCCACCCACAAATATATACATGGAAACCCTGCAACACTCCCTCTGCATTAAAACCAATGGCACACAGAAAGGATTTATGACTCCCGAAAGACATGGAATTAGTTGGGCATGACAGCAGCAAATAAATATTAGCAGTAGTTTGACTCGTAGCGTGCAGAGAGACAGACACCTTAAATTAGTTTAGAATGTTTTTCATCATTCTTCCTAATCCATTGTGAGGGCTAAGAAGCACTATATAAATGGAACCGGCAAACATGTAAAGGGCATAGTGTCTTGTTCAGCGATCTAAAACATGCAGGGCATGATTGTGACTTCCAGCAGGGGCATCTCAGCCTTTCATCCTTCTGACCTTGAAAAAATGGGTATTACTATGGAAGATTTACAGTGCTGCTAAACTGTTTAAACTGCTGAAGCAAGCACTTGTATATTTGGTAAATAAAAAATAAAATAGGATTCATGAATAGTTAGGTTTGCAGCCCGCAAGAAACTACAACACTTACAAAAAGAAAGTCTGAAAAATACTGTACCGCATCAGTTAAGTTGCTCTTTAAAATCATATATATATATATATATCCTCAAAGCATTGTTCATGCATACAGAGACGCACTCCTCCAGCCGGTGGATAACAAAACCTTTATTTCAAAAGGACAGGCATTACAACTCCAATAAGTTATGTCTGTTTGACTGCCGTGTTTCAGAGCATTCACGCTCTTTCATCAGAGGCAGTTTGCGTACACGATGCATTTAACTACCTCCCATAGTTCCCTGCACACTCAATCAATTTAAAGGCCTCCGGTGTGCCTCTTTTAGTAAAGTTAATTATGTTGCATGCCGGAACTTGTGGTTTCGTTTTTTTGTATTAATTTTTACCTCCAGTGGTTACGTGTACTGCACACCATTTTCCAGACTAATGAAAGCCCTCCAGTGGGCCACAGAGTCTCCAGTGTGTCCCGCAATCATGAAACCAGCTGCGCCATCTGTTCCAACCCGATTGATTCAGGTAAGATGATCCCTTTCCGATTTTTCCAAAGGGTGGTGCGAACTCTCACGGCTGAACCAACTGTGTACAAATCTCCTCAGGCTGTATGCCTTAACAATGCTTTGTCAGTTGGTATCTAAATGACTGTATGGGTGTGTGAATGGGTACATGAGTGACTGGATGGGTGATTGTTTGGTGTCTGTGTGGGTGGGTGAGGGTGTGTGTGACGGACTGTATGGATGAGTGAGTGGCTGAGTCAGTGGCTGTATGGGTTTTTGAGTGTATATGTGAGGGGCTGTATGGGTGAGTGAGTGGATGTATCAGTAGTATATGGGTGAGTAACTGGGTATGTGAAAGGCAGTATAGGTTACTGACAGGGTTTATGAGTGACTGTAAGGGTGAGTGAGTGAATGAATGTGAGAGTGGCTGTATGGGTGAGTGTGTGCTTGTGTCAGTGACTGTATAGGTGAGTGAGTATGTTTTAGTATATTTATGAGTAAGTAGGTGTGTGTAACTGTATGGGTGGGCAAGTGGCTGTATGATTGACTGTATGGGTGAGTGATTGGTTGTTTGAGTGCTCCATGAGTGACTGACTCAGTGTGCGAGTGGGTGTATGAGTGGCTGTATGGGTGAGTTAGTGGATATGTGTGTAGATCTATGAATCAGTGAGTGGGTGTGTGAGAACTGGTATGGGTCTGTGAATGGGTTTGTGAATGGTTGTGTGGGAATGGGTGTATGAAAGGTTCTATGGGGTATGAGTGGGTGCATTAGTGATTTTGTGGATGTTATCAGTGAAGTCATCAGTGATGTAATTTGAGATGTCATCAGTAATGTCACTGACCATGTCATAAGTGATTCAATATATGAGGTCATAAGCAGTGCATTGCAGGGGCTCAAGTTATAGTATGCAAGTGAAACCTGAGCTTAACTATAACGTCCCTGTAACCTTGGTTTTTTTCAGTGACTATATATATATATATATATATATATATATATATAGTCACTGTAAAAAACCACAGGTTTCAGGGACGTTATAGTTAGGATGACATTTCACTCATACAAAACCAGAGAAATTTTGATCTTATAGTTGAGCTAACTATAACTCGTGCTCCCGCAATGCAATGCTGATGATTTCACACATTACATCACTCATGACTTGGTCAGTGACATCACTGATGACATCACTGGAGGTGCAGAAAGAGGCAAGAAAGGTGCAGAAAGAGTAAGAAAGGTGCAGAAAGAAGCAAGAGAGGTGCAGAAAGAAGCAAGAGAGGTGCAGAAAGAAGAAGAAAGGCGCATAAAGAAGCAAGAGAAGTTCAGAAAGAGGCAAGTGAGGTGCAGAAAGAGGCAAGTGAGGTGCAGAAAGAGGCAAGAGAGGTGCAGAAAGAGGCAAGAGTTGGTACAAAAAGAGGCAGGAGAGGTGCAGGAAGAGGCAAGAGAGGTGCAGGAAGAGGCAAGAGAGGTACAGAAAGAGGGAGAAAGGCACAGAAAGAAGCAAGAGACGTGCAGAAAGAAGCAGGAGAAGTGCAGAAAAAGGCAAGAGAGGTGCAGGAAGAGGAAGAAAGGGGCAGAAAGAAGCCAGAGAAGTGCAGAAAGAGGCAAGTGAGGTACAGAAAGAGGTAAGTGAGGTACAGAAAGAACCAAGAGGGGTGCAGAAAGAGGCAAGAGAGGTTCAGAAAGAAGCAAAAGAGGTGCAGAAAGAGGAATAAAGGCGCAGAAAGAGGAAGAAAGGTGTAGAAAAAAGCAAGAGAGGTGCAGAAAGAGGCAAGAGAGGTGCAGAAAGAAGCAAGAGAGTTACAGAAAGAAGCAAGAGAGGTGCAGAAAGAGGAAGAAAGGTGCAGAAAGAAGCAAGAGAAGTACGGAAAGAAGCAAGAGAATTGCAGAAAGAGGCAAGAGAGGTACAGAAAGAAGAAGAACGGCGCAGAAAGAAGCAAGAGAAGTGCAGAAAGAGGCAAGTGAGGTACAGAAAGAGGCAAGAGAGGTCTGAAAGAGGCAAGAGAGGTGCAGAAAATGGAAAAAAGGTGCAGAACCAGGAAGAAAGGTGCAGAAAGAGGCAAGAGAGATGCAGAAAGAGGCAAGAGACGTGCAGAAACAAAACAAGAGGAGTACAGAAAGAAGCAAGAGAGATGCAGAATGAGGCAAGAGAGGTGCAGAAAGAAGCAAGAGAACTGCTGATAGAGGAAGAAAGGTGAGAAAGAGGCAAGAGAGGTGCAGAAAGAAGCAAAAGAACTGCAGAAAGAGGAAGAAAGGTGCAGAAAGAGGCAAGAGAGGTGCAGAAAGAGTCAAAAAAGTAGAGAAAGAGGCAAGAGAAGTGCAGAAAGAACCAAGAGAGGTGTAGAAAGAAGCAAGAGAGGTGCAGAAAGAAGCAAGAGAGGTGCAGAAAGAGGCAAGTGAAGTACAGAAAGAGGCAAGAGAGGTGCAGAAAGAGGCAAGAGAGGTGCAGAAAGAAGCGAAAGAGGTGCAGAAAGAAGCAAGTGAGGTACAGAAAGAGGCAATAGAAGTACAGAAAGAAGCAAGAGAGGTGCATAAAGAAGAGAGTGAGGTGCAGAAAGAGGCAAGAGAAGTGCAGCAAGAGGAAGATATGTGCACAAAGAGGCAAAAAAAGTGCAGAAAGAGGCAAGAGAGGTTCAGAAGAAAGAAGCAAGAGAGGTGCAGAAAGAAGCAAGAGAGGTGCAGAAAGAAAGGAGGTGCAGAAAGAGGAAGTGATGTGCAGACAGAGGCAAGAGAAGTGCAGAAAGAGGAAGAAAGGTGCAGAAAGAAGCAAGAAAAGTGCAGCAAGAGGCAAGAGAAGTGCAGAAAGAGGAAGAAAGGTACAAAAGGAAGCAAGAGAAATGCAGAAAGAGGCAAGAGAGGTGCAGAAATAGGCAAGAGAGGCACAGAAAGAAGCAAGAGTGTTTTGCGCACCATTAGTACCAATTTAACACCCACATTTAGCAATAAGTAACAGGTGACCATTCCAGCTTTGCAAAGGGCCTTCCACCACTCTGTAACACGTGTTGCTGCATTTTTGGTAACATTTGAAGCGTTTAAGCTAGAAACAAGTTTTTTTTGTTCAAATCTGCAGATTATGCAGCAGATGATGAATTATATGGCAAATGCGGAAAATGCATAATTATGCGAAAATCGGCATGGCCGAACAGTCGCATAATTCCAGTGGCCCTGCTCATGCCTCAGACTAGGTCCAGAAGTGCTCCTCAGTGATTGCTTCTTTTTTTGCATCTCATTGAGTTTATAGTATAGCTTCTATGGAAACGAGGAAGCCTAAACCTGAGGTTTCCACTCCATAACACAGACTACCATACCACATAATTACTCTCCATAACACATAATCCCACTCTACGTAATTCCTATACACTAAATACCACATACTTTCTATCAACATAATTTCACTGCACAGCATACCACATAATTCCACTACACACAACATACATCCACTCCACAAAACTTTAGTAAAAAACATTTTCCATGTACAATGCCAAAAGCTCTAACTCTCTCAACTGCAAGACCTTTTGCATTGCAAATGCTTGTTTAACTAATAGTCGTGTTTACAGAGTGGCGGAGAAAGGGGGCTGGGCCTTTGACCAGCACTCAGGAATTCCACTGTGTAGGACTTACAGAAGGTACCAGGATGGCTTCTTGGCCCCAAGATCCCTCAGGAGTAAAGTGGACTTCATCCCCCAACCAGCAGTGCACCAGGAGGCATGTTTGCAGAGTGGTGGAGTAGGGGGGTGAGGTCTCCAAAGATCTCTTAGCAATCCCACTGTGTGGGACTTACTGGAGGGAACAGGAGGGGTAGTTGGCCCCCAAGGGTGTCCTTGGGGGCCAGATACCCTTCCTATTACCTCCAGTAAGTCCCACACAGCAGGATTGCTGAGTTTTGAGAGTAGGCCATGCCCCCTTTCTCCACCACACTGCCAACGCGCATCCTGGCGCTGTCTTGGTTGAGGGATGAAGTCCCCTTCACTGCTGGGCGTCCTTAGGAGCCAACAAGCCTACCTGTTATCGCCAGTGAGCGAAAGGTGGCGGGACTTCTGGTGAGTTGCCGAATTCCTTTTTAATTTTTATTTTAGGAAGGGGGGCTGTGTGGCCACTTTTTAAAAAGAAAATACAAAGGGAGGGGGGTGCACGGCCCTCCTCCAAAGGCCGATTCCGGTCCCAAGCACCCATTCCCCGGGCTCGGCCTTTGCTTGTCTTATTTTTTTAAAAGGGAGGGGCCACACTCCCCAGGCTGATTTTGGCCCCGGGGACCCCATCCCCCGGCCAATTTTTTTTTTATTGTTTTTTTAAGGGAGGGGGCCGATTGGCCCCCCTCCCGGGCCATTTTCGGCCCTTGGGACCCCACCCCCCGGGCATGGCCATCTTTAAAGGGACCACAGGGGAAGCCTGAAGATCCCCATGATCCTGGCTGGCTCCCGCCTCCTGTGGGGGCCGGCATTGCTTTTTACCCCCAGGGAACTGCTAACATGCAGCTCCCTGGGGGAAAAAAGCAAAGTGTACTCGCTTTGAACAAGCAAGAGCAAAGTGCTCTCACTTGTTCAAAGTGAGTACACTGTTTGCTATGGGATGGTGGGAGCAGTGCTCCCGCCATCCCATAGCAAACTGCAATGTCCTAGGGGTGGGCACCCCGGGACATTGCTGGAGCCAGCCCTGGGGGTTGGCGGTCCCCAGGGCCATGGAGGGCTCCTGGAGGGGGGCCACATGGTCCCCCTCCCATCATGTTTAAAGCCCCGGGGGAGGTGGTGGAACCCGGGGCCGGGAGCCGCAATGGACCCTGCACTTAATTTATGTAATTTAAACAGTATGGCCCGGGGAGGTGGTGGTATTTTGGCATTGCCCCTGGGACCTGGCCTGGTGATGTAACATGTGATGTCATCAGCAGTGATTGCTGGGGCGCGAGTTATAGTTAGATCAACTAACTATAACGGCCGAATTTCTCTTGTTTTGTACGAGTGAAATGTCCAACTAACTATAACGTCCCTGAAAACCTATGGTTTTTTCAGTGAATTTCTAAGGTTTTTTAACTGCTAATTACTAACTATAACGTCCCTGAAACCTATGGTTTTGTCAGTGAATTTCAAAAGTTTTTTAAGTGCTAATTACTAACTATAACGTCCCTGAAACCTATGGTTTTTTCCGTGAATATATATACATATATATATACATATATATATATATATTATCTACTGGCGGTCGCCAGTAGATAGTTATAGTTAGGACCTAGTTTCCATAGGAAAAGCGTTTTTTGTTTTCCCAATAACTTTGGCGCTGGTTGACAAATCATCGCGAAATTTTCAAAACTAGTGGGGCGCTCCGGTCAGCTCCAATCCTGCAAGTTTTGGGGTGATTCGGCAAGCGGGGGCCGAGAAAAAAGGGGGGTTCCAAAATGTGTTTTCTCCATGTTATTTCCCATAGGAAACTTTAGACACGCCTACAGCCCGAACTGCTGAACGGAATTACGCCAAATTTTGCAAAAAGGTAGCCCTTGGTTCAGAAAGAGCCCTTTTTGTTAAATGGTGTAAATCCGTTCAGTAGTTCGTGAGAAATTCAAAAAATAGAGGTCAAAAATCATTTTCCCATAGGAAACTTTAGACACGGTTACAGCTGAAACTGCTGAATGGATTTACACGAAATTTGGCAAAAAGGTAGCCCTTTGTTCAGAGAGAGACCTTTTTTTTAAATGGTGTAAATCCGTTCAGTAGTTGCTGAGAAAATCAAAAAATAAAAGTTTTGATATCTATGGCCGCGGTGGATCCGTGCACCCTGCCGATCACGAGCTGCATTATAATTGGCTGTCAACACTTCAAACCAGGAAGTGTTGGCAGCCATCTTGTGCCTCGGTAGAACCGAGGCACAAGAAAAGAGAAAAAGAAACGCACAAAACAAGAAAAGGGGGCAGGGTAGAAACACCCTGACCCCCTAGGCCTGCTCAGGGCCCAAAAAAAAAATCATCCGAATTCGCGCAGGGTGCGCGAATCCGGCAGCGAAAATAAAAAAACAAAGCGCGGACTTCCGCGCTTCATGGTAATGAAGCCCCCGGGTGGGCCAGGTCCTGGGGGCAGTGAAAAAAAAAGTGTGGGGGCCCCAATCCCCCCACACTGCCCCGGGGACTGCCACCTCCCCGGGGATTGATTAATGAGTTGCGGGGGGGCACGCAGCCCCGGGGACCGCCACTCCCCGGGGCTTGTTTTTTTAAAGTTTGGGGGGCTTTCATTAATTATAATAGCGGGGGGCACACTGCCCCCCCACACGCCCCGGGGACCGCCACCTCCCCGGGGCACTAATATTTAAATTTGGGGGTCCGTCCCGGGGACCACCACCTCCCCGGGGCTTTGCAATTGTTGGGAGGGGGGCCACGCGGCTCCCCTCCTGGAGCCAGTGATGGCCCTGGGGACCGCCACCCCCCAGGGCCGGCTCCTGCAGTGTCCCGGGGTGCGCACCCCCGGGACACTGCTGTTTGCATTGACAGGGCGGGAGCCGCGCGGCTCCTGCCCTGTCATTGCAAACTGCTTTGCTTCATTGAAGCGAGAGCAGGGAAACCTGCTCTCGCTTCAATAAAGCAAAGCATATTGCTTTTCCCTAAGGGGAGCTGCATGTCAGCAGCTCCCCATGTGGAAAAGCAATGCCGGCTCCCGCAGGACGCGGGGAGCCGGCGGGACCGTTGGGGGATTGGGCCAGAAGTGGCCCGGGAGGGGGGCCACGCAGCCCCCCTCCCCAACAAAAAAAAAAAGGCAGGCAGGCCCCGGGGGATGGGGTCCCTGGGGCCATAATAGGCCTGAGGAGGGGGGCCACGTGGCCCCCGACAGAAAAAAAAAAAGCAATGGCCAGGCCCCGTCGGATGGGGTCCCTGGGGCCAGAAGTGGCCCGGGAGGGGGACCACGCGGCCCCCTCCCAAAGAAAAGAAAAATAAATAAATAAAGGCCGGCCCTGGGGGATGGGGTCCCCGGGGGACAATAGAGGCCTCAGGAGGAGAGCCACGCAGCCCCCCTCCATAATAAAAAAAAAATATTTGGCCATGCCCCGGGGGATGGGGTCCCGTTAAGATATATATATATTTTTTTAAAAGAGGGGGTCAGGCCCTGGGGGATGGGGTCCCCAGGGCCCAAAAAAGTAAATAGAAGGGGGGCCACACAGCCCCCCTTCCCAAAGAAAAAAAAAACAAAACACACGCGATCGTGCCGGAGGCCCCGCCCCCTCCCAGTTTTAAGTTGGGGAATTAATTCCCCTTGAATACTGGGGGTCCCTGGGGGCCAACTAGCCCACCAGGTACCTCCAGTAAGTGCTACAGGGCTGCATTGCAGAGAGGTGGTCCAGGCCACGCCCCTTTTTACACCTCTCTGCAACGCAGCTCTGTGGCGCATACTGGAGGTACCTGGTGGGCTAGTAGGACCCCAGGGACCCTCAGGATTCAAGGGGACTTTATCCCCCAACTTAAAACGCACCACGGGGCGCATTTGCACAGTGGTGAAGGGAGGGGGCGGGTCCAGAGGTGACATGTGTGCAAGCACGCCCTGTGGCACGTTTTAAGTTGGGGAATTAATTCCCCTTCAATCCTGGGGGCCCCTGGGGTACAACTAGCCCACCAGGTATCTCCAGTAAGCGCCACAGGCCTGCGTTGCAGAGAGGTGGTCCAGGCCATACCCCTTTTTACACCTCTCTGCAACGCAGCTCTGTGGCACTTACTGGAGGTACCTCGTGGGCTAGTTGGACCCCAGTGACCCTCAGGATTCAAGGGGACTTTATCCCCCAACTTAAAACGCGCCACGGGGTGCGTTTGCACAGTGGTGAAGGGAGTGGGCGGGGCCTGAGGTGACATGTGTGGAAACACACCCTGTGGCGCGTTTTAAGTTGGGGAATTAATTCCACTTTAATCCTGAGGGCCCCTGGGGGCCAACTAGGCCTCCAGGTACCTCCAGTAAGCGCCACAGGCCTGCGTTGCAGATAGGTGGTCCAGGCCACACCCCTTTTTACACCTCTCTGCAACGCAGCTCTGTGGCGCTTACTGGAGGTACCTGGTGGGCTAGTTGGACCCCAGGGACCCTCCGGATTCAAGGGGACTCTATCCCCCAACTTAAAATGCACCACGGGGTGCGTTTGCACAGTGGTGAAGGGAGGGGGCGGGGCCAGAGGTGACATGTGTGCAAACACGCCCTGTGGCGCGTTTTAAGTTGGGGAATTAATTCCCCTTCAATTCTGAGGGCCCCTGGGGTACAACTAGCCCACCAGGTATCTCCAGTAAGCGCCACAGTCCTGCGTTGCAGAGAGGTGGTCCAGGCCACGCCCCTTTTTACACCTCTCTGCAACGCAGCTCTACTGATGACGGTTAATAAACCAGAAACACGTGTCTAGAGATCAGCACTATCTGCGCCAACCTTGGCGAAACACTCGAAAATATCGGAGCGTGCTACAAGAGACTGCATTTCCCAGAATGCCAGGGGTGAACCTTGCCTGAGAGGTCAGCAGTGTGCTCCCACATCCTGTTGTTTATTTAAAGTACTCCCGTGAGTCATTGAGCTGACGAGCTCGTGGATGAAGCACCTGCGCGCCAGTGATAGGTACCGGACCTGATATAATGTTTGGCAGCCTACTCAGCAAACCCCAAAATACAAGACTGTATTCTCTACTGATGACGGTTAATAAACCAGAAACACGTGTCTAGAGATCAGCACTATCTGCGCCAACCTTGGCGAAACACTCGAAAATATCGGAGAGTGCTACAAGAGACTGCATTTCCCAGAATGCCAGGGGTGAACTTTGCCTGAGAGGTCAGCGGTGTGCTCTCACATCCTGTTGTTTATTTAAAGTACTCCTGTGAGTCATTGAGCTGACGAGCTCGTGGATGAAGCACCTGCGCGCCAGTGAGAGGTACCGGACCTGATATAATGTTTGGCAGCCTACTCAGCAAACCCCAAAATACAAGACTGTATTCTCTACTGATGACGGTTAATAAACCAGAAACACGTGCCTAGAGATCAGCACTATCTGCGCCAACCTTGGCAAAACACTCGAAAATATCGGAGCGTGCTACAAGAGACTGCATTTCCCAGAATGCCAGGGGTGAACCTTGCCTTAGAGGTCAGCGGTGTGCTCCCACATCCTGTTGTTTATTTAAAGAACTCCTGTGAGTCATTGAGCTGACGAGCTCGTGGATGGAGCACCTGCGCGCCAGTGAGAGGTACCGGACCTGATATAATGTTTGGCAGCCTACTCAGCAAACCCCAAAATACAAGACTGTATTCTCTACTGATGACGGTTAATAAACCAGAAACACGTGTCTAGAGATCAGCACTATCTACGCCAACCTTGCCGAAACACTCAAAAATATCCTAGCGTGCTACAAGAGACTGCATTTCCCAGAATGCCAGGGGTGAACCTTGCCTGAGAGGTCAGCGGTATGCTCCCACATCCTGTTGTTTATTTAAAGTACTCCCGTGAGTCATTGAGCTGACGAGCTCGTGGATGAAGCACCTGCGCGCCAGTGAGAGCTACCCGACCTGATATAATGTTTGGCAGCCTACTCCGCAAACCCCAAAATACAAGACTGTATTCTCTACTGATGACGGTTAATACACCAGAAACACGTGTCTAGAGATCAGCACTATCTGCGCCAACCTTGGCGAAACACTCGAAAATATCGGAGCGTGCTACAAGAGACTGCATTTCCCAGAATGCCAGGGGTGAACCTTGCCTGAGAGGTCAGCGGTGTGCTCCCACATCCTGTTGTTTATTTAAAGTACTCCTGTGAGTCATTGAGCTGACTAGCTCGTGGATGAAGCACCTGCGCGCCAGTGAGAGGTACCGGACCTGATATAATGTTTGGCAGCCTACTCAGCAAACCCCAAAATACAAGACTGTATTCTCTACTGATGACGGTTAATAAACCAGAAACACATGTCTAGAGATCAGCACTATCTGCGCCAACCTTGGCGAAACACTCGAAAATATCGGAGCGTGCTAAAAGAGACTGCATTTCCCAGAATGCCAGGGGTGAACCTTGCCTGAGAGGTCAGCGGTGTGCTCCCACATCCTGTTGTTTATTTAAAGTACTCCAGTGAGTCATTGAGCTGACGAGCTCGTGGATGAAGCACCTGCGCGCCAGTGAGAGGTACCGGACCTGATATAATGTTTGACAGCCTACTCAGCAAACCCCAAAATACAAGACTGTATTCTCTACTGATGACGGTTAATAAACCAGAAACACGTGTCTAGAGATCAGCACTATCTGCGCCAACCTTGGCGAAACACTCGAAAATATCGGAGCGTGCTACAAGAGACTGCATTTCCCAGAATGCCAGAGGTGAACCTTGCCTGAGAGGTCAGCGGTGTGCTCCCACATCCTGTTCTTTATTTAAAGTACTCCCGTGAGTCATTGAGCTGACAAGCTCGTGGATGAAGCACCTGCGCACCAGTGAGAGATACCGGATCTGATATAATGTTTGGCAGCCTACTCAGCAAACCCCAAAATACAAGACTGTATTCTCTACTGATGACGGTTAATAAACCAGAAACACGTGTCTAGAGATCAGCACTATCTGCGCCAACCTTGGCGAAACACTCGAAAATATCGGAGCGTGCTACAAGAGACTGCACTTCCCAGAATGCCAGAGGTGAACCTTGCCTGAGAGGTCGGCGGTGTGCTCCCACATCCTGTTGTTTATTTAAAGTACTCCCGTGAGTCATTGAGCTGACAAGCTCGTGGATGAAGCACCTGCGCACCAGTGAGAGGTACCGGACCTGATATAATGTTTGGCAGCCTACTCAGCAAACCCCAAAATACAAGACTGTATTCTCTACTGATGACGGTTAATAAACCAGAAACACGTGTCTAGAGATCAGCACTATCTGCGCCAACCTTGTCGAAACACTCGAAAATATCGGAGAGTGCTACAAGAGACTGCATTTCCCAGAATGCCAGGGGTGAACTTTGCCTGAGAGGTCAGCGGTGTGCTCTCACATCCTGTTGTTTATTTAAAGTACTCCTGTGAGTCATTGAGCTGACGAGCTCGTGGATGAAGCACCTGCGCGCCAGTGAGAGGTACCGGACCTGATATAATGTTTGGCAGCCTACTCAGCAAACCCCAACATACAAGACTCTATTCTCTACTGATGACGGTTAATAAACCAGGAACACGTGTCTAGAGATCAGCACTATCTGCGCCAACCTTGGCGAAACACTCGAAAATATCGGAGCGTGCTACAAGAGACTGCATTTCCCAGAATGCCAGGGGTGAACCTTGCCTGAGAGGTCAGCGGTGTGCTCCCACATCCTGTTGTTTATTTAAAGTACTCCCGTGAGTCATTGAGCTGACGAGTTCGTGGATGAAGCACCTGCGCGCCAGTGAGAGGTACTGGACCTGATATAATGTTTGGCAGCCTACTCAGCAAACCCCAAAATACAAGACTGTATTCTCTACTGATGACGGTTAATAAACCAGAAACATGTGTCTAGAGATCAGCACTATCTGCGCCAACCTTGGCGGAACACTCGAAAATATCGGAGCGTGCTACAAGAGACTGCATTTCGAAGAATGCCAGGGGTGAACCTTGCCTGAGAGGTCAGCGGTGTGCTCCCACATCCTGTTGTTTATTTAAAGTACTCCCGTGAGTCATTGAGCTGACTAGCTCGTGGATGAAGCACCTGCGCGCCAGTGAGAGGTTCCGGACCTGATATAATGTTTGGCAGCCTACTCAGCAAACCCCAAAATACAAGACTGTATTCTCTACTGATGACGGTTAATAAACCAGAAACACATGTCTAGAGATCAGCACTATCTGCGCCAACCTTGGCGAAACACTCGAAAATATCGGAGCGTGCTACAAGAGACTGCATTTCCCAGAATGCCAGGGGTGAACCTTGCCTGAGAGGTCAGCGGTATGCTCCCACATCCTGTTGTTTATTTAAAGTACTCCCGTGAGTCATTGAGCTGACGAGCTCGTGGATGAAGCACCTGCGCGCCAGTGAGAGGTACCCGACCTGATATAATGTTTGGCAGCCTACTCAGCAAACCCCAAAATACAAGACTGTATTCTCTACTGATGACGGTTAATAAACCAGAAACACGTGTCTAGAGATCAGCACTATCTGCGCCAACCTTGCTGAAACACTCAAAAATATCGGAGAGTGCTACAAAAGACTGCATTTCCCAGAATGCCAGGGGTGAACTTTGCCTGAGAGGTCAGCGGTGTGCTCTCACATCCTGTTGTTTATTTAAAGTACTCCTGTGAGTCATTGAGCTGACGAGCTCGTGGATGAAGCACCTGCGCGCCAGTGAGAGGTACCGGACCTGATATAATGTTTGGCAGCCTACTCAGCAAACCCCAAAATACAAGACTGTATTCTCTACTGATGACGGTTAATAAACCAGAAACACGTGTCTAGAGATCAGCACTATCTGCGCCAACCTTGGCAAAACACTCGAAAATATCGGAGCGTGCTACAAGAGACTGCATTTCCCAGAATGCCAGGGGTGAACCTTGCCATAGAGGTCAGCGGTGTGCTCCCACATCCTGTTGTTTATTTAAATAACTCCCGTGAGTCATTGAGCTGAGGAGCTCGTGGATGGAGCACCTGCGCGCCAGTGAGAGGTACCGGACCTGATATAATGTTTGGCAGCCTACTCAGCAAACCCCAAAATACAAGACTGTATTCTCTACTGTTGACGGTTAATAAACCAGAAACACGTGTCTAGAGATCAGCACTATCTGCGCCAACCTTGCCGAAACACTCAAAAATATCGGAGCGTGCTACAAGAGACTGCATTTCCCAGAATGCCAGGGGTGAACCTTGCCTGAGAGGTCAGCGGTATGCTCCCACATCCTGTTGTTTATTTAAAGTACTCCCGTGAGTCATTGAGCTGACGAGCTCGTGGATGAAGCACCTGCGCGCCAGTGAGAGGTACCCGACCTGATACAATGTTTGGCAGCCTACTCAGCAAACCCAAAATACAAGACTGTATTCTCTACTGATGACGGTTAATAAACCATAAACACGTGTCTAGAGATCAGCAGTATCTGCGCCAACCTTGGCGAAACACTCGAAAATATCGGAGCGTGCTACAAGAGACTGCATTTCCCAGAATGCCAGGGGTGAACTTTGCCTGAGAGGTCAGCGGTGTGCTCCCACATCCTGTTGTTTATTTAAAGCACTCCCGTGAGTCATTGAGCTGACGAGCTCGTGGATGAAGCACCTGCGCGCCAGTGAGAGGTACCGGACCTGATATAATGTTTGGCAGCCTACTCCGCAAACCCCAAAATACAAGACTGTATTCTCTACTGATGACGGTTAATAAACCAGAAACACGTGTCTAGAGATCAGCACTATCTGCGCCAACCTTGGCGAAACACTCGAAAATATCGGAGTGTGCTACAAGAGACTGCATTTCTCAGAATGCCAGGGGTGAACCTTGCCTGAGAGGTCAGTGGTGTGCTCCCACATCCTGTTGTTTATTTAAAGTACTCCCGTGAGTCATTTAGCTGACGAGCTCGTGGATGAAGCACCTGCGCGCCAGTGAGAGGTACCGGACCTGATATAATGTTTGGCAGCCTACTCAGCAAACCCCAAAATACAAGACTGTATTCTCTACTGATGACGGTTAATAAACCAGAAACACGTGTCTAGAGAGCAGCACTGTCTGCGCCAACCTTGGGGAAACACTCGAAAATATCGGAGTGTGCTAAAACAGACTGCATTTCCCAGAATGCCAGGGGTGAACCTTGCCTGAGAGGTCAGCGGTGTGCTCCCACATCCTTTTGTTTATTTAAAGTACTCCCGTGAGTCATTGAGCTGACGAGTTCGTGGATGAAGCACCTGCGCGCCAGTGAGAGGTACTGGACCTGATATAATGTTTGGCAGCCTACTCAGCAAACCCCAAAATACAAGACTGTATTCTCTACTGATGACGGTTAATAAACCAGAAACATGTGTCTAGAGATCAGCACTATCTGCGCCAACCTTGGTGAAACACTCGAAAATATCGGAGCGTGCTACAAGAGACTGCATTTCCCAGAATGCCAGGGGTGAACCTTGCCTGAGAGGTCAGCGGTGTGCTCCCACATCCTGTTGTTTATTTAAAGTACTCCCGTGAGTCATTGAGCTGACTAGCTCGTGGATGAAGCACCTGCGCGCCAGTGAGAGGTACCGGACCTGATATAATGTTTGGCAGCCTACTCAGCAAACCCCAAAATACAAGACTGTATTCTCTACTGATGACGGTTAATAAACCAGAAACACATGTCTAGAGATCAGCACTATCTGCGCCAACCTTGGCGGAACACTCGAAAATATCGGAGCGTGCTACAAGAGACTGCATTTCGAAGAATGCCAGGGGTGAACCTTGCCTGAGAGGTCAGCGGTGTGCTCCCACATCCTGTTGTTTATTTAAAGTACTCCCGTGAGTCATTGAGCTGACTAGCTCGTGGATGAAGCACCTGCGCGCCAGTGAGAGGTTCCGGACCTGATATAATGTTTGGCAGCCTACTCAGCAAACCCCAAAATACAAGACTGTATTCTCTACTGATGACGGTTAATAAACCAGAAACACATGTCTAGAGATCAGCACTATCTGCGCCAACCTTGGCGAAACACTCGAAAATATCGGAGCGTGCTACAAGAGACTGCATTTCCCAGAATGCCAGGGGTGAACCTTGCCTGAGAGGTCAGCGGTATGCTCCCACATCCTGTTGTTTATTTAAAGTACTCCCGTGAGTCATTGAGCTGACGAGCTCGTGGATGAAGCACCTGCGCGCCAGTGAGAGGTACCCGACCTGATATAATGTTTGGCAGCCTACTCAGCAAACCCCAAAATACAAGACTGTATTCTCTACTGATGACGGTTAATAAACCAGAAACACGTGTCTAGAGATCAGCACTATCTGCGCCAACCTTGCTGAAACACTCAAAAATATCGGAGAGTGCTACAAAAGACTGCATTTCCCAGAATGCCAGGGGTGAACTTTGCCTGAGAGGTCAGCGGTGTGCTCTCACATCCTGTTGTTTATTTAAAGTACTCCTGTGAGTCATTGAGCTGACGAGCTCGTGGATGAAGCACCTGCGCGCCAGTGAGAGGTACCGGACCTGATATAATGTTTGGCAGCCTACTCAGCAAACCCCAAAATACAAGACTGTATTCTCTACTGATGACGGTTAATAAACCAGAAACACGTGTCTAGAGATCAGCACTATCTGCGCCAACCTTGGCAAAACACTCGAAAATATCGGAGCGTGCTACAAGAGACTGCATTTCCCAGAATGCCAGGGGTGAACCTTGCCTTAGAGGTCAGCGGTGTGCTCCCACATCCTGTTGTTTATTTAAATAACTCCCGTGAGTCATTGAGCTGAGGAGCTCGTGGATGGAGCACCTGCGCGCCAGTGAGAGGTACCGGACCTGATATAATGTTTGGCAGCCTACTCAGCAAACCCCAAAATACAAGACTGTATTCTCTACTGTTGACGGTTAATAAACCAGAAACACGTGTCTAGAGATCAGCACTATCTGCGCCAACCTTGCCGAAACACTCAAAAATATCGGAGCGTGCTACAAGAGACTGCATTTCCCAGAATGCCAGGGGTGAACCTTGCCTGAGAGGTCAGCGGTATGCTCCCACATCCTGTTGTTTATTTAAAGTACTCCCGTGAGTCATTGAGCTGACGAGCTCGTGGATGAAGCACCTGCGCGCCAGTGAGAGGTACCCGACCTGATACAATGTTTGGCAGCCTACTCAGCAAACCCAAAATACAAGACTGTATTCTCTACTGATGACGGTTAATAAACCATAAACACGTGTCTAGAGATCAGCAGTATCTGCGCCAACCTTGGCGAAACACTCGAAAATATCGGAGCGTGCTACAAGAGACTGCATTTCCCAGAATGCCAGGGGTGAACTTTGCCTGAGAGGTCAGCGGTGTGCTCCCACATCCTGTTGTTTATTTAAAGCACTCCCGTGAGTCATTGAGCTGACGAGCTCGTGGATGAAGCACCTGCGCGCCAGTGAGAGGTACCGGACCTGATATAATGTTTGGCAGCCTACTCCGCAAACCCCAAAATACAAGACTGTATTCTCTACTGATGACGGTTAATAAACCAGAAACACGTGTCTAGAGATCAGCACTATCTGCGCCAACCTTGGCGAAACACTCGAAAATATCGGAGTGTGCTACAAGAGACTGCATTTCTCAGAATGCCAGGGGTGAACCTTGCCTGAGAGGTCAGTGGTGTGCTCCCACATCCTGTTGTTTATTTAAAGTACTCCCGTGAGTCATTTAGCTGACGAGCTCGTGGATGAAGCACCTGCGCGCCAGTGAGAGGTACCGGACCTGATATAATGTTTGGCAGCCTACTCAGCAAACCCCAAAATACAAGACTGTATTCTCTACTGATGACGGTTAATAAACCAGAAACACGTGTCTAGAGAGCAGCACTGTCTGCGCCAACCTTGGGGAAACACTCGAAAATATCGGAGTGTGCTAAAACAGACTGCATTTCCCAGAATGCCAGGGGTGAACCTTGCCTGAGAGGTCAGCGGTGTGCTCCCACATCCTTTTGTTTATTTAAAGTACTCCCGTGAGTCATTGAGCTGACGAGTTCGTGGATGAAGCACCTGCGCGCCAGTGAGAGGTACTGGACCTGATATAATGTTTGGCAGCCTACTCAGCAAACCCCAAAATACAAGACTGTATTCTCTACTGATGACGGTTAATAAACCAGAAACATGTGTCTAGAGATCAGCACTATCTGCGCCAACCTTGGTGAAACACTCGAAAATATCGGAGCGTGCTACAAGAGACTGCATTTCCCAGAATGCCAGGGGTGAACCTTGCCTGAGAGGTCAGCGGTGTGCTCCCACATCCTGTTGTTTATTTAAAGTACTCCCGTGAGTCATTGAGCTGACTAGCTCGTGGATGAAGCACCTGCGCGCCAGTGAGAGGTACCGGCCCTGATATAATGTTTGGCAGCCTACTCAGCAAACCCCAGAATACAAGACTGTATTCTCTACTGATGACGGTTAATAAACCAGAAACACATGTCTAGAGATCAGCACTATCTGCGCCAACCTTGGCGAAACACTCGAAAATATCGGAGCGTGCTACAAGAGACTGCATTTCCCAGAATGCCAGGGGTGAACCTTGCCTGAGAGGTCAGCGGTGTGCTCCCACATCCTGTTGTTTATTTAAAGTACTCCCGTGAGTCATTGAGCTGACGAGCTCGTGGATGAAGCACCTGCGCGCCAGTGAGAGGTACCGGACCTGATATAATGTTTGGCAGCCTACTCAGCAAACCCCAAAATACAAGACTGTATTCTCTACTGATGACGGTTAATAAACCAGAAACACGTGTCTAGAGATCAGCACTATCTGCGCCAACTTTGGCGAAACACTCGAAAATATCGGAGCGTGCTACAAGAGACTGTATTTCCCAGAATGCCAGAGGTGAACCTTGCCTGAGAGGTCAGCGGTGTGCTCCCACATCCTGTTGTTTACCAATAACTACATACCCACTTACTGATTATTAGGTTTACACACACATCCACTCACTCATACTTATGGTCACTCAGTACAGGACTATCATATGCACTCATACACCTATATAGACACTCGCACACCGCCACTCATCCATAGAGGTACTCACACACCTAGTCAGTCATGCAAATAATTAATCACACTGCCATTTACTCACCTATACAGTTATACACACACCAGCTCAATTACTCATACAAATACTAGCACATTCTTACGCTCTTATACAATCACTGATACAAGCACACACTCATCCATACAGCCACTCTCACAATCACACACTCTCACTTATAGCCATTTATATACTCCAACACACATATATACTTCCTTTCACATATGTAGTTACTCACACATGTACCACTGAGATATACATTCACTCACCAACACACCTATACACACACTCACCCACCCATACAGCCCTTCACAGATGCACTCTTGAAACCATGCACCCAGTAAATCACCCACTCACACATCAATGCACAGAGTCACACACACCCCACCCACACAAACACTCAGGCACCCATACAGATACTCAGACAACCAATCATTAACCCATATAGACACTCATGTAGCTATTCGCGAACCCATGCAGCCGCTTACACACCAACAGACAGATGGATACAGACATTCACACAGTTTAGTCACTAACCCATGCATTCAGTAAGATACGTTTAACCACTCACTTATCGAGTCATTCACACACCTACTGAATCATCCATTCAGACACTTATACACCCACTCATTCTTCAATACGCCTTTCCCTATATATATTAAACATATTTAAACTTTACAGAAACACACAGTCACAGGATGATGTCATCAGTGATGTCATTTGAGATGTCATCAGTGATGTCATCAGTGATGTCACTGACCATGTCATGAGTGATGTAATATGTGACGTCATCAGCAGTGCATTGTGAGGCGCGAGTTATAGTTAGCTGAACTAACTATAACGGGGAATTTCTATGGTTTTGTACGAGTGAAATGTCCAACTAACTATAACTTTCCCTAAAACCTATGGTTTTTCAGTGAATTTGTAAGGCTTTTTAAATGCTAATTTCTATCTATAACGTGCCTGAAACCTATGTTTTTTTCAGTGAATATATATATATGTATATATATTTTCCAAGGGTTCTTCACCAATTACGGCCCCCCAATCCAAGGGCATGGAAGAAAACAGCACAGCCAGGTCACTGCAGGTTAAAGTAAGTCCTTTTTATTATCATTTCAAGCCACAGACAGTGCAAAGATAGACCCATTGATATATATATATATATATATATATATATATATATATATATATATATATATATATCCCAGCATGTGACTTTCCTTCCTCCCAAGTCACGAAACGAGGTGCACACTGGCAAAGTAAGTTAGTAAATTTAATGGTCACATGTATACTGATGGACAGACGCGTTTCGGCTTCACACCTTCCTCAATGTCACATCACAATTCCAAACAATTACATTTTTAAAACATAAATTCAATCATAGAAAATGAGAGAGGACTTGTAGTACATTAATCATAAACATAAAGAAGGGCCAACTCTGATCAGTATTTGAGTTTCTTTGGCGGCCATGATGGAATGCCTAATGCATTCATTCTCATAGCCTGCAACAATATGCAAAATGAAAACAATAAATTATTAATTCATTATTGTACCGTGCAAATTTCAATGTTAGATGAGCATAAATAAGAAAGCATACAATTCTCTACCAGGCATGTCAATTGATTATTATTTCATTAATCAATGATACTCAAATTGAATATATGGCAGAACACCAATCTTGCCCTGTATGGGCTTCCTGCCAGCTCATAGCATTAATGCTCATCCCAATCTCATTCCAAAGAACAAATTATTTAAAAAACAACAATTCCGCCCTGAATGGGCTAGTTTAATCCATTATAATCTATTGTCCAAAAGGATTTAATATGCTGATATTATAGTTCTTAGATATTCCTATTCTATATGGACCCAGAGTTCTTCCTCATTATTCAGTCCCCGTGGTGCCTTTGTTTGCAACTCGATAATGTAACGTGATTCGAGTTTTCTCAGTTCTCTAATTCTATCTCCCCCTCTTTCGTTTTTGGAGACTTGGTCTAGACAGAAAAATTTCAAAAGATTGGCATTCGAGTTGTGTTCCTCCTTAAAATGTCGTGCAACTGGATATGCTGTATTGTGGTTCTTGATTGCACGCATGTGCTCAAAAACACTCTTCTTAGTGGGATGAATAGTGCGTCCCACGTACCTTCTGTTGCATGGACAGACCAGACAGTAAAACGTATGATCAGAATTGCAATTCATCAGTTTACGTATCTTGCGCATTGTCTTCCTCCCTGGTATTGCGAATTCTTTTATTTTTTTACTACTCCTGCATGCCTTGCAGCTCATGCAGGGATAGAATCCTGTGATTAAATCTTTTTTCTTTGAGGTTTTCAAAAAATGGCTCCTTACCAACTGATCTCTGAGTGCCGGACCTCTCCTATATGTAATAAGGGGACTTTGTGGAATGAGGGATCCTATAACGTGATCTGATTTAAGGATCTTCCAATTACGTCGGAAGATTTGAAAAACTTCAGTGGATCCTGTTGTGTACTCAGTTATCATTCTCACTCGTCCTTGGGGTTCAGGAGCTAGGACTTCATTATTGGCAGTATCTAATAGAAGAGTTTTCCTTTCTACCTGCTTGATCTTATAGCTGGTATTCATAAGAGTTTCTTTCCTGTATCCTCTCTTAGAAAATCTACTGAGAGCTTTCCTGCTTTCATCTTGGAAATCATCATCTGAAGAGCAGTTGCGCCTCACTCTTATCAGTTCCCCGTAAGGGACTCCATTGATAACACTTTTAGGATGGAAACTATTCGCGTGTAACACGCTGTTTCCCGCTGTTGGCTTCCTATAAAGTGTTGTTTCGACCTTGTTGTTTGTCACATATACCATTAGGTCTAAGTATGGCACGCTGGTCTTACTCATGCATTCAGTGAATCTTAAGTTTACATCATTATCATTAAGCTCCTCTACATATGTTTTGGCCTCATCCATTGACCCTCTCCATATGATGAAGAGGTCATCAATGTATTGAGACCATAGAACCACTTTATCAAGCCAGATTTCATTTTTCCTGCCCAGGCCACATGCTTCTCCCACCAGCCCACGAACAAATTCGCGTAGCTGGGGGCGAAGAACGTGCCCATCACAGTCCCCTGCTGTTGGTGAAACAATTCTCCTGCAAATAAAAAAATACTGTTATGGAGACAATATGCAATTAATTCTATTAGAATGACATTGTGTTCAAAATATTTCAAATGTCTCTTTTTCAAAAAGAATTCAATTGCTTCCAGTCCTTTTTGATGTTGTATGCTCGTATATAGACTGGTTATATCCAAAGTCAGCAACAGCATGTCCGGTTCCCATTCGATATTGGCAATGATTCTCAAAAAATCTTTTGTGTCTTTCACATAGGAGCTAAGATCTACTACTAATGGTTTTAAAAAACAATCAATATAAACTGAAGTATTCTCTAATAAGCTGTTTTTCGAGGACACAATAGGCCTGCCAGGAGGATTGGTTGCGCTTTTATGAACTTTGGGGAGATGATAAAAAGTTGGTAATTCGGGTGTCTCACAAAAATAAATTTGAAATCTTCTTCTCCCAATATTCCTTTTTCCCTCCATTTCTTGGCAAGTTCATGAAAGTCTTGTATACTCTTTTCATAATTTGCACGTGTTGTCACTTTATAACAGTTAGTGTCCGAAAGTTGTCTTCTGGCTTCATTCAGGTAAGTTAACTTATCCATTATTACAACATTTCCTCCCTTGTCAGAGGATTTTATTATCAAATTGTCATCCTCACTCAAGCCCTTAATTAATTTCTTTTGGTGGGCTGTCAGGTTCTCTTTAGTCAAGTTAGGACCTCTTGTCTGTAATCTCTTCAGGTCCTCTATTACCAGGTCATGGAATGTATCTATTGCATCGTGTGCCATCTGTGGGATGAACCGTGATTTCTTTCTAAGAGTGCTTACTGCTCCCTTCTGTGTGATTCCCATCTCTTCTAGGAAATCTACTGTCTCGGTCTGATCGCCCTGACTGCAGCTTAGTTCAATCTCCAATTCTCTCATTGTACGCAGGGCATTCAACTCCATTCCTGTTAATGAGTCATCATGCACTGAGGCAATGATGTTATCGCCTCCTTGTTTCTTCGGGTGTAGTGTGTGTATCTTCAAGAGTTTTAATTTACGTATAAACTTATATAAGTCTATCCGTAAATTGGTGTAATCGAATTGCGTTGTGGGGCAAAAAGTGAGGCCCAACTCCAAGACTTTAATTTCTTCCGGTGTGATAGATCTACTTGAAAGATTGATCACTGTTTTCTTCTCAGATGACAGATCTAATTCCGTTTCGCCCCCGTTTGCTCCTTGTTCTCTGTCCCACAGGTGAGGTATCTTTTCCCCTTCCTTCCCCGTTGGGTTTTCCGTTTCTTTTTTCCAGGGGATGCGTTCTTGCTGCCGGGCGCTGTCTCGCTTCTCTCAACAGCTGGTACTTGTGGAAAAAAAAAATATATATATATATATATTCACTGAAAAAACCATAGGTTTCAGACACGTTATAGTTAGAAATTAGCATTTAAAAAACCTTTGAAATTCACTGAAAAAACCATAGGTTTTAGGGACAGTTATAGTTAGTTGGACATTTCACTCATACAAAACCCGTGAAATTCCCCCGTTATAGTTAGTTCAGCTAACTATAACTCGCGCCCCCGCAATGCACTGCTGATGACGCCACATATTACATCACTCATGACATGGTCAGTGACATCACTGATGACATCTCAAATGACATCACTGATGACATCATCCAGTGACTGTGTGTTTCTATAAAGTTTAAATATGTTTAATATATATGCCAAGGTGTATTGAAGAATGAGTGGGTGTATAAGTGTCTGGATGGATGATTTAGTAGGTGCGTGACTGACTCTATAAGTGAGTGATTAAACGTATCTTACTGAATGCATGGGTTAGTGACTAAACTGTGTGAATGTCTGTATCCGTCTGTCTGTTGCTGTGTAAGTGGCTGCATGGCTTTCTGAATAGCTACATGAGTGTCTATATGAGTTATTGATTGGTTGTCTGAGTATCTGTATGGGTGCCTGAGTGTTTGTGTGGGTGGGGTGTGTGTGACTCTGTGCATAGATGTGTGAGTGGGTGATTCACTGGGTGCATGGTTTCAAGAGTGCATCTGTGATGGACTGTGTGGGTGAGTGTGTGTATGGGTGTGTTAGTGAGTGAATGTATATCTCAGTCGTACATGTGTGAGTAACTACATATGTGAAAGGCAGTATATATGTGTGTTGGAGTATATAAATGGCTATAAGTGAGAGTGTGTGATTGTGAGAGTGGCTGTATGGATGAGTGTGTTCTTGTATCAGTGATTGTATAAGAGCGTAAGAATGTGCTAGTATTTGTATGAGTAAGTGAGCTGGTGTGTGTATCACTGTATAGGTGAGTAAATGGCAGTGTGATTAATTATTTGCATGACTGACTAGGTGTGTGAGTACCTCTATGCATGAGTGGCGGTGTGTGAGTACCTCTGTAGGTGTATGAGTGCATATGATAGTCCTGTACTGAGTGACCATAAGTATGAGTGACTGTACGGGTGAGTGAATGGATGTGTGTGTAGACCTAAGAATCAGTGAGTGGGTATGTAGTTATTGGTGTTGGAGTGTGTATGGTTTTGAGAATGGCAGTCTGTAATTTAGAGTGGGTGTATCAAAGGTTATATTAGGGTGTGAGAAGATGCATCAAATTATCACATGGATGATGTCATCAGTGATGTCATCAGTGATGTCATTTGAGATGTCATTAGTGATGTCATCAGTGATGTCACTGACCATGTCATGAGTGATGTAATATGTGACGTCATCAGCAGTGCATTGCGGGGGCGCGAGTTATAGTTAGCTGAACTAACTATAACGGGGGAATTTCACGGGTTTTGTACGAGTGAAATGTCCAACTAACTATAACTGTCCCTAAAACCTATGGTTTTTTCAGTGAATTTCAAAGGTTTTTTAAATGCTAATTTCTAACTATAACGTGTCTGAAACCTATGGTTTTTTCAGTGAATTTCAAAGGTTTTTAAAATGCTAATTTCTAACTATAACGTGCCTGAAACCTATGGTTTTTTAAGTGAATTTCAAAGGTTTTTTAAATGCTAGTTTCTAACTATGCCTACAGAGGTAGGACATGTGAAGAAAGAAGAAAAAACGCACAGAAAGAAGCAAAAGAAATGCAGAAAGAAGCAACAGAAGTCCACAAAGACGAAGAAAAGTGCAGGAAGAAGCAAAAGATGTGCAGAAAGAACCAACAGAGGAGCAGAAAGAGGCCTTGTTCCAAAATCATCCTGTGCCCACAACTTTTCCAACGTGTACTGGTGGTAACTGACTCTGACTAACCAGAGCCAGTGCTATGCTAAAAGACACTTAGAATACAGTGAAAACACCTACATACACTAGGGAACACTATGCGTTGGGGTACCCCTGTGATTAGCATGACCTCCTCTGTAAGTCCCTAGTACATAATAGGGCAGGGGGATTAAAATTACCTCTTAAAACGCGCTACAGGGCGCGTTTGCACAGTGGGCCTGAGGTGACATGTGTGCAAACGCGCCCCGTGGCGCGTTTTAAGTTGCGGGATTAAGTCCCCTTGAATCCTGAGTGTTCCTGGGGCCCAACTAGCCCCCAAGGTACCTACAGTTAGGACCACAGAGCTGAGTTGCAGAGAGGCGTTCCGAGGCCACGCACCTTTTTTCACCTCTCTGCAACGCAACTCTGTTGTGCTTACTGAAGGTACCTGGTGGGCTAGTTGGACTCCAGGGACCCTCAGGATTGAAGGGGACTTAATCCCCCAACTTAAAACGTGCCACAGGGCCTGTTTGCACACATGTCACCTCAAGTCCCGCCCCCTCCCTTCACCACTGTGCAAACGCGCCCCGTGGTGCGTTTTAAGTTGGGGGGATTAAGTCCCCTTGAATCATGAAGGTCCCTGGGGTCCAACTAGCCCACCCTGTACCTCCAGTATGCGCCAGGGAGCTGCGCTGCAGAGAGGTGTTCAGAGGCCACGCCCCTTTTTACACCTCTCTGCAACGCAGCTCTGTTGCGCTTTCTGGACGTACCTGGTGGGCTAGTTGGCCCCCAGGGACCCTCAGGATTGAAGGGGATTTAATTCCCCATCTTAAAACGCGCCACTGGGCGTGTTTGCACACATGTCACCTCAGGCCCCGCCCCCTCCCTTCACCACTGTGCAAACGCGCCCCGTGGCGCGTTTTAAGTTGGGGGATTAACTCCCCTTGAATCCTGAGGGTCCCTGGGGTGCAACTAGCCCACCAGCTACCTCCAATAAGCGCCACAGAGCTGCTTTGCAGAGAGGTGTAAAAAGGGGCGTGGCCTCAGAACACCTCTCTGCAACGCAGCCCCTGGCGCATTCTGGAGGTTCCTGGTGGGCTAGTTGGCCCCCAGGGACCCCCAGTATTCAAGGGGAATTCGTTCCCCCTCTGCAAACGCGCCAGGGGGCACGTTTGCAGAGTGCTGCCAAGGAGGGGGCGTGGCCTCCGGCGTGATGCTGGTCTTTTTTTTTTAAAAGGGGGCTGTGTGGCCCCCCTTCTTTTTAATTATTTTGGGCCCTGTGGACCCCATCCCCCAGGGCCTGACCCCCTTTAATTTTTTTTTTTTTTAAAAGGGAATGGGAAGGGGACCCCGTGGGCCCCCCTCCCGTGGCCAATTTTGGCCCGGGGACCCCATCCCCCGGGTCATTGCCACATATTTTTTTTTATTTTTCATGGAGGGGGCTGCGTTGCCCCCTCCTCAGGCCTCCTTAGGCCCCAGGGACCCCATCCCCCGGGGCCGGCCTTTTCCCCAAAAAATTTTGGGGGGATAATTTGGGGGAGGGGGCCGCGTGGCCCCCCTCCTGGGCCACTACTTGCCTCGGGGACCCCATCCCCCGGGGCTGGCCCTATCCTTTGGGGACCGTGGGGGACCCCAACTCCCCCACGGTCCCACCGGCTCCCCGCCTCCTGCGGGAGCCGGAATTGCTTTTCCACACGGGGAACTGCTTAGATGCAGCTCCCCGTGTGGAAAAGCAATTTGCTTTCAATTTTGGAAGAGAGTTCAGGTTTCCTGCTCTCTCTTCCAAAATTCAAAGCAAGTTTGCTATGACAGGACGGGAGCCGCGAGGCTCCCGCCCTGCCATAGCAAACTACAGTGTCCCGGGGGTGGGCACCCCGGGACACTGCAGGAGCTGGCCCTGGGGGGTGGCGGTCCCCAGTGCCATCACTGGCTCCAGGAGGGGGGCCACGCGGCCCCCCTCCCAACATCTTGAAAGCCCCGGGGTGGTGGTGGTCCCCGGGGCTCTGGGGGTCCGTAACAGACCCCCATATTTAAATATTTAGTGCCCCGGGGAGGTGGCGGTCCCCGGGGCGTGTGGGGGGGCTGGAGCCCCCCCACACATGTAATTATAATTTTAAAAAAAGAAGCTCCGAGGGGTGGCGGTCCCCGGGGCTGCGGGAGGGGCGAGAGCCCTCCCGCACCATTTTTATTTAAAGCCCCGGAGGTGGCGGTCCCCGGGGCTTGGGGGGGCCTTAGAGGCCCCCCCACTAATTATGAATAAACCCCCGCATGCCCCCGGGACTTGGCCCACCCGGGGGCCGATTAACAACGAAGCGCGGGTATATATATATATATATATATATATATATATATATATATATATATATATATATATATATGAATGTTCTTTCAGGTAAACAGACGAAGCAGACCCAGTATCGGTGCAAATTTGTGTAATATAAACCCGTGCTGTCCGTCATGACGCGTTTCAGCCTCCAAGAGGCCTTGATCACATATATATATATCAAGGTCCACATATGTGGAGTTAAGTGAACCTCTAGCCGACACGTGTTTCGTTTCAAAGAAACGTTTTCAAGGCTGCAATAAATGCCATGAAAAGAAATCCAATATTTACAACACAAAAATAGAAAAGCAACAGAAGAAAACAGGAACTTGTATTATTCTCAGAAATCAAGAGAACAAAAGAAAAATAGTTGTATACAGAAAATATACTACATTTTACAACCATAGTGTTATAGTGAAATGCAGAAAGGCAATTATTTTAAAAGTCAGTCAGTAGTAAACCAAAACCAACCAATAGTGGAGTCACATGATATGCATAGTGTTCATAAGCCAAGATATAAGTGATAGATAGAAAAGACCCAAAGTAACCAATGATGAGATAACAATATTCATGCTATACTCGTGCACCAAAATGAAAATTATTCATAAACCCAATAAATATAAGAAGTGATGAGAACTAAAATAAACAAGTCAATATATAATACCTTCAAAAACTTAATAGATGGATTCTCAAAATATTCCATATGAGGTTCTGATCTTCCAGCGAAAATATTGAGTCCCTAACAAATGTTAATGAGAGCAAAAAACAAAGCAGTCTTATAAGTACCTATATCCAAGAGTAAGTAATTAGTCTTATGTAATTGACCAAAAACTTTATAAGGATTGATAAACATGGTAATTGTATACCTATTGAAAAAAGTATTTTTGTCCAGAACGAAAATAGTTCCCCATAATTTCAAATAAATATTATGATAGGCATCTGTAGAAGAAAAAGAGAAAAGACAAATGGTTTTCTTCATAAAGCTAAAAGAACTCACCACTCTAGGCCCACTATCAATAAGCCATTCCTATAGTTTAAGTAACTCCAAATGATTTTGGAAATTAGTAACACAAATCTATATTAATCGGAATGTTATTACATATTCATACCTGCCAAAAGCCCGAAAAATATATGTACGCCAATTTCACATCGGCCAAGTAGTAAGATTCATTAAAAAACAAGGCACCTATATATACAATCTAATCCCACTCCATTAAGTGGATAAATTGTGCAAAGAAAAACTTACTGATAATTAAACATCGGGCTATGATATGCCCCTGAAAATATAAATAAACAATAATATACCCATTAGCAAGGATATAGAGTGTGTCATTTGTATATATATAAAGAACACTCCTAATAATAATAAAAGAAAAAAGAAAAGCCCCGTTACACATAGCTTATTGTTGCAATTAAAAAATAGAACGCAGCAAGTATAAGGACTGCATATTGTCTCATATTTAAAATCCCATTTGTTTAGTTTGCCACACCTATTAATAAATTCCAATTATATCGAGCGGTCTGTGGCGATGTAAACGAGTTGGCAAGTATAGCCACTACCTCATCGAATATGTCATTATAAAATATGAAGTTAAAAAGGTAAACCAAGACCCCGAAAAGTTTCCACGGTATTATAAAGTGTGAAACCTTTAGAATTATGAATAACAACGTTCCAAAGGCCTCCTAGTTCGTAAGCACTAACCTGTCTTCGTAAATTCCGTTGTGTACCGAAGCCGTTCCGGATAAGTCAGAAAACAAACTTAAGGCTCTTGCCACTTCTTTTAAACATATTCTCCTCCATTACGTACGGCGTATTGGCGAATAGGTTGCAACTTCCGTAGAAAAAGAGATAGATCTAATATTACTAATGAACAAAGTTAATTTACTAACTCTTGTGCACTTATTTGTTAATTTGCTTATTATCTGACTGATTAAAGCATCAGATATAGGTGCATAACCTAGCATAGTACGCTCGAACGAATAGCAACTAGTAATGGCCGCCGTTGTTGCAATAGAAAAAGATGAATTTGGTTGCAGTAGTCCATCTTCTATTTCAATGTAAGAAACGGAAGTTGCAACCTATTCGCCAATACGCCGTACGTAATGGAGGAGAATATGTTTAAAAGAAGTGGCAAGAGCCTTAAGTTTGTTTTCTTACTTATCCGGAACGGCTTCGGTACACGACGGAATTTACGAAGACAGGTTAGTGCTTACGAACTAGGAGGCCTTTGGAACGTTGTTATTCATAATTCTAAAGGTTTCGCACTTTGTAATACCGTGGAAACTTTTCGGGGTCTTGGTTTACCTTTTTAACTTCATATTTTATAATGACATATTCGATGAGGTAGTGGCTATACTTGCCAACTCGTTTACATCGCCACAGACCGCTCGATATAATTGGAATTTATTAATAGGTGTGGCGAACTAAACAAATGGGATTTTAAATATGAGACAATATGCAGTCCTTATACTTGCTGCGTTCTATTTTTTAATTGCAACAATAAGCTATGTGTAACGGGGCTTTTCTTTTCTTTTATTATTATTAGGAGTGTTCTTTATATATATACAAATGACACACTCTATATCCTTGCTAATGGGTATATTATTGTTTTTTATATTTTCAGGGGCATATCATAGCCCGATGTTCGTCGTTTAATTATCAGTAAGTTTTTCTTTGCACAATTTATCCACTTAATGGAGTGGGATTAGATTGTATATATAGGTGCCTTGTTTTTTAATGAATCTTACTACTTGGCCGATGTGAAATTGGCGTACATATATTTTTTCGGGCTTTTGGCAGGTATGAATATGTAATAACATTCCGATTAATATAGATTTGTGTTACTAATTTCCAAAATCATTTGGAGTTACTTAAACTATAGGAATGGCTTATTGATAGTGGGCCTAGAGTGGTGAGTTCTTTTAGCTTTATGAAGAAAATCATTTGTCTTTTCTCTTTTTCTTCTACAGATGCCTATCATAATATTTATTTGAAATTATGGGGAACTATTTTCGTTCTGGACAAAAATACTTTTTTCAATAGGTATACAATTACCATGTTTATCAATCCTTATAAAGTTTTTTGGTCAATTACATAAGACTAATTACTTACTCTTGGATATAGGTACTTATAAGACTGCTTTGTTTTTTGCTCTCATTAACATTTGTTAGGGACTCAATATTTTCGCTGGAAGATCAGAACCTCATATGGAATACTTTGAGAATCTATCTATTAAGTTTTTGAAGGTATTATATATTGACTTGTTTATTTTAGTTCTCATCACTTCTTATATTTATTGGGTTTATGAATAATTTTCATTTTGGTGCACGAGTATAGCATGAATATTGTTATCTCATCATTGGTTACTTTGGGTCTTTTCTATCTATCACTTATATCTTGGCTTATGAACACTATGCATATCATGTGACTCCACTATTGGTTGGTTTTGGTTTACTACTGACTGACTTTTAAAATAATTGCCTTTCTGCATTTCACTATAACACTATGGTTGTAAAATGTAGTATATTTTCTGTATACAACTATTTTTCTTTTGTTCTCTTGATTTCTGAGAATAATACAAGTTCCTGTTTTCTTCTGTTGCTTTTCTATTTTTGTGTTGTAAATATTGGATTTCTTTTCATGGCATTTATTGCAGCCTTGAAAAGTTTCTTTGAAACGAAACACGTGTCGGCTGCCGGTCCAACGCTATGTGGAAGGATCACTGTATCAAGCTTTCCATCGTTGAAATATAATGCTATCCGCTTTTAAACATATGGTCTAAATTTGTTTGCTGGATGTGTTTATTTTATTGAACAGCAAGTAACAAAAGCTTTTGATTTGCTGGTACTATGAATTGTTCGATGAAACTTTTTGTTTGTTGGTACTTTGAATTGCTTCAAGTTTAAAAAATAAATCTTTTTGTATGAATTAAAATTGAATTGACTTGAGTGCCGAGGTTTATCTATACTCTTTGATATCACCACTGGGTTCTTTTGAACCACAGCGGGTAACACCTTAGGTAGTGGGGTGTAAATCTTTAACCTTGAGGGGCACCAATACTGCGAACTAATATTTAATGCACATAGAGAGTGATGTGCTACCAATTAGACCACCACTACCATTTGTAAATATTGTTAAGTGAACCTCTAGTGAACTGTTGAGCGGAGAGAAGAAACGTGTTCACTGTGTGACAATCAATGAGGACTTCCTAACACTACCCACCCTCCAAACATAAAATGCTCTTGTTCCTCCATTTGAAGAAGCCAGGGCTGTACACGTGCCCTGCGCGTCACCGCGCACACAGAGGATGCGTGTGAGCCATGCTGGCCCATTAACGCACAGAATGTGGTTCGTGAATGTCCAGCACTGAGCCCTGTGCGGGATATTCTCGACTCAAACAGTTTGGCCCCTGAATCTGCAATTCCCCGGCACGTGGAGCCAAGTCCCATACAGCCCCTTCGTGTGCACGCATGTACTGCACTATAGATGGCAAAACACAAGTTCTCTAGGTAATACGTGGATAGTGTCACACCCCACAGCGCCATTGGTGCACTTTGGCTACAAATTCACAATAAGGAGCTTTAGAGGGAAAAATTATAGCCAGATCACCCTCCACCCATAAATCACTGACTGCCGGTTGCATTCCGTTGGGGGCACAAGTGAAAGGAGTTGGCGGAGGTGTGGAGATCGGGACCGGGAGTGCAGGACTACACTCCCCGGTGTCCCCCGCGGCATCGTATCCGCCAACGTCACTTTCGTGCCAGGAGGCGCCTACAAGTTCTCACCAGGGCTCCCGCAGCGTGGGACACGCGTGGGCTTGTCTGCGCCCATCAGAGCCCGAAGGAGACTGGGCTGGGCCACCCCCTTAACATCGTCGCCACCAACGGATATAATGGGTAAGCGCAAACATCCATGTAGTCAGGATCAGGGGAGCGCAAGAGTGAAGGTGCCTAGGAACTCTGCCTCCATTATATCTTACCTGACCTCCGCGGTGGGCGCCCTGAACAAGGAAATCCATAACGCAGAAGTTGAGTTGGGTTTAAGCCCTGACATGCCTGGGAGTACAAATGCAAACGTATCACACAGCACACCAAAAAATCCTGTTCCCATTGAGCAGAGAGTATGGATAATTGAGCAGGGAACAGGTGGGGGACGCACTTTACCCTGTGATAGACCGGCAAGGGGGGCCGGTGTGGTGAATGCAGAGGCCCGTAGAGGTGATGGATCTAGGCAGAAGGTCCCATCATCCAATCCAGGGAAGAAGAAGGGGAAAAAAGGCCAAGCAAACCTGGACATTTATCTGTGGATGCGACCCATAATCAGGTTGGAAATTTGGACTTACGTGTTGAGGCAGCAGTGCAGAAAGTGATGGCAGACATTTTCAACTCACGGTTAAAGCCCATTCTCTCGAACATTGCTAAAGACAGTGCTACGCTGTTTACCATCGTAGAGGGGATTAAGGCTAAACTGGAATGTCTTGATACCCAATTAGGGGGCTCAAAAACGCCATGTGATATCTACAATTGCAAACCCATCTTTCGGGCAAAAAAACACAGCCCACAGGTGATAGCAGGGTGGAGGGAAATCAAAATCAAAATCTACCAAAGAATAGCTCTGAACGTAACTCTGTAATCAATTTAGGTGCTCCCGTAGGGAGTCAGGCAGGGGAAAATACTAGTTGCAATACTGAGCTACCTAGAGGTCAGGGCAGACGCCAAGGGATTGATGGGGCTATAAGTGGGATTAACAGCAGTAGACTCCATCTGCCCCCAGAAGCCACTCCCCTAGTTGCTATACTTACAGGGGTTCCCCCATTGAGAGAGCATAGACTGGAATCCACTATGCTACGTAAAACTAAACATTGGTGAGATCAACACTCCAATAGTGGGTTCAATGTTTCCTCACACATTATAATGGCCAGACGAGTGGGGTGGGTCAGCCCCAAATTTAAACAGATTGATGGTGACTGTATTGCTGTTAATTTCGCGGGCAGTTATTTAGGGCTGGTCCCAAGGAGGTTCAGAGGGGCATTAGGGCGTTGCCACTGGGTTTCTTCTACCCACCCTCCAAGGGGATACAGTCACTGGGTGGTATCTCCCAGGGGCTTTGGCCCCATGTGGATAACTGAAATCGCCCCACCCTCCCCTCAAACACTAGGGAGGAGACTTGTCCTGCTACGTCTCACCGGAATTTAGCAAGTGACTCGAAGAT
Source organism: Calotriton arnoldi (assembly GCA_963921515.1). NCBI lineage: Eukaryota > Metazoa > Chordata > Amphibia > Caudata > Salamandridae > Calotriton > Calotriton arnoldi. The sequence goes on from CAWUFW010009869.1 coordinate 454,600, forward strand.
GCCAAATGGGTTCCCAGAGAGGACCGCAGAAGAAAATAGTCTACTTTGCCAAAATAGATTCCTCCCCTTGTCCTTTTTAGATTAAATCGATTGACTGGTACCGTCTGGCTGTCCTCAGAATAAGATCTGTGAATATATTAAAGGGCAGGGTCTAGAGGAGATTAATATTCCTAACTGCAATATTATTAGTTGGAATATTGCAGGTCTGAGAAGCAAAAAAGAGGATCCCAGGTGGCTAAATTTGTTAAAAGAGCACAATATAGTTGTGTTGCAGGAGACCTGGGATTTGGACTACAATTTTTGAGTGGATGGGTACAAATCCTATAGTGTCCCTGCGCAACCATCACCGTCAGGCAGAGCAAGAGGGGGCCTTTTAATGCTTTTTTCACTTAAATTGTCAGGGGCCCACAGGATGGTGGATTTGGGTTCTTATAACTGTATGGCAATCAAATTCCCTGCTTACAATTCGATCAAAGTGTTGTTTGTCAATTTTTATAATTCAGGTGAAAGTAGCTTTTTAAACGAACATTTACGTATACTGAAATGTTTTTAGAAATCGATCGAAGCAAACTTCCTATTATTCAATCATAATTATGGGTGATTTTAATATTCACATATGTGATTTGAACTGTCAGGGAAAAGAATTCTTAGGGCCGGTTAATTTGCCAATGCCACATTTTGAGCATACACAATATGGGGAAATGTTTGGAAGAGCTCCTGGCTGCTGTAGATCTTTTTGAACCGAGCTCTATTAACACTGAGGAGAGGATTCCTACTTTTAAAGCACGGGGGAGGGACACTATTATAGATTTTATTTTTATTTCCCCAACTCTTCTACCTCGAGTAATCTCCTATAATGCCAAGTGTTCTCATTTTAGCGACCATAATCCGGTAATCCTTGTGTTGGACAGAGGCTGTGGCTTAAAGGGGAAATCGGAAAAGTTAGGGGGTGAAACCTGCCTGAAAACAACTAATCAAGGACGGAGACTAAAATGGGTCAAAGTACTCCCGGACCTCTTTTTCCAGGACCTCTGTGAGAAGGCTGGGGACATGTTTGTAACCTGTCTCGATAACTCCAAACAGGGGCCGGGGGTTCTTTTAGCCTTTGAAGGCATCTGTGCACAGGTAGCATCAGACCTCACCTTACCAACAAGATTTAGGCATACTATAGGAGAGAAATGGTTCGACAGTAACTGCTCTGAAGCACACCGAAAATTGATAGCAGAACTGAAAAGGGCCCCACGAGATCGAGACTATATAGCTAGGTTAAGAAAGGAGTACAAGCTTGCCCTATACATACGAAAAAAGGAAATTAAAGAAGCGTGGAGTGCTCTACTATCAGTAGAGGTCATAAAAGATAGCTCTAGCTTCTGGGCCATTGTTAACAAACCTTTTTTTACCGGGATAGGGAATGCCCCCATTGAATGCAATATCACAGAAGCCCAATGGCTTTCTCATTTTGAAGCCATATATGAGGCCACTGATAGCCTGGAAGCACTAACTAGTTGTGAACCTAGGAGGGCCTCCTCTACATTCGTTTTTAACGAAGGTGAAGTGGAATTGGCAATTACACAAATGACTAGTAATAAGGCCCCCGGCCCTGAAGGTGTTCCGGCGGATTTATATAAACAAAATCCATCCTTCTGGGCTAAAATCCAGACAAATGTTTTTAATGTGTCAAGTTGTCAGGGTTTCCCGTCATCGTGGACATCTTCTACCATTATTCCGGTTTTTTAAAAAGGGTCAGAGAGGGGACCCACGCTGCTATAGGCCGATCTCACTAATAGAATCCACAGTTAAAGTTTTAGGGAGAGTGATTTTAACTAAGCTAATGGATTGTCTGGAAGAAAAAGAGGTTTTAACTAATTTCCAATATGGTTTTAGAAGTGGTAGGGGTACTCTGGATCAGTGTCTAAATCTATATTTATTAGCAGGTAAATACACTATAGCTAAAGCGGGGACGCTACAGCTGGCATTTATGGATCTTTCGTCGGCTTTCGACCTGCTAAGCAGATCCAAGCTCTGGCATATCCTGCTAGACTTGGGCATCGATCCAAGTTTAGTCTACTTCCTCGCTGACCTACATAGGGATCTCACCGCAAGGGTGAGGGTCAACCAAGACGAAAAATGCACAAGGCACTTTACATCTGGTAGAGGTGTTCGCCAAGGCTGTATTTTAGCACCACTACTTTTTTACTTTATATATTAATAATTTAGGCAAGTTTGTAGAATGGGTTAGTCTGGACATACCGCGGGTAGGGGACAGGCCCATTCATGTGCTCCTATACACGGACGATGCCGTCCTTTTAGCCCGCACAGCTGTAGGGCTCCAGAGGCTTTTAGACTCCTTTGGGGCCTACATGAAATCTTTGGATCTAGTGGTTAACATAGCCAAATCACACATAATGACCATAGGCCGGAAACATACAAAACTAAAAACATTTTTTTGCGAAGGTACAGAACTGATTAGGGTGACCTCCTTTACTTATCTAGGAGTATTGTTTGATGAGAGGGGCTCCTGGGTACCACAACAGAAAGTAAAAGTAAATGCGATGGCAAGGTCAACGGCCGCTGTGAATGGATTTGCACAGCGACTGGGGGCTAATAGATGCCATGCTTAATATTTACAGGTACAAATGTATAGCCATTGCATTATATGGCTCGGCCATTTGAGGTTACAAGCCAATGGAGGTTGATACAGACAGTTGAAAATAAATTCCTACGTACCCTCTTGTCTGTCCCCCAATCCACTCCTACTTTTGTAATTCACTAGGAGTTAGGTGTTGGTTATGTGGCAGACAGGTTGAGGCTGGCCCCGGTGCTTTGCTGGCTCAAAATTTGGCTCAACCCCCAATTAACTCTGAATCATAAGATTATTAGGGATTGCGTCACCCTTGACTGAGTTAATAATATTCCATGGCTAAATTACATTAAGACCACTTTAACTAAGCTCGGACGTCCAGACTTATTTGATTTCCCTGATAAAATAAGAAAAGAGGACTTGGCATGGGTAAAAATACACTTTTTGAATCTGAAGTTGGTAGAGCGGGAGGAGATCGAGTTAATGAAACCGTCAGTTAAACCCCATTTCTTGTTAAAAACCTCCCCCGAGATTGAACCTTATCTGAGGATCGTCACAAAGCCGTTCAACCGCCTGCTTTTAACCAGATTTCGTTTTAACTTAATTCATTTTTTTTGCTGGGTAATTCGCAAGGCTGGAGTAGGACGAGTGATTTAGGTCCTTGTACCTGTGACAATTTTTCGACTCAGGACACAATGCATTTTACTATGTTCTGCGACCATTATAGTGCTATCCGCAGGAGGTTCTTAGTTCCAGTTTTAAAGGGGAAAGGTTTTTTACAGGTCAAACCCGCTTTACTGTACTTACAGCTGCTTAATGACCCATGGGAGATTTTTAACATCGCAAGCTTTTTTGTCGCAGCTGTGAGACTCAGGAAAATACGGCACCCAATGTTATCTTAAGAGTATTCGTAAAGTCCATGTTATTACTTTTTTAATACTTGCCTTTTTATTACTATTAAATCGCTTTTTACGGCAATGATGCATTGTTTTAATGATTTTAACCCCAGCCAAGATTTTTATGTAACTTCATGAACTCTGATTTATATCCACCCTTTTTTTCTTATGTCGCCTTTATTTTTGATGATTCGGTTATGATATTTTACTGTGTATTACATGTGATTTATGTATCGTATTGCGACTTAAGTATGGTACTTTTATGTTTTTATTAACCGAATAAAGTGGTTTTGATTGATTGATCACATAAACAACAAAAATCTGGCTGTTTAGGGCAACATCCACTTTTGTACATAGGACTGGTATTGGGGGGTGTCTACCTCAACCCAGCAGCTGGTCTCAACAATTTCCCAGTCTAATCCAGTCCTAAGTTTTAGGACTGGATTAGACTGGGAAATTGTTTAAGCGCTTTGGCTACAAACACACAAAGGTCAGCAAATCAGCGCGTGAAGAGAGCCTCTTCCAAGACGCCTATGGGTGCACTCCACCAGCTGACAGAGAGTCAGGCTGTCCATTCAGAGAGACACATTCCGCGACACCATTGTGTGTGCAGAACAGACACATACGAGCCAGCAAGTTAGTGCCTGGCTATTGGCATGCGCCACCACGTCATGCGATGCACACTGATAGCGCATTCTATACCACAAACATACTTACAGGCGGGAAGTGAAGATACACTTCCTCCTAATTACCTTTGTGTGCGACTGCGAACCACAAACTCACGGGATCCGTGGGACTGTGTGTGGAGAAAGCCAAATTCCAGTGGACATGTGTACACACACGAATCACCCATGTGTAAGCAAGATCGTGTATTTGGCACCATTGTGTGCATAGCACAAACGCACGTGCCACCAAGGTAGTGCATGAAGAGAGCCCCTCTCCAAGGCACTGCTCTTCACACACTTATCACACCCGAGGCACAAATGTGAGAGTCTGTAAAGCGGTGTGTGGAGAAAGCCTCTCTAAGGCACTATTGTGTCACGTCACAGTCACCAATGCAGTGTGCGGTCTGATCCGCACATCAAGGCATCGTTGTGCACACACTCTGCTATCAGAATGTCACAGTGAAAACAGCAATGTGCGCACATTCACCTGGCTGGCATTCTACATCACAAGTACCAGTAGGTAGCAAGCAAAGCCATGGGTTGTGTGCACTGCACACCTCCAGTGCACCAGAATAAACAAGGACATGTGTGGATTGAGACGCACTCCACAAGCGTGCCCCCGGACATCACATTCCATTCCACAAGCATTCAAGCATCACAAAGGCAAGGTGTGGTGAGGGTTGGAGCGCAATAAACACGGCCATGAGCAGCAGCAGACCCACACACAACAGTTCCACTGGCCGTAAGTGACCCATGATCCGGAGCTAGAGACTTGTGTCATTAAACTGGCGTACAGCAGTGCACAGTGTTGGGTTGTAGGAGGGTTGATGACCCGCTGGTCAGTGATGCTGGTACACTTGCTGTTTAACTTTTCACAAGATTCATAGACAAATACACGGAGACTCTACGCATCAGCTTACTCTGGCTGCAGGTGGGCGGAGCGTGCTGACGCAGGCCGTTCCAGGGATGTTTATTCTTTCTGCTCGTGTTGCTTTCAAACATGCATTCCTTAGTTTTTAGTGAAAATGAAAGGCAGGGTGTAGTGACCGCTACATACATAAAAAGCATATATTTTACTTATTGCCCCCGGGACCTGGCACACCCGGGGGCTGATTAAAACGAAGCGCAGGACACCGCTACCTCTTCAGCAGTTCAGGCTGTAGCCGCGACAAAAGTTCCTATGGAAATTAACATGGAGAAAACGCATTTTGGGACCCCCCTTTTTTCTTGGCCCCCACTTGACGAATCACCCCGAAACTTTCAAGACAGGAGCTGACTGGAGCGTGCCATTAGTTACAAAATTTCGCGAAGATTCGTCAAACGGCACCAAAGGTATTGGCGAATCAAAAACGCTTTTCCTATGGAAACTAGGTCCTAACTATAACTACCTACTGGCGGCCGCCAGTAGGTAATATATATATATATATATATACTGTAGGAATGGCAGAAGACTTTGTCCCTTTCTATCTTGGCATGGAAGGCACTGTGGTAATCCTATGCTTAAAGACTTTGATAGACAAGCAGACATTTGAGGTGAGCAAATTTAGAGTGACACTGGTGTTGAGAGTGCTCTATACTGGAGCTGCTTTCCAGCTAAACTTGAGCACTACCCAGAGATCCCTGCTTCTTTTTTTGCATAGTTTATGCGTCACTCTATGCCTGAAAGGGTTTTGTTTTGACTTATACTGGGTGCTCCCTTGTGTCTGGACAAAGCTATACCTCTCTGAAGAGCTCTAATGAGAGAGAAACACATATCAGCGGTTGTTTTTATTCATTTCAGGTTGGCTTGGATGGCATTTTACCAATCCAAAGCTGTGATATTGTGCCTGGAGTGGTAAAAGGCTGTGGTTATTTTACAGCTCTGCATGGATAGCACTGTGCTAATCCTATGCTTAAAGACTTTGCTGTAGAAATGGCAAAAGACTTTGGGGCATATTACCAAGGATTTGCGATAATTATCGCAAAGTGCGCTTAGCGCTGTTTTTTTTATCGCCGGCTATTGCTGGATTTCATCGCTGAGATAACGCGTTATTATCAACGCTTATCTCCAAGGCGATAAAAAATCCAGCGATAGCGGCGAAACCCAGCAATAGCGCGAGAAATCCAGCGATAAATTCACTGCTCTAATGAAAAGCTTGCTAATAGGCAGGTGAGGACTTAACCTTACAACCCACCTCCCATTGAGAGAGTAGGTTAAGTCAAGTTTTTATCAGGTGTTAAATTCCAGCGATAATCGCGGTTAGCGCGACTTTTTTTATCGCTTCGCGGGCATTGATAATAGGGGGAAGTTGTGTTTGCGACTGTTTGCAGTTGCTTTTAGTTGGGAACGCCTACTTTGCATGTCATTAGCGATAAATATCGCTGACATGCAAAGCGGCAACAAAACGGCCGCTATCGCCATTAATCTGTCGCTAACAACTGTTAGCGACAGCTTGCTAATAGGGCGATAAAAATATTTGCCGCTAATGCGGCAATACTGCCCTTGCTAATATGCCCCTTTGTCCCTTACTATCTCAAAGTGGATGGCACTGTGCTAATCCTACGCTTAAAGATAATTTGAATTGCAGCTTTCTCTGTAAAATATGTACAGATTTTCCTTATTCTTCGGAGTTGGAAATGATAAGAGGATAACACAGCTCCAATCTTTTGTTTGAGAGACATGACTTCACCAATGAGAATCCGAAGGCTTTTCACCACTCTCTTAGGCTTGGGGGAGAGCCTAATTCTGAAGGCCAGAGAGAAGGGCTCTATTGGATCCAGTTATTTTTCATTACCACTATTTGGTTTTATCTGAGTTTCACTTCAACTGGTGAAAATGTATTCCAGTCCCAAATATAAAGCATCCCCGCCATCAACAAAGGAGAAGGGAGATGCGGCCCCTCTCCCGGAGCCATACGTGGCCCTGGGGATGGCCATCCCCCAGGGCTGGCTCCTGCTATGCCCCAGGGTGCCCACCCAGAGACATTGCTGTTAGCTATGGCTTGGCGGGAGCTTTACCGCTCCCGCCAAGCCATAGTAAACTGTGCTCTGCTTCTAGCAAGAAAGAGAATAAAAAATGCTCTTGCTTGCTGGAAGTGGCGCAAAATTGCTTTTACACAGAGGAACTGCATGTTTAGCAGCTCCCTATGTGTAATAGCAATGCCGGCTCCTGCAGGAGGCATAGAGCTGGCAGGTACCGTGGGGGCCTACAGGCTCCCCCAGCAGTCCCCAACACATGTGAGTGGGAGCCCTGGGTACGACCAGGGCACCTGCAATAGAGGACGGGATATGCGGTCCCCCGGGCCAAAATCGCCCTGGGGAGGGGAGCCACATGGCCCCTCTCCAGTTAATTAAAAAATATATACAATGAAAAAAAGGCTAGGCACTGGGGAATGTGGTCCCCCTTGCCTATTTTTATTATTTTTAAATAAAAATGCTGTGCCCCAGAGGATGGGGCACCTGGGGCCCGAAATCAGCCGGGAGGGAGGCCACTCAGCTCCCCCTCGCTTTAATAAAAAAAAAATAATGAAGGGACGTGGCCACGTGGCCCCCCTCCCCTAAAAAAGAAACAAAATTAGAAAAAACAACAGGCAAGTCGCTGGAGGCCCAGCCCCCTTTCACCACCACTCTGCAAACTGCTTGGGGATGAAGTCACCTTGGCTGCAGAGGGTACTTTTATCTCCAGTAAGTTCCAAACAGCGAGATTGCTGAGAGAACTTCGGAGGACATACCCCCTTTCTCCACCACTCTGCAAACACGCTTCCTGGCACACTGCTGGTTGGGGTATCAAGTCTCCTTGGCTCCAAAGGGCCCATGGGGGCCAGCAAGACTCCTTTTACCTCCAGTAAGTCCTACACAGTGTGAAAGCGGAGATGACTTCAGAGGCCACACCCCCTTTCTTGACCACTCTGCAAACGCACCTCCTGGCGCACTGCTGGTTGAGGGTAAAGTCCCCTTCTCTCCAGAGGGTCCTTGGGGGCCAACAAGCCTTTCAGTTACCTCCATAAAATCCCACACAGCTGACACATGTATATATATATCTCAGACTTTACAACACAAAATAAAGGCATGGGTTGTAAAGCCCTGATGGCTATTACAGCACAGGTTAAAGGGGTAAAGACCCACTTCTCAGTGTTGATTTGCCCACTGTTTCCACTTTTAGCTCTTGTAGGGCTTTTGGTTTCCCCAACATAGCTCTATCCCCTTATTTGTTCTTGTTGATACTACCATTTGTGAAAAGGGTTCTGCTGGCAGCGCACTCAACGCCAGCAAGACGAAGACATGAATAAGGGATGCCTAACTGGTCTCCTCTGTACATCAGCTGCACAGACCACCAGCTACTATCCAAGTTTATCAATTAGATGGTGAGCCCGTCCTTATAGGTTGTATTCATGTAGCAAACTCAGACCAAATTATAGTCTGGATGACTCTATCAAGAGTCCAAGCAAAATTGGTAGGTATCCCATGGATTCTAGGTGGCGATTATAGCAACATACTTGATGTCTCTCTTGGCCTTTCCCACCGCTCACTCCTTTACATATTTTGTGATGCCCATTTAATCCACATAGCCCAGTACTTTGAGGAAAATCATGGCACAGCCACTAGCCGTGCTGTTGAATGGGATTCCTTTAAAGTGGTCACTAGGGGCTTCTGCAATCAAAACATAGCTAGGGTTCGCAGGGAATTGACCAGGGCCCTCCGAGACGCAGATGAGGCATTGACTGCATTGAATAACCACCCCCTCCTTGATGCCATGACATGCCATGTCCTGACAGTTGGCAAGAAACAACAAGCAGCCTTAATAGAATGGCTCCTCTGTTATAATTTCACAGAATACACAGCCCGCATACACTCTGTGGGGAGCAAACCCAGTCACCTACTGTCATGGCTGGCCTGACAGGAAACACACGCTTCCCCAATCACAGAAATTGCCCCTGACACGGGCCCAATTTTGAGATCCCAATCAGGTATACTATAAGCATTTACCTCATACTATGCTGAGCTATACATGGCGCCTCCCACCCCACCCCCCTGGCACAATTAGATGATTTCTAACCACCATCCCCCTGCCCTCCAGCAACGCTTTGCTAGGAGAGGAGTTAGACAAACTCATCACTGTGGCTGAGAAAGCACTACATGACCTAGCTCACAATAAGACCCCAGGATTAGATGGGCATCCCACTAAATATTATGATCGGTTCTTGGTCAGTCTGGTTTAGTCGAGGTGTACAATGAAGCCCTTACCACCGGTGTGCTCCCAGCTTCTCTCCAGGAGTCTCTTCTAGTATCCCTGCTGAAGCCTGATAGGGAGTCCACTTGCCTCTCCTCCTATCGCCCGGTGGCCATATTGGGTGCCAATTGTAAAATACTTGGCAAAGTCCTAGTGAAACGATATTTGAGAGTACATCCTGTCCTCATCCACCCTGATCAAAATGGATTGCACAGGGACTCAATATATCTAATAATATGAGATGACTGTTCCATATGATGGATCAAGTCTCGTTGCGATACCTGCGATTTGCCTCATACTGGATCTCAAGAAGGCCTTTGATTCTTTCTCTTGGGAGTACTTCTTTGAGTATCTATGGGCAGCAGGCCTGGGCCAATGTCTGATGACTTATACGAAGCTGCTGTACACAAACCTGCCATTAAGGGTGTGCATTGGTTACTTGATTTCATCCCCATTAGGCCGTGGTACACGACAGCCCCAGTGGGGATACCAATGGCTGGCAGAAACAAACCTCTATGAGACAAGCACAGGAGACATTCCTCTCCCCTCCTATATAATTTGCCAGCTCTTACACCCCACTAGCAAGATACATCGCTCCTGGCCCCTACACGGGTGGACTGTCTGAAAATGTCTAACTAGGGTTTTCCAGCTCACGAACAAAATCACACCATACTCCCCCAAAATTCACCTCTAGGACTTCGATGCCTCTGGGAGGAGAACTTAATAAAGCCTCTTCGACACCAAGTGGTCTAGAGCCCTGGAGTCCCCTAAGACTGTTTTGAGGAACGCTTGTTTTAAAAACATCCAAATATATGAGCCATCATAGGGCATATCTTACACCCTCTTGACCCAATTGTATGTTCCCCACAGCCAATTTCACTTGCTTCAGATGTCTCACCCAGGTCGCCGACTTTCAGCATATGCCCTGGTCCTGCTCCAGCATAGCAAGCTTATGGCATGCAGTACATCATTAACCACGGTTACAGAACTCACCACATTAAATTCATGGGAGGCTCAGACAAAAAAACATAGAGTATGGGTGCACTTTGCCCACTTCGCCCTCCTTTTGGCCAAGCGTCTACTAACCCTGCACTAGAGGGGCCTAACACACCCCGGCTGTCTCCCAATGGTGCAAGGCACTCCTCAGATGGAGAGAGGCAGAAAGCTCTGCATTGAATTAGGAGGAAGCCTGTCTTATACGCTAGAGCCATATAGCTGCAGCCTGGGTTACCATGCTCATGCAGTACAAGGAACTGGCTAAAAAGGACTCCCCTCCCTCACTGTCACAAATTTAAAGGCCTATGGTCCTGGCTATCCTCCCCCTCCATTACAATATGCCAGAGTTCACACCCGCTTTTCAAACCCCCCCAAATTCTCTTTCCTTATGCCATTATCGCTTATGCTCCCCCTGGTTTCTTTTCCAAGTTTTCAACCCATCCCCATTATTCATTGGGTTGCCCTCATCCTTCTAGGACACATAGGGAGACAGTTCGTAGCAGAAAAATTCAGACACTATTCATCATTACGAGACAGTGCACTTCACCCCTAGCCTATAAAGCAACGTGAAACTGAAATCAACACCCTGTTGTTATTTGCTATTTGTCTTACATATTGTTTGTGCAGGTGCTGAACATTGGTTTCTTTCATGTTCTGAAATTGAAATTTATCCGAATAATGCTACCCATTGTGTTCTTATCCTGTTGAATCTGCTAATGTTTAAAGTTGATAAAACTCAATAAAGATGGTTGAATCATGTACAAGTTTATTCTCCCATGATGCCATATCCATTACACGTGCATTTCTTATTTCTTATAATGACAAGGCATTGCTCCTTTTGAACCGTTATTATCAGGCCTTTTTTCAAACTCACCCTGCTCTAGTTCTCTGTTGCTCATAGATGCCACTGGAATCAAGCTATCCTGGCTGAAGAGGGGTGAAACCCCGAAACCGGTCCTAGGATCCTTGTTTCCAGTCCAGGGAGGACCTGGCTTGGCAGTTCGGGCTGGACTGTTCCCATGAGGCACAGGGTCAAGACTGATTTGCATATGGCTGGATTCAAACTGGAATGGCATGGTGAGCAAAAAAACGATGGATTTAGGCCCAGATCTCTGTACTGGGGTGAATGTATGACATTGTTCCGCATTCTGTCCATCAACTGTTGTTTTTGCATTTGTCATCCCGAGTGGGACGGGTATGCCCAGACGTGGGTCCCGTGCTCTCCATACCACTGGAATCAAGCTATCCTGGCTGAAGAGGGGTGAAACCCTGAAACCGGTCCTAGGATGCTTGTTTCCAGTCCAGGGAGGACCTGGCTTGGCAGTTCGGGCTGGACTGTTCCCAAGAGGCACAGGGTCAAGACTGATTTGCATATGGCTGGGTTCAAACTGGAATGGCATGGTGAGCAAAAAAACGATGGATTTAGGCCCAGATCTCTGTACTGGGGTGAATGTATGAATGTTCTGCATTCTGTCCATCAACTGTTGTTTTTCCATATGTGATCTCAGCCACTACATTTCTCCTACTCTCGGTTTTTAATATTGGAACTAATTTCTCTGATTAAACAGACATTGACTGTCTCATAAACTTGAGTTCCTCCCTTATGTTGTTTAAAAACTATTTGGAATCCACACATTTTTTACATTAAATGCTCTTTCTGACCCTCTGTCTCCCATGATAAAACTCTTCCAATGCTCTGGATGGACCTAATTACGTTCTTATTTTGCTGGAAAATCTGTGATATCTCTGCTAGAGGTTTCTTGGCCACCACCTGCACTTCCCTCTAAATCTGCTTGGTGGAACCTCCACTGGGCAAAGACCATGGAACCGTCTCCTCTTCTTATGCTGCTTTGAATTCATTAGCACTCCTAAAATTGTCTTGTGTGAGTTGTTCCTCTTCTTCTATACCTTAGTATCCCACAGGTCTTCGCTCTCACCCACTCTCTTTAACTTATTCATGGAAGCTCTAACTCAATTGCTGAATTTATTGAACATCTACTAACAGGTACGTAGATCACAAACAACTATACTTAAAAGTCTCTTCCCCAAAGATATTCTATCTCTAAACTCAACTCTACAAAAAACACAAAACTGGCTGACTGGTAACCACCTCAAACTAAATGCTCTCCAAACATAATTCCTCCTAATTGCCCCACCCAAACATGCACTTGACATTGCAGATTGGATGAAACATCTAACATTTACATACCACACATTATTGATTCAACTAGATCTCTGGGGACAATGCTGGACAAGAATCTGAAAATAAAGGAGCACATCAGCTCCGCCACCAAAGGAGCAAAGTTCCCACATGAACATCTTAAGAAAATAAAACCTTTCCTACCCCCCGGATGACCTCAAGTTAGCTGTTCAAGCACTAATGATTCCCAGATTGGACTATGGGAGTGCAACCCTATGCAGCCTACCCAGAGCTAATCTGGCACCACTATGGGCCTCGCTTAACTCTGCTGCTAGGCTCATTACAGGATCAAAAAGAAACAATCACATTACCCCTGACTTGAAAAGAGTTAACTGGCTACTACATGAGGCAAGGATTCATTTGAAAATTTCCTGCATGACCCATTTGTATTTGTATCTTGAATTTGTAAGGCGCACAGCTACCCCAAGGGGTTTCCCGGCGCCGGCCCGATAGGAGAGCTGAGAGAACTGGCAGAAAACTAAGAGTTGAAGAGCCAAGTCTTCAGACTTTTACGGAATAAGCCGTAAACGGTTTCCTCATGAAGTGAGAACAGTAAAGAGTTCCACAGGGTAGGTCCTAGATAAGAAAAGGACCGGCCACGCATGCGGGAGAGTTTGAATTTAGGAACAGAGAACCTCATCTGATGGGTGGATCGAAGAGGACGTGAGGGTTGGTAACGCTGAGCTAATTTTTGTAAATATTTGGGGTATCGAGGTAATGAGGATTCGGGCCCCCTGGCGGTCCGAAGACCGCACCACGCATGCGAGCCGGCAGATTGCACTGTGACCGCGTAGGAAGGAGAACGTTCCTGTGGTCGTCCTATACAGGGAGAAAATCAAATATGAAGCAAAAGACACAAAAGAAGTAAAGCGGTCAGGGAACTATTTCGCCGCCCACAATTAAACAACTGTTAAATAATGCAAGTCAACACACAAGGTTAAGACATTGCACTTATCTGAAATGCTGCTGGAGCAGCAAAGTAAGAGGAAGCTAGAGAGTCTGCGGGGACTGTTATACAGGCAGCAGCACTCCGATTGGAAAGACTGCATGATTCAGCCCCCGGAGGCAGACCTACTGGACCCCAAAAACCTGCTACGTCTTCGTTAAGCGGAGTGGTGCCCTGCACCCAAGGTAGCTCCTACATGGTGGGTAGGTTGAGGAAACCTCTCAATAAGGAGGTGAGGAGTTGCCTCAAGGCAGAATGCCCCAGGCTATCTTTATAGGGGAAGGTGGCCCCTCACACTAGAAATAGACACCAAGATGGGCACCTTTCTTGCTAAATTTGTCTGTGACCCCAAGAAGGGCATTGGCAGATCATGGGGTTCATGCCAGGATAAACTCCTGGATGTAGCAGGGCCCCATGCAAAGATTATGGACATGGCTGAGGATGTGAAGGCCTCCGGTTCCCTCATATCTCTGTATGCTTTGTCTGGCTGGGCTCAGCAACCCATTATTTTCCTGTGGCACGTGAACTGCGCGATTTCTAATGAACGGCACAGATCGCTGTTGATTAAGATTGATCTCAAGTTGGGAGCTTTCTACATCGGAGAGCCCATGACAAACTTTTTGGGGATCCCTTTATTCGAGAATTGGGCAAATTTGTCAAGACTTTTAATTCATCAGACAAAGCCCAGACTTCTATTAGGAGGATATTCACCCCCGTATTTTTGCTGCAGCCAGTTGAGGTAAGGAAACCTGACCGGCTGTTCCTTCCATCAAGCTTCCAGAGGTGGCGACTCTTGTCGAGGCTAATGGCAGGACTCCAGCAAGTTTTGGAACTACAACCCCACCAGATCCTACCCCTGTCACCCCTGCCATCGCTGGAGCAGAGGTGGACCCAGAGGCAACAGCAACTTCAACAATCCCCAAGGTGAGAATACAAGACCCTGTGGGGATTCAAATTGGCGGTCGCCTGACCTCTTTCATAGTGAACTGGCAAAATCTCTCCTCAGACATTTGGGTCCTTCAGACAATAAGAGGCTTTCACATAAACATTTACGGGGTTCTATCTCAGTCTCACCATCCCAGACCTCTGCTCTTCTCACGGGAACAGGAGACCCTGAGATAACCAGCCTGTTGGAGAAAGGAGCGATATTCAAAACAATGGTTCACCCCAAAGGCATCCTCAGCAACCTTTTCCTTGTGGAAAAAAGGGACAGCGGTCAACGGCTAGTTATCAATCTAAAGGAGTTCAATGGATGGCTCCTATACCGTCACTTCAAGATGGAGGGTATCCATCTTCTGTGGGATCTCCTCCAAATGTCGGATTGGATGGTCCACCCGGACCTGAAGGACACCTACTTGGCAGTCCCTATTTCCCCACCTCAGAGGTGCTTTTTAAAGTTCCGGTGGAGCTCCAATTTTTTCAAATTTGCATCCCTTCCTTTCGGTCTATCAATGGCCCTTTTGTGCTTCACCCAGCTGATGAGACCAGTTGTCAAACACTTGCGAGCCCGCGGAATGAGTCTACTGCAACAATATTTTTATCATGAATCAATGCCCACGGCACATCTCATTATATTTACAGATGGCCGTCGACCTTCTGGGGTCATTGGGATTCATGATCAACACGTAGAAGTCCACTCTGGTACCAGCCCAATCCCTGCAATTTCTGGGATTCCTGATAGGATCATTCAAAGCGACCTTCAGTCTCCCGGCTTGAAAGCTGGCAAAGATCAGGCATGAGGTCAGGAGGACAATATCCAAATCACAGAACTCCCTTCTGCAGTTGGCATGGATTGTGGGACTCCTCTCGTCCTCCATACAGGCTATTTTTCCGGGCTCTCTCCACTACTGGGCGCTGCAACGCTTGAAAATCTCGCACCTTCAGAAGTATCTGTTGTACGCCCAGTTGGTACCACTCACAGATGAGGCAAAGGAAAGATGCGATGGTGGATTGCGCATATGGAAGCGTGGAATGGTCGAGCAATCTTCAGCTCCCAACCCGAGCTGATAGTCTTATCTGATGGCAGCAGCTCCAGATGGGACGTGCGTTGTTAGGAGTTCTCCACCGGAGGAAAATGGTCCCCCACAGAGAAATCTCTGCATATCAATTGCCTAGAGTTGATGGCGGGCTCTTTCGCCCTCAGATGTTGGACTAAGGTGAAAGTACAGTGTCCTTCTGAAGATGGACAATGTGGCGATGGTCCGCTATGACAATCACCTGGGGGGGGACACGGTCAAGGACCTTGTCTGACTTTGCTCGACCTCTACAGGAATACTGCTTGGCCAATCAGATCTCCCTGTCAGAAGAGCATCTTCTGGGCCACTCCAATCAGGTGGCAAATTGGCACTCTCGCCATTGGAGAGATGTCATCCTTTGGAAGTTGCATCCATGCCTCTTACGGCGACTCCAGGACCAATTTCGTTTTCCATTAAATTAACCCGTGCTGAACCCTCTAGTAGCTTGGCACAAAAACAGTCAAGCTTAACTTAGAGGCAATGCATAAAGTGTTTATGCAGCACTTCAAACAGTAATAAAGTGAGCACAATGCATGAAAATAGAGTAACATTTAATAAAAAAATGTAAGGTCAAAATGACAAAAATCCAATCAGTAGAACCATAGATATGCAATTTTAAAGATTTTAGTGAAAATAGCGTCAAAAAGCACACAGCACCAACAGTGGCTATCTGGTCGTACCGGACCATGACAAAGACACAAGTTCAGGCCAACCGTGATGGAGCACGGCTACAGGGACTAATTTAGGCCCACTGAAGAGTGCCTTGAATCCTGGTTGCGATGCAGGGTACCGTGTTGAGGATGCATTACGCAGCAGAGGTGATGCAGAGTCCTGATGTCGAGGATTCATCACCTGGCATCTGTTCCAGGGAGCTTTGAGGCTACAATGCGGAGTCCTTCTTCATTGTTGAGGATGCCGTTTACGAGGGCCTTGTGATGTGAAGACCTGCACCGAGGATGTGTTGCGTACCGGCTGGTTCTAAAGAGTTTCTGGGCTTAAGACGTGGCGTCGTGCATCGGCGTCAAGGATGCCGCTGACATGTGGCTTGCGATGGACAGCCAGCATCGAGGATGCATTATGAAGTGGCAGTTACTAGGAGCCTGTGGGCTGCGATGTGAAGTACTGAGTCGGAGATGTGTCACACAGCAACTCTGATGCAGAGTTACTGGGAGGTGATGCATTGCGCTGCGTTGTTTTCACTGGCCCACATTTAGCATAGCACGATAGGTCCACTTCTAAGGGTCCAGGACTAATGTGGCACCACTTGAGAGGGCAGGACTCAAAGCTGGCAGAGTCCAGGTGCTGGACTCAAGGTGGTGGAAGCCTGTTCTGTTTCTCAGACTTCTCATCAGGAGGCTAGCCAACCAGCCCTTGGAGTCACTCTGGTGATCTTGGGTTTAATATGCAGGTCCAGTCTTTCACTCAGGCAGTAGGGCAGCACAGCAAGGCAGCAGAGTGACAGTCCTTCTTCTAAGTCTTCCATACGGCCAGATGTGCACTGAAGAGTTGCGGTCTGTGGTAGAATATTTATACCTGGTGCTCCCTTTGAAGTAGCAGAAAGGTTCTAGAGGCTTCCATCCCCTTGAGGTGTTAGGCATCGGTGTCCTCCCTGCCCTGGTCACAGCTTGTCAGGGTCAAGACTGATTTGCATATGTCTGGTACCTAACTGAGGTGGCTTGGTGGGCGAAAAACCGTAGTTTGGGATGCGGTCTGAGCAATTGCCAGTGGCTGAGATTAATTCAAGCATTTCATTCATCACCTTGTTGTTTCTGTATTTGATGCCTTAAAGTGCACCTGGTATGCCCTGATGTGAGTCCTGGACTCACTGTGCCACTGTAACCAAGTTATACTTGGCTGAAGTGCCCATAACCAGGGAGAAAACGGTCCTGGGTTGCTTGTGTTCCAGTTCACGGAGGTCCTGGCCTGGCACTTTAGGCTGGAATGTTCCCATGAAGAACAGGGTCAAGACTGATTTATATAGCTGGGTCCTAACTGAGGTGGCATGGTGGGTGAAAAATGATGGATTGGGATGCGGCCCGAGCACTTGCCAGTGGTTGAGATTAATTCAGGCATTCCATCCATTACCTTGTTGTTTTTACACTTACTAAAACTGGCATTTTCAGAATTGTGATTAAAAATCTGACTTTACCATTAAAGACGGCTGTTGATTACAATTCTTTAGACATCAAACTGGAACTGTCTACCTGCTCCCAACTGAAAGTTATTGTAGACTTGTTATCTTTCCGGTGGTCTTCCCCCAACTTTTTACCTGCTTACCTCCACATTTTGCTGTATCTTTTTGTTGGCCTTTGGATTCCGAGCACTTGACCATTGCTGACCAGTGCTGAAGTGCATGTGCTTCTCCCCTAAACATGGTGACATTGGTGCATACCTAATTGGTATGTTTAGTTTACTTATAAGTCCCTTGTAAAGTGGTATATCATATACCGAGATCCTTTAATCTAATTTGCTGCTAGTGGGCCTGCAGCACTGGTTGTGCCATCTGCACCAGTAACCTTTCAAACTTGTCTCAGGCCTGCCATTGCAAGGCCTGTGTGTGCAGTTTACTGCCACTTCGATGTGGCATTCAAAACCACTTGCCAAGCCTTAAACTCCCCTTTTATTATACATAAGTCACCTCTGATGTCGGCCATAGTTAGCCCTAAGGGCAGGGTGCTGTGTAACTAAAAAGTAGGACATGTACCTTTAAGTTTTGCATGTCCTGGTAGAGACAAACTGCTAAATTCGTTTTTCACAGCTGTGAGGCCTACTCCGCTCATAGGTTAGCATTGGGAATTCCTTTAAACACCATTACGCTGCAATTCCTGATTAGAAAGGGGGATCATGCCAATCATAGGGTTACCCTAACCCATAGTGTACCATAGTGTATGTAGGTGTTTTCACTGTATTAAATGTGTGTTCAGCATGGCACTGGCCCTGGTTAGGCAGAGCCCAGGGACAGTCAGTTACCACCAGTACTAGTCAGCAAACAAAATGGGGGTACCCAAGGACCAATATGACTTTGAAACAGTTATCACATATTAAATATAATATTGCAACCCAATGTTATCCTATTGTAGAGTTAGGCCTTACAGTAGTGAAAAAACAATTTAAGAGTTTTTCACTACTTAGATATGAAAAACTTAAAAGTACATGTCCAACTTTTTAAATACACTGCACCCTGCCCTCTGGGCTATTCAGGGCCTACCCACGGGGAGACTTGTATCTATAAACAAGCATTTGCAATGCAATAGGTATCGCATATGCGAGAGTTTGAGCTATTGGCATTGTAAATGACAATGCTTTTTATTTATGTGTTTTGAAAACCTGTTAGCAGTGCGTAAACATGGACTTTGTACTTGTAGTCCTTGCCTACGAGAAGCAAGGCTGGCAGTTTTGAGCATTGTTCTCGAGGGCTCCAGCTAAAAAAAAAAAATAGTGCCACAAACTCTCAGGGTAACAACACATGTAACAGGGGCAGTCCTTGAAAATGGGCGCAGCTTAGTGCCCATATCCTGTACACAGCTTGTCTCAAAGACAAGGCGAGAACCTAAGCGAGAACCTAAACATTTAGTTATTCTGTTTGCCCCTTAAGCACCTTGGATAAACAGCGCTTAATTCATTTGCTTCCTGTCTTTCTGACCTGCCCTCCTTTCTCTGGTAATTCAAACAACCTACCCAACTACCTGTTGTGCTGCTCAAGGCACTTATATTCACACAGCACACACATCTCAGTCCCAACATGCTTGTCTCAATAATGTATAAACATCGACCTTACAGTCATTTGACCCTTCCACTTTGTCTCATGTCGAAATCATCTGAGAAAGAGGTCCTACACTCTCTACTTATTTGCTACTGCTTCTTCTGCTACCTCTGTATTGATTGACCCTGACACATGGACATAAACACACACACGCACTTCCATATGTTTGATTGGGAAGTTTAAGAACAATATCAGCACGGGCTTACCACTTTAATATATCTGGACTGCAGACATTTGATGCAAGTGAGATGACCATCTTTAATAACTTTCAGTGATTAGATAAAAGTAGACAATGTCAACAGTAGATGTCCTTAGACTACTGTAAAACACATAGAAATAAAACTGAACATGTGAAAAAATTGCTGGCTCTGAATAAAGATAATAAACTGCCTTGTCCAGCTCCATGAACAGCTGATCTAAAAGTGCTGTGTAAATCCCCCCATGGCTTTATCTTTTGGCCTGCTGCTCCTGGTTGGGCAGTGCAGTACAGGCCTGGAGAGTTCAAAACCATGGATCTCTGTATCACACCAGTGCAAGAAACGGTGCTCAACGCCAAGCAACAGGGAAGGAATCCAGGTACAATACTCAATACTTCACACAGCACAACTCCTGCCCACTCAGACCTGAACTAGGAGGTAAAAGCATACCTTCTATAGTTTAACACGGTCGCCATGTGGCCCCATACAGGTGAGTCTGTCCCAGCCCAAGAGAGTTATTGCCTGGAGTTCATCTTTATAGAAAATGTTTTGAAAACATGGGGGGGAAACTATTCATTTTACAACACAGTTTTCCAGAAATGTTAGACAAAAGCTAGAGAAACCTAAAATATTGCAATAGTTCAAACTGACACACTACTTAGTAGCCTTATTTGTCTGCAGCAGCACATCAGAAAATTGTGCTGCACTCTTTCAGAGTTGCTGTCAGAGAAGGTTAAAGCCCTGAAGAAGCCGCTATTCCAGCCCTTTGAGGTTCTCACTGTGCTATACATGACCACGCCTGTCATTCTTTTCCTTCTGCAACATCTCAGATCCGGACAAAAATGCACCTTCTATACTGTTCCTTGTGGATACCAAACAGTTACACGACATACAGTCTGCAATGTGTACATGCTGCGGAGACAAGAGTCTACTTTACTGAATTTCAGAGATTTTTGTCTGCAGGAAACTAAAACCCACATTTCCCAGTTTAGAGCAGCAACAAGTTCACAAGTCCTTTTTGTAGCATCCCAGTGCAATATGGACAATATGGAGTGGGCGAGAAGAAACGTCAGGTAGGGCAGCCTTACGGAAGAATAACTCCATACTTGAGTGCACAGTTATTGGCTTAACAGTTACAACTGCTGAGCAGACAAGAACATGGTGCTGATTTAGAATAGCAATGGTAGTAGTGTGCAATCTGCCATTTCTCCAAACTTGCCACTGTGGTGTTAGGAATAAAAGTGCAGTTTTAATGAAATAATAATTACTGAAAGGAGAATGATAGTGTTGAAAAGGCACTATGATACCGCGTTCTGCACATGCACTGCTACCTGGAGTCCTCCAAGTAGTGATGGACAAAGAGGATCAGCTCATTTTAGACTTTGTGTGAAAGCGGTGTGCGTCTCTGTTTGCAAAGAGAGTTAGTGGTAAAGATAGTACAAGAACTCGAATGAAGCAGCTGACTGTAGTGAAATGTGCATCTGGCACAATGTGCAGGCGCATTTTAATAATCATGTACCAGATGCCAAATTACATCAAACCTGCAGTTGCATGTTCAGCGTAAATAACTTTGTGATGTGCTTTATTCCAAAGGCTTTAAATAAAGTGGTTTTGCATAATAAAACCAGGTGTACTGAACAATACAAAACATTCTTTTAATTTTTGTGCACTGACATCATGTGTTCAGGTGTTGGGCAACTTGGTAAACAAGGAACCCTCACCTGAGTTTGCCGCTCCCGCCTCCGGTGAGGGCCTGTTTCTGCACACTCAGAGGCAGCGCCGGGAAACAGGGAAGTGATGGCGCTTTATTTTCACCTATAGATTTAAGCATTACTAAAAGACAAAAGCTGCCTTGAGTTTCAGATATAAAATTGCATTTAAAAAGTGGCACGCAGACATTCGGCGCATGAAAAGTGAAAATGAAGAATTAGGCCTGGTCAGATGTTTTCAGTTTAATGAATCAAGTAAAACCATGCTCAATTAATTCATGGCTGATTTAAATGTGTTTAGTTTAGATTTGACCTCACTATAGAATGTACATTTAATTTGGAAAATGTGTTTTGAACTTTAAAAGTACATATATATTTGTGCTGAATCAACACACATTTTAAAGTGTAGAGAAAGCTGAAATACACAGCTGGTGATTTAGTTTGCTTTGGGAAGCCTCCGCACCCAAAGAGGGTTATTTAAAGTTTCCGAAATATGGTACCTTTGAATAGCAAATTATTGACAGATTAAGGGAAATGTTATACGAAGTAAAGACACCATCTAGAACTACACAATTTAAAGACTTAAGCATGTGGGAAAAGACAGCAAGAGACAAGGAAAAAGAGGATAAAAAGGTAAAGGATCAGATACAGGAGAAGGGAATTAAGGATGACAAAAACGCTTCAAATAAATAGTGATTTGGGTGATGAAATATTGGATGCATATTAACCGAGTGTCCACCACCTTATGTGTTCCCCACTACAAATACTGATAATAGTGTGCCAGTAAGTACTACAGTGGTTACTCCTTCTGTTGAACCAAGAGAAATACAGATTGAGAGAACTGTACAGACATTTCAGATTGACCCACCGCCTGTTGATGCAATACTGACAGTGATATCTCCAGATGTTACTGCTTCAATTGTGACTGATTCAGTACAAATACTACAAGCTGCAGTTGCACAGACAGTGCCTAGAAATATTGGGACTGTCCAAATTAATATGGTCCCAACTCAAAAAGCTCAAAGAGCTGTAGAAGGAGTAATTACATCAGGGTTTATCTCAGAATCTGAGAATTCACAGATTATTGAACAGAAACTACCGCAGACAGTTCAAGCATTGAAAGATGGGAGGAAAATGTTCTTTACAACACCAACAGCCCAGGAAAAAATGAATATATCTGGAGATGGGATTTTTCAAACATGCTTTGAGGAAGCAGCAGTGGTTAAAAAGATAGAGAGCATGGGGGAACAAATCAACCCAGACCCTGAAAAAGAGAGACAGCTTAATGTTTCAAATTTAAAAATTGAACATGAAGAAATTATCATGGACTGTTTAGATTTGGAGAGTGTGAACCAATGTAGGGAAAAATAATTAATTTCCCTGAGTAAGGAAATTACATCATGTGCAGTAACTACACATAATAGACTGACTGATTCGGCTCAAAAATATGAAATTAATGTTTGAGGAAGTTTTCCATTTCAGAAAAGTTTCACGGTATATATGGATGATGAAGCAAATGAGACAATGTGTTCTTCAGGAATGCAATTACACATTGCAGAAATGGTGATATATACTTTTAAATGCAATGGGTTTGAGAAATTAGGAGACAAGTGGGCATGGAAATATGAGAAGAAAAAGAAACCACCAGACCTAGCAAGGAAACTGGAGAAAGAAAAGAAACAAACAGACCTAGTTGAGGAAAATTGAGAGAAATAGTGGGAGAAGTGCATGTTCATGTACCATGGAACAAAAGTGAACTTGCAGCGTTTGTGAACACATTCCCAAAGTTGAGAGACAAGCCTATGCTGTGGTACCCACAAGTTGATGGATTTGTTGAAATTTCAAAGGAGTTGTGTATTGATTTGGAAATGTTCTTTGACACTGCAATGCAAACTGAATTGTGGTTTGAATCTAAAGTTGTTGTGCAAGGGCCAGGTGAGGAGACCATGAAAAATGATTGCATGAATGCACCACCATTTCCTGTAGTTGTTATGGAGAAAAATGAATCAGTTATTACTTTTCTGAAGCGCATGAGTGCAGCAAAGATCTTAATTGGACAGATTTAAGAACAACACAAGAACTAGAAGAATTGGTTCATACGTTTTGTGAAAGAGTGTGTCAAGAGTTTCAACAACACAGTGGATAGAATGTCCTGATGCCAGTGACATGAGATTCTTTGTGACTCAGTTTGTTATTGGATTAATGTTCTCCGATCAGATCAGTGTGTACATGCAGCAAATATTGGTTTGTTTGCAAAGAAAGCTGATAGATAGGATTCTGAAGGATGAAGGGTACTGTAGTGCTGAACAAGAAATGAAGCGGAAAGTGTTTGAGGAAAAACATATGATGGGACAGAGGGAGTTTGCTGAGAAAAGTTTTCAGAATCAGTTGTTTGAAGAGAATGAATATGAGTTACAAGGTGTAGTTTCACAAGCAGAAATAAAAGGTGCTAAAGAAAGATTTGGTGTTTCGCAGGAGAGCAGTAGAGGTGTTTTGGTTGGTGAAAATTCAGGTATGGATGTCACAATGCTGGAAAAAGTGACCTTTTGACATCTTTGTAACGGAATTTGAGCATTGGAAGAGGAAGCGTAAACTTCAACCTGACGCAGTAAATGGAAATGCGCAAACACAGAGAGAAATACAGGTGCAAAATGTGCCAGTTCAGCAAATGCCAATTCAGAAACAGGTACCAATGACACGCGTTTTTCAAGCCCAGATGGTCCCACAAAATATGAGACATGCTAAAATTATTTTAAATCAATTGTTCAGAGCAAATGTGAATTCTTTTCAGAAGCAAAATCAGAACCCGTTTCAAGAGTTTGCTGTATTTGAATATGAGTGTTTTAGCCCTAACATTTCTGATATTACCAGGTCCATTGTGAAAACAGTGGAAGCTCCAGACTTACCCCACTTAGGAAAGAATACCCAAGTTGTAGGAGTTTTAAACAGACAGATCACAAACCCAGTTTTAGAGAAGGTTGCAACAAAAATAGGTTCATTTGTGGAAAGTTACCAGTTTGTTGTTTGTGACTCAAGCACTGTAGGCCTGGCAGGAAAACATTTGTATTGCAAATTAAATAGCACAGTTTACTGTACACTGGATGATGTTAACTATCAGATTCCTGATGAGGATGTACAGTTTAAAATGGCTCAACAAGAGACAGCTGTAGGATTGTTTCCAGAAATGGCAGTAAAACATTACCTTCTGATTTGAAAGAAATAAACACAGAAGTAAGGGAGTTCACAGAGGAAGATGTCAGATTAATATAACATGCAGAACATGTTTTAGTCAAATTAGAACCAGATGACATGTATTCAAGAACACCATCATACAATTTCATACAAGAGGCAGTTGCAAGAATTTTCCTCATAATTGGGCATAAACCGAGTAAAGGATTTTTGAGCCAATTGATTGGAAGTTCCTGTAACTTTCTGATCACAGGTTTACAGAAACTAAATGAGAAGAACAGAATAGTGCAGGAGATTAACAGCATAATTGTTCCATGTTGTCCTATGGCACCGAATCCAGCCAGCATATTTTTTCACATTCTATGTGCTGAAGAATGGCTTACTGTTAATGATTTTTGTCAAGTTTATATCACAGTGCCATTGCAATAGAATAGTCAGGAGTACTGTCAAAAAGACGATCAATGTCTGGGACACATAATTGGAAAATGAGCTATAAAGGTGTCATCAGAGAGAGTGTAAGCAATTCACCAGATGAATCTGCCTCAAATTCAGAAAGAAGTCAGTATGTTTTTGGGAATGGTTGGCTGCTGTAGACAGTGGATACCAAAGCTTTCCCAAGTGGCTAAGCCTTTACTGAGACTGACACACAAGGATGTGCCTGATTCGATTGGACAGCAATTGCACAAAAGCATTCCTAGAGTTGAAAGAGAAAATGTGTCACCCCCTGGCACTAGGGATGTAAGTTTATTTAAAAGAAAATACATCAATTTGCAGTGAGAGGGAGGGCCGCACTCTCTCAGTGCCTGTTCAAAAACATGAATGTGTTCAAAAGTCTGTGACATATTTCCCAATAACCCGTGACCCTATCATCACGGAAATGTCCAGCTGCCTTAACTTAGTAGCTGTGGTAGATGTC
Organism: Calotriton arnoldi; assembly: GCA_963921515.1. Taxonomy (NCBI): domain Eukaryota; kingdom Metazoa; phylum Chordata; class Amphibia; order Caudata; family Salamandridae; genus Calotriton; species Calotriton arnoldi. Next base: position 479,882 of record CAWUFW010009869.1, read on the forward strand.
AGTCACAAAAAGAGTAAGAATATATGATGGAATGCCCAATTACTGAAATGGTCCCTTACTTTGTGGAGTTGCTACTGAAAAATACTGTGACCAAAACATATCTAAATTCAAATTGTCGTGTGGTTTGTGGCCTCATTGTCTGCATTGCTAAGTTGGCTTAGGCCTGGCTGCCATGATGCCTTTTTTGCGCACGTTACTTTGTGACTTTGTTTTTCCAGCCTCTGTTTTTGCCCGGCTATATTAGAACTGTTTGCCTTTCACCTTTTCTCCTGTTCCCTGTGGGCTTCGTCTGCACAACATGTACAAGGTCGAAAAACAACGTCCCTTGTTCTTGCTGATCTGGCCAGTCCCTCGCACTTAGACATAACACTAAGTACAGCTGCACTGGAGAAATTCATGTGCTTTTAATATTGTGATCTCGCTGTTTGTGGCACTCGGAGAAAAACCTTTCCAGAGAGAAGAGCTGTCCTTGTCTGATGATGTAAACCTTGCATCTAGAGATTGAGGTATGATCAGACCAAGCCCAGAGGTCTTCTATTTTTATCATAAACTAGTTAATAGCACGGGGAGGGTGGTAAGGTTATTTAGCCCTATATCCACTGCCTTATGAAATGCTTTCCCCGTTTGTATTTTATGGAATTGTAACTATGCTTATTATTTTATCATTATGCATTATGCTGATAGTACTGGCACGTGTACTGTATCTTAGAGCACGATAGTTGAAATAAACATTTTAAACTATACAGTGTCTCTTATTACGCACGTTGTGGACAAGTATGAGTGAGTTATGAAAGGGTGTTCTTGCTCCCGCGAGCCCTGAGAGAGAGACCGTGTTCTGGGCTGTCTAATCATTGGTAGCACCGCTGCTAATGAGACGCTAAAGCTAGTCGGATTGGAATTGTGGGTACTAAGGGGCATGGTTGGTTCACCACTATACTCTGAGGTCCTATTATCCTGTGCATAGCTCTGTATATGTGCAGAATCCCTACAACATGGCGCCACCAACGTGGTGGGCTGCTTATCTGCGAGACTCTTGAGTAGTGCTTGTGCTTGTCCACAACACCCTTCGCATAAGCTTCCGGAAACGTGTGTGAGGGTGATACCTCCTATATTGACGTTTTTATAGGTTCTTTCAAGCTTGAAGTTATTAAAAGGTGTTTAAGTAAACCCTATATTGTGCTGCCTTATATTAGGTTGTCGATCATTTCTGGTCTTAATGGCGGATATAAATATACCGGCACATAGCCGCGCTGCGCTCCAGGCTCATTTACTGGCCTATGGGGTGCCTGACGCGGGTGTCTCACTCATCTTTGTGGTGCAGGCTGACCCGGCTCACCACTTTGAGGTATTTTACTCTTGGGTCACTTTTCCAGCGGTGGATGGAGCGGACGATTTGTTCCATGAGTACACTATCACTGCCCTACCCAATGCTTATCGGCCTTATCAGGCTCTTGAAGTACCACTTACGGCATGGCAACACCGTATTTGGTTTAATGGCGCCCTCCCACATCCGGTCACACCGGTTCGATAAGGCCTCCTATCTATAGACGGGGCCACTTGACCAGTTTTGGCCGGGTATACCCCACATCCGCATTATTTGACACTTGCGGTTGCTGAACTGCGTGAATTACATACGTCTTTGATTCGCGTTCACAGAGCTTTAGTACAGTATGTTACAGGCAAGATTCAGGGAGCCCCTCCTGGAGTTGCAGTGCATCCAGCTGGACCGGGCGGTGTAACCATAAGTCCCGTCATGGTTAATTCGGTGATGGGCAAGCGCCCACAAAATAAGGATGATTGATTTGCCTTATTGGCTTGCAGAAAAATTTGACCAGCTGGAGGCAGTTTTTCCCAATACTTCTCCTGTGGACAAACACAGGATTTTAACGATCAGTTTGCCAAAAGACTTAATTCCCGAGTTGGCAGAATGCAACAACTGGGGTAAGGTAATCGCAGCAGTGTATGCGAAGTGTTTCGGCACTCCTTCCATGACAGTTCTCCCCTCTGTAATTAAACGAGTGCAGGATGAGCATGGCCCTGAAGCGGCAGTGGAATTAGGGATGAGACTGGTGGGAGTGTTCAATGTAGTGGCTGACTTAATCCTTGCTAATGTCAAGGGCGATGCAGTTAACTTTCAAGTAGCTAATGCTTTGGCTTTAGTCCTAGAACCGGACAGGCCACGCGAATTACCGAAAATTATTGCACAGGCTTATAAAACCATTGGCCGCAATAGTTTGGGAGTTAAGCCTTTTGCTAAAACGCAAACTCAATTGCAGCCGCAACAGAAAACTCAATCTGAGAAAGATGAGAGACCGTTCTTTACTAAAAAGAACTGGAGGTTGAAGAAACAGGGTAAGCAACAGAAGAAACCAATGTCGCGTGGCGCATCCCCGGTTTCCGAATCTTCTGAACGCACTTATGATTTGCGCGACAGAGCGAGAATTAAATCTCCAGAGAGATTTCAGGTCCCTGATCTGCGTTCTCCTCATTCTTCACAGGCACCATCAACCTCCCAGACTGGTGGAGGAGATCGCCAGGATAGAGGCAGGGGTCGTGAGGCTCCACAGGGACGAGACCAACCTCGACCACAAGTCCGAGGGAAACCCAAAGAATTTCCACGTTCTCACCCACAGTTTCAGAAGAAGAAAGTTGCAGCTTTAACAGCGAGGTATGCCACAGACGGTGAGAACGAGACTCCTGAATTGGACGTGGGCAGTGACGCTCCTAGACAGCGCCGCGGAAGTTACCATAGTGCGGGAGGCACTACGTCCTCATGTGGAGGCGACAGCAACTGACACCTTCATTACTTTCGAGACAGCTGACACCAGAGTGGCACCCCTGACAGACTATATAATATTGTCCTTCAAATTGAAGGTGACATATAGCGTGTTATTAAAGGGATTTTTTGGGAGAATCTGACCTCTTCTTACGATATTCTGTTGGCAGAGGCGGATTGGCCGCCCCCATTCGTACTTGCTGCGCGTAGAGGGGAGGAGGTAATCCTTCTGAGCTTTTCTCGTCATGTCCCCAAGAACAAAGCGGAGGCTCTCGCAGCTGAATGGGCTGGGGCCCTGGCTCCGGCATTATACCGTAATCACGTGGGCTGGGATGAAGACTCCCCCCCCCCCCATGACATTCCTTTGCGGTCGCTGCCACAGCCACAACCCCAATATCCCATCCGGCGGGAAGCAAAAGGTCCCGTTTCCGACATTCTGACACAGTTAGAATATCAAGGAGTAATAGAAACATGCGTATCACCAATGAATAATCCCCTTTTCGCGGTTTCTAAACCCGATGGATCGTACCGTTTAGTATTGGATTACCGACATTTGAACTCTCATTGTCGGACCTTTGCGGTACAAAATACCCACAGGTCTGCGCTTGTAGACAGTCTTGTTCGTAAAAAATATAAAACGACACTTGACCTATCCAATAGATTTTACATGCACAACTTGTCCCCAGATGCAGCCAATGGAGCGCTTTCACTTCCGGTGGTAAACAATTCAAATTCCGGCATTTACCCATGGGCTACAAGAACAGCCCGGGTGTCTTCGCCGCTCGTGTTGTCTCTTTGTTGGACAGCATAGACCCAGATGCGTGTTCGTACGTCGATCATATCTATCTGACGGAAGACGAATTATGGCCGCATCTTTCCCGAGTGGACCGCATTATTCTTGAATTTGCAGTCTTAGGATACAAATTAAATTTTGCCAAATCTCACATTGCAGAATTTACCGTTTTGTTTTTGGGCTATGAGCTCAACAATGAAGGTAAGGGCTTAGCGCCCCATTTCTTGGAGAAATGCACACTTTTGTGCCCTCCAACCACTCTGAAGAAGCTTCAGTCTTTACTGGGTTTTCTGAACTTCGGGCGTACTTACATACCCAAATATGCCCAGCGTATCAAGCCTCTTTATGCCTTGATACAACCTAACTTTTCGAAGTCATGCTGGCTTCCCGAGCATTCCTCTATACTGCAATCTTTGCAATCCGATCTACTTGAATCTAAATTCTTGTTGACTCGTGATAACCACACAAACCTGGTGATTAGAATCGTTCCAGGGGCAGTGGGTTTCATGTACTTAACCTTTAACGAAGGTGACACAGTACAGATTGCATACAAGTCACATCTTTACACTTCAGCGGAAATGCGCTTTTCCTCTGTGGAGAAAGTTTTGACTGCAGTGCAAATGGCGATTCCGAAGGAACGCGCACTGACACAGGGAAAACGCATTTTGGTGGTAACACCATATCCTGCCCTTGAGGCAGTGACGAAAGCAAGTGTTCCGAACTCTAAGGCTTTGCACCCCCGTTGGATACAATGGGCTACATCTCTGACGTCTCCGGATGTCACTTTTATCTTTGATTCCTCTCTTCAGACACAGGAGTTTTTACAGTATGAATTTGTTCATCCTCCTCCTCCGTCCTTGCTACCGCTTGAGGAGTACGAATGTATTATCTATACCGATGGTTCGGCACAACTGGCCACGGGTTCCAAGCATGCTTATTCAGCAGCATGTGCTATTGTTGCAGGTACCATGGTGAACGGTGAGTTCAAATCGACTGTAGTGCACACTCAGGCACTAGGAGACAGTACTGCACAATTGGCCGAGCTGCGCGCTTTGGTGCTAGCACTTGAGTTCACAAATCCAGACGTGACAACCCTTATTGTATGCAATTCTTACTACTGTGTTCAGTCTTTCAATGACAATCTATTCTTTTGGTCGCAGAACGACTATAGAGATGCTAAAGGCAGCACAATTAAGCATAAGATGCTTTGGGTTCGAGTGGCAGATCTTAAACAACGTCTGCCTCTCACACAGGTGATTCACACTCTTGGCCACCAGCGTGTGGGCGCACACGCTGTCGGTAACGGTTTGGCAGATGAAGCTGCCAAATCTGCAGTAGCCACGTGCTCAGTAGCAGCAGTTACAAGATCCATGACTAAAATAGATAATGATATTTTGGCAGCTATTGCTGCAACAAAGGAAGGTGCTAATTACCCACGGGGATTCCCTTCCAAATACTCTTATCAATTAGGTCCCGAACAGGTTCCTTACGTAAGAATTCCAGACGTTGGTGATCGGCTGATTCCCAACGCGGACCGCAGACCTTCCTTGATAACGGCCGCACACGAAGGCTTGGCCTCGGCCCATGCTGGCGTGTCTGCAACGGTTTCCATCTTGCAGCAGCGTTACTGGTGGCGTGGTTTATATAAACAGACCCGTACTTATGTGCTTTCTTGTGATGTTTGTCAGCAAATTAAGCCTTCAACGGTTACACGACCACCACAAACACCGCTCTGCATTTCTAACAGACCTTTTGCGTGTGTTTACCTGGATCACTGCAGTCCATTTTCTTCTGACACTGCATATAAGTACATCTTGGTTGCAGTGGATTCATGCACACGTTTCATCTGGGTTTGGCCACAACGGAGTGCTGACGCTCGAAATGTCATAAGGGATTTGCGTGTCTTTGAGTGAATTTTTGCCTGTGGCACCTTCCATTCTGACCAAGGTCCGGCGTTCACCTCTAAGGCGTACAAGGACGCAATGGGGTCACTAGGGGTGCGGGTGAAATTTTCGTCTCCATATCGGCGTGAGGGCAATTCAATTGTTGAACGAATGAACCGTGACTTAAAGCAATCCTTGACAGCTAGAGTCTTAGGTACTGGCAGGAACTGGCTGGCCAACTTGTATAGCGTACAACGTGCACTTAATAATCTCCCTAGAAGACCTTTGGGTGGGCGGACCCCATACGAAATGCTCTTTGGCATCCAAATGTTTGTGCCCAACCTTGATGGTCTAGACATGGCGGCGCAATCCGCAATCTTTGAAGTAGATAACCATTCTACTATGTTGCAGGACTTACAAGAAGCCCGTGACAAACTTGCAAACGAACATTTACCTTCAGCCACAGACGCTGCGTTGCAGATTCCGGTTGCCGGCTGGCTTCCAAAGGTTGGAGATCTGGTCCGAGAGAAGGTGGAGAATAAAAAAGAATTTGGCACCTCTTATCGTGCACCGGTTCCTGTCCTTGGCTTGAAGGGAACTCGTACAGTCATCTTACCACCGCTTCCAGGTCGCAAAGACAGCAGATACATCTCAGTGGAAAATGTCAAGCTACAACATCTGACCGATCCTGAATAGTGTAACACCAGCGGTCTCCTGTCCAGCCATTTCTAGGACACATGTTTGTGGCCCTCCAGCCCTAATGGTCACTGATGTTGCCATTGAGATGGTAGATGTGCCTGATCAACTACCCGGATTCCCCCTGCAATGAGGAGACCGAGTATACATACCCCGCCAACGAGTCAGTGGCTCACATGCCAACAACGCCACTGAGCCCAACCCGTTATTCCTTTGATTCGGCTTCCACCTCATCACTTATCCCGTCCAGGTTCAGAGACAATTTTTTGGTCCCACCATGGACATACATCTGGCTGTTACTGTTTCTGATTTTTCTCTTCATGTCCATTGGATTCGTGACAGTTTTTTTCTTGCTTATTAATGGTCACTATTTACCAGAACGCTCTGCTGTGAACTGTGTCGCTGGAACTTTGGCTCCGCATTCTTCTTCTCACATCATGAAGCGTGACCACACATTTGTGAATATTTCAGCTTTCCCAGTCGCTGATGGCATCGTATGGGATGCGGTAAACTTCCAAATTCATGGACCCACCGAAATTATTAATGTACCAAATGTCCTTCGTGTTTCAATGGTTGATGTCGTTAAAAGTAATATTCATTCTGACGATTGGGATGTGCATGCCGTTGAATCGTTATTTACTGACTTGAAATATTATGCTGCTTTTAATGCTGAAGATTTGTACATGAATTCTGCAAGTTATGCCGATTTATATTGTTACCAGCATTGGGGCAACCACTTTCTCCATAAATCAAGTACTCTGCGGGGTCCCTTTAATTACACCCATTGGGAACATTGTCCAACCCCTTTGCCTGGTAGCTCCCAAACTCTTAAAAGTAAATTCACTTACTTTACGGACTTTGATAGATCAAACCCTGGGTCCTATTATTTTAAATTGAACACCTCGTCCGCACAGAAGATCATGTTGACCCACACTAAATTGCTATATTCGGGTTCTTTTTTGAACGCATTAGCGGTGGGTGGTTATGAACACTGGAAGGACACCATTGACTTAAAATCTATTTGGGGCACCAAATCATGGCAGGTGCAAGGCACGGAAGCCTTGCACCGTGCTTGCCTAATCCCGGCCCAAATTTGATTTTTAAATCATACAATCTATCAAACGACCTGTTGGGGTTTGGCTACTTCTAAACAATTGAATGCACCCTCCATTCCCGCATTGTCTTCCACTCCCAACGACAGCTTGCGTTTTAATATTTCCCTAGCCGATTTGCAAGCGTTGTTTCAAAACAATTCGTTTAATGTCTCTACGTTTGTTCAATCACCCTGGTTGGCTTGGCCAACGGCATCAAATGCCTGCCAAATGCGTTTTCATGATTCAGTTCCTGGTTACAAACAGGATAGACCGGATCCAAGGTTTTCTGACTGTTACAACATATTCTGTTGGTAAATTGTGTAAACAGTGGTTGCAGCACTCTTCCCTAGATTCTGTAAAACAACATTTATCCCTCCTATCAGGCAACATTGATCTCTCTGATTTTGTTCTGGAGCCTCGGGGCCCTCGACCTAAGAGATTAATTTATGAAACTTACAATGAACTCTGGAAGCTTTCGCAAATTGAAGCTGCTTCCCGTCTTCGGGAAATCAATCAAGCAAATTTAGAAAAGGTGCTTGCTGTTGTTGACAATAGTATTAATACCCTGTCTTCCCGCATTTACACATTAGAGAATATTGTTTCCTCTGTTGTTGATATTGTACAAGATGATGTTTCTGTGTTATATCATGGTCAGAATCAATTGCGTTCCGTGATGTAGTTTGCATGGACTTTGCAAACACTTAAAATGGGTAAAGTTCCGTGGCATTTTTTAAACACCTCTGCCTTATTCTTGCTGTTTAATTTAACTGAGAAACAGCAATTCATGTCCATGAAAGATGCAACATACACTCTCTTATATATCGAGAAAATAGAGCCCTTACCATTCTCTGTGGCGGAATTGGATTCTGCAGTGTGGCTGGTTCAAGGGGTTATTGCTTTGCCTTATCTTTATTTGAGTTCAGTCCCTGCATGAAACATTATCCTGTTGGCCGTTTTCCGCCTCTAGGCAGTGCCTTCTTGCATGAACTTTGGTCCCTGCCTTTCTTGTACAGATGCCTTATGGACGGTAAAGAGGTTTTTCTCACAGGAGAGTCCTGCGATTCTACTGCGGGTCATTCCCTGATTTGTAAGAACATTAAATTGCACGGGGCTTGTAACGTTTCGGCTCCGAATCTTGCTTGTGTTTTAAAGGGCATTCCTGCTCCTGCTATTTTACCTACTTTCACTGTGCTTGCAAATGGTAGCTATCTCCTTCTGAATAATCAGGACTGCTGCGGTATGCTGCCCGGCATCCCCTATATTGTAACAGTTTCCCACCGGGATGTGTGCTGCAAAAATTTGCTTTTTCCTCCCCCGCACGACATCATAGATAGTTCCATTTGGCCTTCCATTCCGACTTTGAAGGCGGATTTCAATAAATTGAGCAGAATAAAGGTGCTATTATTGAACCAGGAGGCTAGTACCCACAGTGAGATACAGGCCCATTTGAACACAAACCTCCCACAACATTTTGGTGAGCTGATTCACCGTGTTTTCAATGCATCTAGAACCGAAGGTCTTGTGCACTTTTTTAAAGTTGTGGGATCTGGCCTTGTAACGTCCTTTCAAACTATATTTGGTGTCATACCAGCTTTTATTCATTCAATTTTTTCCAGCGTCTTTGGCGGCTTTCCGTTGATCCTCGCCTTAGCGGCTGGTATACTGCTTTTGGTCTGTTTGCTACGCAATGGCTGCACTTCCTGGGGGCCTCCTCGACCAAGGTTGACTCCGGATGCTCCGTGAGCGCATCCTCATCAGCTTCGGCATCCTACCGTTAGCGACACTCAGTGTGTCCTATAGACTCTCTTTTCGCTTTGCGTATTTCACTTGCGTGCAACCTGTGATGTCTTGCATCCGATGTCCTTTCTCTTGGTCCTTGGATTTTTGCCTTTCCAATACGTCTCTGTCGGACCCGGATTTTGCCCAGTTAATGGGTCCCTTAGAGGCCCATGAACGGGACTGTTCCGGTGATGGCTTAATGGCGCGTGCGGCTGCACTTGGAATTTTGGCGCAATGGGATGTCTGGGCGGCTGCTCAGACTCTCTAACGACAAAGTTATATTGAGTATCACGCAAGTTGTCCAGCAAGGCTGATCACTGCTCCCTCTTGCGAGGAACATGGATGCAGTTTTGATTTGTTGAACTGGATGGCGTCTCTTTTTTCTGACGATTCCAACGATGTCCTCTTGGAAGGTGTGGCGTTTTTCTGCACTTACACTTTGTTGGATTAGGGGGCCTACGCTTTCCGCGTCCTGCATCTCTGGACTTTTTTTTTCATCCTGATTTTTTTATACCATTCACTGTCCTTCATTGGAAGCTATTTCTACGTGGACATTTCCGCATTCTGCTCCATCTATTTGAACTCTGCCTCGCCTATGGACTGACCAGGGGAGGGTGTCGTGTGGTTTGTGGCCTCATTGTCTGCATTGCTAAGTTGGCTTAGGCCTGGCTGCCATGATGCCTTTTTTGCGCACGTTACTTTGTGACTTTGTTTTTCCAGCCTCTGCTTGTGCCCGGCTATATTAGAACTCGTTTTGCCTTTCACCTTTTCTCCTGTTCCCTGTGGGCTTCGTCTGCACAACATGTACAAGGTCGAAAAACAACGTCCCTTGTTCTTGCTGATCTGGCCAGTCCCTCGCACTTAGACATAACACTAAGTACAGCTGCACTGGAGAAATTCATGTGCTTTTAATATTGTGATCTCGCTGTTTGTGGCACTCGGAGAAAAACCTTTCCAGAGAGAAGAGCTGTTCTTGTCTGATGATGTAAACCTTGCATCTAGAGATTGAGGTATGAGGGTCTGCCAGAGCAAGTCCAGAGGTCTTCTATTTTTATCATAAACTAGTTAATAGCACAGGGAGGGTGGTAAGGTCATTTAGCCCTATATCCACTGCCTTATGAAATGCTTTCCCCGTTTGCATTCTATGGAATTGTAACTATGCTTATTATTTTATCATTATGCATTATGCTGATAGTACTGGCACGTGTACTGTATCTTAGAGCACGATCGTTGAAATAAACATTTTAAACTATACAGTGTCTCTTATTACGCACGTTGTGGACAAGTATGAGTGAGTTATGAAAGGGTGTTCTTGCTCCCGCGAGCCCTGAGAGAGAGACCGTGTTCTGGGTTGTCTAATCATTGGTAGCACCGCTGCTAATGAGACGCTAAAGCTAGTCGGATTGGGATTGTGGGTACTAAGGGGCATGGTTGGTTCACCACTATACTCCGAGGTCCTATTATCCTGTGCGTAGCTCTGTATATGGGCAGAATCCCTACAACAAAATGTATTGGGCCTACTGCCAGCAAATGAAATTGTTTGTGATGAAACTTATCATGAATGTCTAGGTGTCACGAATCTATGCATGAAGCCAATGTTAGACTTTAATGATGAACCCCTGATTGAGCCCAACCATGCCCATTTTGTAGATGGCCCATGTTTGAGAGGTGACAATGGCACATTAGGAGCAGCACATGCTGTGCTCCTTATACATTATGTTGTCAAAGCTTCATGGCTTTCAGAAGTTACCTCAGCCCAAAATTCAAAATTGATTACCCTTACCATAACATGCAGTATAACTGCTCAAATGGGAGTCACTGGTTGTCATGGGAAAGAGAAATGCTAATTCAATTGCACAATATTGTGTCCTGTTAGCCCATACATGCAATGGAATATTCACATGAGAATCTGAGAAGGACACTGTCTATCTTATGTTGATGTCAATAACTTACGCATGGAAAGAGTTAAAGGAGGAACTAGAAAATGTTTCAGAGGCAGAACAACAAGGATTGTATCAGACCAGATTTTAAGAAAAATGACAACTACACAGTAGCAAATGTATAATTGCAAACATTGATGCCCAGGTATAGATTGCCAGTTTCTCTGAAATCAGATAAAAAAACTCACTCTGTTAATGAGGTCTCAAAGATAATGTGTGCAGAATTACAGAGTGGACAAAGATTGCATTGTAGCTATCTGCCTGAAGTTTCAAGCATAATAAAGCAACACAAAGACACCACAGAATCTTGCTTTGCAAAAGACTGTGTCTCAGCATCACTGAAGTGGCTTGAATATGTACTTGCAAATGCACTTGTGAAAACAACAGATGAAAAGAAAAACAATTGCTGTGAAGGATTGGCTGATGTGGAGCGTGCAGTTTCTCACCAGATTGCAGCTGCTACACAAGATCCTCATAGTGGACGGTGCCACAACTTTGATCTGAGAGATGTTGTGAACAAAATGCACAATCTGAAGATTTGGTTGGAACCAAGATGGAAAGGCCTGTTCCAAGTGATCCTGGCAATGACTGTTGTGAAGTACGGTGGCCTTCCAATCTGGGTGCATGCCTCTCATACATGTAGGGTCCCATGTCCCCTTGATAAAACAGTTCCTCTTCCAGAAGAGATGCCAGCAGTGATCAAAAGGCCACAGAAGAGGGTCAGTCAAGCTTAAAGGAACACACAGAGTCTGAAGCAGCACTAGAGCAAACTGAGGTGGAACTGGAAAAGCAAAAAGTGGAAACTGGCTCAGATGAAAGCGGTGCCAAAATGGTGAATGAGTCAGGTCCAGCATCTGAAGAAGGAATTAGTGCTGTGGGCCCACGAGTGGAGGTAGAAGAAAGCTGGCTAAAGGGGTGTCCAAAACGTCTACAGTGGTCCTCTGAAAAATCATTTGCACCCTTAGCTGAAACATTTGAATCGGAACAAAGTGAAGATAAAAGTAGAAGGCTTGGATTGAAAATGTGCAAAGAATTGATGGTGCTCTGTCAGACGTTTTCAGCACCTGAGTGGTCAAATTGCATGGAAAAAGTACAGAATGCCACATTGGATGAACTGTGTGATGTGAAGCTTGAATTGTATGAGCCACCTTGATTGCAAGCTTGAGACAAAAAGAACCAAAAAATGCTAAAACAATAACTGAGAACTGTCAAGAGCTGAAAATAAACAATTGTTGAATGATGAAAGAAAAGAAAAAAAAAAGATTGAAAAAGGGAACTGTTCTGTTGGATCTTTATTATTTTAGTTACTTATTTTGCAGAAAACTAACACTTCCAAGAAGATACTTACAGAACTCTGCACTGAACTTTTGAGCTTGGCTATATATGATCTGATTACAGACAAAACTTGTGTTGCCTTAGAAATAGAGGTAAAAGTGTTATGTGATCAGCTTTTGTAATAACAAGTTATAATGAACATAATAGTTTTAGTAGGGGTTTCTTTATATGCCTGATAGAAATTAAGTGTCCTAATGAAATTATTATGTCTATATACACTAAAGATGAGTAGCAATATTTTAGGTAGAGCAAACATATATTTGACTCAACTAATGATGAGAGTGCTCTTTGAACAAATGTCACCTGTGAAATATTTGTGATGATTTGCAAATCATTTAAGGTGTGATGATTTGATAATCATCTAAACAGTGGGTTAATGGCGCTTAATTTTTACCTATAGATTTAAGCATTACTAAATCATACAAATCTGTCTTGAGTTTCAGACATAAAACTCGCATTTAAAAAGTGGAACGCAGACATTTGGTGCAGGAAAAGTGAAAATATTGAATGAGGCCTGGTCAGATGTGTTCAGTCTAATGAATCATGTAAAACCATGCTCAATTAATTCATGGTTGATTTAAATGTGTTTAGTTTAGATTTGACCTCACTATAGAATGTACATTTCATTAAAAAAATGAGTCTTGAACTTTAAAATTAGCATATGTATTTGTGCTGAATTAACACGCATTTTAAAGTGTAGAGAAAGCTGAAATACACAGCTGGTGATTTAGTTTGCTTTGCGAAGCCTCAGCACCGTCCTTGAGATAAGAATGGAATGTCTGACTTCCCTTTCCTATTTCTTCATGAAAGAAACTTCTTATAATTTAAAGCCTGTAGCTTGATTTTATCAATATTCAGTTGTTTAAACAAAGCCTTATTCATTTAATAACGTAGAGTGAAACTGCAAAGCACACATTTTCTTCTGTATTATTATAAAATGTATTCACAGTTTCTGCCTAAATAATACTTTCTTGTTGGAGTAAAAGTTTTCTGTTTAGTTTAAATAAATTGTTTCTTTAGAAGGAAGAGGAGACAAAATCATTTAGAGCAAAATTCATATGTGTTACAAGAACTGGCCTGATTGATGACATGAAACTTTCTGCAACTTCAATTGGATGAAGCATGAAGACCGAAAAGTCACATGTTTGAATTTGTTTTGCTGGAAACATATACGCGTTCCTAGCTGAGAGGAGGGGGCCTTTTCTCTCTTTTTTTAGAAGGATTTTGAGTTCTGCAGAGGGAGGAGGGTGCCGTGGGAAGCCTCTGGAAAAGACACAGACAGGCAGACGGAGATGATGCTCAGCGCGAAGAGAGGGGATCAGCTGTGGGGGAACGAGGGCAGATTAAGATGTAGGGTTTTTTGCTAAAAACCCCAAGCTTTGCGCTTTGCCTAACTGGTTGTGCAAAGACTTATTTGACCTATGCTTATTTCTCTTAATGGGAGATTTTGCAATTATTAATTATTGATTTAGCTTCATGCTAAGCTCACTCTTGCATTATATTTCTTGAACTCGTTATGAATTTTGACTGACATTTATGCCTCATTTTTCCATAGAAATAGGGATTTCTTCCTTTATGGAGCGCTTTGTATACAATCTATAATATGATCTGTATTGATTTCAGTTTTTTCTATTTTCAATTCTGTAACCTGATTAACATCTGACTAATGAATGAAGAGTTCAGAGAAACTTAAATTTTGATTGGAAAATAAATCCCTTTAAAACTACTCACAACTCTCATTATTGCCTTAAATATTTATTTGCATTTGATTTGCTCATGTTTATGTAAGTCTCCTCTTTAGTCATCACAAAGTCCATCGCCTTGAGCGGAAAACAAGGGTAGTGGTGTTTTTTCTAGGAGATATTACCGTGAAATTTCCGCTCCATCAGAAGGAGCTTACTTAACGTGCAGCACAGGCCACTGCCTCCCCAGCACTGTGGAAGCCACAGCCCAGGCACAGCGGTGGCAAGTGAAAGTCCCGGGGAGGGAGGGCCATGGGGGCAACATAGTATGGCTGTTTAGCTCAGTCAACTCTGGTATGACACGCCTTTAAAATAAGCGTACACCAGTAGCAGTAGTGTGTGCTCTGACCGCAGGAAGTCACCAGAACTAAGCAAGCATGGCAGCTGCCATCTTAGGGCAGAGCTTAGAACAGATCATTTACTTTCATTATTAAGTATGCTATTAACTACATTGAGAAAGCGAGTAAGAATGATGGGATTAGTGAATGTATTTGTTTGAATAATATAGAGACACCGCTGGTCATAAATAATGGTACTTTATGCAGTGACATATGGGGATTTTAAACTGACAGTCTAGTCCTTTTTGTCAACTTCACCAAAGTTCTATCGAAAAAATAAATCACTTGTTGTGCATTTTTATAGACTAGCTTTCAAGCCAATACATGGGTGTTTTTAATTTTCATTACAATCCCAAAATGGTTTTTCATGATTTGGGGGTCAGGCTTGTTGTGCCTTTTTTCAAAGGGGTTGTGCACGTTTTCGATTTCAACCTGGCAATGCTGTTTGGTTAGATACAAACATCGAGCAGGGAGTACCGGGTTTTTAAAACATCTCAATTGGGAGGTAAGGCACAAATTCGAGAACCTCTCTCGTTTCTCCTCCGTGTTTCCACGTTTCACTTGCGTAAAGCGGCGCCTTGGTTATAATGTTTTGCTTGCGTAAAGCGGTGCCATGTTGATGCAATATCATCACCACAAAATAAAAGAGATAGTCTCTAAACAAAATACATAAACACCCCCAGTGTAAGTAAATTGTAGTTGGTCGGTTCTGCTTGCCATAAACCGGATGTGATGTATCCAAAGCGCCAGCCAATAAGAAACCACTAAAGAAGACCGATGCAGGAAACACATGGTAAGCAGCAGGCGGGATTGCACTCCCGATATAGGTTACAGCAGGTCTTTCTAGACAGCGCATGCGCGCTTCCTAGGCTCGAACTAAAAAGGAGGGTGTGGGGCTGACAAATGGTATATTTTGGCAGGTCGAAATGGCAGTCCAAAACTGCACACACAGGCTGCAATGGCAGGCCTCAAACATGCTCAAAAAGGTTACTTAGGTGGGTGGCACAATCAATGCTGCAGGCCGACTATTAGCATTTAATTTAAGGGCCCTCTGTACATGTAGTACCACTATACTAGGGACTTACAAAGCGAATTGGATGTAAACCAATTTTACCATGTTTATAGAAGCGAGCACAAGCACTTTAGCACCGGTTAGCAGTGGTAAAGTGCGTTGAGTCCTATAAGTCAACAAAAAAATGAGTTCAGAAAACAGGAGGATGAAGGCAAAAGTCTGGGGATGACATTGAAGAAAGAGCCAGTCCATCAATATATACGTACATATATTTAATACTGAAAATAAATTATTTTAATTTAACATTATTTCCTATTGGGTTCTATTTTAAGTCCCTGCATCTATGTTTTTTCTATTGGACGGTGTTGTATTATCAGTGGCCACGTGTATTGCTGGAATTGCTACTACTCCATTTTAGCTGTAGTAAATTGCACTTGTAAATTAAGCTCAACCCATTTTGGGGGGATGGACATATAACTGTACACTTTTGACTAACTTTTCATTTGTAAATGGTGAATAGCCAGCAGTAAAGTTACTCAAAAATATAAGAGTAAGCTTACACATCTATATTTATCGCTTATACGGTTGCCCTAATACGATGTTCAATAACTTCAAACTTTAGTTTAATATAAGGTAATATGAGTTCTATGTACACTGCATACTAGTGAGCAGTTTCGTATTTCTTTTCAGATTCTCATATATAATGGGGGGTTTAAAATGTCAGACAATGGCAACCCACATGCCCTTGATTTTATTCAGCTAGTTGTCATGAATTTGTTTATTTTCCATTTTAATGTGATGTTATTTACTAGTTTATAGTGAAATACTGAAGAACGTAATACTGTACTATAAGATAATGATAATGACACAGCAGTAATATATCAGTGGGAGTTGAATCTTATCACTGAACATGCATGGACGTCATTTAGTGGTCGCATTTGCAACTCCTAGGTTGCCCTTTGTTATCCCTTATTATACTAATAGTGAATAATAGTTTATTATTCACTATTAGATTAGTATAAAATGGAGCATCAAGAGCTGGAACAAGACCTCCAGCTGCACATAATGTACGTGAAAACAATGTTTTAAAATATATGTTGTGTGCGTGCTTGTGGGTGAAAGTGTGTTTATGTGTGAGAGAGTGTGTGTGTTCGTGAGAATGTGTCTATATGTGTGCGCATGCATGAGGGGGTGGATGAGAATCAGTGACAGTGAGTGAGAATTTGTGGCAGGTAGTGAGCGAGGATAATTGAGAGTCAGTGACAATGAGTGATTCAGTGAGTAATTAAGAGCAAGTGCAAGATACTGAATAAGAGTGAATGAGTGCAAGTAAGTGAGAATGAATGAGGGAGTGTGAGTGAGTGTTAGTGAGCATTGGTAAGAATGTAGTGTCAGTCATTGGCTTTGGCATATTGATGGTAATTCTTGGCTTCTACATGCATTCAGGAAATATATTGCTGCTGGCAAACTGGAGGCAATTGTTAGCATTACAGGCACCTATGATCAAATACTGGCACTGGCATAGTGGAGGTAATTATTGGCATAATGGGGGGCAGAGCTTTCCTGGCTCCAAGATGGCTGCAGAGCAGTGAAGCTCTGATAACCCAGCCAGGTTATCCTGCAAACTCCTGCTGATAGACACTACGATACCCAACGCATACCCCTGGCACTGGTTAGCAAAGACTTGTGGAAACATATACTGGAGAAAGCACACCCAAAACGTACCCAGAGAAGAAGAAGGAAGGTGAGGTGAGACTGGCCTCGCGAGAAGCAAGGTGCGACCTGCTGGGTGGAGGCAGCGACTTGGATCCACTTTGCCTGAGGAGAGGAGCATGTCCCGTGAGGGCGATTAGACTATTGTGTGTGTCAGAAGGTGGCCCCACTCACCTTAAAACGTGTGGGGAGGGAAGACGCAGTGAAAAGCAGGTCACCTGCGGGGATATTGTTTCTGCAGACTAAGCAGTTGTCGCGGCAGGGGCCTGCCTGCGCTGGAAGTGCTGGTGGGCGGGGCTCTGCTGTGTGGGACGGAGGAGGTTGCTGGGCACGGATCGGAATAACTACAAAGGCACATAACTTCCTGGGCCCACCGCCGGGGCGCGCTCAGCCCGCCGGGCACTGGGGACCCGCTCAGCGGCGACGGAGTACAAGACGCCAGTGCTGCGGGCCGGTAGCTTTGTGTGGTGCCTCATCAGTGACCAGCGACTGGAGCCTCGTACGAGGTGGGAGTTGGCCTGAGGGCCTACCAGAGAGGCGTGGAGTGAGAAGAATGTTCACGTCGGAGGTGGGAGCTGGTGCGGCTGACCTGCGTGAAGCAGCTGCCAGGAAGACACTGCAGGCCATGAGCAGTGAGGCGGGCACCGCGAAGCAGCACCTGGGAGCCATTATCACAGGGCGGGGAGCCGCCTATGGCGATCCTACAGGCTTTAGCGGGCCCTGCACATGGGACATGCAGTTTAGAAGATAGGAAGGCGTTGGGGAACTTCATGCAGTAAGGTTTGTGAGTACGGATCAACTCTGGAATTTATCTAGCGCAAATAGAGGATGGAGATGCAGTGGAGCCAACATCGGAGTACACGCTGGGTGCGTGTTGCAGGTATGGCACATAAGACAGGCATATATGGAGTTGCTCGAGCTGTCAACCCTATTGCATGTGCTGCAGCCCCTGAGCTAACAGGTACAGGTCAAAAGCAGAACTAAAGACTATGGCACGCCCACATGGACAACTGCATGGCCTCAGGTGCTCAGGAGAGCCTGCACTGCGGTTAGGAATTTATGGCCTGCAGATTGAACATAGGCCATAGCAAAAATGTTGCCATTGCACAAGATCCACAAAGAGGCAAGGGGCTTCTGCAACTGAGTCACGAGGGCATACGCCCCAAAAAAAGAGGAGTGACATGGGGAAGGCAGACAAAACACAAGCCAAGTTACAGTTTGAGCAACAAAGGTCGGCCAAACCTACAGACACAGACACTGGAGCTGCTGATTCTGGATCTAAAATGGGTGACTCTCCTGTGGATGCAGATCTTAAACAAATATTGACAGCCATGCAGCACAGTTTAATAAAAATAGATGGGAAGATAGGCGCACTCACTTACCGCATGGACAGGATGGTGGAATGAATAGACAAGCATGCAGAGAGACTGGATATTGCAGAAAGAAGAATCTCCAACGTGGAAGACACCATCAATGAAGGAACTGCCAGAAACAAGACTATGGATGGAATACTCCGCACCCTGCAAGCAAAGACAGAGGACCTAGAAGCGCGTTCTAGGCGAAGCAATATACGCATAGTGGGAGTTGCGGAAACAATCAATATACCGAACATGGAGCAGTTAGTGGAACGTACTCTGGTGAGCATAATGGGCAGAGACACTTTCTCAAAGATCTTTGTGGTGGAGAAGGCTCACCGTGCCTTGGCTCTGAAACCGGCCCCGGGTGCTGCACCTCGCCCAACAATTGCCAAACTTTTAAACTATAGAGACTGGGATGTCGCACTGCGGAAGGCTAGAGAGCTGCGAACGCTTTGTCATGAGGGTATGGAGTTATCCATTTATCCTGACTTCACGCAGCAAGTGCAAGACGCTCGCTGCTAAATTTGTGCCAGTTAAGAGGAAGCTGCGGGAGTTAAAACTGGAGTATAGCATGATGTACCTTGCTAAGCTAAGAGTTGTTACCGATGGTAAGACTCTCTTCTTTACGGATCCCAAGACGGCACTCCAGTTCATTTAGCAAAAAGGAAAAGGGAAAGACAATACCACCCGCCCGAAAAATGCTCGAACGAGGACACACCGAATCTTGAGGATCAACGAGATGGCTGCTATTTTGGAGCTACCCTGTACTCTGCAGCTAAGTTGGGGACAAGGGATGAATGTGGGAAGCTGCGCTAAGCGCAATATGAACAATTGTAGACCATCATGGTCTTGTTCTCATTGAGGGTCAGATGCTAAAGCGACCACTCTGGGGGGGAGGAGAAGATTGGACTACCCAATGCAGCTGGGCGCATGGAGAACTGGTAAGATGGTATGGAACCAAAGGGATGCTGTGCATGGACACATTTGTGTACAGCAGAGATGTTGAGGTGGGGACAGAACCCCTATTGATAGAGGGAGGACTGAATGAATATAAACTGGCCCTTGCCTACAAGTAGAAAATTAGCAATGTTAATTTTGTGCACAACATTTAAGGTACCTTAGTGATAGCGTCTTAGCGATGGCTGGGATTGGAGCGGAGCAGAGACCATGCAACATCCACCCCCATGTGTGCACCACCTTGTGTAGTTTACTGTTATTCTAAGTTAATGGGAGGGACATACAGGAGGGAGGGGGGAGGGACGCAAAGCTGCTATGCAAAGTTTGGGAACGTATAGCATGGGTGGGAGTCACTCTGGGGGGACATAGTTGGTTCTGTTTTGTTAGGTAGATCTGAGTGTCTGTAGCCGCACGGTACACAATATGCCGAGAAGGTGGAAGATACAGTGGAAGATATAGTGAAAGAGATGGCTGGTCAGCACACAAAGTCACAGATTAGATTCCTTACGTGGAATGTTAGAGGGCTAAATGATTGCAGGAAAATACGGAAGGTGATAGCATACCTCAAGCGTCACAATGTAGATGTAGCAGTATTGCAGGAGATACACCTGGCACCAAATAGTGATGCACTGACACAGCGTAGATTGCAAGGTCAATTTATTGTGTCAGGATTTACATCGCTTGCTTGGGGGGTCCTCATCTGGGTTGACAACAAGGCAGGTGTGAAGATACAAAATGTGTGCATTGACCCAGGTGGTACATTTGTGGTGGTCAGAAGCTATAATGAGGACTTAACGGTCCTGTTGGTGGGACTCTACAGCCCTAATTATGATGACCCACAGTTCTATCACACACTCTGCGCCTGCTTGCATCAGGATGATGGTTTGCCTCAGATCTGGGAGGTGATTTTAATTGCGTGCTGGACCCGGCTAAGGATAGATCGAGGGGCCGGACCTGCAGACCAACTGCGGCCACAAAAGCCATAATAGACATAATGGGAAGCTTGAGACTGGTGGATATATGGAAACATCGCTCTAACACGGGAGGTGGGTACACACACTATTCTACCATGCATGACATACATACACAGATAGATTATTGGTTAATTTCTCAGAGTTTGATGTCCAGGGTCACCCAAAGTGAACCTCTCCCTCGCACATATTCTGATCACTCGCCAATGACACTGACCTTGGAGCTTCGACAATGTCAGACTTCGGCCTTCAATTGGTGAGTCCCACCATATTCCCTCTTAGACTCCGCCTTTAAAGCTGAACTGAGCCAGCTAATTAGTGAATATTTCTCAGACAATGTAGGCTCAGCTGACACATTTGCTACAGTCTGGGAAGCATTCAAGGTTTATGTCAGAGGGATGGTCATATCGAAACACTCAGGGGTATTGAGATCCCTCCGGAGTAGGTTAACGCTCCTATAAAAAGAAATATCAGAGCCAGAAATGGCACATCAAAGGTTGAGTGATAAGCAAACATTAAGGGACATCCAGGTGAGATTAGAAGAGTACAATGAACTAGCAGCCCAGGAAGTAAAGCATATGGGAAAATATGCGGTAGCCAGAGTATATGGAGTAGGGGAACACCCAGGAACAACACTGGTGGCGTTGGTGCATCCTAGGAGGGAAGCAGAGGTTCTGCTGGAGGTATTGGATGAAGATGATAAACCCCTACACGAACCGCACCATATAGCCGAGAGATTTTGCAAATACTATGCTGAGCTGTATAGGTCCCAAATGACTCCTGATGACGCAGCCATGACGGACTATCTGGAGCACATCAAAATGACGTGGCTCACCCAAGAGCATAGGGAGCATTTATGGCTCCACTGGGTCCAGAGGAAATCGTGCGGCGCTGGCAGGTATGCAGCCTGGGAAAGCACCTGGCACGGATGGCTTAACAGTGGCTTTTTATAGGGCATATCAGGATCTCCTGATACCGCACTTAATTACGCTGTATGAAGAGATGGTACAGACTGGAATAATGCCCCCATCGTTGCGTGAGGCCCTCATAGTTGCAATTCCAAAACCTGGCAAACTTCCCAATATGTGCTCCTCTTATAGGTCTTTATCGTTGCTAAATGTTGACGAGAAAATATATGCTAACGTGTTGACCCACAGGTTAGCGCTGATACTACCAGGAGTGGTGGGGCCAGAACATTCGGGATTCATCCCGGGCCGGAATCTGCATACCAATCTCAGGATGCTGCTGGGTACAGTACAGCTGCTGGATCCCGAAACAAAAGTGGCAGCAGTCTTTTTAGATACCGAAAAGGCGTTTGACTCCGTTGAGTGGGGATTCATGAAAGCAACCTAGTGGGGGATTGGAGTGAGAGAACTTTTCCAGCAATTGGTTATGACACTGTGCAACAAACCGGTGGCATGTATTCGTATTGGTGCAATAACCACGTCCCAGATTTTGATCACAAGAGGCACCCGACAGGGCTGCCCATTATCGCCCCTGCTATATACTCTCATAGCGAAGCCGCTGACGTGCGCGCTCCGAGAATACCATTGTCATAGAGGGCTGCGATCCCAAAGCTACAGGATGGTGAAATTAGCATATGCTGACAACACATTGCTATATGTTTGGGAGCCAGAGAAGAATCTCATACCTATGCTAAGAGAAGTGGTAAGATTTGGGGGACTCTCGGGACTAAAGGTCAACTGGGATAAGTCCATTATTTTTCCACTTACCCCATCTATGAAGCCGCCAGCGTTGGAATTCCCCTTGCGATGGACCACAGAGGCTGTGCAGTATTTAGAAATACAAATTCACACAGACCCAGCAAAGGTCATACTGGAGAACTATGGCAAGGTGATACAAAAACTGGAAGAAGATGTGAATCGTTTGATAAAACTACCGCTCACCCTTTTTGAGATCTATAGCTATTATGAAGTTGATAGTTCTACGTAGGTTTTTATTCCTGTTTTTGAATATACCTATTCTCCTACATAAATCAGTCTTCATGACACGGCGCACATTACTGACAAAATTAGCATGGGCGTGAAAACCGCCAAGGGTTCGGTGGGAGGTCCTCACTGTACCGTATGACATGGGAGGTCTTAGTGCACCAGACCTAGAATTGTATTATAAAGCGGCGCAAAGCTCCTTCGCTTATTACTGGATTCATGGCTCACACAATAAGCCAGCCACCAGCAGCAGCAGAAACACCAAGGGGGACTACTTACCCCACAACTCTGTGCACCAGGAGGAGGTCCTGACGCCGTTCCCTTCACGCCTGGCGGCGCTCTTAAGCACGTTGTGGCTCCCGCAGCGCGGCAGCCGTCAGCCGCCAGCCACCAGCAGCAGAAACACTAAGGGGGACTACTTACCCTGCAACTCTGTGCGCCAGGAGGCGGTCCTGACGCCGTTCCCTTCGTGCCCGGAGGCGCTCTTAAGCATGTCGCGGCTCCCGCAGCGCGGGCGTGCCCGGGCGAAGCCAAGGGCGGGCCTGTCTGCACCCGTCAGAGCCAGGAGGAGGCAGGGCTGGGAAACCCCTCTGACATACACCAACTGCTAAGTCAACTGAGGTGAGTGTCCAACAACTGAAAAGTAGAAGTTAAGTAGTCCTAAGTACCCATCATGGGGAAGCGCACAGGGACAATCCCTCTGTGGCCTGTCACCACCAGTATTGACAGCATGCTAGAAAGGGCGCTCAGTATAGTCTCTAACAAAATTGAACTAACTGAGAGGCGTCTATCCCTTGGAGTCGAGGCTCAACAGATTGGCCCTATAATAGGAGCGGCCCTAGCTGATCCAGCCTTTCCCTTTACACTTTGTAATGCGCCCGCTACTACATCAAGCACCTCATTATTTATAGGACCAGGTCACAATAATGTGGACCTCCCTAATGAGGACTGTATGGGAGACAACATCGTTGAGCCACTGTTAAATACAGGCTCACCAACACCTGCTACTGTTTTAGGGGCCAAACGTAAAAAGAAAGCTTGGGAAGCCTGTTTGTCCCAAAAGGAAACAACCTAATCGCTCCAGTTCATCTCGTACTGTTATGAGCTCGTGCATACAGCCCCCATTGCCCACACAGAATGTTGATATTGTAGAGACTGAATTAAACGAGGAACTGAGTTGTTCTGTTAGCACCCAGACTGAGGCTGTTCCCATCACTTTTGACTGTAGCGGATCCGGAGACACTCATCAATATTGTTGTTGACACTGTTTTTGAACGCATCAAAGATTCAATAGATAAGAATTTTACTTGCCTATGGCAGCGTTTAGATTGCCTGGACACCCTTATGAACAATCTAAGTCTACAATAAAAACATTGAGTCTGCTGCTGTCAGGGAGGGGGGGTTTGAACCTGCCACTTAATAATGTACCCAATTCTAATTTACAGACCATCTCATCAACATCAATTGTACCCATTAGTTCTTGTGGAACATGTAGTAAAGTTAAGGAGTGCTTTTCATCGAAGCTTACTGTTGTGCCCGTGAATCCTTTTAACCTTAGTGGTCCCAGAAGTATGCCTGGTGTTGTTTCACATATGCCCTTCATCCCTCACTGTGAACCTGGCAATAACCCAGTCAGTGTAAATCAAAGGTCAGGTAGTTTGAGTGCGGGTGACCCAGACTCTTTGAGAATTAGAACCCTCGAACCCAGTAGGGAGGCCTTGAGTTTACCACCAGCAGCGTGTCCCTATGTTCTGGTCTTGGCAGGGGTACCTACCCTTAAAAAAACCAGGAAGAAACGTGGGATCAACTGCGTAACAAATGTACGGACTGGCTATCCAAACACAGAGGGTTCAAGGTGTCAAACATGGATGATATCATTATGGTATGAAGAGTAGAGTGGGTGGGGCAATCATTAAAGAACATAGAGGGGATTGTCTAGTAATTAATTTTCGAAATCCGTCAATGGTCAGATCACTACTGAAAGTACAGGAGGTCAATACCACCAGCCCAACTCATATCTGGTCATTGCCACTGGGCTACTTCTATAAACCGACCCTGGGGTCGATAACTAACGATGCTCCCCCGATCATACATACCAGGTTTTCAGCTTTGTCTGGTTTGGATAGCCAGGACTGACTATTATCCTTACAGGTACCCTATGAAATCACCCCTACACTGAACACGCATCCACCAGAGCCATGTGAGCATGACATCCCAATTGAGTCCGCTGCTGACCCAAATTTAAAAATAGTAAGTTGGAATGTTGCTGGTTTGGCATCTAAAATAATCTTACCGGACTGGTTAGAATTAGTTCAAAAACAGGACATCCTTATTTTTCAGGAGACCTGGGCTACGCAAGATTTATATCTTGAAGGGTTCGAATGTTATAATATTGTTGCTACAACACCCAAGTTTGGCCGTCCGTCCAAGGGCGGGCCTGTCTGCACCCGTCAGAGCCAGGAGGAGGCAGGGCTGGGAAACCCCTCTGACATACACCAACTGCTAAGTCAACTGAGGTGAGTGTCCAACAACTGAAAAGTAGAAGTTAAGTAGTCCTAAGTACCCATCATGGGGAAGCGCACAGGGACAATCCCTCTGTGGCCTGTCACCACCAGTATTGACAGCATGCTAGAAAGGGCGCTCAGTATAGTCTCTAACAAAATTGAACTAACTGAGAGGCGTCTATCCCTTGGAGTCGAGGCTCAACAGATTGGCCCTATAATAGGAGCGGCCCTAGCTGATCCAGCCTTTCCCTTTACACTTTGTAATGCGCCCGCTACTACATCAAGCACCTCATTATTTATAGGACCAGGTCACAATAATGTGGACCTCCCTAATGAGGACTGTATGGGAGACAACATCGTTGAGCCACTGTTAAATACAGGCTCACCAACACCTGCTACTGTTTTAGGGGCCAAACGTAAAAGAAAGCTTGGGAAGCCTGTTTGTCCCAAAAGGAAACAACCTAATCGCTCCAGTTCATCTCGTACTGTTATGAGCTCGTGCATACAGCCCCCATTGCCCACACAGAATGTTGATATTGTAGAGACTGAATTAAACGAGGAACTGAGTTGTTCTGTTAGCACCCAGACTGAGGCTGTTCCCATCACTTTTGACTGTAGCGGATCCGGAGACACTCATCAATATTGTTGTTGACACTGTTTTTGAACGCATCAAAGATTCAATAGATAAGAATTTTACTTGCCTATGGCAGCGTTTAGATTGCCTGGACACCCTTATGAACAATCTAAGTCTACAATAAAAAAACATTGAGTCTGCTGCTGTCAGGGAGGGGGGGGGGTTTGAACCTGCCACTTAATAATGTACCCAATTCTAATTTACAGACCATCTCATCAACATCAATTGTACCCATTAGTTCTTGTGGAACATGTAGTAAAGTTAAGGAGTGCTTTTCATCGAAGCTTACTGTTGTGCCCGTGAATCCTTTTAACCTTAGTGGTCCCAGAAGTATGCCTGGTGTTGTTTCACATATGCCCTTCATCCCTCACTGTGAACCTGGCAATAACCCAGTCAGTGTAAATCAAAGGTCAGGTAGTTTGAGTGCGGGTGACCCAGACTCTTTGAGAATTAGAACCCTCGAACCCAGTAGGGAGGCCTTGAGTTTACCACCAGCAGCGTGTCCCTATGTTCTGGTCTTGGCAGGGGTACCTACCCTTAAAAAAAACCAGGAAGAAACGTGGGATCAACTGCGTAACAAATGTACGGACTGGCTATCCAAACACAGAGGGTTCAAGGTGTCAAACATGGATGATATCATTATGGTATGAAGAGTAGAGTGGGTGGGGCAATCATTAAAGAACATAGAGGGGGATTGTCTAGTAATTAATTTTCGAAATCCGTCAATGGTCAGATCACTACTGAAAGTACAGGAGGTCAATACCACCAGCCCAACTCATATCTGGTCATTGCCACTGGGCTACTTCTATAAACCGACCCTGGGGTCGATAACTAACGATGCTCCCCCGATCATACATACCAGGTTTTCAGCTTTGTCTGGTTTGGATAGCCAGGACTGACTATTATCCTTACAGGTACCCTATGAAATCACCCCTACACTGAACACGCATCCACCAGAGCCATGTGAGCATGACATCCCAATTGAGTCCGCTGCTGACCCAAATTTAAAAATAGTAAGTTGGAATGTTGCTGGTTTGGCATCTAAAATAATCTTACCGGACTGGTTAGAATTAGTTCAAAAACAGGACATCCTTATTTTTCAGGAGACCTGGGCTACGCAAGATTTATATCTTGAAGGGTTCGAATGTTATAATATTGTTGCTACAACACCCAAGTTTGGCCGTCCATCTGGCGGGCTTTCAATCTGGGTCAATGTCTTGGTGGGAGGTAGCGCAAAGGTTCTAGATACAAAAAATTACAAATTTCAGGAACTAATCTATAAAAGGGGTGTATCTATTTGTCTACTTAACTTTCATAATAACGATTTTCATACCTCACCGAACATGAATTTTATTAATCTGTTTGATTTTATTTCCACACTACAATATCAAAAAGGCTTCGATAATGCAGCTGGCATTTGTTTGAGGGGAGATTTTAATGCTAAGATTCCTAGGGGAAATGTTCAAGCTATAGAATCTATCACCAAGGCGCCCCTGTGTAACAGGGGGGTAGAAATATTGGATCACCTACGCAACCATAACCTAATTAATGTAATGGAAATTGCTGCAATAACCATGAATAATAACCCTCATGAGCCAACATTTAGAGGCAGGGGCAGTGCCTCTACTATTGATTACGTTTTTATCTCTCCCACCCTTGAAGATTGCTTGCTGAAAGCTGAGGTCGTCCCAACCATCCATGGTGACCATAATCCGATTAAAATAATATTGAGAATCGCCCCCAAGCTGATAAATGTTAAAGAGTATGGTGCTAGGAACTTGACCCCCACTGCTAACAATTCAAGATTAGTTTGGAGAGGAGTTGACATCACTGACCTGTTTTACAAGATGGTAAGGGACTACCCGATACCCATCGACATTTGTTTGTCGTCACAAGACCATAACCCTGAGGTAATTGGTGCTTTTTCTAAACTTTGTGAGGGTATCAAATCCATGTTATCCAAACCCACTGTGGAAGTACAACATGGACCAAGATGGTTCAATAGTGACTGCTCTTCAGCTAACAGACAGCTCCGGAAGGCACTTTTCTCGAACTCCAGAGACCCTGCACTTATTAAACTATTAAGGCAAAAGTACAAGGCAGCCATCTCGCTAAAGAAGGATTAAATTGTAAAAGAGCGCTGGGACGCCCTTGCATGTGCCGCCACATTAAAGAACGGGAACGGTTTTTGGGCAGCGGTCAAAGATATGAGGTCCATGGGACAATCATTGACCACGATAAGTTGTAATATAACCAGTGAGGCATGGGAAGCTCATTTTTCTATGATTTACTCAGCTTCAACACAAAATGAGGACCCTGCCGAACATCAAGCCCCCACTGGGAGCCCGAAATCCCTATCCGAAGTGGAGGATGCTATTCAACAGAGCTTGGGCAATAAAGCTCCCGGACCGGACGGGCTGCCCATCGATCTTATTAAACACAAACCTGAGTTCTGGGCGCCTCTTTTATTAAACATTTTTAACAATTTAACTAACGCCCTGATCCCTAGCACATGGTCAACTAGCATTATTGTACCAATTTTTAAAAAGGGCGACCGATCCAACCCAAACTGTTATAGACCGATCTCCCTGATCGATAATACGTTGAAAATCTTAGGGAGGATCCTGTATGATAAGATCAAGACATGGGCTGAGGAAGATCGCATTTTACAACCATGCAAGTTAAGGTTTAGAAGTAAAATAGGCACAATCGAACAGTGTTTAAATCTTAACATGATCTTTGGTAAATACACTATTGCCCAAAAATCCACTATCTGGCTTTCATGGACCTCACCTCAGCCTTTGACTTTGTTAATAGGTCGCGCTTATGGTCTATTCTTTTAAAATATGGCTTGGATGAGGTTTTAATCCATTTTCTAGCTTATCTGCACAAGGACTTGAAAGCTCGGGGGAGGATCAATAAGGGCGGGGAGGTCTCAAATGACATCGAAGTTGGTAGAGGGGTCAGGCAGGGTTGTGTCCTGGCCCCCCTCCTCTTTATTTTATACATTAATGACCTACATAAATCATTGATAACACTCACCAACGACGTCCCTAAAATTAATGGCAATATACTCCCCGCCCTATTGTATGCCGATGATGCGGTCTTAATGGGCCGCACACCCAATGCTTTACGCATCTTAGTGCGGGGTTTTGTAGATTTTATGGCTAGCTTAGATTTATGTACTAATTTAAAAAAATCATTTATAATGGCCTGTGGGCCGAAAAAGTATCTTTTAAACTCTATTATTATAGATAACCAAGGTTTACAACGCACTTGCACTTTTCCTTATTTTGAGCTGGTATTTGCAGCTAATGGCTCCTGGGCTGATCATGTGGTGCACAGTAGGAATAAGTTTTCTAAAGCCATCAATTCAATCCTTGGTCTCCCGGAGCCCAAAAAGACAGAGGTAGTTTTAGCTATTACGAAAAATGTTAAATCACAATGTATCCCAACTGCAACATATGGTGCAGAGGTCTGGGGTTTTACAAAGAGTAATAGTATCCAGGGCGAAGAAAATAGATTTTGTCGAAAACTCCTGGGAGCTTCGATCTCTGCATCGCAATACGTCTGCCACAGCGAATTAAAATTGTTTTACGTTGAAGATTATATAAAGGCTCGCCCTGCCATATTTTGGCTTGCAATCTGGAAAAATCCGGCAGCGACCCTCACCAGAGATATAATAAAAGATTGTCTCAAGTGTGAGATGGGTAGGGAAATACCATGGCTCGCCGCAGTGAGGGAGAGCTTGAACGGTGTGAATCTTGCACATGTTTTCCTAAACCCTACTGATTTAGATGGCACACACAAAAAAGTCCTCCGGGAGGCCCTATATGTACACTATAGCAAAGTAAGACATGAAAAGGAAGCTCATAAAACCACCGTTGTCAGGTATATGTCTATCACGGATGTCTCCCACTTGCCATCTAGATACCTCTTAAAACCGATAGGCCGCTGGGAGAGAGGACTCCTTTTCTATCTAAGGGCTGGTACAGTGAAATTTCTACTTTGTTTTACCCCGGGGGTATAACGATAATCTTGATCAACTGCCATGCCCTTGTGATGACCGAAGCAGGCAAACAATGTTACATTTTGTATTTTTCTGTAATTTTTACTTAAAATATGCAAAATGGTTCTTGACACCATTTTTTTAAAAAAACCTCTCCTGTCTACTATAAAGAAGCTTACATGAAAATCCTCGAATTGGAAGAGGAAGAATACATTTTTCGTGTATGCTCGTTTTTGAAAGCCGCAGTACATGCTCGTAACACAATGTGCACTTTATGAAGGTTGTTTTTTATCGATTTTTATATTGTATTTACGATCATTGCCAAAAAATATGGATACTTTCTATAGATCAGTCTTTTATTCTTTTATGACATAGGGCAGGCAGAATCTAAGTGGGCCTAACTAGAAATTGTTCTCCCATGTTGTCTTATTATGAATTGATTTTATTTTATTGTCATGTTGCCACTTGACCTGTGCTTTTATGGATCAATCTGTATCCGAATAAAGATTTTGAATTGAATTGATATGACTAACCAACACTTAGAGAGAGATGCTTCACACCCCCACACACTCCCTCAGAAGCTTTTCAAGGCTCCAAGTTGCCGATATGGAGTCTTTGACTTACTAAATACTACAATACACGCATGGTGGGACTTGCTGGATAAACAAGCGAGCACACTCTTACATTCCCCTCATGTCCGGTTGGAGTGGTGCTGCTGGTTTTCACTAGGACTGGAGAAGAGTGTGAGAACTGCTCTGCAAAAGCAAGGGGTTACAAAGATGGGAGATCTGTTCCAGGATGGGAGGTGGGGAACTGGGGAAACATCCCCGAGCAAGGAACCCAGCCATCAGCCCTAACTCGATATCATTGCCATAGAGCCCGACATGCATTGAGGGAACTATTAGGGCAAGACTTGCAAGAGCCCCCTGACATGCCTGCACTGTCTGCCATAATACAGAAAGAAGCCCCTGATAAGTGAGTAACAGCGCTATACGCTTACGCACAGGAAGCACGCAGGCCCAGCGTAAGTAATGCCATATTGGACTGGCAGAGAGACTTGGGTAGGCCCATAGAAGATAAGGTTTGGCAGTACTGCTGTGCAAAAACTCAGGAGGTGTCTTTAAACGGGAGACACCAGTTAATACACTTTAAATACATAAATCGCGTGTATTACACACCAGAACAGTTATTCAGATATGGGGGGGTGGAGCTTGCCCGGCTTGGAAATGGCTGCCTTGTTATAGAGCTCCGCCACACACCGTCTCTATCCGACAGAATGTGAGGCTTCAGCCGGCTCTATCCTTTGAAGGGATGACGGATCTATATCCCTGAACATTCACTGGCATTGGGGCTGCGCCTGCTATTGCTGATTCCCAGAGCGGGGCCGATAATCTGGCCGAGGAGTTTCACGGCGTGGTGAGGCCTACCTGCTGCGCAGCAGGAGGTGGCGCCTGACTCGGACGCTGCTCGCTTGGCTGTGGACGGAGCGCCTGCCCTAGCAGACTCCTCTGCCGTGGCTGCGTCCGGCTGTATGCCCCCGGCACTGCACTGTGATCTGTCGGGGCACCTCGGTGCCGTGAAGTACCCCTACTGACGGCGAGGCCTGTTCCTGCACGGAAAGCGGCTGTGCCCGCGGGAGTGGGGAGCCGTTGCCGCCTGTGGTGCAGCTGTGCCGGCTGGGTCCCTGCCCGTTCCGGACTTTGTTGCGAGCGCACGGAGCCCCAGACGGCTTTGGGTGCCCCGCCGTCTGGGGAGCTGTGAGCCGGGTGAGTCGCGGCTGGGCCGGGTTGCGGGGGGGCCGGCGCCGCGATTGGGTTCCAGGGCTCTGCGGGCCTCTCTCGCGATCTGGCCAGGCTGTTAGATCCTGGCGCTTTGGCTCGGCTGGGGTGCCCTACATCGAGGTCTCTGCTCCTGGAGGCATCGAGATACATCGGCGTTGCACCCGAGCCCGGTGGGGCGCGAATTTGTGAAGCGTGCCACGCTATTGAGAACTGGCTCCCGGCCTTATTGGCCTGCATCTTTGAGACTTGCCTTACTGGCCCCTGACTGGGGTGTGCTGCCTGTGGGCGCTGCCTGGCGCAATCCTGTCACCATCCCCTTTTTTTTGCGCTGTTGTGGACACTGGGTGGCCCCCCTTCCCCCATTGGGAGTATAAATAACGGGTGGCCTGCTCGAGGTCGGGCTGGGGGTGCCACTCTTTACCTCCTGTTCAGTTTGCCCGATCTTGCTGACATAGCTCATACCTTTTGCTCACTCTCCCCGCTTGCTCAATCCCCCGACTGGATCCTGTGAGTGTCTTCCTGTGTGGTCTGTTGTGCTGTGGCTGTTGTGATGGGGAAACCAGACAAATCTCAACCAAAGCTTAACTTTGAGCAGCGCAACTCTCTGCGCTATGAAGAGACGGCGGACAACATGCTTTCTGAGGCGGATGCACCCTCCGATGACCCGGTAGGTGACATTAAACAGATTATTGCATCCATGCAGAAGGGTCTCTCTGCCATCGACTCGAAAATTGATACTCTGGCCTACAGGATAGATAGGATGTCGGAGAGGGTTGATAAGCACTCCGAGCACCTGGATATAGCAGAGGGCTGTATCACGGAGGCTGAGGAGGCCCAGTCTGACTCTGGTGTCGCCCAGAAGCGTGTTGAACGTGCATTGACCACCTTGCAGGACAGAGCTGAGGACTTGGAGGCCCGGTCATGGTGCAGCAACCTCCGTATCACGGGCCTAGCAGAGTCTACGGCTACGGGGAATATGGAGACCTTTGTAGAGAAATTGCTTACGGCTCTGCTGGGTGCGGACACCTTCTCACACCTGTTTGTTGTGGAGAGGGCGCATCGCTCACTTGGCCCTCGCCCTCATCCCGGTGCCCCGCCTCGGTCTATAATCGCAAAACTCTTCAACTACCGAGACAAAGACGCTGCGCTGCGTAAGGCAAGAGAACTGGGCACCTTACAATATGAGGGGGCCTCCCTCTCTCTGTTCCCGGACTTCACCCTGAAAGTGCAGGAGGCCAGACGACAATGTATTCCCCTAAAGCGCAAACTACGTGAGCAGCACATAGAGTATGCTATGCTATATCCGGCATGCCTCAATGTCTTGTTTGATGGTAAACCCAAGATCTACTCTGACCCTCAGTCCCTTCTGAAAGCGTTTAAAGATTGGGAAAGAGCAGGCAGGCGTGGGAAAGGGCAGAGCGACACTCCTGCTGCAGCTGGTGGCGCTGGAGGACTTGATGACAATGACTGAGGGGGTGTGCTATTATCATTAACGGATTGCTGATTTGATGTGCTTAGTGTGGTGTTATTATTATTCTATGGGATATATGCAAAATGTTATGATGGGTGGTGTGCCGGGGGGCTAGTTGGGATGACTGTGGTATTGATTATTTGTACTGGGCATGCTTTTTCTTTTCTTCTTTGTCCTCCCCTCACTCCTTCCTTTGGTCTGGGTGGAGTTGAATGTATACACACGGGGGGCGACCCCATGTTGCTTGCTGGTATCTAAACCGCACATCCTCAGCGGCTGCTTAGTTGTTTCCTTATTGATGCATGTCACTTTTTCTGAAGCTTTATGACTAATATGCGGTGTTGTGGCGGTGGGCTGTACTAGTTTGTGTTGTTGGGTAACATCCGCCCCATTGTGTTACATTGTTTTTCTCTTCTTCTAGGGGGTTATTGTGTTATTTGAGATGTGTTTGCATTATGGACGCTTGTTGGTAGTATCTGGGAGGGCTGAAATTCGCCTTTGCAAAGTTGGGGTGAGCAGGGCGTGGGTGGGGGTGGGAATGTTTTTTTGGTTTAATTTCTTCTTTTTTACAGTTCACATGTCCTTTTTTATTTATGATAGGTGGGGTGTAACATGGGGCCATGGAGGGAGATCATACTATGAGTACTTTCAGATTACATGACAGACTTCACTGCTGGCAGAGGCCAGGTTAAAAAACTCACTCTTATGACATGGAATGTTCGGGGTCTAACCGACCACCGCAAGGTGCGGAAAATAATTGCCTACCTGAAACGTAAGGAGATTGACGTAGCCTTACTTCAGGAGACGCACCTACAACCTGGGTGTGCACTACTCACAGGTAGCAGGTTAGCTGGTACATGTCACGCCGCTTGCTTTACTTCTCACTCTAGAGGGGTGCTGACATGGCTTAACCCCAAAGCGGGTCTCAAGTTGGAACAATATGAAACGGACCCGGCGGGTCGGTATATTGTGTCTAGGTGTTATAGCCCCGAGTGGGAATTTTTGATTGTAAACTCCTATGGCCCGAACTATGACGATCCGGGATTCTATCAGTCCCTTTTTTCCTTATTCAGAAATCGCCAACCCCTGCCGGTGTTCTGGGAGGGGGATTTTAATTGCATATTAGACACATCTCTAGACCGCTCGAAAGGCCCTTCTCGCCCCTTATCTGCCTCTGCGAAGGCTACAATGGATATCGCGTTGCAGCTCCAACTGGCTGATGTATGGAGATGTCGATCTAGCACACGTGGCGGTTACACACACTATTCGGCGCAGCATGATACCCATACGCGCATAGACTATTGGTTCATTTCACAGACTATACTTCCTACAGTCCGGGACTGTTCGATTTTAGCCCGTTCATTTTTCGGACCATTCGCCTCTTACATTAACTATTTCGGTGCCCCCGCGTTCTCCACCCCCTTTTTTGTGGCGCTTTCCCCCTTATTCATTATTGGATTCAGTATTTAATTCTGAGTTGCGTGACGCGATCTGTGAGTTTTTTTACATTAATGTGGGATCGGTTGACTCCTTCGCCACAGTTTGGGAGGCGTTTAAAGTTTTTATAAGAGGTGTTGCCATTAGCAAGCATGCGGGTGTTCTACGGTCTATTCGAGGTCACCTTGCTTTGTTGGAGACCCGTGTGTCGAACCTGGAGGCTCGCTTGGCTCTCGGAAATGACCCCGATTTGCGCAAGCAACTTAAGGCCATGTTGACTGACTTTCAAGAGGAGGCCGACAATGAGGTCAAGCATATGGGCAAGTATGCTTCAGCCAGACTTTATGGAGAGGCTGATCGCCCGGGCTCGGTGCTGGCGGCATTGGCTCGCCACCGTATGGACTCTGGGTGCATTACTGAGCTACTAGACGACGAGGGTACAGTCCTGAAGGAACAAATTAAAATTAACGAACAGTTTCGCTCCTATTATCAGGAGCTCTATTGCTCCAAGCTTTCCCCTAGTGACGACGACATAGCACACTATCTAGAATATATTAAACTCCCCTGGCTACAGAATTGGCATTCAAATTCTTGAAGCGTCCTATCGAGGTCTCGGAGGTTCGACTAGCTTTAGGCTCGATGCGGGAGGGTAGTGCCCCCGGGATGGATGGTCTCACGGCCACCTTCTATAAGGGTTTTAGCGATCCTTTGATTCCGCACCTTATAACTTTATTTCACGAGATGGCTGCGGAGGGTGTAATGCCTTCTTCTATGCGCGAGGCGTTGATTATCACTTTGTTGAAGCCGGATAAGGACCCCCGTAGATGCCCATCTTATCGTCTGTTCTCGCTACTCAACGTAGACACCAAAATCTACGCGAAAATACTAGCTAATCGTCTATCCCCGCTTCTTCCTCAACTGATCGGTCCTGAGCAAGCTGGTTTTATACCTGGATGCACGCTCTCGTATAATCTCCGCACGGTATTTGGCGCCATGCAACATGTTCGGCCAGAGGTTAAGGCGGCCGCTGTATTTTTGGACGCTGAAAAGGCCTTCGATTCTATCGAATGGAGGTTCATGCATGCGGTGCTGCATCGCATGGGTGTCGGTGAGGTCTTTCTGCAGTTGATTTCGGTGCTATATAATTCGCCAATGGCAAGGGTTCGCACGTGTATAGCGGTCTCAGTTCCTTTTCAAATCTCCAGAGGTACCCGACAGGGGTGCCCTTTATCCCTGTTATTGTATGCAGTGGCTGCTGAACCCCTGTTACGGGCGTTACGCGAGTATCATGGGCATAGAGGACTTCGTTTTCCTAATTACAATCTAATCACTTCAGCTTACACTGATGATACCCTTTTATATGTTCGCAATCCCGAGGTACATCTGGCTCCTGTGATACGTGAGGTACTGCGCTTCGGGGGCCTGTCTGGCCTTAAGATTAACTGGGACAAGTCCATAATATTCCCATTGACTCCCGCCAAGGCACAGTTCCCACTCGACTTCCCACTGCAATGGATGTCCGACCCGGTGCGTTATCTGGGCATCCAAGTGCACTCCGACGCAGACACAGTACTTCAGGCTAATTACGGGAGAGTAATTGCTAAGCTTGGCAATGATATAGACAGATGGATTCGGCTCCCGTTGTCCCTGGCCGGTAGGGTCTCATTAATGAAGATGGTTGTGCTCCCTCGTCTGCTCTTTCTGTTTGTCAATATCCCTATAGTGGTGCCCCAGCACCTGTTCCGTGAACTTCGTTCTTTGATGACTAAGCTTGCGTGGGCGGGTAAGTCTGCTAGAGACGCCTTGGATACTCTTATGCTCCTGTACACAGCTGGTGGCTTTGGTGCCCTGAATCTTGAACTTTATTACAGGGTCGCGCAGGCCTCTCACGCTTACAGTTGGGTGCATGGCCCACATGATTTGCCTCATCTCCAGATAGAAAAGTCGCTGCTGCCCCGCACTCGTTGCCTCGCTTCTTAACTCAGGCGCACACGAGACGTTGCGGAATACTTGACTCGATTAACTCCACTGTTCATGCGTGGATTGCGCTTCTCAAAATGTACAATGGAGCACAATTGTATTCGCCTCGGCTGCGTGTGGAGTGGTGCCAGTGGTTCGTGCTCAGCTCGGAGAGGGGAACACTATACTCCTTAAATAAATTGCATATAGATTTAATTGGCGATCTATTTAAACACGGAAGGGTGGGCACATGGGTAGAGGTGGCTGGTGATGACAATTCACATTCGGGACTAACGAAATTCCAAAATTTTAGAACCCGGCATGCGATGCGAGCAGTCCTTGGTGATTAGCTCCTGGAGCCAATGGACATCCCACCCCTGACTACACTTTTGAGCTCGCCAACTCCTAGTAAGCTGATATCTAGACTTTATGCCTTGGCCTTAGCCACTAAGTCCTCCGCTCTCAGTACGGTTAGACAGGCCTGGCAAGTGGACATAGGCGTCCCAATCACGGATGACGCATGGTCCTATTGTTGTGAAGCCACTCGCAAGATCTCCATTAACGGTCATCATAGATTGGCACATTTAAAATTTTTAAACAGAGTTTATTATTCCCCTCTACGCCTCTTTAGATACGGTTTACGTGATTCTGATAACTGTGAGCGCTGTGGTGCGCAGGGGGCTGAGTTCTTTCATCTGGCCTGGCAATGCCCTCAGGTGGTAGCCTATTGGGGTAGGATCTTTCAGGTCTTGAACGACATAATTGGGCTCACCCTTAATCCGGAACCCATGCTGGCGCTCCTAGGGTACACTAAGCATCTCCGGAAAAAGGTACGGAAACTTGTAGCAATGGGCCTTCTATTGGCAATGCGTCGGCTGGCGATGCAGTGGATGAGGGGTCCTGTACCTACAATTGCAGAATGGGAGCGGGATATGATCTACTGTAACACCCAATCAGATGTTTATAACGAAATGCTCCCACCCTGCAACCGCCCAAAAAGCTTTTGGGGTCTGTATGCTAAATATCGCCTGGCCCAGCAAACCTCTGAAGACGTGCCAGTTGGTTAAAGCAGTATTGTTGTAATTCTTTACTGTCTAAAGCCCTGATATATTCTTGCTGATACTGTGACATTGCCATGTGATTTACGAATGTCTGTCTATAATGCTCATTATTGTACAATGCCCTGCGTGTAACTAAATTCCCTCGCCATGGTGCCATCTGTGTTTTTTTTCTTCCTCCCCCCGCCAGCCACTATGTCATGTATCGACTTTTTGTGTTCCACAATTGATTATGGTCTATGTGATCTGTTTTTTTTTAATCTATATGTATTTTTTGTTTGTGTTCTATATGCTTCAAAATGCAATAAAAACATTAAAAAAAACAACAACAAAAAAACTGTTATTCAGATATGGCCTGCAGGAATCTGCAAACTGTCTACGATGCAATGCGTGGGAAGCGGGGTTTATACACGCCGCTTGGTACTGTCCAGTGATTTTTCAGTATTGGGAGGGTGTTTTTCAGGAATTGACTGCCATAGCAGGCCTTGCTATACAGATGGAGCCAATGTTAGCCTTGCTAAGCTATGATAAAGACATAGATAAATTGGTCAGGAAGCTTGTAGCCATGGGATTTCTGTTGGCTAAGCGCAGAGTAGCAATACGCTGGGCTAGGGGCCCTTCCCCAAAATTAGGGGACTGGCACTCGGACATGGCATACTGCAATGAACAGTCGAATGCTTTTAATGAGCTTCAGCCGCTGGGGAACCGCCATAGGGACTACTGGGCCCAATATAAGGTGTATTTAGCGGGAAAAGGTGAAAATGGTGAGGAAGAAAGGTGGATAGAAGGGTGATGTCTGACACAGGATACTAAGAATGGGTAGCATAACGCAGTGGGGTTGGCTGATTAGTGGGATCACAGTAACGAAGCAGATAGTACACCTGAAACCTGGATATGACACTCCATGTGTGCTGTGGAGGAGCACACTGGCAATGGGAGACGGATTTGCGTGAAGATCAGTCCATGAAACGAATGTTTGAAATAGAAATGTACACTGGAGAATGCTAATTACCACTAAACGCTTTGTAATACTCTTTGTATTATGCAAGATAATGTTGGGTGGCGGGCTGCGGAACACTCAGATGTCTATGTGTAACTGTTCAAATGGTAATAAAAAATATAATAAATAAATACAATTATTGTCATAATGGTCTTACTTAAGTAAAATACTGGTAGTGGCATACCAGAATTAATTCTTGGAACACTGTGCACCCATGGAAAAATCCTGGCACTGGCATACCTGAGGAAGATTTTGGCATGGGGGCACCTTTGGAGCTAGCTCATTGGAGATACTTCTTAACATAAGAGAGGGAAACTGTGGTATATGGAAGGGGGCACCAGGATAAAAAACTGGCCCTGAAATACTAGAGGTAACTTTGACATAATATATATTAATGTCATTATTTGCAAAATTCCGACACTGGCATATTGTTTGTAATTTTTGGCATAAGGGGGCATCCATGGCATATGAGAGGCCTGCATGATAAACTGCAGGCTCTGGCACAATGGAGATACTCTTTGGCATGTGGGGGCTTCCATAGCACATGCTGAACACAATGGGGTTTTCCTCTCATTAGCATCAGGTTTTGTTGCCTTGGCACACCATGTAAGGGCTTGGATATGAATGAGTGCCCTTTCAGAGTCTATGGCTTTTTAGCAAAATTATGTGAGAATTGTACTTTTAAATACGCTATTTTAGCCATTAAATTGACATTTTCTCAGGGGGAGAACCCCCAAGGCCTCCTAGATGAGGTCTGGCTTATAAACAATTCAAGGCGATACTTCCCACTACTTTCAAAGGTCATGTAAACCCCCTAATGTAGGTGGTTTCTAAAATGGACATTTGTCTGTGTTGAGTTATAGTAATCATGCAGCTATGGTACTTTAGCTATGACAATCACTGTCTATGGCTTCTTAGCAAAATTATGTGAAAATCGTACTTTTAAATACACTATTTTATCCATTAAATTGACATTTTCTCATGGGGAGAACGCCCTAGGCCTCCTAGATGAGGTCTGGCTTATAAACAATCCAAGGCGATACTTCCCACTACTTTTAACCCCTTCGATGCTCGTGACGAGCTCAGCTCGTCAGGCTGCGCGGTCGCGCTTTGCGCATGACGAGCTGAGCTCGTCACGACCACACCCGCGATCGGAATGTCCAGCACACGAACGGAATTCCGATTGCGGTCAAGGGGTTAAAGGTCATGTAAACCCCCTAATGTAGGTGGTTTCTAAAATGGACATTTGTCTGTCTGAGTTATAGTAATCATGCAGCTATGGTACTTTAGCTATGACAATCACTGTAATGTCTTCAGGTCATGTTTTAACGCTTCCTGGGGATATTCAGGGTCAAAAGTCAAATGATGGCATTTCCTGTGATGTCATTAAAGTGTGATGTCATTTTCTGCTACCGCTGACATTTTGGTGAATTGACGTCCATGTGAACATGTTGAAAATTACTCCAGACACCTTATTATCATGAGTGTTAATGAATGTGGCTTATATGGCACTCAAAAAACTCAAGCTGAGTTGATGGTTTAACAAACCTGGGGGTCTTCTTGACTTTCATATTTGTATGCTTGAGCCAGTGCAATAGCTGGTGTGTTACACGAAACCCACTGTGAAAATGTGTGCACACCTTTAGATAATAATAGGCAACTGATTTTTTGGGCTAAATCGATGTGTCATTGTGCAACAACTATAAGATTAATTCTGAACCATGTCCTTGGAAACGTGATAATGGGTGGATGTGATGGCTTGCATGATGTACACTGCGTATCAACCTCACTTGAAATGCTTGCGTAATGTTGCCAACCAAAAACAAAAGAAAGCAATTGAGACACAAAAAGACCTGAGTCGAAGTTAAAGTTAAGTAATCAGGGAACATTGG
Organism: Calotriton arnoldi; assembly: GCA_963921515.1. Lineage (NCBI taxonomy): Eukaryota > Metazoa > Chordata > Amphibia > Caudata > Salamandridae > Calotriton > Calotriton arnoldi. The sequence continues at coordinate 519,963 of CAWUFW010009869.1, forward strand.
ACACTTGGTTTAGAGTTTACAACCATATGGATAAGAAGAACGCAAATAAAAACACGTTCAGGCTAGAACTCAATGTGCTATATTATTTATTAAGCCAGCCAATAATATCAGGAAAAGCTGGTAGACATTAACAGCCTCGTCTAGTACCCACTGTACATCAAGAAAATCTGAGGAGAAAATAAAAAGGAAAATAATTAGCTGGTAACAAAAGAACATCATATGTGATTATACTTGAGAACACAACATACTAGGTGCAATAATGGTGCTTTGGTTCATGAAAACCTAGTGTGGAGTAATGATTACTGTGTGTGTACGGTTTAACTGCTGTATTCTGCAACTAGTGGTAAATTGCACTTGTACATAGTGTCCCTGATGTCTGATTTTAAATATGTAAAAGACTTTTAAAGTGAGATGCAGCTCTACTGCTCTGTTTGATTTCTGAACCATAGGTGTGATGCCAGGTAATGTTAAGGGCGCTAATGAGGCAAAGGTCTCCAGTTTCAGATTTTATCAACACTCGTTCCTGTTGGAGCCTTTGGGGGAGGGACCACACCTGGTACAGTCTCATGTGGAAAAGGTTGCTTTATTGAAAACAAGCAGATCTCACAGATTCTACAGACCTTAAGCTCAGCAGCGCATTATAATCACCTATCAACATTTCTAATCCCACCCTATGGGGTCTCCGGCTCTCTACTCCCTTTTAAGAATGTCCCTATCTTAAAGTATATCCTATTAACTCCAATTTCAACAAATCGAATTTGACTGTCCCTGCATTGCTTTCCTGGCTATTTGCACCAGACCCAGCATGCCTCATGTCTATCTTGAAGAAGTGAAATCTTGATCCCATATGAGAAGTTGTAGGAGTGCTCAATACTCAAGCATAGTTAGCACTCAAATATATTCTATTGTAATTAGCGTCACTAAGGGAGTGGAGTATTGCATACCAAAAGTATTCCGCACGAAATATATGTGCTTAGAACGTGATTAATAAAAGGTTTATGTGACACTCACATATTGATGTAAATAGGATATGCTAATAATATGCGTCTTATCGTGAGTTCATTTAATTTGAATGTAATGTAAAGGGTTAACAATTCATTGTATAACGTGTATTAACGCAGGTGCTTATAAACTGAAATTTTTGCAATTCCTTATACATGTATTAAAGGCTGCATTTGTTAAAAGAGTAGAGAGGTGCACATATTTTGTAACCCTGTGCAATTGTTAACTTGTCCAAAGCGTAGGGCTCATGAAGCAATACAGTACGTGCTCACGTTAGAGACTTAACATGTAAATCATATTTGACTTTCTTCGCAGAATGTATTTTGCCTTGCATTTTGTTTCCACTGCAGGTATGAAGAAGCCTCATTACAGTGGAATAGGAAGGTTTGTTTTCTCTAGATAATAAGATATGAGATTGTAAGATTTGGCACCAAGAAGCATGGTAACGAGTAAGGAGTCGAGTTCTCATAGGAAGAGGAGAAGAATGACCAAGGTCGAGCAGATTGTAACTTTCAGATGTGGTAAAGGTGGTGAAAGCATCCAGTTGTGTCAGAGCGATGGAAATTTACTGGAGGAGACCACGTGGGATACCTCCTGTGATTGCAATTGATATTTTGCTGGTTTAGATACCTTCAATAACGGCTACCACTCTAGCCGTATTGACTACCTCTTAGTCAGCTTGAATTTATGGTACACTTTCGAGGACATGACCATACACGCACGCATAGAGAGTGATCATGATCCGCTCTGCTCACTGTTTAGATTTAAGGAGCTTAGTGTACCGGAGGCACCGGCTACCTTATCCATAGTGAGCGATCTTTTAGTTTCTAACAATATGCGCTGAGTTAAATGGCCTAAAATCCTAACATGTCCAGAAACACTATCCACTATAAGTAGCGAGCTCGAATGTACAACTAAATTGATGGAGACTCGCCACTTTACCCATAAATCAGCCGTAGAATTCACAGATCTGCACAACTAATTCTTTTCAAAGACACGCTGCCACTTTCAAAAACAGAGCAAGTATAGGACAAAGCATAACCGGCCTAAATACCAATGGTACAATCACGAGTGCAGAAGTGCACGTAAAAATCTTGGTGAGGCAATTAAGTCGGGGAGTGGGGATTGGGTGAGAACTGCTAGGTCAACATACAAGAAAGCGATTTACTGCGCCAAAAATTCCTGGGATGAGGACAGATGGCAAGAACTAAAGTCCGCCAGCGATAGCAAAAACTCTAAATAGTTTTGGAATATGGTTAAATGGGGCAGGGGAGGAGTAGCACAGTCACCGGATAACCACGTTGACCCCGATGTGTGGGTTAACTTTTTTGCCACTCAATATGCCGAGGAAGAAGTTGATGATCGGGTACCATCCCTAATCCACCATTTCCCCTCTGCTATAGTTTTTAATGAGGAAGACGTTAGCCGTGCACTCAGGGCCCTAACTGGTGGCAGGGCACCGGGCCTAGATTGCATTACCGCAGACATTTTCTTGCACGATAAGCCCAAATGGTCTACTTACATACTTCTATTTGCGAACGCCATAGCCCAAGGAGCACCAATCCCGCATACCTGGCGGGGGCGGCGGAGATAATACCCATTTACAAAAAGGGAGATAAACCCTTGCCTGGTAACTATAGGCCAATTAGCCTTATAGATTGCATGCAGAAAGTGGTGGCTAGGCTTGTTTTAACCAAGGTCAAGGACTGCATTGATGATAATGCTTCTCTCTTCCCTCTACAGGCAGGTTTCAGGGCCCGTATTAGCACCATAGATCAGATGTTCCACTTCGTTCTTATTTACTGTCGTATAGTTATCCTCGGCAAGGGCAGCATGTATGCTGCCTTTGTCAAATTAAAATCCACCTTTGACATGGTATCTAGGAACAAATTGTGGGAGGTCCTGAAGGAGACGGGGCTGCCTTTAGATCTGCTCTCCCTAATTGTCCGTCTCCATGAGGACAATTTTGCACAAATACGGTGGGGGGCGGCAGGAAATAAGACTGATCCCTTCCCTGTGCGCAAGGGCATTCGTCAGGGATGCGTGCTAGCACCGACTCTGTTCTCTCTATTTATAAATGGTGTTGAAGATTTCCTTGGTGCCATTCACACTGATGCCCCTGTTTTAGCTGGTAGGAAAATTCCCATCCTCATGTTTGCGGATGATACTCTGATAATCTCCAAAACACCTAGTGGATTGCAGCATGCCCTCAACCGCTACGAAGAGTTTTGTCTTTTGAGAGGCCTTAAAATGAATGCCGCAAAGACAAAACTCATGGCATTTAACCAGCATCGATCTTTCAGGGGGAAAATAATGTTGGATGGGCTCCCCCTGGTGCAGATGGACGCTTTTGTCTATCTGGGCATCAAACTTCATAAGGACATGAAGTGGAAGCCTCACATCGAAGCTATGGCACTAAAGCACCGACAGTTAGCCGGCACTCTTAGAAAGGAAGTTAAGACCTCTCTGACGAAACCCATTAGCCCTGCTCTTTAAATTTATAATAGCAAAGTGGTGAGCTCAGCCCTCTATGGGGCTGAGCTGTGGGGCCTAGAAAACCTGAATTAGCTCAAACTAGCAGAGAACGCATTCTTACGCGCAATCACTAGCCTCCCACAGAGCACACCCACCCTCCCCCTAAGGAATGATCTGGTAGGAAAGCTCTAAAGGACCATGCTAGGCTACGCCCGATTCTATACTGGCGACGACTATGGGTCACGCAGGAACTGTCAGTATACACTGAGGGCCTAAGGGATGTTATTAATAGGGATCAATTTAATAAAATTAGTTGGATCCCAGATCTGAAAGACACGCTTTATAAAATGGGTCTATCACACTTGTGGGATCTCCCCTTCGCTGCGACATTCCCTACGAAAAACATTCTCAAAGAGATTTACTGGGAAATGGTTGCACAAGAAGAATTCAGTTCTCACGACCCTTCCACACTCACGGGGCTCTTCCTTCAAATTAAACCATACCCGAGCCAAGAGTCATATTGGGATAAAATCACAAAACCTTTGGATCGGAAACTTTACTTCCAATTTAGATCTGGCACTTTGCCATTGAAGTCTTTCTCATCCAAATGGCTTTGCACCGGGGATAACAAATGCCCTGTCTGCGCCAAACAAGTAGAATCATATTCCCATGTGCTCTTTGCCTGCCCTGCTTACGCGAGGCCGCGGAAAGTTTGGCTGGCCCAGAATGTGGGCACAAGATTATACAAAGAAGCCTTGCGAATTCTACGCTCCGACTCTTCTCCCAGGTATGCAATCCCTGTGGCCAAGTTTTTGAGGTGGATGTGGCAGATCCGCTCTAAATTAGCTAAGGCTAGCAATTCCCCTCATTGAAACCACCTATTATTCAACACGAATATGGGGGTAAACTAGGCTAAGTGGGGCTCATTTAAGCTCAACCGGGCGTATGAGATTGATTTGCACAAATGTATTAACTTAGATTTTAACTTCGATCTTAACTTTTGTATTCTGGAGCTAGTTTTAATTTATTTGTTTTTACCTGTATGTGCTTTTATGACTTGCTCAGTCGAATAAAGCTATCTTGATGATGATGATATTTTGCTGAATGTAGGGAGGGACAGGAGTCCATCTTAGGGTTTCATGGACAGCAGGCCTGTAGTCTTGCTTAGGTGGCTTTATGCTGCTTGTTGGGGTGCCTTCTACTGAAGACTCTGACGGCTGACTTCTTTCTTTCTTCTGATCATGCCCTTACCCAAATGCTTTAATTTAGGGTTGCCTGTGGTAAAGTAGTTTAGGGAAAGCTAGTGTGCTCATGTTCGTTAAACAGACTTTTTTGATGCATTTTAACCTTAATTTCATTTTCCTGATCATCTGCATCATCATAGAGTTAGTTATTTGCTTTGTATTATATAGAGTAAATCTCTTCAGGAGATTAGGACTTATTATGGTCTTTTTGTACTTCTATTTGATTATGCTGAGATTGATTTACATTGACTTGTTTCTGAATCTACAATTTAATTTTACTAAACTCAGGTGACATAGTCGAGTGGATTAATGTGTGGCTACATGGGTTGCACTGTATTGAGATACTAACCAGTGATTTATTTTCTCTTCACTGCTCGCTGTACTAGAAAGGCCCATCCCTTTGTGTATTGGTCTCAGGCTTCAACAATCTTCAATCATTGTCTGTACTCCTCTTTCCCTAACCTTCCAATCTCTCCACCACCTTATTCTGAGCTCCCTCTTTCTGCCTGCCTCCAGTGACATAACACGAATAGTATCTGTTAACGGCTCACACCTCGCCCTGCCTGCCCTCAAATAAGCATCCCTCGACTTCCTGTTACATGGTGGGTGATGGTCCGCTCACTGCAGCACTGAGAAGGGATTGATAAAATCCCTTGAAAGTGCACATTTCAAGCGATGACGCAGTGCCCTCGAGGCTGCAGCAACTTACACATCTTTCAACCCACCATTGTGCCCCTCCCAATCACCCCTGCGCATGGGGAACGCATTGTGCCATTAATAGGGCTCAGGCTCGGTGGGGGAGAGGTGAGGCTGGTGAAGTCTAACAGAGTGTCAAGTCTTCAGTGTGAGTGGCAGTTTTCTGAGGACTGTCGAATGTATGAAGGCATATATGTAAGTGGATTTGCATGGCACAAAGGTAAGAACAAACCAATGGAGACAGAGAGATTTGTGAAGAAAATGGAGCAGTACAACAAAGGAGGGTTGGATTGGTTGAAAAGAAGTATGAAAATACGGGAATCTGGGGTAGGGGGTGGGCAAAATGTTTTTGCCAAGCGGTATGGGGAAGTTGGCAGGGAGGTAGGCCAGGCAGAGTTGAAAGAGGCATCAGCAAGGGATGCAGGCTGTGTAGTGGTTTCATGTGAATGCACTGTGTATTCAAGAAGTGTGGCCATTACCCCCCATTGAATGTCGCCTACATATTTCTTGCACTTGAATCTGAATTGAGTGACTAATTTAGAATTTACAAACCATGACTATAGCAACAATTCTAGTGCGAAGCAAGTCCACTTTCATGAGAACATTGCACAGCCTAACATCATTCAAGAAAGTCCTACCGTGTAATAAGGCTTTTTACCTGGGTTGGAATATTGCATCATAGTCTTTACAGGACACTAAAAAAACTAAACTCTAGAGATTCCAGAAATAAGTGCCTAGACTCAGTTTAAACCTGAAGTAATCAGACCATGTCACCTTTGCTCTAAAAAAGCTCCCCAACCATGTAGGTCTATATTTTATTTGTTCATTCCCCTATGCAGCTTATGTTGCCGCATTCCTGTCTGGGCTATACCAGAGTACTATTAAAGTCCACATTGTTGTTCATTTGCAGTCTTGAGAGCACCATTCTTGGCAACATGATGTGAAAGTTGGTGATAATCAAGGCAGCTACCATTTGTTTTGAGGCAGAGAGGTACAGATCAATGTAGTGTGTTTTCACTTTTTGTGACCCTGGGAAATGACACAACCAAAAATAAGGGTCGCATAGAGCGTTTTTGATTGATGAGGTGGCCATGACAATTGATAGTTGGCAGGGTTGTGACAGGAGTGATCAAATCCGTTTTAGGGCAGTCTGAGACATTCAAAGGCATTTTGAATGTCAATTTAGAAGAAGCTCATTGCCCACTCTGTCAAATGCAGCAAATTAGTCAAGAAAGAGTAAAACAACAGATTATGCAGTAGCAAAAAACACTGAGGCCCAGATTCTCAAAGAATCACGAAACACAGAGCACCAGCCCAAAATGCTGCACTGCGTTGCGTGACAGGGAGGGAGAAGGAGAGCGTCATATCTACAGAGATGTGGCTCTCGCTTCCCCTCTCACAAGCGCCAGCGCTGATTTCAGCTGGCCTGCGCTGGGCACACACCTTAGCGCCATAGTGCTCAGGTGCGTGCCTGAGTCTACCATAGGATTTGTACTGGAGGAGTATCCTTCTAGTATAAAATACTATGCTGAGACATACATTTAAGCTTTTCCTACATTGCATGTGTGTTGCACAGTGCAGCAGGCAATCAAATTTGTCTACTGATGTTAGTAGATAGGGTTTAGCGTCATAAAGCATGGGTGGTTGCATGGGAACGCCAATGTACCACCCATGTTACGCCCCCTTGATGCAAAGTAATGTAAAGCAGCGTTTCGCGCTGCTTTGTGTTATTTTTACCTACATTCCAACGCAAATACCAATTTGCTTTAATTTACTAATTCCCAAAAAGGTTTAGCATTGGGTCAGCATTAATAAAGTAACACTAACCTGATGCTAAATCTTTGTGAATATTGGCCCAAGAGATTATCTCTAATGTCAGCAAAAGCAGAATTTGTACTTGTAAGGGTCCTGAATTTTGACCGACAGTCTCAAACTAAGGGCCTCATTTACAAGACCCCTGCGCCGCCGGAACGTCACTTTTAGTGATGGTCTGGCAGCGCACACTGCAGGGCCATATCTACCAGGTTCCGTAAAGCCACCCTACATGGCTTTTCATGGCCTTGTAGATATGGACTGAGGCAGCGCCGCACAAGTCACTGCGTTGCCTCACCCTGCGATAGGGAGGAGTGCCGTGGGCATTAAGGTGGGTGTTCCCACGTAACAACCATAGCATTTGACACATTTCCAGAATTACAAGATTTCGTAAACCTGGGAATGCCTACGCCTCCCCAGGGGCAGCGTAGGGGAGGCGCAAAGAAGAGAAATAACATTATTTCTCCTCGTTTTTTCCTCTTTTAATGTGTGTTGCAGTAGCACACATACAAAGAGGAAATCACCTCCAATTATTGTTTTTGTACAGAAAGGTTTGCTTCCTGCACAAAAACTATCACCCCTAAAACGTAGACTCCCTTGCACCATGGCACAAGGGTGCCTGCGTTGGCGCACAGGGAAAAGACGGGAATGTTTTGTATCTGATACGGAGCATTCCTGCCCTTTTCTTTTGATGTGGGGCAGCGCAGCAGGAAGGCTTGCGGCGCTTCCCTACGCCAAAAGATTGTAAATGAGGTCCTAGGTTTCCACCAAGTGTCAGAGCTGCCATATGACCTTATTTTACAGGATTTCTCGCAGGAACAGCTTTATAGATATGAGCAATTTTTGCTAAACATTTGGTAACAAATTTGTGTTTATTCAACAAGCCATAAATTTGTTCTTAGGGTGCTGTTGCTTACTAAAAAGATGCATTATTTATTTCCAATATGTCAGGTGGAATGTAGTGTAGAGGTATTTTATGGTTCCTGCCACACTTCGCACAATCACGAGATTAGATGCTTTAATTTTCCCAGTATAGTACTTGGGATACGGTACGTTTTGAGAAGTAAATCAAGTGGTGGCTTGTAGACAGTACCTATTACTTTCAGTTACATCATCCACATGCAAATTTGACTTGCCCAGTGGTTATATAATTATTGCCCGTTAAAACTAGTGCCTGGCATACTGTGTTATTTTGGATTTGATAAAAAATGTATGTAGCCCCTTTTATAGAACTTGAGTTTGCTTCTGGTAAACCACAGGAGCATTTCTCAACTTTTCATGTCCTAAAATGCAAGTGTTATCACCTATCGGCTGTCCCAAGAAATATTACTTTCTTCTGTTAGACTACCGTGCCACGTGTTCTAGTAAGGTGGTGCACAGAGTCTTTAACAGCTGATCAACACATCTGTCTGGTGGAACCAAGGAGCAGGATTCTGTGAAGGACTCCCTGAGTGAGGGTTGTGATAGTGTCAGTAGATTGGTTTTTATGGCCCTGGGGTCTTGGAGTTCAGTTTTTTAAGAGTGGGTGAGGAGAATGACTGCTTCTGTTCCGTGTGATCAGTGCATTATCTGACCAAGGTGTGTGTTGGGGTGCAGAACGTGTGTTTCCACACTGTTTCTCAAAGAGGATTTTCCATTGCTCTAAATGTGTGGGTAAGGCTGCTTTATGCTGCGGCGTCCTGCACAAGTCAGGTCATTTCCCACCCTGTGAAAAGCAGGAGTAAGTGCTTCTCTAGTGTTTGAAAGGGACAAAAGACTCCGGGCCTGACTCTCAAAGGTAAACTGAGACGAAAGTCTAACTTTACCACTTTCAGTATTCACAAAATGTATTTACGAGCAGTAAAGTTAGACTTTCATCTCAGTTTACCTTTGTGAATCGGGCCCTCCATAATCAAAGGGCGACTGGAGAATGTGTTTCAAGGTAAACATATTTTTTCTATGTACGAAAAAGGTTTTTGTGCAAAGTCACAACTCTGCACGTGCCATTCATGCAGATTTCCCATTTCTGCATCATTGTGAGAATTTTGACTTCATGATTTGGGAAGTGACAGGAGTTTGTATCTGAATTGGGGTTCCGGGATATGTGGCAGAATCACACCGTCATGGTTTTCCGTGAAACCATTTCTCCATTTTCGTCAATACTTCCCCATTCATCAGGAGCAAACATGGAAGAGTGTGGTAGTTCTGCAAACAAGAACATCCAAACCCCAATTAATCATTAGTTTCTGATGCAGAATTACCAGTGCAGTCCCTTATAATGGAGCAATCAATAGAATCTGCAATAGTGACTTTTATCAATTGGAAAACGCTCTCTGTCCTCTTTACTGCTGGATTTCTTTGTAAATCTTTTCAAATTTAGAAATTAAAATCATATAAGAGTAATCCTGGTCTTACAGCTTCTTTAATACTAAAATCATTTTTACTAAGTTTGATTTCAGTATAAATGAGAATATAAAACTGCATAGAGAGAGATACATGGCTTCATACTGTAGCATCACTTGTGCCCACTTCATGCTTTATTGCGTGAGCCCACTCTTACCAGGCTGAAATGAGTGATCCAAGCAGCAACACATTTAGCCTCTCCTCTTCCGTGTGGTTGTTTTCCTCTTCGTTGTGCGATGGTTTGGAGCAGCTTTTTCTGTACACAGAAACAAGAGCTTTGAATAGGTCATCTCATATTTTCTGGCACTTATAAAAAGATGGTAGAGTGGAACCAGGTCATAGGAATATCATGAGCGTTGCAGTGAGAGGCAGAGATTCAGTCTTAAAACAGCACCTGGCAATTTAATAATCAGAAAGGAGGAGAATATTCAGTACTATCTCCTTTCATTCTCACGTGAAAACTGAGAAACTAAGGGGGATATTCACAATGAAGTGGCGGTGAGAGGCGTTAGCCTCCTTGGCTTAACGCCTCTCACCGCCACTTCAGAAACGACAGGCTGCACCCTATTCACAAGAATGTGGTGCAGCCTGGCGTTTGCCCCTGCGACGGCGCTAAGTCTCACGACTTAACGTCAAAACAGGCACCCTTGCACCAGAGCGCAAGGGTGTCTGTGAGCAGGAGGTTTGTTAATGCACAGGAAGGTGTCCCTTCCTGTACATTAACAAACCGAACATGGCAGTTTGCTTTTTCCATGTGTGCTGCTACATGCAGCACACATGGAAAAAGCAAAAACGAGGAGAAATAAAGCTTTTCTCCTCGTTTAGCCACCTTAAGACCTGATTTGTCTAGGTCTTAAGTTTGGCGCTGCCACCTATTGTCGCCGCCCTTGATAATAGGCGGTAGCGTCAAACTCATTGGGTGTTGCGGTGGTACGCCCACCGCAACACCCACTGCACGCCTCCTTTCATGCTAAGTTTAGCGTGAAAGGGGCCCTATTCTCAAGGCAGCGTTAACCCACTTAACGTGGCTTTAAGCCACGTTAAGTGGGTTAACGCTGCCTTGGGAATAGGGCGCTGGCCCTATCGCCACGGGAACGTCAAAAAGAGTGACGTTCCCGTGGCGATAGGGGCTTGATAATATGCCCCTAAGACTGAACAAGATAGACCTGTAGAGATGAAGACACACAGGCAGGAGTTGGATGTATGGCCAGAGTGTACCTTAGGCAACAGGAAACAAGTAAGCAACGAGGCATCTTATGAAACAAAATAATTGGTTACAGACGGGGGCAGTTAAACCAGTCACACACTAGTGTGAATAAAAACCAGGTGCAAATCATGCTCGTGTCCGTGTTCACTATAGTTCCCATGAGATGAGTGCAGTTTGCACTCATGCACGTGTTTGAGCAGCCATTTGCCATCAGTTGCTAACTGGGCTCTCATCACGGCCGGTCTGTTAATAATCCAGTAACGTGGTCTCCCAGAATTACCAATACTAGAAGTACTGGTAAATCCGGAGGGCAGGAGTTGGGGAGTGGGAGGTCTGGGGGGGGGGGGTTACTAGTGAAGAAATACAAAGACAATCAGTAATTCTGGGCCAGAATCTCCCATTAATTCTTTACTTGGGGCTGGACCTGCTGCTATCAGCCCTGAAGTGAAGGCCTTGGTTCTTATAATGTATGTATAACCAGCAGAATTACTGTTTCTCAATTTTAAGTCCTGATCTGTAAATCAGATTTAAAAAATCTAGGCGCAGCCTTCACAATTCTGATTTGCACCAGTGTGCTTTTGAGTCTGATTGTAGCGATCGGGTCACATCACCCTTTCCGAAGATGCTATTGTAATGCAACTTGATGATTTCTTGCATAGTTCTTTGCAGGGCCTCTAAAATGTTACTAACCATCTCATTCTGAGTGCTGTGTTGGAGATAACTGCAATCGCATATACAAAAATACAATTAGCAAATTATATTGGTTTGTATTTTGTGCCCGATTGTAGGTTTTTTCAGAGTGCAATGAGAAATAACTTGCAGAAAAGACTTGTGACTTGTATTGTCACATAGGGGGATATTCTCAAGAACGTGCGATAAACATCGCCAAAATAGATTAACGCAAGTTCTCATATCGCCGCCTATCGCGGGAAAATAACTCTGTGTTAACGTCGTATTTTCTTTTTTTTTTTTCGTTCAAAATATTTTATTGAAGAAATTTTTCATATATATGAAACACAATACAAAAAATAATACCGAACTATAGAATATAGAAAAAACATATTACAATATATAAGAGAAGTACAATTGCAGTACCAACATTGTATAACAATATAAGCATAATATAAATAATAATAAAACAAACATAAAAGGGCTACATTTAAGCAAAGATTAATTATTACAAAATGGAAATAAATATCCTAAATTGCAGAACATGTACCAATGTAGGAATCCAAACTAGACCACATACTAGACTTAGAAGAAGAGGAGTCCTTATGAGAGTGTGGAAAGAAAAACTGCCCGCGTCTCAAAAAGATAATCCACTCCCACCATGCATCAACCGAAAGTGCGGTAGCATCTTTCCAATTACAAGTGATAGATTTGAGTGCAGTGGAAATAAGGAAATCGAATAATTTACAATCCATAGGGGATAAAATGGATTTAAAAAGTGAGGATTTGAGAATTAGAACTTGAAATGATAAAGCTGTTTGGATTTTAAGGATCTGTGTAATAAGATGCCATATTTGTAATAAAAACTGATGTATGATAGGACAGTTGAAAAATAAATGTTGTAGATCACCAATAACAGATTGACAGTGCCAACAATTTGGAGTATCTAGGAGTTTAGCTTTAAATAACTTATCAGGAGTCCAGAAACATTGATAAAGTAAATAAATATTAGATTGCATAAGGGTGGCCGGGAGATAATTAGCCGTGTTGGAATTCCAGATGTCCTTCCAAGATATGTTAAGTATATGAAGATTTAAGTGCGGGGACCATTTTTGAGTCAAATGTGCAAAGGAGAAACTTGAAGTGGTAAGTTTTTATATACTTTAGATGCTGTATGTCCTGAACGGCTAAACACAGAAATGCAAAATTCAATACCAGAAGACTGAGACATAGAAAGTAGTTGGGGGTAGGCATTAAGAATCGTGTTACATAACAATGCATATTTAGGCAACTCAGACAATGGCAGCGTATAAGTGGCTTGAATAACATCAAACGTGTGAAACATATCATATTGGCAAATATCTGCAACAAAGAAAATACCAGCAGCAATCCATAATTTCCAAAAAGAAATATGTTTGTGATATTGGAGTTTAGGATTGAACCAAAGAGAAACTTTTTTAGTGGAAGACAAAGTAATAGAAAATCTACTGTCAAATGATAAAAGGGCAATTTTAGAGAGGGCAAGAATAGGAGAACACTTACCAAAAGAGCCATTGGACATGGTAAGAAAAGCAGTTAAAGGGTATGGAGCCAAAATATTTTTTTCCAGGAGAAGCCATTTAGGTGCATTAGAGAGGGGAACAGTGTGAAACCATAAGGAACATTGAGCCACAAGGAATGCAAAATGATATTTTTTCAAATCTGGGAGACCAACCCCAACTTCACATTTGGGCAATTGTAGCATCTTAAAACTAATGCGTGCAGGCTTATTATTCCAGAGGAATTTGGTAAATAATTTATATATTTTAGTATAAAAAGTGGACGGGAAGGAGAAGGGCAACATAGACAATAAATATAAAATTTGTGGAGTTATAGACATTTTAATTGCTGCTATGCGTCCCCACCAGTTTAAATGAAGATTAGACCACCTATCAAGTTTCTCTTTGGTATTTGTTAAAAAAGCAGAGCAATTGGTATCAACTGTATCTTTAACTGAACCGGTAAAGATTATACCTAAATATCTGAGTTTGTTTGGAGACCAAATTATATCAGTATTCTCTAACATTGTAGAATTACAAAAGGCATTTAATGGAAAAAATTCTGTCTTATTAGTATTCAGGGAGTAACCAGAAACCTCAGCATATTTATGAATAATATCAAGGATAATAGGTATAGAGGTGGAAGGGTCAGAAACATATAACAATACATCGTCAGCATATGCCGAGAGTTTAATGGTAGTATCTTTCAAAACCACACCTGTATAGGTATCACTATTACGAAGAGAACATAAAAGGGGTTCTATTGCAATAAGAAAAAGTAAAGGAGAGAGAGGACATCCCTGCCGAGTGCCTCTAAATAACCGAAATGAAGTGGAACACAAACCATTAACTAAAATAGAGGCTGAGGGGGCTGAATACAAAGCCTTAGTCATATTAATAAAAATAGGACCAAAACAGAAAGCTTCTAAAGTTTTAAATAAAAATTGCCAATTAACCTTATCAAATGCCTTTTCTGCATCTAAAGCCATTACATCAATAGGTCCACTGGCTTCTTTGGCAAGAGATAAGGTATGACAGAGCAAACGGGTATTATGAGCGGATAATGTACCTTTCATAAAGCCAGTTTGATCAGATTGTATAATTTGGGGTAGTAGGGGTGATAGTCTATTCGCTAGAACTTTTGCATATATCTTACAGTCTTGATTGATGAGAGATATGGGACGAAAATTGGAGATTAAAGTATGATCTTTATTAGGTTTGGGGAGGACAATTATTGTGGCTTCATTAAAAGATCCTCCCATCATAGAGGTATGCTGAAATTCCGTAAAAGGGAAAGTAAAAAGGGGATAATTGATCTTGGTAGCATTTATAGAATTCAGCCGGAATTCCATCCGGGCCAGGAGTTTTTGGGAATTTAAAGCATTTATTGCTGTAAAAATTTATTTGATGTCAATAGGGTTCTCTAAAGTAGCTCTATCATCAGAAAGCTGAGGCAATCGGCAGGAATGAAGGAATTCACTAACAACAGTATTATTAGGTGTAAGAGGTTCACAATATAGAGAAGAGTAGAAGGAAAGAAACTCCTTCAGTATGTCCTCAACCTCCGTCACCAATGTACCCTTATTCGTCTTGATGGCTGGAATTTGAACCCTTTCACGTTTAAGGCATAGGTAATTAGCTAGCAGACGGCCCGATTTATTAGAATTAAAATAAAAATTTGACTTTTCTTTTGAGATAAGTAAACCTGCTCGTTTACTGAGCATACAATTATATTCGTAACGATATTTCTGAAGTTGGGATTTATATTGTGGGTCTCTAGATGTAATAAAAGTCGTTCCGCTGCTGCAATCTGTGTCTCCAATTCATTGAGACAGGAATAAAAAGATTTATTTTCGTGTGCCATAATAGAAATTGCAACTCCACGGATATATGCCTTAAAGGCATCCCAATGTATAATTTTAGAGGTGTCACAGGACTTATTATTCGAAAAATAATCAGAAATAGCTAAAGCCATGTTTTTAGCATTGGTGGGGTTAAAAACTATTTCCGAGTTCATTCTCCATCTCTTATTAGAAATTGGAGGGTCGGAAATAGAAAAAGAAAAAGAAATCAAAGCATGGTCAGAAATCGTGATAGGGTGAATAACTGTTTCACTAATCATGTGACACAAATTACGTGAAGATAATAAATAGTCAATTCTAGAAAAAGAAGAGTGAGCATTAGAATAGAAAGTAAAATCTTTGTCCGTAGGGTGTTCCAGTCTCCAAAAATCAACCAATTTGGTAACGGAAAGAAAGGATTTCAAAGCAAAAAAGCCTTGTTAGGCCGGAACTTAAAAGCAGAAGATCGGTCCAACAAAGGATCTCTAATAAGATTAAAATCACCACCCATTATAAGGGATGTATTGCCAATTTTGAGTGCTTCATCAGAGACATAGGACCAAAAAGCAGGGTCATCAGAGGTAGGGGCATAAATATTAATCAAATTTAAGGTAAGTTTATCAATAAGAACCTGAGCAGCAACAAATCTACCATCTGCGTCATGGTGATGTGACAGAATTTGTGCACGAGTTTTGTGTGAGAAAAATATAGCTACTCCATTTTTACGTTTTGCAGCAGGAGATGAAACTATAGACCCTACCCAACCTCTAGACTCTGGGGCCGATTCCGATCTCGGCCGGTAGGGCTCCGAATAGGATTCGGCTTTACCGGATCCGATTCGAGCCCTTGTTCCCGACCGAACCGTACGCTGGTCCGGCCGAGCGAGTACGATGCGAATCGCCGACCGACTCGTCCGGGCGACCCGACCGCTCCGACCGACTCGTACCCGGATCGTACCGCTCCGACCGACTCGCTCGGACCCGATTCGCACCGCGCAATGGAGACGCTTTCCGGCCGGGTAAGTACGATGCGCACCTCGACCGCTCCGACCGACTCGCGCCGTCCGACTCGAACTCGCTGTCGGAGCCGTACTTTGGGGGTCCGTGTCGGACCCCTGTACGCGTACCCGTGCGAGGCGCACACAGGGGGACCCATGGGTCCCCCTACCTGTGCGTGTACGCCGCGAGCGCTCGCGGCGTACTCGCTGTAGGGGCGCCCTTGTCCGCCTCGCACCCATTGAGGCAATGGGAGCCCGCGTACGCGTTGTACGACTGGCTCCCATTGAGTTCAATGGGAGTCCGACCGACTCGTGTCCGGTGGCATACGAATGCATCGGACTCGTTCGGTCGGACTGCACGGGTCCGATTCGGTCGGAAATCTCTCCGGGTCCGGCTCGGTCGGAGAGATTTCCGGCCCGAATCGGAATCGACCCCATAGTATGCAATATTGTGTCATTAACATGAGTTTCTTGAACAAAACAAATATCAACGTTAGATTTATGTAAATATTCTAAAACTTTACGTCTCTTCACTGGATGTCTAAGACCCTTCACATTTAATGAAGCAACAATTAACTTTTGTGGCCTAGACATACTTTCCTAAAGGGAAGAAAAATAACATGACAGAAAAGAGAAAGAAAAATAGTAGCCCATATAAAAAAGACAAAACAAGACAAACAACATGCAACGAGGTCAGTCACCAAGTCCTCATACCAATAGAACATTGGAGACGGAGGTGCGAAGCAAGAAAACCACCAATAATGTGCACCTGCAAGGAAAAAGAAGAAAAACCTGCATTAGGGGAGAGAAGAAAAGAATTATTATAGTCAGCCCGTAAAGCCCGAAGGTTGAGAGTCCATGAGAACAGGGTGATGTTGATCCATAAATCTTATTAAATCTGCAGGAGCTGAGAAAGACTTAGAAATGTCGTTTTTCCAGATGCGCATGACTGCAGGGTCAAAAAGACCATATTTGTAGCCAGCTTCTCGAAAACGGGGACGTAAATCTGAGAATTGACGTATTTGAACAGTCTCTTTTGCAAAGTCCTGATGAATGAAGACTTCATTTCCTTCAATTAGCAGAGAAGGAATCTCTCGGATAGCCTTACGAATAAGAAGGAGATGGTGATGTCGCAGGACTTTAAAAATGATTTGTCGTGGTTTGGCTTGATTTGGTTTACGAATTGAAGGTATTCTGTAGGCTTTATCAATCTCAAAGCGCTCTGAGAAGTTAATATTTAGTAATTTAGGGAGAAGATTTTCCAAGAAGAGACGACAACTTTGACCTTCAACTCCTTCAGGAACATTAAAAATGCGTAGATTATACTGTCTATTTCTGTTTTCCAAGTCAAGTAAGGAACGGTGGAGAGAAGCAACCGGAGTAGGAATTGGGGCCATAGCTGTAATGGCTGTAGTATTATCACGAATCCTAATCTCGTTGTCAGCAACTCTCATCGATAAGGAAGCCATATCTCTATGTAAATTTTTAATATCTGAGGAAATGGAGTCCGTATTTGTATGGATAGCTTGAATTTCCTCCAATATTTTTGCCAATGAGTCGTCTTGGGAGTCAATAGCTTTGGCTTTAGTAGGGGAGGTGAGACAGTTTGTTTGCGTTTATTGGGACCCATTTTGGACTCCATACTGATAAGCAGGGAGCAACCAGTAGTGAAAGGAAAAAATTAATAATACCACAAACAGCAAATGTGGTTTCCTGAGACAGAAAAAGATTTATATGGCTGAAAAAAAAAAACAGCTCCTGAAGTCATAAAGCAGAGCCACAATAAAGCTTAATAGGGAATAAAAAATGACAAAATCCCTTTAAACTTATGCAGAAATGAAAGTGGTGGCTAGCAATAGGCAGGAACAATATCCCTTTAAGAAAGGAGAAGGCTTTTGAAGAGAGGAGGTGCCCAGCAAGTAAAGCCTGCCTCCTCTGTGTAGAATCCACAGGGAAAGCCGAGGGAAGCAGGAGCCCTTCCTGAGGAGAAGGTGAAAAAGCCTACCGCTCTGTCCACGGAGGCACCAGACCTCCGAAATTCATCCCACCGGTTCCTGGGGCATAAAGAGGCAGCTGGGCTGAGGGAGAAGACGTGATGCAGCCCTAATCGTCTTCCAACTTCGTCGTGAGGCAGGTAAAAAGACGGAGCTCAAAGCGCGGCGGCCATCTTGGATCGCGCGCGCTGCCGTCTCCTTAACGTCGTATTTTCAACACGGAGGTAACATGCGATAGTCTCCCGATAACGCGTCAAATGTCCGCGATAACATTACCGGGACGGCGATGAAAATCCAAACCCGAACGCGAAAAAAGTTGCGATGGGCCCAACTGCGATAAGACAATCAGCGAAAAGCAGCGCCAGGCCTGCAAATCACACACGTCAGGCGGTAAAAATCACTACAAAAGCTGAAAAAAAAAACTACAAACAAAAACCAAACTACAGCGAAGCACAATGGAGGCAGTCGGAGCAGGTACAGAAGACGGCCAGAACCCCACAAGCCCCCTGGAGGAGCCGCCTGGGACCTCGGGGACAGGGAAGGGCAAGGACAAGAAGAAGAGGAAGATGCGGTTCAGTCCGCAGGAAAACAGGATCCTGATCACGGAGGTGATAGAACACCATCAACAACTGTTCGTCACCTCCACTGTGTCATTGGCAACAAAAAATGGAATATGGCTGTCCATCCTGGACAAGGTGATTGCAGTCGGAGTGCTGAGGAGGACAATGGAGGAGCCCAAGAGGCGCTGGAATGATGTGAAGCGCAAGACCAAGCAGAAACTCGGCAGCAACCAAAAGGCAGCAATGCAGACTGGAGGTGGGAGTCCAGCGCCACAGGAGGAGCTGGATGAGATGGAGGAAATGGTGTCCACAGTCATCAGTGGGGAGACGGTGGCAGGAGTTGGGGGACCGGACACTGCTCAACATGACCTGACACAACAGCAACAGGGTGAGTAACCACCAGGGACTGTGGGGACGGGGGGAGATGGGCACAATGTCACACATGCACAATTAAGTATAGCACAGTGCACACCCACAATGACTCTGGATCATGTCCCTGATCCCCTTGGCACACTGCAGCACACCTAGAAACAGCAAGTAGGCCCCCGTCGACTATGTGCCCAGTGGGGACCCTTCCCACACATCACCAATCCCACAACCAACCCATGCACATGTGCCAAACCCAGCAAAGCGGCGTGTCTGTGAGCCACACTGACAATGCAAGTGACACTGCATGACGAATAGCATGGCTGCAGTCAATATATCATGACATGTTGCACGCCACGACACTGAGGTGATTGAGTGTGGACCACATCCGTAAAGGAGCAGGTCACACTCTGACACATCCACATGCACAAACAACCCCTGACGTCAACAACACATCTGCGGACAAACCATGCCCCAGAGTCCCAACTCCCACCAAGAGCCCAATTTACCTAAGAATGCAACATCTCAGCACTGTATTAGCACAGAAGTCGAAGGCACCCCGCCTGAAAGGGATAAGGGCCAGCCAAATCAGAGCTGCAAGGGTCACTCTCCCAAAATGCAGCACACATACATAACATTCAGAGCACATCAACATTGACAACAATGTGGTATAAACTGCAACACGTTCACAACAGAACAGAGGACACAACTGGTGCCGCTTGTGTGTAGAAACTGGTCAATCACATTTTACATAGCAGGGAAATGTGAGATGATAATGTACAAGTACAAACACACATCCGGGATGATGTTGAAATGTCCACTGTCCCGCATAAAATAGGCAGCTCCTCCCAAACAGTCACAATGTACATTGTCATGCAGTTTGTATGTAAACTTGAACAATGCGTCAACATACATGTGAACACAATGTTAAACTGCATCACCCCTTCACATTGCAGAGGGAGAACCAACACCTCCTGCAGAGCAGACCCAACAGCTCTTCACTGATGACAAAGAGGACCTCCACACCATCGACACCGACGCCCTCCAAGAGTTCATGGACAGCTATGGCACCTCACCTCCAGGAGCAGGGCAGCCCAGCTGCATCGAGGAGACCCCACCCCCTGCACAGACCACACAGCAGGAAGCTCCCACCACCACAGCTGATGCCCAGGACCCCCACGAACAACACATGGCCTTCCAACGCTGTGTGTTAGAGGGCCAGAAGGAGATGGCTGATCAGGTGCGGGTGGGGTTCGACCTCATGGCAGCCAAACTTGATGCCATACATGGGTGTCTACGTCCCATCAGGGACCACTTACAGTCCCTAACGGACACCCACAGTCCGCTCCATGGTCTCCAACGAGCCCTGGCTGATCTCAGCCGGGAGATGGGACACATGCGGAGGCTCATGGAGGACATGGTGCGGATGGAGGCGGAAAGGATGGCTGCCACGGCTGCACATCGGCGAGATGTAGCTGGGATCTACCATGCCCTGCAGATCCTCATCATGGCATTGCTGCCACAAGGCCTGGCACAGATGAATGTTGCTGCTCGTACAACATCCACATCTCTGCCCCCTGATGTGTCAGTGCCCCACAGTGCGGCAGACATTCCACCTCCGGCACCTGATGTGTCACTGCCACACAGTGCGGCCGACAATCCACCTCCGGCCCCTGATGTGTCAGTGCCACACAGTGCTGCATTCAAAACACCACCAACGCCAGGTGAGGCACATAACACATCAGAGGACGATGATGTGGATGAGACTGCCGTTGTGGTAATGAGGAAGCGGTAGCATTCATCTCCACCATATGGCCTGTTTCTGCTTGGTTCATGGACAGCTACGGCACCTCACCTCCAGGAGCAGGGCAGCCCAGCTGCATCGAGGAGACCCCACCCCCTGCACAGACCACACAGCAGGAAGCTCCCACCACCACAGCTGACGCCCAGGACCCCCACAAACAACACATGGCCTTCCAATGCCGTGTGTTAGAGGTCCAGGAGAAGATGGCTGATCAGTTGCGGGTGGGGTTCGACCTCATGGCAGCCAAACTTGATGCCATACATGGGTGTCTGATTCCCATCAGGGACCATTTACAGTCCCTAACGGACACCCACAGTCCGCTCCATGCTCTCCAATGATCCATGGCTGACATCGCTGGAGCCATGATACTGAGACAAGAACAACTGTCCAGTCAGAGTGGCCCCAGCAATGTCAGCCGGGAGTTGGGACAGATGTGGGGGCTCATGGAGAACATGGAGCGGATGACGGCGGAAAGAATGGCTGCCAAGGCTGCACACCAGCGAGATGTGGCTGGGACCTTCCATGCCCTGCAGCACATGATCATGGCATTGCTGCCTCAAGGCCTTGCGCAGATGAATGCTGCTGCTGCTTCTACATCCACATTTCCGCCCCCTGATGTGTCAGTGCCTCACAGTGCGGCAGGCAATCCACCACCACCCACGTGTGAGGCACATGTGACATCAGAGGACGAAGATGCGGGTGAACCAACCTTACTGGTAAGGAGGAGGCAGTAGCATTCATCTCCGCCATATGTCCTGTTTCTGCTTGGTTCTGCCCTTTGCATCATCACCTTCCACTGTCCCCCGATACACTCTACGACACTCACCTTGGACCTCGACATGGACTGCCATTTTCTGTTTGGTTACCAATGACATAGCGATCAGACTGCGGACTGAACTCTTCCTCTTCCAATGTACTTGTCATTCCCTGAAGGACTCTGGCTGGCCCCCCACGGGCCAATAATGTGAAGTGGGGTTTGCATGGCCCTATACTGCTCCAGCTGCAACACTCCACTGGATGTGAATTAAACATTCAGAATCGCACAGATGTGTCATGCCTTTGATCATTCAAGTATGAGAGTATGGATGAATGTAGGGTCAGTGATTCCCCCGTACGTCCATGTTGCTCATGTCGTGGGACTTGAGTCACAGGGTGCTACATTGCCGATTGCCGTCCGGGTGGCATAGACACTACAACAGAGACACAAGCATCAGTTACTTCCATGTCCAGCCCAGAACTGAATCATGCCCAGAGCCCCGGGCTCATTGTTCCCACCCCTACGCTGGCCTGCCATACGCCAGGCCAGTCCACTCCGCTTACGCTCAGAGGGGGGGACGACAAAGCTGCATGTCCCAGGTCTTCCCTGTAGTGATCTGCTGATCACTGGTCTAGTTGTCAGCATGCCACAGCCACTCCCTGAGGGCTGGTTCACACCCAGACCACACCCATCCAGCACAGGCGTCACAGGACATGTGACCCTGCCAATAAAAGGGGCCTAGCACGTCACATTCCCCACTGCCGGAGATGACATGATGGCTTCCGCACAGCGCGACCCAATCATGAAGGGTCCATGACTTGTGGCGCACTGAGTTGGTGGCACCCGCTGCATTGCGGCCGGCATGGGCCTACCGCCACGGGAAGATGACCTGCGGTGCATTGAGTTGGTGGCACCCGCTGCACTGCGGCCCGCACGGGCCTACCGCCACGTGACGATGACTTGCATTGCGCAGGGTCAGTGGCACCCGCTGCACTGTGGCTGGCAGGGGCCTACCGCCACGTGACGATGACTTGCGTTGCACAGGGTCAGTAGCACCCGCTGCACTGCGGCTGGCAGGGGCCTACCGCCACGTGATGATAACTTGCGTTGCACAGGGTCAGTGGCACCCGCTGCACTGCGGCTGGCAGGGGCCTACCGCCATGTGACGATGACTTGCGTTGCACAGGGTTAGTGGCACCTGAAGAGCTGAGCGGGTGTGCAGCCTGCGATGATGCGTTGGCCTCGATACGGCGTTCAGCGAATCAAGACTCAAATTGAACAGTGTGCCCTGCTGGACCGCAGTGTACGCGCAGGCAGCAGTCAGCACACACATGACTCCGCGGTGCAGTGCCGCAGGGTGCGCTGGGGGCATGGAATGGAAGCATGGAATCCAGCGATCGGCTGAGGAGGATGCACCGGCACGTGGTGGGCCCTCTTGGAGACAATTCGGTGGTGGCAGGTGAGCATTGAGGCCTGGGTGCGCAGGGGCGGCCAGTCATCGCTGGGCGGAGGACTGGTCTGGGGACCAGGGCTGGGGTGCATCAGGCGCACAGGATCGCGCAGGCACCACCGGTCACGGCGGCGGACTCGTGGCTGGGTGGGGGGTGCCGCCCTTGCTGACACGACCCTGCATGCGATGATCGTGATGTGGGTGGGGTGGTGTGGGACGTAGCCACCTCGTCTCCAATGTGAATGTGCCCGTTGAAGGTGGTCGGCCACGTGTGTGTAGGCCTATGGGCAGGTTGTGGTGGAGACTGAGACACACGCAGTAGTCACTTTGGTGGTGGATTGGTGACGTGTGCATTCCCACAGTTGTGAGTTGTGGGATTGTGGAGTTGAGGTGTGTGGTGTGTTCAGTTGGTACTTGCCGATGGGCAGTGCATTTCCATGGGGGCCATCCTCAAAGCACTGGTTGGTGGTGGACTTGCGGACATGTGGGGATCATGCACACTGCCTGGGGAGTTTGCGACGACATAGATGGACAGGCCAGGTGGTCCACTTTTGTATGCACAGTATGGAATGCGTGTGGTTGCTGTTGCGGTGATTGTGTGCAGTGTCGGCAGGGGGCACAAGTCATACACGTGTGCTGTGAATTGCCCCCAACATGTGCGTGACGTCAGCTATGGCGTAGTTCCCTTGCGTGGTCTCAAGATGTTGCTGCGCAGTGTGGGGGGGTGTGAGGGGCAGGGGTATCGAGCTGACACACACCGTGATGCTTTCAGGTATGATGAGTCCTGCATGATGTGACCGTAACAGCAGTTTGTGTGGTCGTTACCTACCTCTTCATTCCTACGACGGTTATGGCCACACGCAGTTCTGTTACGGTCTTCTCATGCATGGTTTATCAGGCCTGTGAGCATTCCGGTTTGTCCAAGTGCAGTACACTGTACCAGTTTGGGCATGTGACTATACGGAAGTTTGACCATTGTCACCATTTCTCCCACAGGTTTCTGAAGACACGTTGCACTGTTGAAGTTCCCCGTTGGGAATGGAACGCGTTGGCTGAGCTTTTCGTTTTGTTGATTATGTATTTGTAATAAAGTTCAGTTTTTACACTACTGTTGACTACTGGACTTCCTGACCTGGCGCACCCACATTTCGGTTACTACGATCTTGGGTCTGGGGCACGGAGGCGTCTAGCATGGCTGGCGTTGGGGTTGGTTGCGCAGGTACACTACGAATTGGAACTATCGTGTGGTGCGGATACAGGGGCCCGCCGTTGCTTTTGTGGACATGCATCCATGACATGTGTGAGGGAGTTTGATGGGGCTGGCTGTGTGACTCCTCCGACTCGGGCAGTTGTTGGTTGGAAGGTACCAGGGGCCAACAGGTGCAGCACAGCCAGCAGCTTTGTCTGCGGGGGGATGTAGGTTGTCCGCTGTGTTGGTACCGTCAGCCTGTGGGCAATGTGGGTCAGGATGCGAAGGATGGTTGTCCTTTTGAGCCTGTGTTGGCCAATGGCTTCCTCTGGCGTTGAGTCTCTGGGGCTGGTGCGTTTTATGGTCGTCTGCTGTAGGTGGTAATCCAGGGAGGGGGTGTGGTCCGGGGGGGGTCCTGGGGGTGGGGGCGGTGGGTGTTGTGGCCCTCTTGGGTCTCCCAGCTGCATAATCAGTGTCTCCATGGCATCTGTTGGTCTTCAGATGTAGCTCTGGGCTGGGCTCCCTTTCTACTGCAGTTGGTCGTCCTGCTTAACACCAGTAGAAGGCAGGTGTTAGATCCCTGCTGCTAATGCGCCTTATCGCCTGTTTTTGGTTTGCATCGCAGATCTGACTGGTCGTTGAGAATCTCGCCAAGTGGTGTTTTCGTGTGTTTTTGCACGGGAACGCCTACTCTGCATATCATTAGCGTTAGTTGTCACACTCATCCGTGGCAATGTTTTTTGTGGCAGCTATCGCTGGTAAACTGGCGATATTGGCAGTTTGCAGCAGCTTGGGAATAGGGCAATAGATCTATCGCCACTTTTGCGGCGCTAAAGTGCCGATAAATCGGCGATGCGTCCTTGAGAATATGCCCCAAAGTATTTACTTTATCACACTCGTTAGTACAGTTATTTTAATTGGTATTTCCGGGAATGAATAGTGTGGGTACACATTAATTGAAACGTGCAATTTACACACTAACTTTAATTTAATATCGCACAAAAATGTTGTTTGCACCGAATTTTAATGTTAACGTTGCAATCATGAATGAAGCCTTCAGTCTTGTTGAATCCCAAATAAACAAAGGACTTGGCAGTGTGGGTGTTCCATGAGGGTTAGACGTCCTCTGCACACCAAGACAATGTTTGCTTCTATCAAAGGTGGAATGTATGGGACAGTCTAAATTCTAAATTACTTATGAGGTCCTTTAGAGTGGTGGAACAGGTAAACCACCACAATTAACTGATGCTCCCCCTGCGCTTTGCCCCACACATTTACGATCACCTACCTCGTTTAGAGGTAAGGAAAGCAGAGGGTTTCCTCTAATTGTTCGGCAGCTGGGTCTATTCGTAGATGCAAACACAAGGAGATGATGGACGGAGCGCTGAAACGTTTCAGACACTCACCCCCAGTCACAGATCTGGGTTGAATCCATCATCATTCTTTAGCTCACTTCGCCACCTCAGTTCATACCCAGCTATATGCAAATAAGTCTTGACCCTGTGCCTCATGGGAACAGTCCAGCCCAAACCGCCAAGCCAGGTCTTTCCTGGACCAGAAACAAGCATACTGGGACCGGTTTCGGGACAACAGCCCTCATCAGCCAGGCTAACTTGAATCCAGTGGCAAAGTGAACAAGGGACCCACGTCTGGGCATACCCTGCCAACTTAGGGCACACAAAGCAAACACAAGGAAATGGCCTATCTGCCACATGGCTGCCAGGTCACAGTGATGATAATCCCACACTAATTTTGGCTGGGGAACAGTGAGCAGCACTGCAGTCCCAGTCAGGGAAATCAAACAATGTCCACAACGTGCATTTGGGAGTTAGTCTTTGAGAACTAAAGAGTGTGCAAAGCCAGCCAAAACAACATGGCATCTGCTCAGCAAACTCTTCTTTCAGAGCAACTGCTGCACTGATGTTGGCTTTGATAGCAATGATATGCCTTCAATGAAAGCAGGGATCTCACGAAGGAGCAGCCAACTTTAAATTACCTACTTACATCCTCATTACAAGTTATGGGGTAAGTTCTGATCCCTTTGCAAACAAGGGTTTTCCCAGGGTTGGTTTGTAATTATGAGTTGTGCAACAATGATCACACCCTCACAGTTTTCCCCAGATAGATTCGAGTAGGTCAATCCTCTCAAAATTTATCAGGGAAAAGACCCAGAAAAAGGAACAGCATGTGGAGTTCGGTGTGTTAAAAAACAATTCTGCATGTTATTCTTCATTTCATGTTGAAGATAAGAATAGGAGGTGCTTTTCACAGTGGTAAATATCGCACCCCCTGGTAATGAAATTTACTATGTGTGATTAACCCCACCCTATTCCACCCAACTGGGAATGAGGGCCTTAGAGGAGAGAGAACAACTGGCAGAAACCCATGAATTGGTGGCATGTCTCTCACTGGACTGCCAGGTCATAATGATGGTCGCTCTGCCCCAGGCACGCAGGTAGGGATCTCTAACCATGGGGAGGTCCTTCATGTAATGATGGCAGTGCTGAAGGGAGCACAATTTGCTGATTGTGAAAAACCTGCAATAAATGTTTGTTGCCAGTAGCACTGTCTCTCAGACTCCAGAGGTCCTTTAGACACCACCACCCCACCATGTCAACAAAGGCGCAGACCTCGTCTCATCTTATGGAGGACCACCCCCTACTTAGAGATTCCTCCCTGATGGTGACAGAATATTTCAGACATTTGACGAAAGTGCATTACCTGACTTGGAATGTACAATAAAAATAATGAGCATGGCCTTATGCAATGAAACCGAATAATTAGTCAAAGCATAATTGTGTGACAAAAATAAAATGTTTACAATGGAGGTGAAACTGCACGGCCTTGTTTGTTTGAAAGCAAAACATAAAAAGCAATTCAATTCCTATGGGAATACATATTTTATTATAAAGTATGCAGATACACACATTTGAAAATCCCTGGAATTTCCCTTTTGTGTGTCTTTTTGTATGCTAGAAATCAGTTTTTGTATTTTTGTGTCAAGAAACATCTTCTGAGACATAAAACGTATCACTTCAACAATTCCCATACACCTTTGGAGCAAACATTCAACACTATTTTTTGTTTCCAATGGGTTAGTTTTTGTCCTACATCAACCTGTTACTATGGCTCTGGGTTTTCAATCTTTCTGTGGCAAATACATCTTCCTGGTTTGGGCAAAAATGTATCTGGCGTTAGTCAGACAAGTAAAAAACATTCAACCAAACATGAACTGCACTTTAAGCTTCAGGTTGTTAATGAACTAGAGGGAACTGGTAGTAGCAGCTGCTAGGCCTGGCTTTTCCACTGGCACCCCTGGCACTGGTCTTGCCAACTCGGAAAAGAAGAAGTAAACAGTTTACTCTCTGTAGCTTCCACTTCTTACACACCTCTTAATCAGTCATTAGCAAAAGAGGAAGCTGCTTTGGGCCTAAGGGCGGGACAAGAGGTCAACCCTATAATGGTAGATGGAGTCAAAGGGTGAGTGATCTCACTTTTGGTACTCCAGGCTTTCTGGAGAATGAATGTCCATACATTAAACATATTCTGTGTGATGGGCGTAAGGTCTGAAAATATGGAGAGACAGCATTCAAATAGCAGAAACAATGTGGTTTTAGTTGATTTATGTAAGGTATTTGTATATTACACTGTAGGGCCAGCTTCCTTGCCCTATGAGTGCATGTGATTGTGCCATTCATAGTGCAAGATGAATGCATCAGGTTAAAGATAAGTGCAAGCCATGATTTGGGAGGGCCACGAAGAAACTAAACATTGACTTTTCTCCAGGAAGGAAGCAATGATGCTTGAGTAGAATTGCCATGGACTGCAACATTTTGTATTGTGAGTTTTTCAGGGGTATGCATGTGGCTTAGGTCTGGAAAATTGAAGAGGGGTCTGTTAGTTCACATTCATATAATGAGCTGGAGGAGTGGTGCTCACAGGCCGTTGGCCAAGAGGCAGCCTCTAAGAGATCTCCATCCTGACAATTCTGTCATGTATGACAGGGCACAGTCACCTCTTTGGGAGAACCCTGCATAGAGCATTGACATCTCTCCTAGGAACAACAAGACCTAAGGAGCTGACGGCCTAATGCTGGTCCTGCCTGAGGTACTTGCAGACAGTGTTCCCAAGGCTTTCCACATCAAAAACCTGCCCTTGTGAGGAGTAGGCAGGGGCACAAGATGAGAAGAAGTCATTGCAAATGGACAAGCTGATGCGGTAAGTAAGCAGTAAGTGGCTAATGTGCAGCAAGGTAGGACTAACAACAAAAACAGGTTAATTAAGGACTCTGGCTCTCATTTACGGGGAATTGGCGTAGCGCAGCGACACAAGACTTCTTGCTGTGCTGCCCTACGCCAATGTGAAAGGGCAGGAATGCAACTTATTTATGAAATACGGTGCATTCCTGTCCTTTCCCCCTGCGCTGGCACACAAATTGCTGCCTAGTGCCGAAGCAGGCACCCTTTGCACCCTGGTGCAAGGGTGTCTGCACTGCATGCAGTTCTGTTTCTGTGCGGAAAGGGGCACCTTCCTGCAAATAAAGAATCCAGAGAGACGTTTTCCTCTTTCCATGTGTGCTGCTGAATGTGGCACACATGGAAAGAGGAAACAACTAGGAGAAATACAATTATTTCTCCTTGTTACGTCTGCTCTGGGGAGGCGTAAAAGAGGAAAAAACGAGGAGAAATACAAATACTTCTCCTTGTTACGCCTGCTCTGGGAGGCGTAATGTTTTGCCACTGCCCCAGGTTTAGGTGATTAATTAAATCTGGTGCAGCGTCAAAATCCATGAGTGTTGCGTGGGAAACTCAACTGCAACGCCTGTGGAATCCTCCCTGGCGCAGAGTAAGGCAATGCAGCGACTTACGCTGCTTTGTCTCACTCCTTATCTATGAGGCCACACTTTCAGTGGCCTTATAGATATGATTGAGAGGATTGTGCTGACGGATCGTCAAAAAAAGTGATGCCTGGCGGCGCAAGCCTCTCATAAATAATCCCCTCTGTGTTCTTTTTTCCACTGCCGAAAAAGTAGGACCTGCTCACAGACTTTGTACCACAGCCAAATACTTTCATAGACCCTATTCAAGAGCTGATTGTGCCACAGCTTGGCTACCATACATACCAGAATATGTTTCAGGTGGCAGTACATCCACTATTTAAACCTGCGCCTTGCTGTACCTCTATCACAGCATCTATTTATCATCCCACACTCACTTACTGACCAATGCATCCACCCACATTCACACATTAATCCTCATTCCTGCTTTGCACTTGCACTCATCCATCCATCTGTTCATCTGTCCAACCAAACATGTCATACATACATACACCCACCCATATACTCACTAAGCTCTCAGTCTACCTATGCACACACACAAGCACACACATACACACTCATCTCACGTTCTTCCCCCTTTTTGCCTATTCACACTTATCTATCATTTGCCTTCACAGCATTCATCTTATCATGTATATCTGTTGTCCAGAATTGTTCTTTATAATACAGGAAATTTCAAATCTAGATATCATAATGACATGCATGGATTTCTTGGAGATCTGCATAAACCTGCAGGAATACAAATGGAAAGTCGTAGATTTCCATGAATACTTCTGCTGTCTTGCTTCTGCTTCTCCCATATATTATATGGGTTATGGATGATCCACAGGAGTAACATTTATGGAAATTATGATTATTTTTCTTTCTTTCACTACTAAAATTGTTTTTACTTTGTGAAGAAATCCATTTTGTAAATGCAATCAAATACAAGTCGGTTTGAACATCTTTTCCACCACTTTGAACCTTTTTTTGGAGTAAACCAACATTTCTGCTCTCTCTTTGCACTGGTGCATTGTGTGCTGCCTAGGGCCAAAACAGGCACCCTTGCACCATACTGCAAAGGTGCCTGCTTGACGGGCAGGATTGTTTTTGTGCTTGAAGGCTTACCTTCCAGCACAAAAACAATCCTTAGAGGGATCTTCCTCTTTCTATGCATGATGCAGAATGCATCACACATAAAAAGAAAAGTAACATGGAGAAATAAATATATCTCTTCTTGTTACTTCTCACTGGGGAAGGCGTAGCATTTTGACACATTCCCCGGTTTACTAGCTTTAGTAAATTTGGGAATGCATCAAAATCCATGGGTGGATGCTTGGGAACACCCATGCTTTCACCCATGGAACACCTTCCTGCCTGAAATGTAACATGAAGCAGCACAAGCTGCTGCGTTCCATTACATTTCTTTTTACAATGTGGAACAAATCGCCCGTGCATGGCTTTGTATATGTTACTGAAGCTAGATAAATCTGGGCCTTAATTTTATTTTTTGTCTTTTATATAAAGCACTAACTCCACCCAAAGGCATTGCAGCACTTTACATGAGCACTACTTACATTGCACAAGGTCACATTCATTTTGTGAGCTCAGAGAGATTAAGGGATTTGCCTTGAATCATAGGATGTTGAGCCAACACTGAGACTCAAACATGGTTCCTCAGTTCCAAAGCTGGCAGAGCTGGTAGATCTGGCTGTAATGACACATCTTGTCCCCTAGTTGGTAAACACCCTCCTATCCTGCCCTGAAGTATGTCCATATTTCCATCCTGAATGTAAACCTATGACTTTGGATATTCTGAATACATAATTCACTGATCCTCGTTCTGATGATCAGGCCGCAGTGTAAAAGGGTGGGGTCACAAAGAGGTCCTTGTTTTTTTGCACAGTAACTGTTTTCCACACCCACCTTCAATTTGTAATGTGCCTGATGTGCTAGTCAGTCACATTGAAGAATTGCCATTTGTGTAGAGTCTAGCCAAATGCCTGCCTCATTAATATTTATGACTCATGAGTCATTTTATTACTCCCTGAACCCGCGGCGAGGTCCTATAATGCGGGGGAGGGCCCCTAACAACCGATATAATGAGGCAGAAGGGCTGTAAGGGGATTAGAACATTCCAACCACTGAGGGTAGAATGTTCTAAATTAAAAACAAAATACACATTTTGAATGTTGAAGCACTACGCCTATATCAGCCATTATTAGCACGGAGCCACTTCTATGTCTTCAATGGAGCTCCCAACATTCCAATGTTCTAATAATAATTATGAATCATTTTGTTACTCACTGCAAATAAAGAGAGGGATGAAGCCTTTTGCCCCTGCAATCACTGAATGCCTGTTTTGCAAGGTGTGACTTCACTGCAAAATGTCATATTATTGTTATGTTATAAGTTACTTCTAGAGTTCTTGTATGCTGATGCTTCTTGGCACTTTCGAAAACAACAACCTTAAAATCTAACACCGACCAGAGAAAAGATCTGGAAGATTCTTAATAATTAACAAGCCAGGTTTACAGTTGGCGTTTTACACAACAGTAGATATGTTTCTAAATGCAAACGCAATGGAAGTGAGCTTCCCAGTTTGGTCACTACGGCAGAAACGTCACCTACTTGACCGTGTAGTCTTAGTGGTGGCAGGCAAAAATAGGTTTGCTAATCTGAGGGATCGTAATGGTTAATGGAGAGAAAATTCACTGGCCAGAAATCAGGATGATCTAAAGTGTAGGGCTTATAGATAATTGTTATGGCCTTAAACAGTTCTTGATTTGTAAAATTGTGACGGTGCTCAGAAGTCCACGACTGGTGCAATTAAAAGTCGGTGCCCTGAATACCAAGACTGGGCATCTTAAACCGCCTTATGGCTCTTTAATCTACTACAAGATGCTACCAGCCACTTTAACTCACTGTAAAAGGTTCCTGCTTGCTCCTTTTATTTCCAACTTCCTTTTCCTTCATCTGTCCAATTTTGTTGTTTTCCCTCTTTTGTACTCTAATTGTCTGATGCAAAAAAATGAGTGCCGGTCCCCAAAAATAAGGGCTGATGGCCCACACTGACACCACCGGTTCAAATTAAGCACTGGACTTAAGGACTATCTGAGCTAAAAGATATAGCTAGTATAGAATTTGCAGTCATTCCACACCTTTCTGAGTTGCACTTGACGTAGGATTTTGAGTAGATATTCAAGTTAGATTGACTTTATGTAGTCAAGACTAGATTGAATGATAGTGTTAATTACAGACCTATGCATAGATGGATCAATAAAAGGGAGAATCTTTCTCAGAAGTCAAAGGTGGGTGAAACAGGTGTGGGCTTCATTTCTAGATTGGGCTGTAAAGGGCAAGATGCTGTACAGAATAAGTCCTAAACGTTTCACCACTGTCAAACCATATGAGGGCTGCC
Source organism: Calotriton arnoldi (assembly GCA_963921515.1). Taxonomy (NCBI): domain Eukaryota; kingdom Metazoa; phylum Chordata; class Amphibia; order Caudata; family Salamandridae; genus Calotriton; species Calotriton arnoldi. The sequence goes on from CAWUFW010009869.1 coordinate 552,183, forward strand.
CATTATATCTGTCCATAAGGTTGTGTACCATTTCACAAACAAAGAAGGGGAGGCAATTAAGATTGTGGTTTTGGATGGTTTTTTCTTGAGGAAGTTGTGAGTTATCGATGTCCTGACAACAGTGATGGCCTCTGTTAAATGCCTTGCTTTTTGTTTTGAAGACTCTTGAGCACAAGCTAGGTTAAAAAATATGAGTATCATCAACATACATGTAAAAGCTTCCTCCTGCAATTGGGCAAAGAGCTGCATGTCCGTATTAAACAAAAAGAGCAAGATTGACCACGTGTGATCTCCCTGAAAGATAAGATTGTATCCACTTCACAACTGTACTGGTGATGCCCTCTGCTTTCAGGCTCTTAATCAGAATGTTGAGGTCAGTGGACTCAAAAGCGGCCATCAACTCTAAGAAGACAAGCAGGACGTTTGTCCTTTAATCAATGTGCTCAGGAAGATCATTGAGGGGCAGTAGGACGTCCATCTTGGTGCTTTGACCTGGGTGGAAGCCTGGCCGTTGCTCATCCATTAGATTGTTCGATTTTGCAAAACCCTGAAGCTGACTGACACAGGGCCACTCTTTCTAGAAGTATGTCAATGTACAGGTGCAAAGAGATTGTTAATGTTGACTCCCAGGGCGGGCTTCTTTAGCAGATGGCTGCTTTTCAGAGGTCTGGGAAAATGTCATGCTTTAAGGAGATGTTAAAAGCAGTCAAGAGGATATCACTTGTGGCTCAAAGGAATGGATTTAGATGTCATGTTGGCTGTTAGTTATGGTCTGCAAGCATTCCTCTTAGATGACTCTTTGCAAGATAGATTTCAATGATGAGCTGGGCTTAAGAATTGGGTCACTGATGCACTTGTGACAGTGGCGTTTCAGATGTTATGGCACCGAGATGTTAAAGTTGAAAAGACACTGCAAGCTTGGTGCTATTACGAATTCCTTTAGTCAAGAAGGACATTTTCTCAGCTTTAACGTTTTCTCTGAATGCCATCCTTATTGAGTGCTCTGCCTCGTTTTCTGAGTTTGAGTGCACTCTTCATTTCCTTTCGGCTTTCCGAAATTCTAGCTTGCAGGACAATTAAGGAGTATTTCAGCTTTACTTAGGTTTGTGCATCTTTGATCCCGGATAGGCAATCATATCCAGGAGTGAGAAGTTAAAATGTAAAGCAGAGTCTTAGGGTGGAAATATGTGGGCGGTGCACCTTGTTGGCCTCATAGGTTTATTAACTCTGTGGAAGCTTCGTCTGGGCTGGTCATAAACTGGCTTTTTGATGTATAAGAAACTAATTTTGCAAGTCAGAAAAGCATGACCAACTCGCAAAATGGGTTTACTGACACACACGCAATCACAATTATGAAGGGGCATGAAAAAGGCATTCGTTCCTGAAGTCGAGTAGGTATGTATCAATTTTTTGCAGTTGCGGTTTCAAATCACTAATCAGTTACCTATACCTCAAAGTAGGCGGTAGCTGATTCTCAAATAGGGAAGTGTCCTTGGACACCTTACTCTGTGTAAATGGTGTTGGCAGCTCATGGGGAACAGGCAGCGGCCAGGCATGGCAGTCTGACCCTTTCCTAATGTTTTACCAAACGGGAAACTTTTTTTAAGCAGCACCTTTGAGAATGCAAACACAGGGATGGTGGTCTGCTGTTCCTTGCGGGCCATTATCGCCGTGTTTATAAACAGCCACAGGAGGTTGCAAACAACAACCTTCCTAATAAATATTAATTACACATGATGTTCTGTGACCTCCAGCGACTGTATATTTTGCAATACGACTTATGAGAACAAAAGTTGCATCATAACATAAGAGACAGGTCACTAAAAGTAATGCAATTTGCAATCAATATTAGTGACCTGCCACTTTGTATATCACACCCCAAGATCTTAATTTCATATATGCATTGCATGCAGAAAGCTTTACTTATTTGGGGACAGCATTAGTACAGTGCATGCAGCAGCATTGTAGGTGTCCTTTACACACACACACACACATACACACACACACACACACACATGCTTACATACACACACACATAGAACACAAACTTTACAGCTCAAGCACAGCGCAAGCAATAACACAAGTAAATCACAGAGTTACACACACAATCACACACAGCAAACACGAGTGTGGACATTTCCATCACACTATTACAATTTATTAACAGAAATAAAGAAATTGATCAATAGATCGTTCCAGTCGTCAGTAATTCCCAAATCTTGGAAACATGCCAAGGTTGTTCCCTTACTGAAAAAGCCATCACTGGATGCATCTCTGCCAGAGAATTTCCGGCCAATTTCTCTACTTTCTTACTTGGCCAAGGTTATGGAATCCCATGTTAATATCATCCTGACCAAGTATTTGGAAGCCAATGAGATTTTGGACAAGTTTCAAAATGGGTTCCGGCCTAAGCATAGTACGGAATCCGCCCTGTTGGTAGTTACAGAGCAGCTGAGGGCATCGCTGGACGTGGGCAACACCTCGGTACTGATCTTACTCGATCTGAGTGCGGCCTGCGACACGGTCTCCCATGAGATTTTGCTCCAACGACTCGGGGAGATCGGGGTCAGTGGTAAGGCCTGGGCCTGGTTTGCGTCTTTTCTATCCGATCGCTCCTTTCAGATCCACGCCCCTCCCTACCTGTACAGTACCTATCCCCTCAGCAGTGGGGTCCCTCAAGGCTCCGCTCTGAGCCCCACGTTGTTTAACGTGTACGTCCGCCCTCTAGCCCTCTTGGCCAAAGCCTGGAAGATCAATATGATATCATACGCGGACGACACGCAATTGATATTCTCTTTCACCAATAACCCAGCCCAAGACCAACTGAAATTCTGTGAAGATGTCCTGGCCATCTCAGATTGGATGACGGATAACTATCTTCAACTTAATTCCTCAAAAACAGAGGTGCTTTTGTTAGGCAGGGACCCCCATAAATGGGATTACCAGTGGTGGCCTGCTGCACTGGGCACTCCTCCCCAACCGAAAAGCGCAGTTAAGAATCTGGGGGTCCTGATGGACAACTCCCTCTCTTTTGAGCTTCACGCCAAAAAAGTTGCAGGTACATGCTTTGGCCATCTACGCGGTCTGAAACCCATTCTGGGGTTCTTCGACGCTTCCATCCGACAAGTGATTATTCAATCGGTGGTTCTGTCACGTCTTGACTATTGCAATGGACTGCTACTGGGCGTAAATAAAACTGTCACGAAGAGACTTCAAAGGGCACAGAATGCGGCTGCCCGCATTCTTTTCGCCCTCCCTAAGCACTGTCATACCTCACACCTCCTGTACCGTCTACATTGGCTGCCTATTGAACAGAGAATTCAGTTCAAAACTCTCTGCACCACCCATAAGATCTTACACGGCCAGGGCCCCCAGATACTGCAGGGGCTCTGCACACTTTATGTCCCAACGCAAGCACTGCGCTCCGCAGACCTGCATCTGGCCTGCACTCCTAGGGTGCGCAGGAGCAGAGCAGGGGGGTGCTCATTTAGGTCCCTGGCCCCAGCCCTATGGAACTCTATTCCACTCATGGCGCGCAGCACACAAAATCACTGGGCATTCAGAAAACAGATTAAAACCTGGCTGTTTTCCTCTATCTAGCACACAATGTGTGTGCATGCTGTGTTCCTGTTCCTTGGGCTTTTAGAAACAGACCATACCTGGCTGTCTTTCCATCTGGCAAGCATTACTTCCCCTGGTCACCCGTCCGCGAGTGCTGGAACGCCCCGTTGCTGGGGCAGCCATGCGCTATATAAGCATTCCTTACATAACATGAGGAAACCCTCTGGAGGGCAGATGGTGCGTTCCAGAAAGTGTGTGGTCCTCTAAGGTTGTTGTGGCCGCACATACACCTACCTACCAATTCTGATGCATTCGGATTTTTCCCTTTAAGAAGTGCTGTGCCTGCACTGAAGTGAAGAGAGCCAGACAGGACTGGTGCAATATTGAGGATATTCCAGGCAGGTACTTACCGGTTCCATCACAAATGGCACAAAGATGGTGCCACTCTGCAGCAAATCCCTAAAAGACCTTGCTGCTAGTGGAAAGGTGTGCCTTATAAATCAAAATATAATTTCGATGTTGACACTGTCAGAGACCTAGCATTAACAAAGATGTTAGGAATAGCTTTAATGTGCTAATGTCTGCAAATAGCATTTGTGCATGCTTGGGTTTGCATATGATAGTACATTAAAGCCAGACCTATTGGAATTACATATGCTTGTTTTTTTAAGTAGCCCCTCGGTGCTTTCAAACATAAAAGTTGGCATTCAGTGAATGACATTGGGGAGAAACAGTTGCCTCCTTAGTGCACTAGCCACTTTCATAAATGGCAAACGTGCACATTTATAGCTTCCACTTTACCTTCTACCTTAGGTAGTTGGTAGAGGATTCATGGTTTGTGACCACAGTTGTGGTTGTGAATCATTTATGCGTTCTATTGCAGTTCAGTCGGAGTGATGCATCCCTTTCATGCACATTCCTCCTACCAAACTGCAATCAGTGCAAAGGACTTTTGGTGAGTTTGACAGTGATTTCCGACTCACATTGTGCCATTTGTGCATTGCAACTTGCATATCTCCAGTCGCAACACCTATGGCCAGTTGAATAGCAGGCTTTGTGACCACAAAAATGCATAAAACATAGGGTTGCAGAATACCTTTTTACTCCTGTGGATAACATTTTAGCCAACCTCATTTGGATTTAGGTATGCAAGCTCAAACTGTATTGTGGCTTGACACCATAGTTCTAATGCATGACCTTATTTGAGACCTTTATGAAAAGATCCGAAAAGCCCATGTCCATTATGTGACCTGAAAAGAAAGTGTTTTGTAACATTCCCCAAAACACTGCAGTCCATGATAATGATATAGATGTTGGAAGGGTGAATACATTACCAGCTTTCTTAAAGCAGGAAATTGCACCAGGAGTGTTTTCATCATAACAGCACTTTTCACTCAAGCACTCCTCTTCGCTGAGAACTTGGTCACTTCTGCATTGAACTCGGTTGACCAGTGCAGTACTGCATTCTGGGAGAAAGCAAACAGAAAGTAAGAGCATGTCCCTCATCTCCTGTTCTAGAAAATATTCAGTACCAAAGTGCTAATGCTGAAATAAATATAGTTATTTTGCAAACATACAAAAAAGATATTTCAAGATATTTTTAAAAACTACTTTGAATATTAAGGCTGGCATTCAGAGAAAGTCATAAAGAAATGTTTTGTGCAATGTGGATAAAGGAAACGTTTTTAAAAAAAGCTGTAGTGCTGCCCTGAGCATAAAATGGCCAAAAATGTGGATATTTGGTGCAACCAAATCTAAATTGTTGGAAGGTGGTTTATTGGTGGTGGTCAGTGTGCATCTACCACCATTAACAAGGCCAGTGACACTGTTCTGGGTCCTGAAGATGGTTTCTAGAAATGTGTCCCTTGCTCAACCCCATGGTGGCTGAAACCAAGCATTAAGGGTTAACTTAAGATACAAGTATGTAAAGCATTTAAAAACACCAATACAGTAAATAAGTAAGACACAACACACAATAAAAATACCACAGCAATTTATACAAATAGGAAATATTTGTATCTTTAGAATGACACCAAAATGAGCAGAATCCAATATATAGGAAACCAGAGATATTAATTTTTAAAGAATAAACACTATCTAGTGTTTGGAAACCAATATTGCCACTCTGGGTCATCTGGTCCTGCTTAACCGGGACAAAGCCAAAGTTTCAGGCCGACCGCGATGGAGCCCTGCTTGGAAACACTAAGCGGGAGGCCCCACTCAAAATTTTACCAGCACACTTAGAAACTTTTCTGGAGCTTTTTCTTCCGAGGGTCCTCGCTGCTCATCACCTGTCTGGATTCAGTGAGCGTTCGCCGACTTGACTTTCAGTGAGCTCCTAGTCAAATCCTGGTTTCTCAAGGTGACCTATGCAGACAGCAGCACCAAGCTCCCTCCCATGGCTAGGGTGGATTTGGAATGGGGAGGTATGACAGGCTTAATGAAGGTAGCTGTGTCTCCTGTATTCCCATTACAGTGTTTTCCGGGAAATGATCTTGAAGCATCTGAGTGGCCAGATGTGGAAAGAGGGCTCCATATGAAAATATTGGAGCTCCCTGAGTGGGTATGTGCTGTGGCCAGGACACAGACTATCCAGAAGGGAAAGGCTGGACGCTTGGACCCTGGAACAATGGGAAAAGCATCCCAGGACAAGTGCAATGGGGCTGGGGAGTCAGCCCAGGGAACTCCAGAGGTGCAGCAGGAATCTGACCCTAAGGGGAAGGATCTGGCCTCTGAGGAAGGGATACCATCCCTGCCAGAGATGTCAGGCTTGGAAGAACTGACAGGAGCCAGTGGGCCCTACAGAAATGAGTTTTGTCTGCAACCCTTGAGAGGATTGTCTTAAAGCAAGAGGAGGGGGATCACAGTGGATTTTACAGAATATACTGGGAAGATGGGCTGCTGTATACTGAGGCCAGAAACCTGAAGGAAGGAGCCACTAGGAAAGTAGTGGTGCCCAAGAAGTACAGAGAGTTCATCCTGACTTTAAGTCATAATACCCCCTTGGCAGGACATTTGGGGTAGACCAAGACTTGGAATCGGTTGGTGAACCATTTCTACTGGCCCGAATGTCTGAGAAGGTAAAGGAGTGCTGTAGCCCTGTTTTATTTGTCAAGCCAGTGGCAAGGCAGGGGGAAAGACAAAGGCTCCCTTGATACCACTGCCAGTGGTTGGGACTCCCATTGAGAGGGTGGTGGTGTACATTTCTGGTCTCCTAGATCCACCTACTGCATCAGGGAATAAGTATATCTTGGTGGTAGTGGACCATGCCAGGAGATACCCTGAGGCAATACCCCTCAGAACTGTCGCTGCTACTGCAGTGGCTAGAGCCCTAGTGGGTGTTTTCACCAGAGTGGGTTTCCAAAAAGAGGTTGTTTCAGTTGGGGGCACAAACTTCCTGTCCAGCTATCTGAAAGAGATGTGGGATAAATGTGGTGTTACCTACAAGTTCAACCCCCCATATCACCCCCAGACTAATGGTCTGGTGGAGAGGTTCAACAAGACAATGAAGGGCATGATCAATGGGTTGTCTGACATACTCAGAGGAAGATGGACGTTCTACTCTCATGCCCACTGTTTGCCTACAGGGAGGTTCCACAGAAAGGGTTGGTTTAAGTTCCTTTGAGTTGGTGTTTGGGCATGTTGTGAGGGGGTTATTGAACCTGCTGGGAGTGTCTTTGGAGAAGCCTCTCAAGGAAGCTAAGGACAATGTGCTTGACTATGTGCTAGGCCAGGAGCTCATCATTCACTGGTATGATCAGAAGGATGCAATGAGTGACTATGCTCCAGGTCAGTTGGTGTGGGTGTTGGAGGGTGTAGCTCCTAGGGCCCTCCAATCCTTGCAAAGAAGGGTGAGGTTACCTACTTGGTAGACCTTAACACCCCAGGAACCCTCATAGCGTTCAACAGATTGAAACCCTAGCATGACAGAGCAGACACCTGTTAGAAAGTCACCATTTTGGCCAGTTCAAACTCACTTTTTAAGGACCCTGCTCATAATTACGGGACCCTGCTCCCCAGAGACACATAGGGGAGAACTAGTGGTTGCCTAATATGTAAACATGATGTAGATTAATACTTCACAGTGCCCACAGCACCAAAATCAACATTCCAGGAGATTTCCTACACTGGGGAAAATTCAAATGGGCAGTTTTCCCACACCAGGGTTTATAAAACATGCTTATAGTTACCTGACCCCCCCACCCCTGGAACACCTAGAGGCGACCTTGGGGGTACCCATTATACAAAAATAATGTAATCACTTTTATACAATGCCCTGCCACCAAAGTCGAGTTTCAGAGAATTTACTTTTTAAAAGCTGTGCTGCAACTCAGGGCAGTTTTTAAAATGACCTATGGCTCTGAGCAGTGCAAGCATGCAATTGCAAAAAAAGGCTGCTGGCCTCTGAACTGCCAGGCCCTAATATATACTAGGGACTTATAGGTAGTTTTCATCCTTTCGCCCTATTATCTACTAGGTGCTTATAGGGTAGGTCATTCCAATTATAAGTGTACCTCAATGCATGTGTGTGTGTGTGCTTAACATAGCAGTGACCCTGGGCCTGATTAGCAGATCTCAGGGAACAGTCAGAGTCAGCTTCCATCAGTACCAGTCAACACAAACAATTGTGGGTGAACAGGCAAAAAGGTGACTTTCTAACATAAATCAAAATAAAAGCTAAGGTTTTCTATAATGGATATGGAATTTCACTTAATATTCACTCCTGAATAAAAACCATTAATCATGAATACTCATGCCCCTCAAGTGGAAAGAGCAGGAGCAAACTCCTCCTGTTTAGCATATAGATTTATTTCTATTTATCTAATCTACTTTACAGTCAGATCACTTCCTGCACAAATTCAAGCGTGTATTTCATCACACTGATCTTTTTTTTGTTATGACTCAAATTGACATTTGTATTTGCACAAGTGAAACCATTTTTATGAATCAGCCTCTGGGAGGTTTGTAAAGAAATTATACTGTGGATTTCACACTATACAACGTTTATACAGTTATGATACAGATTTCACTTTTGTAACATAACAGAACTATTAGTGGTAAATCATTTATTTATTCGATTGTTCACATATGTTTGTGTTTTGCCAAAACATAATCTTGATAGTTTTTTCGTTTTTTTGCTGTATCTTTTAATGGCATGTTAAATCAAAGACATTTCATAGCTCTTCTATCTTGAAAATCACAACCTCGAAATAAATGGGACTCCAAACTGCTCTGAGCCTTTACAAATATATATGGAAAAAATCCTTTAGATCAATTTATAATAATGTAACACAGCATCTTTTCTTAAAGGTATGTGAAAATAAAAACAAAATATTATGTAGTGCTATTTAAAAACCACATCAATCAGCCTTGCTTTTCAAAACGCTTTTCAGCTCAGTTAATCTATTTCAAAATTAGCTCATTCATACTAATCGGATAAATTGATCATACATTACCTTTACTAGGATTTGCATTTGTCATGATGACTCCTATAATAAGGGCTAGGGCAAGAACATGGAACACCTTGTGAGCCATGGTTTAGTGTAGTCTGAATTCAATCTGCTTGGGCAAATTCCGAATGTGGATTGCTGTTCCAGAAGTTAATGCCACTTTTATATCCTCACATGTGTTTGCTAAATAATTTAATGTGTTTGCTTGAGTAGCGTCTCTTTTACGTCAGCCACATCATTTATTATTAAAAACAAGTCAGCAGTTGCATGGTGCATTAACAAACAACAAAAGGCACTTTTTTTGTTGTATAATGAGGATACTAGGTTGTGCCCATCTCAGTGAATTTGATACACCTTTCGATGCTTGCTGCAAATTTCAACCTAGGTTCAGAGTGGATTGTGGTGTACAACGCATTCACGTTGGTGCATTATATATTATGTCAGAAAAAGAACAAGATGGCAGTGGTAAAAGCAAACTGCTTGCACATCCCAATAAAGTCAAAGGTGGGTACAAAGAATACAAAAGTCCTGTGTGCTCAAATGAAACAACACTATGCCACCTAAATAGTGTATATAGATGTAAATAGAAACAGAGTTTTCATATAGAAACAAATTTACAAAATCCAGAGCACTACACAAATACAGTCATTGCGATCTATTTCACAGACCAACATTTATTCACAAATTAGCCCAATCCAAAATTTCGTTGACACGCAAGTCAGAGAAGAAATGGTACAGCCGACACGTGTTTCCTCGTGATGACACATACACACCGAGACACTTTAAGAGTGGTTACAGGTTCACCGTATCCAAACCGGGCCGATCCTAGCCTGTGGTGCTTTGCTGTCACCATTTAAATGCTTGGGGCATTTAGACGCTATTTGCAAGGTCTGTTAAAACTTCAGACCTTTCTTGAAATACATCAGTCCTTGGGGCTCCAAGGACTCTTTGGAATTTTTTGCAAAACGTACATACGTGACTTACCTCGTCATCGCTTCTTAGAATCTATGAGCCTTTAATAAGTCATCACCACAACAAAACACGTGTCTGCCGTACCATTTCTTCTCTGACCTGTTTTGTGAAATCCTCTCGAAATTTTCAAAACTAGTTTGCCACTCACTTTAGCTGCTGTCTTGAAAATTTCGGGGTGATCCGTCAAGAGGGGGCCAAAGAAAAAGGGGGTGGTCCAAAAACACTTTTTCTCTATGTTAATTTCCATAGGAAACTTTGGACACGGCTATAGCCCAAACTGCTTAACTGAATTACAATAAATTTGGCAGGAAGGTAGCTGTTGATCTAGAAAGTGCTCTTTTTGTTAAATGGTGTAAACCCGTCCAGTAGAAGTGGAGTAATGTAAAGAAATTTCCAGTCATATCTAGGGATGCGGTGGATCTGCGACCCCTCCCGATTTCGTGCAGAGATATGATTGGCTGCCAACACTTCAAACCAGGTAGTGTTGGTGGCAATCTTGTGACTCGGTGAGTCACAGAAAAAACATTTAAAAATATTTTTCAAAAAGGGAAGGAGGCAGGGTAGAAACACCCTGACCCCCTAAGCCTCTTGGAGAGGGTACCACAGGGACCGCACAGGACCAAAAAAGCATTTTGTAAAAAGATTTTTAGCTGGAGTCACGCTGGATCCGCGAATCATGCCAAATGTAAAAAAAAAAAAAAAATGAAGCAGGGGCATCCGCGCTCGTTAATTATCGGCCCTCAGGTGGACCAGGTCCCGGGGGCATTATGCAAAAAAGGAGGGGGCACGCGTCCCCCCTTTTAGGGCTTATTTTGCCCCAGGGACAACCACCTCCACGGGGGTTCTTTAAACAATAATGCGGGAGTGGCCGGTTTGGCCTCTACCGCAGGGACCACCACCTCCCCGGGGCTTATTTCTATTGAAATGAGGGGGCCTCTCAAACCCCCCAGCTCTGGGACTGCCACCTTGCCGGGGCTTCATGCTAAATCAATGTGAGAGGGCTGTGTGTGTGTGTGTATATATATATATATATATATATATATATATATATATATATATATATATATATATCACAGGATTCGCCTCAGCAACAGCTACACAGCTGCTCCAATTCCACTGTGGAAAGACGAAGAGCGGACCCAAAGTTCTTCGTGCAATTCAGTAAGTGTTTATTAAATGCCCAGCATATCCGCCATAACACGTTTCGACCCCCACTCGGGCCTTGATCACATGATATATATATATCCCAAACCAGTGCTCACTCTCAGGTAAGAATGGGCGGGACACAACTCCGGGTTCAGATCAAATGGATTTATTGAGCATTTAACAGCGCGTTCTTCCCAAAGTCCATGAAAAGCTTGGCAGACGCGTTTCAGCCGATGTGGCTTTCCTCAGTGCCGGTTTCATAGGCTGGTCTCATCACCTGGGGTTGTTTAAATTACTGCCATGACCACTCCCAATAGAGTAGTCACTCAGCCCCTCCTCCTGTTTAAAGGTGTGTACTCCTTGCGCTCTAATTACAGGCAACTGCATGCTGGTTCATGTAGTCCATTCGTGGAAGCCCATTGAGTAATTGGGGGAATCCAAACACCAAGTGGTGTCCCAATCATGTTGGCTATGGGCCACACTCCGCCGCAGTCGCCATAGATGAAAAAGTCATGCTCAGTCCACTTGCAGTCCCCTTTTCAGGCAGTGAATACTGCCTCCTCTCTCTCCGTGTAGCAATAGTGACTCAGTGGTGGTGACTCTACTTGGGGGGGCGACGCGTTGCATTTACAGTGGAGAAATACATGATGGCTGGCTACCGCGTTGCTCCAGATATTTATATATACACACACACATACACATATATATATATATATTTGTATATATATATATATATATGTGTGTGTTGATTGGATATATGAGGAGGTGCATCAGATTATCACGTGGATGATGTCATCAGTGATGTCATTTGAGATGTCATCAGTGATGTCATCATACTGACCATGTCATGAATGATGTAATATGTGACGTCATCAGCAGTGCATTGCGGGGACGCGAGTTCTAGTTAGCTCAACTAACTATAACGTCCCTGAAACCTGTGGTTTTTTCAGTGAATTTCAAAGGTTTTTTTAAATGCTAATTTCTAACTATAACGTCCCTGAAACCTATGGTTTTTTCAGTGAATTTCAAAGGTTTTTTAAATGCTAATTTCTAACTATAACGTCCCTGAAACCTATGGTTTTTGTCAGTGAATTTCAAAGGTTTTTCAAATGAAAAGTTCTAACTATGCCTACAGAGGTAGGACATGTGCAGAAACAGGAAGAAAGGCACAGAAAGAAGCAAGAGAAATACAGAAAGAGGCAACAGAAGTCCAGAAAGACGAAGAAAGGTGCAGAAAGAAGCAAGAGATATGCAGAAAGAACCAACAGAGGTGCAGAAAGAGGCCTTGTTGCTAAGTCATCCTGTGCCCCCAACTTTTTGTTGTCTGGTACTGGTGGTAACTGACTCTGACTAACCAGGCCCGGAGTCAGTGCTATGCTGAAAGACACTTAGAATACAGTGAAAACACCTACATACACTAGGGTACACTATGTGTTGGGGTACCTCTGTGATTGGCATGATCTCCCCTGCAACGCCGTAGTACATAATAGGGCAGGGAGATTAAAACTACCTCTAAGTCCCTAGCATATATTAGGGCATGGCAGTTTAGAGGCCAGCAGCCCTTTAACCAGCGCTCTGGAATTCCGCTGCGTAGGACTTACAGGAGGTACAAGGAGGGCTTCTTGGCCCCCAAACTTCCTCAGGAGTAAAGTGGACTTCTTCCCCCAACCAGTACTGTGCCAAGAGGCGCGTTTGCAGAGTGGTGGAGAAAGGGGGCATGGCCTCCGAAGACCTCTTAGCAATCCCCCAGTGTGGGACTTATTGGAGATAATTGGAGAGGTAGTTGCCCCCAAAGGACAACCTTGGGGACCAACTATCGCTCCTATTACCTCCAGTATGTCCCACACAGCAGGATTGCTAAATTGTCATAGCAGGCCATGCCCCCTTTCCCCAATACTCTGCAAACGCACTCCCTAGCGCACTCTTGGATGGGGATTAAAGTCCCATTCGCTGCTGGGGGTCCTTAGGGGCCAACTAGCCTACCTGATACCTCCAGTATGCCTCAGATTGTGGGATTGCTGATAGGTGGACACAGGCCACGCCCCCTTTGTCCACCACTCTGCAAACACGCCTCCTGGCATGCTCTTGGTTGGGGGATGAAGTCGCCTTGCCTCCTGAGGGTCCTTGGGGGCCAACTAGCCCACCAGGTACCTCCAGTAAGCCCCACACAGCTGGATTGCTGAGAGTGGTCCGAGGCCACGCCACCTTTTTACACCCCTCTGCAAACACGCCTCCTGGCGCACTGCTGCTCTGGGGATGAAGTCCACTTGTGTCCTGAGGTCCTCAGGACACAAGAGGACCTCATTGCCTCACCAGCAGTGCACCAAGAGGCGCGTTTGCAGAGTGGTGTAAAAAGGGGCGTGGCCTCGGACCACCTCTCAGCAATCCCACTGTGTGGGGCTTACTAGAGGTTCCTGGTGGCCTAGTTGGCCCCCAGGGACCCTCACTAGCAACGGGGACTTAAGCCCCCCAATGCAGAGCGCAGCAGGAGGCGCGTTTGCAGAGTCATGCAGGGAGGGGGCGGGTCCTCCGGTGAGTTGCCGGTTTCTTTTCTTTTTTTTTTTTTAATTTTATGGGAGGGGGGCCATGTGGCCCCCCTTCCCTGGGCCAATTGTGGCCCCCAGCATCCCATCCCCCGGGGCCTGGCCAGCCTTTACTTTTTAAAAACAAAATTTTGGAGGGGGCTGCGTGGCCCCCTCCTGAGGCCAATTATAGCCCCGGGGACCCCATCCCCCGGGGCCTGGCCAGCCTTGTTGTTTTTTTTTTAAATGTTGGGGGGGGCCGCATGGCCCCTCCAGAGGCCAATTATGGGCCCGGGGACCCCATCCCCAGAGGCCAGCCTTCCGTATTACGAAAAAAAAAAAAATTAAAGGGGAGGGCTGCCGAGTGGCCCCATCCCGGGCCACTTCTGGCCCTGGGGACCCCATCCCCCGGGGCCGGCCCTCAAGTTGGGGACCGTGGGGGGAGGTCCAATGCCCCCACGGTCCCAGCCTGCTCCCCATCTCCTGCGGGAGCTGGCATTGCTTTTGGGCAAGGGGAGCTTGCCCAAAAGCAATTCTGCTTTACTTTTTCTGCTCTCGCTTCCAAAAAGCAAAGCAGTGTTTGCTATGGCAATGTCCCGGGGTGGGCACCTCAGGACATTGCAGGAGCTGGCCCTGGGGGATGGCGGTCCCCAGGGCCATCGAGGGCTCCAGGAGGGGGGCCGCGCGGCCCCCCTCCCAACTGTTTAAAGCCCTGGGGAGGTGGTGGTCCCCGGGGGTCTGCAACGGACCCCGTATTTTATATACTGAATACCCCGGGGAGGTGGTGGTCCCCGGGGCAGCATGGAGGGGCAGGAGCCCCCCCACGCCTTGAATATAATAAAAAAGCACCGGGGAGGTGGCGGTCCCCGGGGCTGCGGGGGGGGCGCGATGCCCCCTGTACTTAATGATTAAAGCCCGGGGAGGTGGCGGTCCCCGGGGCTGCAAGGGGGCCACGAGCCCCCTTGCAGTTAAATAAGGATTGCCCCGGGTGTACCGATAGTGCCTCATCGCTATTGTGTCCCTTGGGGTACAGTGTGTGATATTGTATTATCATTTTCGATTCTAAACGCCTCAGTTCTTCTCCCCCTCTTTCTCTTAGTGGGATCCTGTCTAGCACACAGAATGATCAAAAATTGCTATTCTGGTTATGTTGGGCCTTAAAATGCCTGGCAATGGGGTACTGCTTGTCATTGTGTTTGATTGCCCTCAGATGCTCCAAGATTCGTTTTTTCGCTTTGTGTATAGTACTACCAATATAGTACTTATCCCACGGGCATCTGAGGGCATACACCACATATTCTGTATTGCATGAGACATGTTTCATTATTTTAAAGGGTTTACACTCTGTTGATAGTTTCACCTCTTTACAATGTGTACTGTATTTACAGGCTTTACATCTGCCACATGTAAAGAAACCTTGTATTGTACTGTGTTTGGTGTCAGGGGTGATGAGCGCACAACATATTGTGTCTTTGAGAGACTTAGCTTTTCTGTAAGTAATTTGAGGATAATCAATAATGTATTTTTCTAGATCTGAATCAGTTTTCAAAACATTCCAAAGTGTATCTAAGAATTTTCCCAGCTCCTTAGATTGTTTGTTAAAGGCGGTGATGAACCTAATGTTCGTCATTGTCTCATTTTTGGTCTCTTCCTTCTGTGTCAATAGGTAATTTCTGTCTCGATTCTCTACCTCTGCGCATGCATTCTTAATGCACGTTTGTGTGTACCCTCTAGCACGAAATCTTTCGACCATTCTCATTTTTTCTTACTCATATCCCTCTTTAGTACTACTGTTTCGTTTCGCTCTCAGTAGCTCCCCCAGAGGAATACTTTTAATCAGATTCTCTGGGTGGCAACTTTGAGCGTGAAGTAAGCTGTTGCCAGCCGTCTCTTTTCTGAAAAGGAAAGTATCCAACTGCCTGTTGTTCACTTTTATTCTTAGGTCTAAAATTTCAATGCATTCTCTGTCAAGTTGGTTACTGAATTTGAGGTTAAGTGTATTGTCGTTCAAAACTTCTACAACTTTGTTGGCCTTATCAGTGCTTCTGTCCCAGATACAAAAAATATCATCAATATACCGGGCCCAAAATTTCACATGGTCTTTAAAAAGGTCCAAACTGCTGACTACCTGCTCCTCCCACCAGCTGAGGTATAAACCTGCAAAGCGGGGGGCAAAGCAGGTACCCATCACAGTTCCTAGTATCTGCCTGTATATCTGGCCATCAAAAGTAAAAAAGTTTTGTGTTAAACATGTATACATCATATCAACCAACATCTCAGTGTGGAATAAATATGATAATGACCTATTCTTTAAAAAGTGACGGTAGACTTTGAACTAATGGTTGGAGATAGTGATCAACGTAGCGTGAAGTATTTTCAAAACAGCTTCCTCAAGAGGAAACTATTGGTCTGTCAGGGGGTTCACACTGTCCTTATGCAGTTTTGGTAGTAAGTATAGAGCTGGTAATTTTGGGAATTTGCATTTTAAAAATTCATATTCTTCCCACTCAAGGAGGCCTCTCTCTTTCCACTCCCCCAATTGGTCTTGATAATTCTTATTAGCCATTTCATATTTGGCTTTCGTACTTTTTTCATATCTAGTATTTTCATTAACCTGACTATTACCCTCCTTCAAGTACATTCCTTTCGATAGCACCACAATGTTTCCACCCTTGTCAGATTTCTTGACTACTATACTTTCATCATTTCTTAAGGCCTGAATTGCTTGAACATGTGCAAAAGATAAATTGTTATTGCCATAATTTTTCTTTTTTGACAGTTTTTTCAATTCCTTAACCATCCCTTCTTCAAAAACATCAATGGCTTCATTAGCAATTTGTGGCAGGAATATAGACTTAGGTTTGAAGCCACTTTTGTGGCTGAGGTCTAATCTGATATTATCATTAATCAAATTCAGGTATGGATCATGTATAAAACCCGGATCCCCTTCAAGCTCATTAAGAGTATGTAACATTTCAATATCCCCAATTTGAATAATGCTCAGTACCTCATTTGCACTGTTCTAAATGTTCGTAACCTTCGTGGCGAACCACTTTTTCAATCTTAACTTCCTGGTGAATTGAAACAAATCAATACTTCCTTGGGTGTAATCAAAATCAGCAGAGGGGCAGAAAGATAGTCCCAAGGATAAGACTTCAGTCTCCGTGTCGCTCAACTTCCGACCTGATAAATGAATTACAGTCCTGGGATCCATTACTTTGATTTTTTCTGCGCTCTCGTCCTGCTTCACACAGGGCTTTCCGAGTCTTCTTGCAATTTTGCGTTTGCTCTTCCGTCTCCTCTCCCTCCTCGACCTCTGTATCCTGTGGCACCCTGCTTGTTCTGAGCAGACATTCTGCCTTGTGCCATCATGGTAAACTCTTTTAAAATTTGTTTTTTTACTCCTGTTGGTGCTGGGTTGGCCACGACATCACTTTCATTGGTGTCATTTTCAGCTGCTTATTCCCTTGGTTTCTTAGTTCCTGTTCTCGTGTGGTGTCAAAAGTTGTTTTTGTTAAATTTTGCTGTGGTGTTTTGTTTTGATTCATATTGCGAATATTATCATAGCGTTTTGCAAAGGTTAGAATTTGTCCCTTTTCGTAATCTACCAGATCACGCTGGAATTTTCTTTGTTTCTTTTCTTTAATCTCTTCTTCAATTTTCTATAACCTCTGCTCAATTTTGATCATATCTGCTTAGAACCCCTCATGTTCGCATATAGTTTTTAATTTAGTAGTCAAAACATCAATATCCTCAGTTGTCGTGTCCGAGCCTTCTCTGGAGCAGCCCCCAGGATTTGGAACTCTCTTCCACCGGAATTACGCACAATCTCTTCAACGATTACTTTCAAACTGGAAGCCAAAAGATTCCTAATGAACAAATTTTTACCTTAATTGTAGACAATGATCACGTGCTCGTCCACATTTTGACTGCAGCCATTGTTCACTCTTTTGTTGTTATGCTTCCTCACCGCATTTAGAAGCCTGTCTTATCTTTGCATAGCGTATTACTCCCCGTGTTTCATTGGTCCGATGTGTGCGAGTATTATGTCTGTTTATCCCTACTTATGACCGATACTGGAATTAGGCCCTTCCACACCGTAGGTTATATCTCCTCTCTAAGCCTGCTTCATACCTGGTTATTGTACTATTATCTGTGTCTCTTTTGTCTGTGAAATACTCGGTTAGGTGGTTAGAATGAAGGCGATAACCTCCGGGTGTGCTTCCATATCTGTTGTCATTATTTGAATGTTGACTTACTTTCCGTCCTTGTAAAGCGCTCTGATATCCCTCGGGATCTTGTTCGCGCTATATAAAACTTTATAAATAAAATAAAATAAAATAAATAAAATAAATAAATACAGGATCTGCGCGTTTGGATAACAAACTATGGGTTTGGTGGCGGACCGATTCCGAGCACCCCCACTGGATACGTTAGCCTGTCTGTATTAGCTAGCTCACAGTGCCACTACAGTCTCCTCTTATCGGGGAGAGAATAGTTCTTGGCAACCTCAGAACATGACAACCCTGAGCCCACAGGATCGTGGAAACAATATACTACCTTTTGTCGTGTAGTTCCTATAGTACCCCTCCAGGACCTGCGCGTTTGGATAACATATACTGCGGGTTTGGTGACAGACTGGCTCCGAGCACCCCCACCGTATATGTTAGCCTGGTTTGCATTAGCTAGCTCGCAGTGCCACTAGTGTCTCCTCTTATCGGGGGAGATTAGTTTCTGGCAACCTTAGAAAATGACAACCCTGATTCCCTCAGAATCGTGGAAACAATGTACTACTTTTCGCTCAGTCATTCGTGCTTACTCATTCGGTTTGTCTCAGAGAGTTACACAGAATAAACAGTCGGGCGTTTCAATAAGTATTTATTGAACAGTTGTTATTCTAGTGTATAATATATGTGCTGCAGAAACCGGCAGACAATAGCAGAGATATATTATCAGCAGTACGATAAAAGCAAAGGGATAGAACTGTTCTACCATATTGCGACAGTCATGAATACATACATGAATATAAAAGCATTATGCAAGTGCTAGTACTCCTACGATGCCTACCTAGATGTACCTGTGTGTACCTAGCATATGTGTGTAGGTCTTAGAAGCTAAGAGCCAAGCATCCTCCTAGGGTTTTGTCGAACCCCCATACCTGAATAGAGAGAGTGTGGGACCCCGTCCTGGTCTCGAGTTGGACGCCCCGTCCGGGTTGTGTCAGACCACTGTCAGCTTGAGCAACTGCATGCAGGAGCCTTAGCGTCTCTGGTCAGTGTGTCAGCATGGAAGTCTCGGTTCCCTCTATCTTACCGGGGCAAGATGTGGTGTATTTATACCCTGAAGACACTGATCTTCGTGCAAGGTTTGTATTGGTCCTCCATTAGGCTTTAGGAAGACATCAGGGGTGAACTCTGTACATACATAGTATGCAGGTGGAATATTCTTAGAGAGTCATGCATAATTTATGAGTACAGTGTGGGCCTGTGTTTGGGAAAACCCTGGTGCCTGCAAAACCACAAGGCAGATAACGTTCATCCGTTGTGTACTGGATGGGACCAATGTAGGTGAAAGAGCATGCCTATATAAGGAATCATGACTATAATAGGGCATGTCTGGTTATTACCGTAATAGGGCACATGCGGCTATGACCATAATAGGGCAAGTACGAATAAGACCATATTAGGGTGAATATGAATACGTCTATTTTAGGGCATGTATGAACGGGCCTACATTAGGGTCTCTATACGGGATATAACACTTTCACTCAGTTACTCGTGCTCACTTAGTTTGTCTCAGAGAGATACACAGAATAAACAGTCTGGGCGTTTCAATAAGTATTTATTGAACAGTTGTTATTCTAGTGTAGAATATATGAGCTGCAACAACCATTAGACAGTAGCAGAGATATATGATTAGCAGTACTACGAAAGTAAAAGGATGGTATAGTTCTACCATCTTGCAGAAATCATGAATATATACAAGTACATAAAACACAAGATAAAAAGTGCATACTCCTACGATGTCTCCCTAACTAGATGTACCTAAATGTACCTTGCATCTATGTAGGTGTTATGCCAAGAATCCCTCTAGGATCTTGTCCACCCCATTACCTGAGATTTAGAGAATGTGGGACCGCGTCCTGGTCTCGAGTTGGACACCCTGCGAGGGATGTTAGACCACTGCTAGCTGGAGCATCTGCATGCAGGAACCTCAGCGTCTCTGGTCAGTGTGTCAGCCGGGAAGTCACATTCTCCTAGTCCTATTCCTTCCTAAGCAAGATGTGTTGTATATATACCCATAGGTCTCCCCAGGGGTCCAACCTTGCTGTGTTACTGTGTCGGCCTAAAGGATGACGTTGGGCCTGAACTTTATACAGAGATATTATACAGGAGATGGTAATCCTACTGTTAGTCCTGCTGTGCTTCCAAGAAGCCTCATGCATAATGTATGAGAATCGAACCAGGGAAAAACCCACGTTCTGAGTGCAGTGTCATAGCTAGGTAAAAGGTCAGTGCCTAAGAACCGTTATGTATGCAATGTAGGGAAGGATGTAGGTGAAAGGTTGCGATGTTACCTGCGCCTATACAGGGTACCTATATGGAATATAACACCCACTCCTCTTCCGAATGGACGACATATGTAACCTATTACTGTACTACTAACATTACTAGATAGTGGTACGCACGAAGTTTATAAAACATCTCTTTAGCTAAAATGTTTAAAAAATTTAAAAAAAATTAAAAAAATTCAAAGGAAATGTTTCTAGCTCTAAAAGTGTCCGTGATTTATAGTTCGGACTACTACAAGCATTAAATAAGCCATGTATGCCCAAAAATTAAAGGAAAGTCAATTTAGTTTCAAAGTTCCAAATTTGAGCTTGTTTAGAAAAAGGGCGAATTATTCCCAGCACACGACGAGCCAAATGAGTTCAAATGTTTATGTGTCCTGGCTGGTAGAAGCAACATTTTTGTTGCTTGCTTCTGCAGTAGATGGCTCCTGTAGCACCTCGCAGAGCACGTCAATTGAGCACAGATGTTCCACGCTGTCCGCAGCTGGTGCTGGGGCAGCCTGTGCGCCGTCCAAAGCCTGGGTGTCAGAGGAGGAGCCGGTGTTCAGACCAACAGGTGCAGTTACTACCTGTGATGGCTCAAGGAATGCCGCCATCAACATTGGAATACGCTGAGGACACTGCAGAACATGGGCCATTATCGGGTCCAGTGAAGCATTCACGTCTGGTGGCGCACATGATGGTAGTGTCAAAACAAAGGTCTAACACGCATTCTTCTCCGCAAAACAGGCATAGGAGGACAGGTAAGATGCAGTCTATCCAGAAATTACAAGAACCAAGATTCACTTAGTTCTCTTAGGCGAGGCGTGCCTAGAAGTTGTACCAAGCGGTCACTGTATTTACGCTCCAGCAGTGTTTTTTCCATCGCCTTGGTGACTGGGACGTCCATTGCATAGCAAATAGAAAACAATCAGGATACCTGGTATTAGAAACAGGATCAGCGGAAGTCCTCCAAAGATGCTTCCGAATACGGAGTGTATGAAGTTTGGTATAACTCCAAGTACCATCTGAAAGGTGCTCAGAAGTCCAGAACCTATGGTCTTAAATAGGTGGACAATGCCTGTCGTATCAGACATGTTAAAGATACGATTTACTATTTCTGCGAAATGGAAAGGGCAGTTTGTATGAATGAGCGCCTGTATCTCTGCCGAAGACCTTGCGATCTGGAGATCAAAAGTCTCTCGAGCGGAGGTTAAGGGCACAGACTTCTGTAGAAGCATGGCTTTCATTCTGCTTAGATTATCAAACCGTATTAAAGAAACATTCAGTGAAGGCCATAACGGCGCCGGCGCCTGCCTGACTGTATGTGTCGGTGGAAACAATACTTGCATACAACAAGTAACCCTGGAGCTCACGATTACCAGATATGCGATGCCCGGGAGCATGCCACAGCAGCCTTGACCGTTCAGCATCAAGTAACTCCCATTTGAAAGTAGCCTGAATGCTGGAGTAATCACTGCAGCTGTGGCACCCTTCAAATGACAGGACAGGTTTGCTACAGAACCATTACAAGCTCCGTGCAACATTATATCCTGGCATATGAGTGATCCACTTAAAGCATTCTCGCAGTTTGTACCGCTCAGAAACACTTCTCGATCCCCACTCCGGCATCAAAATCTGTATGGTAATACCCATGCTTCCTTGATGTATTCCTAACCCATTTTGTCATATCTGCCTACTTGCTTTTGTTCAAGGCAATATTGAAACTGAAAAGTAGTGACCGGTAGAGCTATGTGGCCATGGATTAGCCATTCTGTGGATGGTGATTCTGCCACTGTGATTGATAATCTATCCAGTTTTTCGATACGCAGCATTGTATCTTTTGCTCCCCTTTGTGCCATTTCTATCTGTTAGATTGTATTCAGAAAACAGAGACGTGCTGTTGATAAAACGCCAAGGCACGTAGCCTGCTCGCAAAGATTGTAGCGTCCAGCCTAACAACATAATAGAACGCAACTGTGATTGCCTGTGTTGTAATATGGCCAAATCTTGTTCTAGTATGTCTATCACAGAAGATACAATGTTGCCTAAGGAATATATCCTGGAGGTCAATGTGGTTAACCCATTGTCTACCACTGCTAGAGATTTTTCTAGATTTATACGGTCTATTTCCCGTAATCTCTCTGTGGCCTCTTGTTGTGATATTTTCCAAATTTCATTATAGACAGCATAATAGAAACGTTTCTGACGTGGCTTCCTGGGACCCATTAAAAAATCCCTAAGATCCACATCCTGTGACAGTAAGGATAAGTGTTGTTTCACCTGTGTGAGTGTTGAAAGTTTTTAGCCAATCAAGGCTCAACTTCCCAACAATGTAGGATGTCACTACCCCCGGATGTTGTCTCTGTACATAACGTGGATCTGGCCTATGGATACTAAACCCTTCGGTTTTATCCATGAATCTTGCTTGACAACTATTAGTGTCTGTGGGCCAAATCAACCATTTTTTCCAATCGGGGTCTGATATGTTGTATTGTATGAGGCCATCTACTGTAATTTCTTCCTGTGATGTTATGTTGCCCTCGGTGTGTGTTGGAGTTGGCACCCGAGGTGTGTTCAAGTCTTTGTTCTTGGCTAGTCCAAGGCAAGACGTCTGTTGCACTGTCTCGTTCAAAAACATGATTTGTTGAAGGATGAGGCATTCTCTAAACAAAGCTTCTGTTCCCTGAACTTGCGATTCTCTAGTACCCCAGACTGATTTTAAGTCTATGGTGTCTTTCCATAGGTGAAACCTTGTTCAGACAACTGGGCAATAAAAGCAGCAGAGTAAATCTGTTTGGTGTTTGTTAACATATTTTTCTGTGCTGATGTTGGTGCAACCCTATAATAATATGAGGCTGGGTCAGACATATTAAACCCTGAAAAATATGGAAATTTCTGTGTAAATGTTTTTGAACTGCCTTTCGGCGGTGTTGGACAATGTTCCCACTGGTGGTATGTGAACACATTTCTAGGATTTGCAGATTTATACAGGAAATGATGACCATAGTGTTAATAACAATACATACTCTCAAAATCTGATGTGTCTTCCAATGTTTCACTACTAGAAAACGCAGCAGATTTTTCCAAATCAGATAACATGTTATTAACAGTTTCAAAATCCCAATCATCGGAAAATGTACTGGAGGTAATGATATCACTCAATGATATTTTAAATAAATGTGGAATTCTTAAAATTTCAGTCGGACCAAATATATCGAAATCAACCTTGTCCCACACTATACCATCAGGTATAGGAACTGCTGTAATGTTCACTGATGACAAGTCTCTTTGTTCTCGATGAGATGATTGGTGTGGTTTTAAAAGTAACTTCACCTTTTGGGCTGCAGAGCTTTGTCGAATGTATTTCCCATTAATAAGCATACTAAAAACTATTACCAAGCCTACCCAGAAAAGAAAGAAAAGTATCCCGGTGATTATCCATAGTTCTACCCAGGGTAACACCAGGTAAGTCTTTTTAAGAAAGTGCATAAAGTCTGTAACTTGGTGTTTGCGTGATTATTTGGCTGGCGTCGTTTCCGGTTCGCTTGGATCCAAAGAAAACGTATCAAAGTTTATGAAGTAGCCAGAAGCAGTTCGATCAATTGTTGGTATTGCATCAGGATTTGTAGAAATCGTGGTTTGCTCTTGTTGAGGCATGTTGACGTAGACATCTGTATTTGGTCGAATAGCGAGTTGTCTTTGATTTTGAGTTTGATTTTGAAGTTGAACTTCAGGTTCAAGAGGAACGAGTTCCATAGCATTGTTGCATAGTCCTTCATTCCGTGTTGGAGCCTCTTCGAACGTGATGAGTCTTTCCGTTTGAACTTCTTGGATTGTAGCGAGAGGAGGGCGTCTGCTACTTTGGAGTCCACGTGGCCTACTGCTTAGTATCGGTCACATAGTGTGGTTTTATTAGGTCAATTGAGACAAATCTTTTCTCCTTTTTTCCGGCAAGAGGCGGTAGAAGTACGGTTCTTGTTCCTTCAACTGCTAGGATCGGTACAGGTTTCCTGTACGATGGCCCAAATTCTTATTTGTCCGCTATCTTCTCTCTGACCAGATCCCCGACTTTTGGGATCCAGACAGGTCTTGCCGTGACTGATTTGACTTCCCCAGTGGCGGTCTGCTTCAGGTGGACATTACTTTGTAGTGTCCTGGATTCATTTAGATCCTGTAAAACAGCCAAACGATCATGGATGTCAAAAGGCTTTTCATCCACCACTGTACCTTCACAATCAAGATCATGTACCCACATTCTTGTCCCAAATAGGACCTCATATGGAGTGACCGCCCTAGAGAACTTCTTGGCATATTGTTAAGAGCGCGCTGGACTCCATACAGATGTTTTGCCCAACTTTCACCCGTGCCTAATACTCTAGCTGTTAAATATTGCTTTAAGTCTCGTTTTTTTCTCTCCACTACCGAATTTCCCTCGGGATGGTACGCAGATGAGTACCGCAATGCTACACCCAATCCTCGCATGGCCTCCTTGTAAGCCCGAGAGCTAAACGCAGGGCCCTGGTCAGAATGTAATGTGCCAATTGCGTATGTCCCTATAAAGACTTGCAAATCTTTTTTAACAGTTCGAGCGTCAGCCGAGCACTGGGGCCACACCCATAGGAATCTCGAGCAGGAATCCACTGCAACCATGATATACTTGTAAGCCCCATCTCTTTGTAAGGGGCCACAGTGGTCCAAGTAAACACACGCTAGTGGTTTATCAGATATTAACAAAGGTGTCTGCGCTGGACATATTACGGTGGAGCCTTTTATCTGCTGACAGATGTTGCATTTCAAGACATAGTCCTTAGTCTGCTTTGTTAATCCAGGCCACCAATAGCGTGGTTTCAACAAAGAAACAGTCGCCGTAACTCCTGCATGTGCAGAACCTATCCCTTCGCGTGCTGCTAGAATTAAACCTAACCTACGGATCCATGTTTGGAATTACTCTATCCCCCACTCCACGAATCTGAGCAAATGGAATGTTATTGGCATCTAACTTGTAGGAGTACTTGAGTGGAAACCTTTTTGGTACTGCTCCTCTGTTTTTGCGGGTTGCATTAATAGCTACCATAATCTCAAAGGCTATTCTCGTTTTAGAACGAGTGATTGCAGCTACGGAAGTCGTGAGTACAGCCCCCTTTGCAGCTTCATCAGCCAATGAATTCCCTTCAACGTGAACGCCATCACGCTGATGACTCAGTGTGTGTATCATGTGAGCCCTCGGTAGTTCGGTTTTCAACTTCACTACCTGTTCCCATAGCATTTTATGCTTAATTGTGCCTCCTTTTGCATCTTTGAACCCGTTTTGAACCCAGTGCTGCAAATATTCATTGTATGACTGCACACAGTAAAAGGAATTGCACTCAATTAGTGTGGGGAATTCCCGTCTTTGTGCAACTCGGGTGGAATTTTCCATCCCGCATGCGACCTTTAACAATTGCACATGCTGCGCTATATTGTTGCTTACTACCTATGGCCGGTTGAGCAGATCTGTCAGTGTAAATTATATATTCATACTGATCTAGAGGCATTATTTTGATTCGTAGCGGATAATCTTGTTTGTATTGCAGGAATGCTTGTGTCTTTAAATTTGGGTCGTACCTGTATTCTACATCTGTTGCAGTAAGAGAATTAGCCCATTGTATCCATCTCAGATGTAAGGCTTTGGCATTAGGAATGATTTTGGAGATTGGAGCAGCACACATTTTTCAAAAAATTGGCTGCCAGGCTTTTGCCTTCACTTGAAAGCTCATATCCTAAAAACAGGACACTGAGGTGGGCAATTTTTGATTTTTGAAAGTTGAATTAGTAGCCCTCAGATGCAAATCCCAAAATTATGGTATTCACTCTGTTCAAGTGTTCCTCTAGGTCATCGTCCGTTAGATAAATATCATCCACATAGGACAATGCCTCTTCGTCCAAATTTTGAAGTAACTCAGTTACCCTAGCCGAAAACAACCCTGGGCTGTTCTTATACCCCTGGGGGAGTCGACAAAATTGACGCTGGGTCCCTAGCGCTGAGAAGGCTGTTAGATAACTGCTTTCAGGTGCTATATTTTGGCAGAAAAATCCATTTAAGATATCAAGTGTTGTTTTATATTTTTTCCGCACAATGTTATTCATTAATGCGGCACTGTGTGCATTTTGGACTGCAAATGTCTTAGTACAAGTGTTTAAATGTCTATAATCTAAAACTAGACAATATGAATTGTCAGGTTTCATGACAGGAAACAAAGGATTGTTCATTGGTGAGGTGCAAGTTTCAATCACCCCTTGGTATTCAAGTTGATCTAAGATCTCCCTGACCTGTTTTTTTAGCTTCTTGCTTTATTGGATACTGCCTCTGTGCAGTTGGAGTATTTTTTAAAGGAATTATATGATGGGTTGAATCCTCATCCCATCCAACATGGTTTTTGTATAATGCCGGAGCCTGGGCTACCGCCCACTCCTGCGCATATGGGTGTTGTAGATGCCTGGGAATATGGTCTGAGAAAGCCGGAAGAATTACCGTTTCTCCTTTAGGGCAATCCATGACGAATGCTGGCGGCCAATCTTGTTCAGCTAATAAAATATCTAGCCAAACGTGAGGTTCTCCCAAAAGAGACCTCTCACTGTTCTACATTTGTCCCCCTCCATTTGGAGCGTTATTTCATATACTTTATGTGGGACGCTTACCCTAGTATCGGGTGTTTCTACCGTGATATAATCATTCAAGTCCGCTGTCACTAGAAATTCCTTCAGGTTCTGGCGAGCTACTGTTTCTTCTGCCGCACTGTCTAGCATCGTTAGAGCCCATTCCCCGTTCAGTAGTTGAGTACTCAGAATTCTGGGCATGTCTGATCTTTAGACCTGCAACTTTCTTCTTTTTGAACTGTGGCTTTTGCTTTGGTTTCTCTTCTTTTTTTAGAAGTGTGATCTTGAGCGTGCTGCTTGTCTCTGGACTTTGTACGCTCTTCTTGTCTTTCTGACCGTCCTTCCCTCTCAGAGTTTTTCGATGAACCCTGAAAAGAACGAGAGCAACGTATATCAGTATCCTGATACCTGTCAGGTTTCCTAATGTTATCCCTATTCCTAAGGTTGTACCTCTTTTCGGAGGGCTCCTGTTGAGGAGATCTACCTCGGGATTGAGATCTACTTCCTTTAAAGTTTTGTTGTTTTTTATTGTCCCACTTCTTCTTTGTTGAAGCAGGTGTCTGCTTAGTAGTGTCCTTTTCAGGACTGCCCATCAGTTGTCGTTTTAAAGCTTTCCCACCCAAACTGTCTCTGCCTAATTCTGCATACGCAGTTTTAATTATTTTAAGTAGTTCGTGTCCCTGTTCTAAAGGACTGAACTCCCTTAGGCGTTGGCAGATGGCCACTGAAGCTGCTTCCCCCTTAATGTTAGCTAGTATTATGGCTGATACCTGGGCATAATTACCTAGTAACTTCATCCCTAAGTTTAGGGCAGGCTCTGCTCCGTACTCATTTTGTATTTGTCTCAATACATCAGGTACTACTGCTAATGACGGGATACCATGAGTTCTGGTGTATATATGGCAGCAAAGACTGTACCCCAAGTGCTACAATCCTCTAATTGTGGTGTTATCCCCATGGGCAAGCAGATTGTTAGCATTCTGTGTTTTTTATACGGGGTAGTATTCGGGAATACTGACTCTAGCTGCGTTATTTTCTGAGCTACCCAGAATGGTATTTGTTCACGTTTTGTGGGCATTTTACCCATCACTGCGTGTAATGTTTGTGGTGTAATTTTAGTTGCTGTACCCTGAATTTGAGTTCCATTTGTTGCAACTATTGCTGGTTGGACTGTAAGTGTCCTCATGACGAATTGCGTCAAGTTTCAATAGATTTTAATTAAATCTTTGTGTTCTATGAGTAAGTCTCCTGGTGGCATTGTGTCAATGTCAGGATGAGGTGTGTAGGCTGCTAATATTGGCCATGTTGCCCCTTCTCTTCCAAGCGGGCCGAGTCTTACTCTTCTTCTTATGTGGGGTAGGGCGCCTTTAAACCAGTATAAGTGTTCCTGGTACATGAGCGGAACCTCTATATCCTCGAGCGGATATTATTCCGCTGGTGCATCTACTTCCGTGTAGGAGTGAAATATTTTTGTTCTTGCATTTGCTGCTGGGAATGTAACCCACGAATAAAATACCTCTGTTCTGTTTGATTAGTGTGCCTCAATCACGAAAGCTACTATGCCACCCCTAGCTGATAAACCATGCGCAAGTAGTTTCAGGGTGACTGTATTTCTAAAGTTTGGTGCAATTTGTATTGCGTCTGCATCGTCCTCGTCTGTGAGGGGCAGATTTTGTTGCAGTGGGTCTAATTCTTGGTTAGTCATTGTTTTTAGTACACTAAACAACTTTTCAAGGGAACCAAGATACGGTGTTATGCACAATTTTAGGAACAATGTGTCCTTCAAGCTTGATTAACCAACAGCCAATAAATAGGATTTTTTAGCCTACTCAGCTGTGGCGGAGTTTGTGCCCACCCACTCCAGACGTCTCTGGTGTTTTGTGAGTAGGGGTCTCTGAGAATAGCACGACTGAACTACTCAGATTCTACTGTTAAATAAGTACCCAACCAACGTTGGCGGAGCCATGTCGTGTAGTTCCTATATAACCTATACAGGAGCTGCGCGTTTGGATAACATAAACTGTGGGTTTGGTGGTGGACCCATTCCGAGCACCCCCACTGGATACGTTAGCCTGTCTGTATTAGCTAGCTCACAGTGCCACTAGAGTCTCCTCTTATCAGGGAGAGAATAGTTCTTGGCAACCTCAGAACATGACAACCCTGATCCCCCCGGATCGTGGAAACAATAAACTACCTTTCGCTCAGTCACTTGTGCTCACTTAGTTTGTCTCAGAGAGATACACAGAATAAACAGTCTGGGCATTTCAATAAGTATTTATTGAACAGTTGTTATTCTAGTGTAGATATATGAGCTGCAACAACCATTAGACAGTAACAGAGATATATGATTAGCAGTACTACGAAAGTAAAAGGATGGTAAAGTTCTACCGTCTTGCAGAAATCATGAATATATACAAGTACATAAAACACATGATAAAAAGTGCGTACTCCTACGATGTCTCCCGAACTAGATGTACCTAAATGCACCTAGCATCTATGTAGGTGTTATCCCAAGAATCCCTCTAGGATCTAGTCCACCCCATAACCTGAGAGTTAGAGAATGTGGGACCCCATCCTGGTCTCGAGTAGGACACCCCGCGAGGGATGTTAGACCACTGCTAGCTGGAGCGTCTGCATGCAGGAACCTCTGCGTCTCTGGTCAGTGTGTCAGCCGGGAAGTCACGTCTCCTAGTCCTCTTCCTTCCTAAGCAAGATGTGTTGTATATATACCCATAGGTCTCCCCAGGGGTCCTACCTTGCTGTGTTACTGTGTCAGCCTAAAGGATGACGTTGGGCCTGAACTTTATACAGAGATATTATACAGGAGATGGTAATCCTACGGTTAGTCCTGCTGTGCTTCCAAGAAGCCTCATGGATAATGTATGAGAATCGAACCAGGGAAAAACCCGCCTTCTGAGTGCAGTGTCATATGTAGGTAAAAGTCCAGTGCCTAAGAACCGTTATGTATGTAATGTAGGGAAGGATGTAGGTGAAAGGTTGCGATGTTACCTGCGCTTATATAGGGTACCTATATGGAATATAACACAGTTATTCCATCACAGTCCTTTTTCGCATACTTCACCAAGAGTTCCAGCATATATATATTTATATGTCTTACCTAATTGCAGTCACCACTAGGAAGTTATAGTTATGTCATCAGCTCCATACGAAAAGTGCTTTTTGGCTTGATAATAACTTTAGTCTCGTTTGACAAATCTCCATGAAACTTTTTGAAAAGGTGCTACTTTTGACTAGTTTTTGCATGGAAAGTTTCGGGGTAGTCAAGCGGGGGCCGAGAAAAAAGGGGGGCCACAAAATACAAAATCCCAATGCATTTTTCATAGACTTCTTTAGACAAGGCTACAGCAAAAACTGCTGAACCAAATTACACCAGATTTGGCAGGAAGATAGATCTTGGTCCACAGATTGGGCTTTTTGTGATTTGATGTAAATCCGTTCTGTAGGTTTTGAGAAGTTTGAAAGGTTGAAAAATAATTGTATATCTGGATGGTTGGGTCACTCTCGCACGAGTGCCATCTAAAAATTGGGCATTCTGATTGGCTTAGGGAGCTTTTCTTTCTCTTGGGCCATCTAGCTCCCACCGGAGTCATACTCCTGGTGAAGCGAGCACTCTGATCGGCCGCCAGCAATGAGAAATATGTTGTTGGCAGCCATTACAGGACTCAGGGACTTAGTCCCCAGTCCTGAAAATGTTGAAAAAAATATATATAAGGGGGCTGGGTAGGGATACTCTGACCCCCTAGGACTCGTATAGGGGGAGCCTGCGGGATGGAAAAAAAAATAGCAGGACGCTTTGTTTTAAGAATGAGAGGGGGCCGCACAGCTCCCCTTCCCTAGCCTTTACACGCCCCAGTGAAACCTAAAATTAATATATATGGGGATGGGGAACATGCAGACCTCCTCCCTGATCCATCAGAGTCCCCAGGGCCCCCCCAGGGCAGAAACATAGTAAACGGGGATGGAGAATGCAAGGCTCTCCCTGCCCCAGCCATCAGAGGCCCTGGGGAGCCCACCCCTGAAACCAAAATCATTGAACAAGTGGAAGGGGGCAACATTACCCTCTCCCAGAGCCATGACAGGCCCCAGGGAGCCCAACCCCAGGGTTGAAATTCTTCAAAATGTGGAGGGGGCTATGCAGCCCCCCTTCCTGATCCTCTAAAAGCCCTGGGTAGCCCACTGATGAGTCAGAGTACTTTAAGGGAGATGGGTAATGCGCACCCCTCCCTGAGCCATTAATGGCCCCGGGGGGCCCCATCCCCCAGGACCAGCTCAGTAGGTACATCCCAGGAACCCACCCCTGGGGCACATCAGTTTCCCTGCCTGCAACAGTGCCGGCAAGGAAGCCTGTTTTTTCCTTAGCTGTGTGGGAGCATTTTTGAATCTGCCACCAAGAAGTAGCACACACAAAGTCTGCTCCCAGCTGGCGGGAGCTTTAAAAATGCTCCCCCATGGTGGGAGCAGACTTCTGATCTTTTTCCCTGCCCACACTGATTTGGTCACAGAAACAGATCAAAATATTGCTCTCGCCTGGAGGAAGCAGCATGCTAACTGCTCCCTCCGGTCAGGAGCAATTCTGGCTCCTGCTGTAAGCAGTGAGCCGGCTGTGGTTTTCGGGGCTTCCCCCGCAGTCTGTAGTGATTATATGATGGGTGCCCTTGGTGAACACCAGGGCACCCACCTATAAGGGATGAGAACCCCGGAGATGGGGTCCCCATGACCGATAACAGCACAGGGAGGGGGCCGCGTGGCACCGTTCCCTTCATTTAAGTGAGTGACCCTGGGTGAGGTCCCCAGCGCCTAAAAAGGCTCAGGGAGGGGGGCGACTCGGCCCTCTCTCCTTTGTTTTTAGTAATGGCCCTGTGGGATGGGGGTCACCAGGTCCTCACAAGGCTCAGGGAAAGGTGTCACAGGGCCCCTGTCCACATTCAATAAAAAAGGCCCTGGGGTATGGGGTCCCCGGGGCCTAAGAAAGGCTCAGGGAGGGGGGGTCCCATTGTCCTCTTCCCTTTTAATTAAAATAACCAACCCTGGCTCATGGGGTCCCCAGGTCCTAACAAGGCTCAGGAAGGAGGGCCCCCCCTCTCATTACATAAAAAAGGCCCTCGGGGATGGGGTCCCCAGGGCCTACAAAGTCTACATGGCCTACCTCCCATTTAATTTAAAAACAAAAACACAGCCCTGGGGATGGGATCCCCAGTACCTAACAAGGCTCATGGTGGAGGGCCATAGCCCCACCTTTAATTCCAGTAGTGACCCTGAGGGACGGCCACATAATGCGATTTGACTCCCATGGGCCGAGCAGCTGCCATTGTGATTCAACACCTTGCAGAATGATGTCCATCCATGCTGAGTAGAATGGGTGTCAGTATAAGTGAAACTTATTTCTGCCTCAGGTAAGCTGGGGATCTCACCTCCACTTTAAACACTCACTTACTTTACACCCCTTTTGAGGAATTTACTGCTGTAGATTTCTCCACATCACTGTGAGTGACTTTTGGCACCCCAATTCTAAGTGTTTTTACTATACTACACTGGGTCAAATGGCCCGTATCTATGCTTGCATTAAGGTCCCCGGCAACACCACTGGGAGGTAGCCAGATGTAGGTATTTGCAACAGTAATAATGGGTATGTACATTTCAGAATGAATAAAGTGTAGATAGTTTCTGACATCCTAGAGAGGCCGCATGACATGTTCTGATGGACAGAGTCTGAGAAAGCAGAAAAGGAGATGAAAGCTGCAAATCATGAAAAATGATTTTATTGCTTTTTGGGCACTCATGCCATTTGCACAGGAAAATTATGTGGCACATACATGTACGGAAAAATAATGTAGAAAGGGGCACAGGACACACACACACACATACACACACACAAACCCAGGTACATATCTACCAATGGTGAAATAGGTGCCGTTGCACTGTGACCCAGGTGTGTGAAGGGCCATTTGGACCGCAATTATGACTAGCTTTCAGTAAAACTGTGAAAATGAGGGTCATTGCACAGTTGCACGGTTTCCAAACTGAACTAAAGGCATATCACGTCAAGAATCATTCTAAAGGAAAGGCAATTTAGGAGCAGATTTACAAATATTTTGCTCTGGGTTTGCATCACAAGAGTGACGCAAACCAGCACATAATGTATTTTGTTGGATTTACTTTCCAACACAAAACATGTTTTATACTGGAAAGTTGCCTGAAATTAACGCAAAGCAATGCAAAACACTATGTTGCATCACTCAAGAGGGCATTCGATGGATGATATATGGGTGTTCTGCGCGAAACCCTAGCTACTAACAATAGAAGACAGGGTTTTGCACCAACAAAATATTGGTACTTTAAAGCAGGCATTAAAAAGGCGAAATGCTTTTATTTCTCTTAACTGTTCCCACTTTGCATGTGTGCTGCACTGTGCAGCACACATCTAAACTGGGAAATTGTTAAAAGTTAGTCTAGGCATTGTATTTTCTATTGGAAGAGCACCCTTCCAGGACAAAACCTATGCTTGGCTCACTCAGATACTTTTGCACTATGGTGCAAAGGTGTGTGCATGGCGCTTGGCAGCCGGACTGTGCTCCAGCGCTATGGAGAGAGCAGAATATTGCCATATCTCTGTAGATATTGCACTTTCTTGCTCTCTCCCTGTCACATAGTGCTGCAGTGTGTGACAGTTTGGTAATTCAGGGCCCTAGTGTCAGATTCAGAGGTTGGCAGTAACACAACATGTGCTAAAATATAGTGAATATCCCATCGGCACATTTCGGCCTTCCCCTGCCTTGATTAGAATACATGTTCTACCACTGAGAACACTATAATGCAGGAATGACACAATTGGAAATGCCACAGTGAAAACTGATTTGTCCTTCAAGGAAGAAAAACGAGGTACTCTGATCAGATTAGAGAAAACTCCCAAAACACATCAGTATGAAATTCCACTTTATGTATATAGCGGCCTTTTTATGGGCTGGTTTGTGTTGCTCTTGCACCATGCACCGTGTGAGAGTGGCTGTATGAGTGAGTGTGTGCTTGTCTCAGTGACTGTATAGGTGAGTGAGTACATTTTAATATCTGTATGAGTAAGTGAGTGAGTGTGTGTGTAACTGTATGGGTGGGTAAGTGGCTGTGTGATTGACTGTATGGGTGAGTGAGTAGATGTGTGAGTAGCTCTATGGGTGACTGACTCAGTGTGTGAGTAGCTGTATGGGTGTATGAGTGGATATGTCAATGGCTGTATTAGTGAGTGAGTGGGTGGGTGTTTTGAGTGGCTTTATGGGTGAGTGAGTGGATTTGTGTGTTGATCTATGAATCAGTGAATGGCTGTGTAAGTACTGGTATGTGTGGGTGAATGGATTTGAGTATGGTTGTGTGGGAGTGGCAGTGGGTGTATAAAAGATTCTATAGGGGTGTGAGTGAGTGCATCAGAGATGCTGTGGTTGATGTCATCACTGATTTCATCAGTCATGTCATTTGAGATGTCATCAGTGATGGCACTGACCATGTCATGAGTGATGTACTATGTGAGGTCATAAGCAGTGCATTGCAGGGTCACGAGTTTTAGCTAAGCCTGGTCAGAGTTTGCATAGCGGCACTATCCAGAACTCCGCAAAGCGGCAAAAAAACTCCACTGCGGAGTTCCGCGAGTGGGCGGAGTTGCTTGTCCGGCCCTTTGGCATGACGTTTCCCGCTGAAAGGCAACGTGGATTGCGTGTTTGGGGGGAAATATCGTGTGAACTGCACCACGCGGTCGCGCATTGGCGTGGCCATCTTGTTTTTCTTCTCTGTTATGGTTCTGGGCCTGTTTTGAATCCTCCCTAAATCTTTCCAATCCTTTGTTCCCAAAACTTTTTTCTGATCTTTTTATTTATTATCTATCCCTCTCTCTTCTTACGTGTATATTTTGCATTTTTTTCTCTACTTTTTTGTATGTTTTTTAGTGAGTTTTGTGCAGGGGTGCAGGCCTGGCCATGTTTTCTGAGGTGGAGTTTGTTTTGTGCAGTGCCACCTCCCCTCCACCCTGGCAGCAGGCGGCAGGCCTGGGTCCGGGCAGTGGGCGAGGGTGCGCCGGGCAGTGTATCGCTGCTCTGGGGTCTGGCGCACCCACAACCAGCTGACGCACTGGTGGTCCAACATCCTGGACTGAAAGCAGGACCTGCTGGACCTGCTAGGGGTTGAGGTCGTGGGGCTTGGTGAGTAGCTAATTAGTATTAATATTATTATTACTTGTTATTGCTAATATTTTGTCCCAAATGACAAGCATGCTAGAGACCTCAGTTAGAAAATACGCATCATTAGGATTACTCATGGCTAAGTACAGAATAGCGTGTCGATGGGGAAGGGGAAGAGCGCCAAAGTTTAAGGAATGGTTGCAGGACCTAACCTATTGCTAGGATCAACTCCTCACGTATGCGGAGCTAATGCCAGTTGCGTATAGACCACGCAATATATGGGACCCGCTGCGAAACTACCTAGCTGAGCACCAGGGCTACCCAGAAAATACTGCCAGGACCACATAGAAGGAACTAATACAAAAGAGCATTGTTGGTAGAGCGGAGGATAAGTGGAAGCAGGGACCTTTGTGGGATCCAACAGTGCTAGAATAGGAAATATTGCAAGCATTGCGCGGAGTGTGGGCACAATGTGATGAACCCCAAAATAGGGGCATTCCTATGTTCATGTGGTAATGATGATGATGATAAAATTGAAGCTCTGCCAATAATGAATGTAAGTGCTATTATACAAGAATGTATTATGTACCAAAATGCAATGACTGGCTAAGACATGCTCAAATGTTTATTGAAGTTTGTAATGAAACTATGAAACTGAATAAAAAGATTTAAAAAAATAAATAACAAGCATGCTGCTCATATCTATGCAGGTAAGTTATATTCACAAATCTTATATTATGTGATTGTTATTCTAGACAGTTGCTCGGTGCTACCTAATCATACTTATTTGCAACTTTGCGCTCGCTTGGGCTTATTATGTAAGAACTTAAGTTAGGTAATGCAGACTAGAGAGACTCCTTTCCTTTGTCCTGTCACTAGCAACCAACCAGTGTGGTGTATGCAATATGCATGCATCCATCTATGCATTTAAAGACTAAATGCAGACTTAGAGAATTGGCCCGTCAAAGGGGGTCGAGATGATTGCTAATGAGATAGGAACTTAGAAGAAGCAAATACTTTTTTGCAATGAATTCCAAAGACTTTGGAATAGGGGGCTAGGTAGGTTTAGGATTCAAGAATCGTATTGGAACTGTGGAATAATAAAGATAGGATGGTCTGCAACCGTGATACTAATCTACTACTAGTCGATCTATCTGATTTAGGAAAGGTCAATGTCATTGTAATTGCCGTTTCCTCACCAAAAATATTTTTTGTGCAATTATTTAATATTTATTTCACACCAATAATTTTTTGTCTCTTTAATTATGTCTTACATGATCATCAGCATCCAGGGGCAAGACGAGGTCACCCGAGGTGTTTGCGGGAGCTGGAGGTACCTCCCAAGAACGCTCCTCATCCGATGGCTCTGCTGGCCCCAGTAAGTCCTCCTGTTGTTAATATTAATATATATTTCCCAAACTTTTACCACTCCTCATTTTGAACTATTATTTCTTTTTCCTAATTTTATCTGTACTAGTCTATCTGTAGCTTGCTTTCTTCTGATTTTTCAGTCAGCTTTCCCTCTCCCCTTATATATTGCGGACTGCCTAGTGGTGGTACTGTAAGACTCAGAGGGGCATATGTACAAGGAGTTAACTCCGCCATAGCATCAGTTTTCTGATGCTACAGCAGCTTTTTTTTTATCACTGTATTTACAAGTTGCCGCTAACCACAGTTAGCAGCAGTTTTCCTGCATAAACGTGTGTTTTTCTGGTCGCCACTTCTGTTAGCGGGACTTAACGAAAATGAGATGCAAGGTGAGCGTTCCCGTGAAAAAAATTGCCGCTAACCCCACTTCGAGATATTTACAATGATTTATCAGTCCGGCGATACTTAAAAAAAATGCAGCTAAAGCCAGTTAGCGGCTGGTTTTTAAGACCGGAAAAAAGCTGGTCTAAAAAATGGTGCAAGAAAATCAGAACATAAGGGAGACAATCCCAGAGCCTCATTTGCTCACCTGATGATGCCATGGAGGATTGGAGGTACTACTCTTGCAGCTTGGAGCCCCAAGAAGACCACAACCACCACCACCACTGCCACCGCCACCAGGACCACCACAGAGGCAGCGCCAAAGAAGAGAGCGGGTCTACCGACAACGCATCACCCTGATAGACCTCCGGCCAGAGGATGTGATAGCACACTACAGGCTCAAATTGACCTTCATCTTACGCATACACACACAGATAGCACCAAGACTGCAGGCACCATACCAGCGCTGCACAACCATCCCTCTGCAGACAAAGCTACTTGCAGTGCTGCACATGTTGGCCTCTGGTACCTTCCAACCAACCACTCCCAGAGTGGGTGGAGTCTCACAGTCATCCTTCTCCAGTTTCCTACCCAAAGTCTTGGATGCCATTATCAGCCTGACGCCACAGCATCTACACTTCCCCAACACTGACAGGAACAACTTGAGAACAAACTAGGCTTCTATGACATTGCTGGTTTTCCGCATGTGTTGGGGGCAATTGACTGCATACATGTTCTACTTGTGCCTCCTGCGGACACTGCACACATATACAGGAACAGGAAGCACACACACTCCATGAACGTTCAGGCAATTTTGGACCACCTGGGCCTGTTCATTAATGTTGTTGCTAAGTTCCCTGGGAGTGTGCATGGCGCATACATATTTCGCCAATCGGTCATCAACCAGCGGTTTGAGAATGGCACTTATGGAAATGGACTGCTCGTTGGTAAGTACAAACTGAACACATCACACACTTCAAGTACACAAGCAAGTAGCTCAAATATGAGACAATGCATAGGTAGCCAATGTAATACAACATACCTTGGAACAGGTCCAAACAATGCACACAACCACACAATGCAAATCAATCAAGACATTTGTAAGACAGCCCAACAAGGGTAAATTTCACCCAAACCACTATGGCATTCTTGTAACATAGATTTAGCAGAACTCATCATACAAAACTTGTAATTAATCAATGCAGTACATTAGACAGAACATATGCTTCTGCTGTGCCACATACATTTTGAATTCAACACATGCACCATATGTACAAATAGATGACAGATCACCCTGCTCTCACTTGTGAAAGTGAACAATTTGCTGACATGCAAAAATACAGTCAGCCATGCACCATGTAGTAGGTGTGCCTGCCTCATGGCTCTGCAAGTAGTGCCGAATGAAGGGAGCACTAACTGACCACAAATAAAAACAAAAGTTGCTTTGAACATCAGTCTGAGTTGTCACTGAATGGAGTATGCATAGGAAGAGCATACAAACTATCCAAATCACATCCTCAACACATGTCGTGCATCCACATGTCTCCCCTGGTGAGGTGTAGCAATCTGAGGCACAAATTCAGAAATCAGAATATTTGTTGATTGGGAACAGACACACACATGGGTACATTGATGTGTCGCACCACAACATGCATACATGCAATGTCTAAGTCAACCCATGCACAAGGACATCAATGCATATGTATGTTGTCTACAAATGTCCCAGTAATTCAAGTGCACTAGGTAGCAGTGCCACTGTTACCTAGACTTTGACCCACATTTGTGGCAAGGCGGATGTAAAGAGCACCCAATGAGTCCAATGTTTAGCAGACAAGATTTTTCACTCTCAGTCACCCTCAGCACAATGACTGATAGAGCGCCATGCTCTCGTGAAATTTGTAGGGGTGCATCGTAATCACCGTTACTTCGCACCCGCATATATTCAGGCATACATAAACGAGTGGCTAGTAAAATGTAATTTGAATCGCATTATTAGAGTGAATAAGAGAGTAGTCGTGTCATTATAATTATGTAAATGTAGTGCAACATTGAAATGCGTTTAAAATGATGCATAGATGATTTAGTTTATGTGCAGTTGAGATGCAGTTTGTTAACGTGTATGATATTAAATTGCACGTGTAGTTCACAGTTTCGCATATGAAATGTATGGATAAATGCTTAGAAAAGTAATTAGAAGTGTGTGTTTAAAATGTGTAAAGGCCTGATTGCATATACGTCAAGGAAAGGCCTGTTCGTTCTTATGTTAGCTTATTTGGTAGGCAGAGAAGGTGTTCTTTTGGAAAGGCTCTCTGGGCACAGTTGGTAGATTCGTACAGAGGGAAAGTCGGTTGACTTGTATCTTCTGTTGCAGGTGCAAGGACACATGCCTCGTTAGCAAAAGACTGGCTCTTTGTTTCAAGAGTTAGGGTGGTGGGAGGCATTGAGATGGGAGTATACTGGAATGTAGGGATGATACTTTCAGCGGAGAAGGTGCCTGGGACTCAAGGTCATCGTAACCGTCCTGGATGAAGTAAGAGTTTCGATGGAAAAGTACGAGAAGGAAGACCTGGCTGAAGAGGCGTGACAAGGGCGTGTTCAATTGTATGTGGATTTTGTATTAGGGACTGTGCCCCGAGGGAGGAGGAAGAGAAGAGGTAGAGGAGGCCAGAGAGAAGGGCAGAGGGAGAGAGATCTTTAGGAAGGAGCATCTTAGAACGAGCTCGAAATGCTAAGTGAGTGCACTTCTTAGGAAGTCTTCACAGCTGACACCTTTTCTTTTACTCTTGCCTGGGGAAATTCGTTAAGTAGGTATGTCACCTTAGTGATGGAGTAGGGACAGCTAATGGTTTTACGTTTATTTAGGTAAATGAAGAATAATATAGAGATTGGAGCAGTTATCGTTTGTTTAATACTTCTGGAGCTAACGATTCTTCTTATTCTGAGTCGGATGAGACTCCTGCGTAGGATGATGTTTATATTAGTGCCCATCTATTTCTTTAACCTCGTGTTGAGGTGCTTGCATGTGCAGTTATTCTTCGCTGTAATAAACCCACAAAACTGAATTCGGAGTCAGTGGTCTTTATGGTAAACTGGATTCTAAATTGTTGCATAACCGAAATGGATTTTCTTCCCTTCACACTATTCA
This sequence comes from Calotriton arnoldi, assembly GCA_963921515.1. Classification (NCBI taxonomy): domain Eukaryota; kingdom Metazoa; phylum Chordata; class Amphibia; order Caudata; family Salamandridae; genus Calotriton; species Calotriton arnoldi. The sequence continues at coordinate 592,100 of CAWUFW010009869.1, forward strand.
GCAGGTAAAAAGATTCTGGCGACCTGAGGATTCTTAGAGATGGTGAGATAAGATAAGAATCAGCTTTATCATGACTAACAATGAGGTACCCAGATGATGTCCCAACATAGTAGTCATCAAAAAGTCAAGGTTGATGCCTAACATTGAGCATGTGCCAATGGTGCACCCTCCACAATATGTGCACAGGAGACGTCCGGTTTGTGCAAAGTGCCTGTAAAGAAACTATCATGTTCTTTTACATTGACCCATACATACTGAAAGTCACAACATGGAGTCCATACACAGGACACGGACAATTAAAACATGGGGATGTGTGGTCTGTCAAGTATAGGCAAGTTAATTTCACTGATGCTGGTAAATTGTAGGAAAATCAACATGTCAAACCAGAAAGTACAAAGTTGCACAATGCACACACACCTAAAAAGGCACTCTGCAAACACAGCAGGCTGATACACTAATGGCCGCATATCTCTTTAATCTGTTTCAGGTGATCAAGGATATGCACTCATGCCATGGCTGATGATGCCCCTCAGAGTGACACACACAGGCCCAGAGAGACTACAACATTGCACTGGGACGCACAAGGGCCATAGTTGAACAGACATTTGGAGTCCTTAAATCCAGGTTCCGGTGCCTAGATGTATCGGGGAGCCGACTCCTGTACAGTCCTGAACTTGTGCACAAGATCATAGTGGCCTGTTGCATTCTGCACAATATTTGTGTACGCACAAACACGCCATTGGATGAAGAGCAGGAGGAGCAGGACAACCCATCTGATGGCCAGGATGAAGATTCAGATGCTAGACACACACAAGCCTCTGCTGCTGGAACAGCAAGAAGATATCAAATAATCTAATTTTTTTTTACCTAATCACAGGAACCAAATATCACATCACATGTATATTCCTTCAAAAAATGTAAAAATTGTAACTTTGTAAAATAAAATGTCACCCCACCAAAGTCCTGTATGCTTGTTTTATCACTTCACAAGTACATATATCTGTCAAGTGAAAGGTAATAAAATTTGTGTCACACACCTATCACATATAGCAGTGGACCAAACATCAATCATCCATGTAAATAATATAATATACAACAAAGTGATCACTAACATGTGTTGATGATAGGATGCAACACATGTTTGCCTCTTGAATGGCAACATTTGCAAGCAGATCACATGGCCCATATAGTCAATGTAAAAATGTTAGGCACAAGCAGGCTTTTTCCTGGATATTCTGCTGATACAACCCCTGGTCCTCCTCTCCTTCACTCACAACCATTACTAACAACTCAATACTACATCAGGCGTCAATATACAACACTCTCTCTGACTCACTGACTCAGCAAGCATAATCCTTTGTGAGCACAGATAATATAATACAGAGTACAGCATGGAATGCAAACTATGCAATTCAAAATACTGATGCAGGGGATGGTAGTGGACACTCTAATTTGCCTCATCACATGTCCCCGGCATCATAAGTCTTGCAGAGTAGATGGGCCTTCTCCTCGACAGTGACGGGCTGTGCAACCTACTCTTGCTTAAATACGTTGAGAGGACCTTCATAGAGATAGGATGTCTACCCTGCAACATCAGTGTACTAATGGTGTGTGTCCTGCAATGCACACTAACATTTGTACATTACCAGTAGAAGCCTTCAATTATGATAACAACAAGTTGCAACATGCATACTTCACATGTGAGTGATGTTAACACAAGAACATGACAAGACTTGACATCAGGTAATGTTCATTGTTCATGCAATAAGTTCTAGAAAGTGGGACCACTATATCACGCACAACGCAGGCATTGTCATCCCTGTCACTGTGCTGTAACTCAGTAGCATCTGTGTCCTGACACCAGGGTCTCATACAAAGGCACAGTATGATCCGCAGGCCATGTGGACTGCTTGTGCTAACAGGCATTGTCACTTTTGCTTTTTCAAAGACTGCGACATGCAAAGTGCAGCCTTGCAATTACAAAGTACCAATGACATGTTCACATGTGAAGCTGGGTCTGCAACATGCTTCATCATGGCTCAGTGTGTCATGTAGAGCTATGCATACATCTGAGGATTCAGCTCCCTTATGCTATCTATTACACACATTCAAGTATGCATTATCTGAGCTGTTTCTGTAGGATATTGTAGTCCATTGGGTACTAATAATATGTGTAGACACAACACCAAAACTAACTTACAAAGTTATCTGTGCATTCAATACATATTGTAACATACAAGATAACATGAACTCATTGCTGACATGCATGACTTTTCATGTGATGTTGTGTGCACAAGAACAGACCCACACCATGTAACGTTTGGACTAGCATTTTTTCAGTAATGTTGACAATGGAGATGGTCATTGTACATCGACCAGAGACCATGTAATGCCTGGCAATGCAGGAAATGCATTGACATATCTAATTAAAATGAAGCAATGCGTGCCGAACCACAGAGTGTCATCAATGTCCCCCTCTGTGTCTACAGCTATTCATACACTCCATTGTGAATGTGCAGCCATAGCTGTGCATTGCATGCGGCTTTGCAAATATCATAGACAAGTAGTGACTGGCTGTTGATCAAGTACATTTGTGTAGCAAGACCATCAGACTGGCACAAACATCACAGCAATGTGTGATGTTAGACGCTCACATGTAGTGACACATACCACCAATGCCAACCGTAATGTGTGACACCCTGGCAAGGGATCTATGTACACACATGTCCAGTCAGGAGCAGACATCAATGTGTAAAAATGGTGCATCCTAATGGCTCTGGACCACTCATACATGTACAGAACAGGTACACCACAGATACACACCACACAGATCACATCACTAATACATATTGTGCTGTTAGTCCAGATAAATTGCATGAAATGGTACATATATTGATCATGTATCAATTAGTGATTAAAAAAAACACAATTACACCTTTGCAGCAATATTTTCCATTTCCGGGACAAAAAATACTCGATAAATACATATATATACTTGAAATCTTCCCGCTCAGCCCTAGGTGTGTCAAATTTTGTCACAAAATAAAAAAACAGGCCGCAAACTGACAGGAAATGATGCCAGTCTGCATCCTGGCACACGGAGGAGTACAGTACACTTTTACTTTCTCTTTCAGCCACACTGTTAGGTTTTGGAAGGTGTCTGCTGTTCTTGGTGTGTTAGAGAGAGTTCTGTGTGTTGTGTACTGTCCATACTGTGCTTGTTAAGTCCTGTGTCTCTGCCCCTATGTGTTAATTGCGACTGTCTGATTGTTTTGTCGGGTGTACATCTCTGGGGTATCTTTGTATAGTTAAGTAGTTAATAGGGGTCGCCTGAGGGTTTTTTTTTTTGGTTTGCCGGGGGGAAATATTGTATTTGGGTATGTTGGGGCAGGGTAGGGAGGGCAGGATGTCGGAGGGGGCCGTGGGGGCTTCCTCTGGCTCGTCAAATTTTACCTGCCAAGGATGGTAGAGGCTAGGGGACACATCCTACTGGGGTACGATATAAAAGTACGGAAAGTGAGGTGGGAGCACATCCGTGAAAAGGTGCTGAACATGTTTGGTGTGGACAGGACTGTCCAGCAGTGGAAGCACCGGTGGCAGGACTGTGTTGGCCATGAGGGGGACCTATTGGATCACCTTGGACTAATCGTCGGGATGCAAGGTGGTAAGTACATGACCAACCTTGTATCACATTAGAGGATGAATGCACAATACACCAGTTCTGTTGTACACAAGATATATGCACACATCATTGAAATTGCCATTTGGCTAAATAGCTTCCCTGTCATGACATACTGTGCCACACCTACATCCTTAAATATTTGGTACACTTCACATGATCAACTGGCTGCCAATCTCTGCGAGATACACAATGTGGGTCACCAAAAGTTCAAAGCTCGTGACATACCTGTGCGTATTAGAAAAACTGATTTGACCCTCAAACATCACGCCTATTGAGGTGTGCGAGCAGAATTTACATCCATGTAACATTTCGACAGGTCGTAGTATGTTATGTCAATCAGATCATGGCGTGGATGCCCATTAGAGCACCAGTGTGACCTTGACATGTGTTGTGTGTAAGACCAGCTCAGGAGACTGCAAAATGTATGTAACGTGTCAACACACCTGACTATTCCAATGAATGAAATTGTATCATGAAACCATCAATGATGTATTTGATTTTTCCAAATGTGATGTTAATGACATTAATTGTACCTTACACATTTTTTCAACAGCAGGAAGACCCTTGATCATACAAGCATGCATTCATGGACCCACACGCCACAGGTGAGTGTGTCGTCCCTAGGTCTGGATTATGTGTCAACATATGCAAGCAATGCCACAGACCCTGTATGTTGTAGTACACAGTGTGGATGTGCATCACATGAAAATCACCTCTGGTGTGATGATGCTGCATCAAGTCAAGGGTATTACACATCAGCATCATGTGATGCTGGAGGACAGAATTGCCATTTGTGACTTGATGTTGCAACACCTCATATGATTCACAATACCATATCTCTGTGCAAGCACAGAGTCCATGATATGGGTGATGTCATAGCCATGTCATGAAGCCAAGCACACAGCATCGCAAACATGTATGTGCCCTGACATGATTGTGCAAGGATTCCAGATCTGCATCCGCTAATTTCAATTGTAGACAGTTGTATATGATAAGTTTGTTGCACTGAACATGTCACATCTGTTGTTGATTGTCATTATGCAAAGTGGTGTGGCATTCAGACATGAACTATTGACAAATACCCACATACAACCTTATTGTAAAATAACTAGAATGTACTACCATCACCATATGATATTTTCCCAATGGCATTAACTGTGTCACCACGAGACAGTGGGGCATATGTTCAAGCCCCTATGGCCACCACAACGTCACTTTTTTCAACTCAGTGGTGGCAACGGGGGCTGCGCGTTATTTACAAGGCAGCGTTAAGCCACTTAATGCATTGTATCTCCTCGTATCAGTGTTTTTCCATGTGTGCTGCCTAGTGCAGCACACAAGGAAAAAGAAAATTGCCATGGTTTCTTTATGTACAGGAAGGTGTCCCTTCCTGTACATAAACAAACTTTTTAAAAAATGCCATTTTGTCACTTTCATGTGTGCTGCATGAAGCAGCACACATGTAAGTGACAGAATGGCCTTTTAGGATTGTTTATGTACATGAAGGGGCACCTTCCTACACGAACAATGCTCCACTGCACGTAGACACCCTTGCACTATGGTGCAAGGGTTCCTGCGTTGGCGCTAATTTGCTAAACTTAGCGCCATCGCAGGAGGAAATGCAAGGCTGCACCACATTCTTATAAATATGGTGCAGCCTTGCGTTTCAGAAGTGGCAGGTGGAGGCGTTAAGCCAGCAAGCGTAACGCATCTCTCCACCACTTCCTTGTGCATATCCCCCCATGAGTACGTGTCACAGAGGGCTGAATGACCTGATGAAACATCAACAAGTTTCTCAGGAACACTCTTACAATGTGGAATAGATTGTTGGTACATAAATCGGTCACATAAAATACTTGTGTATTTGATGAGGAATACTGTGAATCAATGCCATGCTGAGGCAAATAAGCAAGCCTCTGTAGCCATAGGAAAGCTTGTAGTCACAACATAGTCTTGGACAGACTAATGCAGAGTCAGTGTGGAAGCATGCATGAGAAAATCTGCGTAGGACCATCTCAACACATGCATCAGACATTCTTTCAGACCGCATTTAGTTGATGAGTGTGGACATTGTTACACTGCTAAGCCCACTCATCATAACACAGTACCATTCACACAGGGACACCTTCAATTTCTGATTTTCATACTGTGTGTGAATAATGTCATTAACATGCTCTTTACGGTGACATGCTCAACAGTTCTGCCAATTCACATTTTACTAGTTGGTCATCTGGATGTGTCACACATGAAATACACAATAGTTCACTGATGGATCAGGTGCATGGTGGTGATCCTTGCCTAACATTGACTAACCTGTGCTCAAACCAGACAACAGAGCACGTTTGGGTGAGGGTGATTTCCTTTGCACTACCATAAATGTGTTCACTGCCACTGTTTTAAAAGCAGTGTAGACAAATGTGTGGTTCACCGGCAGCATCTTTGCTCTCCCATTGGGTCATGGCACAGAAATGTGCAGAGATGGTTAATACTTGTACACAAAGCTGCATGCAACATATGCCCTCTTTCCTTGCATACATGTCAAATTTTTGGCATTGTTCCACAAATGGACAATAACATGTGTACATGATCTAATCTGGCTGTGTCGCTGTGGTGACACCTCCATGGGCTCACTAATACAATGATTTTACATTTGCTCAAATGTACTTCATGACTAACGCTGTTGTGATTAGTCATCTGACTTGATCGCAGACTGTGCAGCATACTATCTTTGGTTAGTTGGAATGGCAGGGTCTGCTATGGGCCTGTTATACTTCATACTTACTGTACTCCCCCTGTTGGCCACGATTGTTGTTAATTTGCACGGCCAAATTGCAAACAGAAATCCGAGAAGTGTTGTCACTGCACTCTGTGTCTGACTTGTCCAAGCACAGGAATAATCATGCTGTCATGAACATCTAATTCTGAATCTGGCTATGATGTGTTTATGATTTATCAGGTTATGTGTCTAGTTGCATGTTCTTTTTGATGATGTTCACATAAGCTATGGCTCATTCTTCATAGGTGTGGCAATTTTGCATTATGCCATCATGTTCTTGGAGTCAGGAAACATGACATTTATCATTTCATTTTTTCAAATAACATGTCCCCAGAGGAGCAGCGTCAGTTCCTCCTGTGGAAGTAACGTTATCAGCACATCAGGCGTGTGGCTAAGGAGTACAATGCAATGGCCAAGAGGTACCGGGAGGAAAGGGCTGCAGGCAGGTGAAAGTCCATCACAGAGAGTACAATGAATGCTGGTAAAAAACACACAACCCTGCCTGCATCATCAACACACCAGAGCCAGACCCAGTAAATCCCTGGCCCATCAGGAATTCATCTGCCCACACAAAGGAAAAGGTCAGCGGTCCAAGGTCCATCAGGAGCTGCTCCATGTGCGGAGCCACATCTTCACGCATAAGTCTTCCCCACTCAAAGAGTGCCCAACCAGGGACATCCTCAAGAGCTCCAGGACACCGGGAAAGGTCTGTCCTCACAAAGAGGGAGAGGAGGTTGATGTTTAGTTTGAACGTTAGAGTGGCCCGACTTGAACGGGACCAGGATGGCATTAAGGGCCACCTCATGGACATAAAGGGGGCCCTGGGGTTCCCCTTTTGATGGACAATGGTTCTTCAGTTTCCCACTCTGTCCAGTCCCACGTTTACCCTCTCCTATTTATCACCCTGTTGATATATTTAGTAGTTAGTTAGTGTTAAGTATAGATTTAGTGTAGGGATAATGTAGTGTTAGGTGTAGTTAGCTTTTTAATGATAAGATTTTATCTTTTTTGTGCTTTTGTTTAAGTTTCCTTTTCCTTTGGGTGGGAGGTTGATGTGTTTTTGGACTTGTTAATAAAAAAATATTTAAAAAAATACAAAAAAATATATATTTGTTTAGTATGTATGTTTAGTTAGTTGATGTATAGGATAAGGTATCTTTGTGCCGTCACGGATTTGCCATAAGGAGGGTGGTGGGTTGATGTTTAAGATATGTTGTTATGTGTATAGTCTTAGGTAAGCTACTTAGTTTAGTGTAGTTTGATGTTAGTACAAGTTAGGTTAGTGTAGGATTAGTAAGAATAATTAAGTTTTTTAAGAGTGTTTTGTTACGAATAAATTGCCAATAGTTGAGGCTTTGTGCTCCCATTCTTTTTTGCTGTGTGGACCTGTCCTGTTGGATTGGTAGTGGATCACGACAGATGCATCCACCCCACAATCAATTTTAATGTCTACAATTCTAATTACAGCATCTTCAAGGGACAGGCTACCAACAAACCTCGTTTGAAATGTGTTTTTAACAAACTTATTGATGTTTTGGGGAACAAAGTTCATTTGGGAAAACAGTTTTTCATTGGTCTGAGAAATATTTATCCATATGCGATTATTTTGCCAGGACGAATTTACACAGGATGCACTGTGGGCATTGTGCTCTGCACAGCCTTGATTGAATGCTGTGGGTATGGTGTCAGGATACTTTCTGACATCTTTTATTACACCAGTCTCTACAACAGCTTCACTTTCCACATGGGGCTGCAGGGGTGTATGCCTATCATTCTTCACAAGTCATCCAGACGCCTCTTTACATGTTTCTGCACAGCCTTGTAGATTTTGAACAACACTGTGACCAAATTGGCAAGTGTTGGGCGAGGGATGTAGTGATGTGTGTTACAGCTAACCTGGGCAAGTCTTTGAACCATCATCAATTTCTGAGCTATGCTTTCCTACACCATTCCGCTTCTTTCTGCTTGATGGAATAAGTTTGAATATGTGACATGTTAAGTGAACTGACTTTACATGTGTCATGCCATGACACACATCTTTTCACACATTGTCCACCACATTGACTATGGATAGTTCTTCAGTGTATATATTTATCATGTATTGTTAGTAGACACTTCGGGGCATATGTATGAGGAAGTGGCACAGTGAGGCGTTGGCCGTCATGCATTAACACCTCACTCCGCCACTTCAGAAACACAATACTGCACCATATATACAACAATATGGTGCAGCCTTGCGTTTCCCGCCTGCGCTGGCGCAGTGTAGCGCCGACGCAGGCACCCTTGCACCATAGTGCAAGGGTGTCTGTGTGCAGGGTATGAACGTTTATGTGTAGGAAGGTGTCCCTTCCTGCACATAAACAATCCTAAAATGTCATTTTGTCACTTTTATGTGTGCTGCTTCATGCAGCACACATGAAAGTCAAAAAATGGCATTGTTTTTACAGACCATTTATGTACAGGAAGGGACACCTTCCTGTACATAAACAATCCGTGGCAGTTTGCTTTTTCCGTGTGTGCTGCACAAGGCAGCACACATGGAAAAAGCTGAAACGTGGAAGAATGATGCATTTCTCATATTATTGCCAGGTTTAGAGCAGGTTTTCCATGGTCTTAATTTATGCACTGCCTCCTATGTACGCTGCCCTTGTACATAGGGGGCTGAGTTAAAATGAATGGGCGTTGCGGTGGAACGCCCACAGCAACACCCACTGCCCACCCCTTTCACGCTAACCATAGCGTGAAAGGGTGCCTTATTCACAAGGCAGTGTTAAGCCACTTTAAGTGGCTTAACACTGCCTTGTAACTAAGGCTAAACCCGTATCGCCACCACAACGTCAGAAAAAGGGACCTTGTGTTGGCGATAGGGGCTTGTACATATGCCCCTTCATGTGGCTGCACACTGACGTGAGCATTGTTCCAAGTTACGATCAACATCATGGGCATGGAGTAAGTTGTTTTCTCGGAGACAGTGTTGTCTTACAGATCAGGGCATTGTTTAAGTCACACGTGTCAGGCCCTCACAATGCCTATCATGGACACAGAGTAAGCATATTCCCTTTGACACATGTTCTATGATTAGTAGTAAAGGCTAGCCTGTACATGCATTGTTTGCACATTTTAAACATAATTGGTCACAGCCAACACACATGTAAGTGACTAAATTAATGTTATTGACATGTGCAGTAACTTATGTGGTAGACTGGCCCAGTTCTTTGTGAAACAACATCCCATTGTGTGAATTCCCCGGTTGGGGAGGGGGGGCAGACAGAGTCCAGGGGAGAACATGTGCAGAGACATGTTGAGGAAGAGGCAGAGTTCAGTCAGCAGGCTGATTGCTGTGTCTTTGGGAACAACACAAAAAATGGCAATCCATATCAAAGTCCAAGGTGAGTGTAGCAGAGTGATTCAGGGGACAGTGGAAGCTGATGTTCTGGGGCATGATGCTAGGCACAGGTCCAAGCAAAACGAGTCCATTTGACAGAGATGAATGCTACCGCAGACTTCTTGGCAAGATTGTGGATTCCTCCACATCTTCCTCCTCTGATGTGTCATGTGCCTCCCGTATGCGTGATGGATGATTGGCTTGGGCACTGTGAGGCAGTGGCACATCAGGGGGGTGAGATGTTGATGTTGAAGGTGCAGCAGCATTCATCTGTGCCAAAGGTTGAGGCAGCACTGCAGTGATGAGAAGCTGCAGGGCTTGGAGGACTCTAGCAATGTCTCTGTGGTATGCAGATCAGTCTTGTTCATGGGGCAGCATTATATTGTTGTCAATGAGATGCAGCCCTGTGTAGCCAACTTGTATGAGTGTGGTGTTGAGGCAAGGAGGCCAATGTGACACTATGCCACCTTTCCAGTCAATATGCCCCTTTGCTTGTTCATGTTGCCCTTATTTTGTAGTCTGATGTATATTATTTTTGCTATATGTTGGATTATTTTTATGTGCAGATTTCCAAGTCTATGACACCACCATTATGTGTCTTTCAATATATTCAATGACTAAGGTGATAGGTGGCTATACTCCCAGGGACCATAGTTTCTGGGAAGAGATCTGCAGTCAGTGTGGGTGTGCACTGAGGGATATTGTTTTGGGCATGAGTTACATTGGTCCCCACCACCCCGTCCCCTCAGTCCCTGGTTGTTACTTACCCTGTTGCTGATGTAGCTGGTCATGTTCAGCACTATCCTGTCCCTGGACTCCAACCACCGACTCCTTGCAGATGACCGCCGACACCTGTTCCACCAAGGCATCCAGCTCCTCCTGTGGTGCTGGACTCCCACCTCCGGTCTGCAGTGCTGCCTGGGGATTGACGGACAGTTTCTGCTTGGTCTTGTGCTTAGCATCATGCCAGCGCTTCTTGCAGGCAGTCACTGTCCTCTTGACCTCTGCTACAGCATTCACCCTTGGCTACGATGGACTGCTATTTTGCATTTTTGGTCCCCAATGACACAGTGGAGCTGACAAACAGCTGGTGTTGTTTGTCTGTCACCTCCGTAATCAGGATCTCATTTTCCTGCTGGCTGAACCTGGTTTTCCTCTTCCTCTTCCCCTGGGTCTCTGGCTGGTCATCCTGCCTGTTTGAGGTGTTAGTGGGGTTATTCTCTCTTGCATTACTGGGTACAGCTACTTCCATTATTCTTCAGCCTTTTATTTTTTATTTTTGGTGTTTTGGGAACTTCGCAGGCGTTTTGTAGTTAATTTTCCCACGAAACGTGAAAGAAGTGGCGTCACGCTGATTAGCGTGCAGTTCCTGGCCGCTGACTGGCCGGCTGCCACTTTTTTCACATTTGCGGCAAGATTTTTATCGCCGTAACGCTGAGGTTAACGTTGACAAATCCCGCCACGATGAGACACTATCGCCATGTAGCGACATATTGTAAATACGTCGGTACCATGGCGATAGTTTTCAGCGGTACAAGGCAGTAGAAAAATTGCCGCTAACTACGCTAATGTTAGTTAGCGGCAATTCTTGTACATATACCCCAGAGAACCCATTGATCCTTACTACTACTAATACTAGTACTACTACTCTGCCGTGCAGATTGCATGCCCAAGTAAGGCATTCTATGCATGTTTGTTGAGATGAGAAGGCTTTCTTTCACTTTCTTATCAGTAAAACGAGAGTGGCCATGGTCACGTTGGACACCCCAAAGTTGTGTCTTCTTCTCATCTAGGCCTAGTATTATTAGCAGCAGTTGATGGTGAAGGAAGTATGAGGAGGAGGAGGAGGACGGTACCATTACATTTTCCAACCAAGAAGACCTTTTGTAGAATTGTGCGCCCAGTGGTCACTCTTATTTCTTTTCAAAAACTCAGATTCACCAATAGCTCTAGCCACTCACTCCAGTACTTTACAGGTTGTCTTCTTGAGAGGCTTTTCAAAAATTGTCACCAACAAAATGCCCATCCGGATATTTTATTATTTTTGATAGGACATACTGTCTGTACCCGAATTGTAGTGATGTGTGGGGTGTATGTATTTTCAATCTTGCTCCGGAAAAATAATAAATAGGGGGAGGCGAATATGGCATCTAAAAAATGTTTAATGTTTTTTCTAGCTGTACCCACCACCAGTGCCAGGGCCAGCGGGGACAGCGACGCCAGCCAGCTGGGAGCAGATACAGCAGATGCAGGGGGTGAGCCAACAGCAGTGGCAGGCTGTGGCAAGTCATATTGCTTGCTTATTGACAATTTATACACTCGCTGCAAGGGTGTACACGGTACAAGATACTGTTGGGACTAAGGGGCCGAGTACAATCTTGCTAGGAAAGCCCTCCGTACGACTCGGACCGGGAGGGCTTTCCTAGCGAATTGCGTTCCGCGAGTCTACCAATTCCGATGCACCCATATGGTGACTGACTCGGTTCGCTCGGACTCCCATTGAACTCTATGGGAGCCTGTATACTGAACGCGTACACAGGCTCCCTAGACAAAAAGGGGTGGCTGGGGAAAAGTGTACACCCTGTGGCGGGCACCCCATGGTGCCCACCACACTGTGCATGCATGGAAAGGGGGGAACCATGGGTGCCCCCACAGGAGCGATTCGGAGGGCCCCAGGTGAAGGGGGGCCTACTACAGCCCCCCCGAAGTCTGATTCCCACAGCCGCTTTGTCTCGCTGAGACCGAGTCGATACGGCTGTCCGAATTGTGCATCGTACTCGCTCGTTCGGAAGCCGGCTCCATTGCGCGGGGCGATTCGGCTGTGAACGAGTCGGACTGAAAGGCTCGGGTTCGGAAAAAGTCGGTCGACGCAGACGAGATCTTCGCATCGTACTTGGTCATTCGGAATGGAGTAAGATTCGATTGGAACATAGGCTTCGAATCAGATTTGCTCCTTCCGAAACCCATTTGGAGGCATTCCTTGCGAGATTGTAATCGGCCCCTAAGTTGTGAACAGTTGAAGACACCCTTTACTTAGCATTGGCATATTCAGCGGGAGTTGAGTAATGAATGGCCTCTTCTATCTTAAACTCAGCAGAGAAAGTTGTATCAAAAAGAGTCAGACCTTAATGGGTTGACAGAAAAGGGAAAGAAGGATGAAAGGAGGAAGGACGGGTGAAGTGTACTATGACTGGCAGAGAAGGATGTTTGGGTGAAGGGATGCATATAGGTGGTTGATAAGATGCATGGGTGGTTGAAGGATGGGTGAAAGGTGAAAGAAAGGATGCCTGTCTGGGTGGGTGAAAGTGTATGGGTGAAGGAATGCTCCAGGGGGGTTTGTTGTATCAAATCAAGGATGCATGGGTGGTTAAATGACAAATGTATGTTAGTGAAAGGTTTGTTGAGAATGATGGCCATGTTTGGATGCATGGATGGCATTCAATCATAAGTGAAAGACTGGATGAAGAGAATGTAAAACTTAAACCGTGCCTGAGTAGCAAAGCCAAGGGTGAAGAATACAAATAATGCTAGAAGAACAATGCAATAATAATTGGAAACATCCCTGAGAAGAAGAATAAACAAGGAATGGTTTATTTTTAAGGTTTTTGATTCAAAGGTTTGAGGCTGTATGTATTTCAGACTACTCCCTTGACTCACAGTAGTTTTCAAGCACAACATATATATTATGTACCCACCCGTCATCAATCGCCTCCCTCCGAGGCCCACTCCCTACCCATGACATTTTGACAGTTTCAGCCATGGGTGGCCTATAAGCAACATGGTTACAATAGTAGTACCTCACGTGATGTTGTGACATATCATCATTCATATTAGTAACTATTCATGTATAATTAACCTGCCTTGCTGTAGTCGGGGTGAAAGGGAAATTGAGAATTTGCCATTTAACAGAGCAAGGCCATAATAAAAAAAGAGATAATTGTGTAGAACAGCTGTCCCACCTGCAGACAGTAGTAAAGTAACGCGAGTCTGCGACACGGTGATGTCTGCCTAGGGCGCAAGCTGAGCTGGCATGCCTACAAGATTAATTTAGCTAAACAAGAGAGAGAAGAAGAATACTTGTCTACTCCTTGGTGCCTAATGCATAAAACTCTAATCACATCCAAATATTAGGGGCCGAGGAATCAAGGATACCTCAAATGTCACGTTATGTACTGCTAGTGCTACTGTGCCACTATATAATTTTGTGTTACTGTTTTGCTAAGAGTATTGGTTACAATTTGTCTTTTTTCTTTCTTGATATAGCTACTCCTTCTCAACCGGCCAGGCAGGAGATAGTAGCCAAAACTCGGCAAAGGAAGCTGGAGGCCATCAGGGCAGAATATCGGCGGCTGGTGGCCTTGGAGGAGGAGGCGGCAGCAGCTGCAGCCTCCAAAGCCCCAGGCCCCAGCCAGGCCCCAGTGTCTCCGGTGGTATGGTGCCGTGGTCCGGCAGCTGCCCGCCACCATTTAACCACTGCTGCTTCCCCCTGTACACTTAGCACCTTTCAGCGCTCCATGTTCCTGAGAACCAGCTGGAGAGGAAGATCCGAGTCCTAGCCCACCGCTAGGGCTCTCTTGCCCCTTTTTTAATCCTTTGTTTGGTGGGTGGGACTTGTTGGGGAGACTGTGGAAATGTGGAAGTTGGGGAAATCGGATTCTTGGGGTTTTTGGAATTTGGTTTTATGGACATTTGTTTGGACAATTTGGACATTGGTTGGGGTTAGGGAGAGGGGTGGGTCAGGTGTTGTGGGTTTTCTTCTAGGGGATATTTGTTAGGGGAATACATTTATAGTTTTACATATGATGTAAATCTTTTTGGGAGATCTACTCTTTTACTGCGCACTGTCTCCTTTGCTGCAGGGTGCAGTTTTTGAAATCTGCTGATAGTGCAACACACCAACAGATAGATGCAGTACCCTCACTTGTCCTACTACTTTCTCCTCCTAGTCTATGCAGTCTGCAACTATATTAACACATACATGTGCTCAGAAGGGGTGTAGGTGTGTGAATGAATTTCCATAGTATACAGATTATTGAATGAATCCCCCACAGTTTTTCTCTTACCTGTGATTAGGCGAAGCGATGGCTGCATGTTGATGGTTTCCCAAGGTGCCATGGTGGTGGTAGTAGCAGACAGTAGCAGCATGCTAGCAGACTAGTCGAATACTAGTGAAAGCACTAGATTCTGCAGCGAGGTTCCACTCCCTCCTAGCCAAACTCAAACTGTAGGATCAGGAATATTCATCACAGGGAACTTATTAAATTGACATATTAAAAACTGAGTTAATGCCGTTTTATATGTTTGCAAAAAAAATGAGACAGTCACCTGAGGGGGACTAGAGTACAACTAGTAGTACACAAGAAGAAGACTGCCAAACAAGAAAACATGATAGGCAATGCTAACGTAAAATAAATAATCAGAACGGTAGGCTAGTACAAGTTACAAACTGAAGTTGACTCGAGCTAGGAAGTGGACAAGCTTAACCTTTAGTGCTGGAAGGATAAGGATGCTGGCAATTATGATGATGGATTATGTTCCTCTGAAAAAAAATTGAATATTGAATACTGTGCATGGTTGGGCATAATAATATATATAATATTGCCAGTGTGGGCTATACTTAGAGCAGAAGAAGATCCTTTGCCCTGCCTTGAGTTGGTGTTGCTATCGGGGTTCATGAATGGATGGGAAGTGGGATTTGAGGGAAAGGTTCGATAAAGACAAACACTATACAAGAACAACACATTCATCTTGGCAGCTGACCGTCATAAATCTGTTATGGGAGGAAAAGGAATTGCATGCATGATGATAAGTACTAGACTAGTACATGTAAATCAAATTGTCCGTCTGCCCCCAGAGAGACCCAAGTTACATTATGTTCTGTTGGACTGGGCTTTGAAAGATAGCAAATAAAATTAAAATATCTGTAGGAGTCAAGTAAACAAACATAAACAGCAAACACAGTTGTAATGATTGAAGAGAAAAAATTATACTGTATTGCCAAATTGGGAGTTGCATCTCTGATTGCTCTTGGACTGTCCGTCAATCTTGGGTGCCTGGCGAATGCGGTTCATAAGGTTAGTGTGAGTTGTTTTTCCAGTATGGCAATGAGTAAAAGACCTGTAGATGGAAAAACAAAAATGATATTGAAGAATTAAGGAGAAAAGTTAAACTGCAGAAGGAGTGCAACAAGAAGACTTTCAGAGCCAGCATGGCTAAATATCGGTTTCCGGCAGTTACCTCCAACAACAGGCCTCCCACCCAACCTCCACTGAGCTTCAAATTTGAGCCAGACAGCACTAAGCAAACACACACACCCCAAACATAGCATTTTCCCAATTAAGTAAAAAATCAATGCACCGCTGTCAGTCAAACCACATGCACCACCATCACTACACAGACGTGTAGATCTGGTGTTGTTGTTTACCTTAAGGCCATTTCAAAGTAATCATCATCCAAATCGGTCTGTTTCAGTGAATTTGAAAACTTCCATCTTCTTCTGGTGGCAGTTCTTGAAGTAGTCACGCTCACGCCCACGCCCTGAGTCATTCCATCATCTATGATTCTCCTGAGTCTGACTCCGAGTATGGTGTCCAACTCCGTACCAACAGTGTTCCGAGTGAGTCCCGACTCATGCTGACTCAAACTGCAATGGATCAGCCTGTAGTAGTACAATTTTGTTATTGAACAACAAGAAGGGAAAGATTGACTTGTCACTTTTTGAGTGTAGACTAGATTTGTGTTTGTAAGCTTTGCATTATCTAAGTGACTGGTCGGGTCAGAGTCTTTGAGGAGTATAAAGCATAAAACAATTTTAAAAAAAGCAGTGCGGACAGTGTGGAGTGGACCGGGTAAAGGAATCTTGCTATCCAATCTCTCAAAGGGGAAGGGAAAAAAATCAAACTTCAGGGGAAAATTATTGATCAGCTGTCGGTAGGCCACCAACATTGTGATTCTCAATTATCATCACAAACACATTAAGCGTAACAAACAAACATGCAGTCTCACACTGCCTGCCGCCAAATGAATCCTCTCTTCGCAAGTTTCAACACACATGATGATGAAATATCATTCACAACAAGTTCACATCATTCACAACAATCACTCAGCGTGCAATGCATGCCATCATTTACCTGTTCTTCTGGTGTGCTAACCGTGATTCGATTGATGGCACATTGTAGAATGCAGATCCTCAATTTGTTCACTGTAAATTGAATTATAATAATGTCCCATGTGGGACAGTCGCTCTAGGCTAGGAAAGGATAAATAGTCAGGGCCCAGAGTTTGAGGCAGGCACACATTTGTTTGTATTCTCCATCCAATATCTGGCTTGAGGGAAATGGCTTTAGGACTTCTTCACTACACACAGTTGCAACTCCAATCCAGCAATAAAATGTGTCTAAGATGGATGATGTGGGGATGGATTTGTCAACCTGACACACACAAATAATAAAGTAAATAATGTTCCTTAGCTATATCTTTTTTTGGGGGTTTTTTGGCATCAAAGAAAGAAAGAAACTAGAAAGCCTAGTAGTCAGGGTGGTAGAGTTCGTCCTCAAACTCTAGTGGATTGCCCAGAAGTAGGTAATCTAACACACTACTTCCATGACCCGAGTCTCGGTCAGCTTCCTGCTGTGGTACTTCAGGTATGGTGGAATAAAGTGGAATAAAGTGCTGATTCATTTTGATCATGGTTAATCGCTCCACATTTTGAGGCGTGAGACTGGTCCTTCTCACTGTCAGAATGGCACCAGCAGCACTGAAAACATGCTCAGCGGAGACACTCTAACAGGGCAACCCAGATAGTTTATCACCACCCTGCTGAGCACTGGCCATTGGCGCATTTTCCTATACCAATACAGCAATGGGTTTTGATCAAAGTAGGAACTCTGTTGGCGTCATCCAGATAGGCCTGGACCATTCGCCAATGGTCGTGCGTCTGCCTTGCTCGGCCTCTTTTGCCTTTGCCTCAGCACTGGACTTAAGCCCTGCCAGTAGAAACCATTCCTTTGCCGATTTTGGGGCTGATGCTCCTGTTCTTGTTGATGTTGTTCTTGCTGTTGGTGGTTTTGGCTGCTGTGAGCCAACCGCACTGCCCTCAGGCTCTGAACTTGAAGGCTACCCTGCTGTACTTGTGCCCTAGAGGAGTGGGCCTCAAATTCCCGACCGTTTTTTTTCTAGCTTACTGGCTTGCACAGCCATTCAAGTTTTGTAGTTGGCAACATCCCTGTCTGAAAAAGGAATGAAAGTGGCCAATAATGATTTGTACCATGGATCAAGAATTGTGGCACAAAGGTAATGTTTGGATGACACAATGTCTCTTTGCACCCTTGTATTTGCAGATAAGCGAAGGATTAAGCTCTCCACCAACTCGTATGCTTCTTTTTTTCCTCCACACCTGCATACATTGCAGACACTTCCATTAGCTGTTCCTCTAGAATATGCAACAATGGGATAGCTTGGCCCATGATACTGTCCTCCTTGCAGACTTCAAGTGTGAACACCTCGAAAGGAAGCAGCATCTCTGTCAGGCATTTAACTAGGCCCCATTGGTCCATATCAATGATCATGCCTTTCACAGTTGCATCCCCTCTTTGCATGACATATTCATTGATTGGTCTGTACTGCTCAAACAGACATTCAAGCATGTAATAAGTCGAGTTCCAACGTGTTGGCTCCTCCTGTATGAGTGCTTTAACTGGCATTCCATTATCACGTTAAATGATCCTCAGCTGCTTCTGGGCTTTAAAAGAATGGCTGAAATGATTGCAGATTCTTCTGCAGGTGGACAGTACGTTACTGACTCTGTCATCTTTTTTTAGAAAGTCTTGAACAATGATGTTAAAGCAGTGCACCAAACACTGGACCCTCACATAGCCACCATCAGTCATGGCCTTAACTATATTACTACCATTGGTCGTGGCAACAAAACCAATGTTAAGCCCTCTCGGTTGCAGCCATTCAAAGACATTAGTGTTAAAGTCTTCCAAAATATCTGCAGCAGTATGGGATTTCTCCATGACGAAAATGGCTACTGTCGCATGCTTCCGAGCGCCATTAAAAATCTCAGCAGTGTCAACACCAGCAGATATCTTTTCTCTAACCCCCACAAAAGAGATCCAGTGTGCAGTGATGCACATGAAATCAGTGGCTTGGCAACTGGTCCACATGTCTGTCGTCAGGTGGATAGTGTGCACAGCACTCTGCTGCAAAGCTTGTCCAAGCAATTCCAGCACGTCGTGATGTAGCGCTGGAACAGCAACTCTGGTGATATAGGACCGGCTGGGAACCTTTCCTTTCGGGCAGATGGCTGCCACAAATTCAAGAAAACCCAACCCTGCCACAAAAAAAAGGCAGGAGGTCCTGCGCTAACATTTTAGCCAGCTTTGCGTTGTACAAACGTGCTGTTGAGTGGCTGCGTTCGTACTGCTCCTCCAGGCTAAACATGCAGAGAATGGTAGCCTGGATTTTTTCTTTTCTGGTGCCACTGATGCAGGTGACTTCTTGGGAGAAGACATTGGTAGGCTCAATGCACGTTTCGGTGCAGCAGTCACTGTACTCTCTTGCCTGGGTATCTCGACCTGACTCTTGTGCCATTGCAATGTTGCTGAAGATGATGTGAGCGATACCACTGCACTGCTGGGGACAGGGCTGCTTTGTGCACCGGAGAAAATGTCTTCCTCTTCTTCACCTTCCACCGTGATTGGATCTGATTCCCTGCTCAGCCTTTTACCCCCTCCACCAACAACATTTGCAGTTTTTTGGCCGCTAAGGTGCGCCTCCCACTGGATCAAGTGGTGTTTTCTCAGATGGGTTGTTTGGCCTCCGGTACCATAGTTTGTGTCAAGCTTACCTCAACTAACACTTGCTCCACAAAGGGAGCATATAGCAATGTTCACCTCCTTCTTGCTCACCAAAAAGAAGTCCCAAACTTTCCGACACTGCTGGTGCCACTTGCAATGTCGGATGAACTGGTAGGTGGGCATGACGTTTGACTCTCTGCAGTACCTACTTCTATTGAGGTGGATGTAGGTCATTGTTGGGACTTTGTAAATATGGCAGCTGGAGGTGGTGTTGGTGGTATCTGTATTGGTGGTATCTGTGGTGCCACATCCCTCACAGCAATTTGGGATGGGGTAATGTTGGTCTCCACTGGGGCGGGGCTAACATCCATGCTGACTGGCACATCATCATCCTCCTCTTCTACATCTACCTCCATAGCTTTCAGGAACCTTCCTTTTCCTTAGCCTTGTCTTGTGGGGTGTGTCACTCTCAGACTGAGGCGGGGTCCAAGTGGTGTCTAGATCATCAGAAAGGGGGCATGGAGAAGAGGTTGATGGCCTAACCCTCCTTTTTCTTGCTGGGGATCTGGAAGACAATGGATCTTCTGAAAGAGTGGCTTGCTCTTATTTATCAGCAGGAAGCTTGATCTCCTGAACTGCCCCTAGTTCAGGAGGAACTACTATTGGTGGTTGCGGCTGAGTTTCCTGCATTGATAGGGTACTACTTTGCGATAGCGATAAGTCAATTTCAATGTCACTGCTCGTCGTCGTTGCTGTGATTAGACTGGCTGCCTCTGAGACAGACATGGGCTTGGGCCTAGGTTGGTGGGGTGGGTCCACTGATGCGGGAGTGCTGCTCCCAGCTTGCTCCCTGGACGCCGCTGCTGCAGGCGCAATTTTTGGTTTCTGAAAAATGGTCTTGGGCGACATACCGGTGGTGGTAAGTGCATTCTTCTTCTCACTGGCAACTTTTTTGGTACTGGTACCTCTTCTTTAGGGCCATCTTGAAACTGTCAGCAGCAGCACTTAGCTTCACAAGTTGAAGAGATGTCTGTGGTTACACATCACGTTGTACGCAGGCCTTCTGTCTGGCAGTACTATGGGGGATGTTGTCTCCTCCTCCTCTTGTGCACCTAAAAGCAAAGAAGCAAGAAGAACATCAGTGAAACGTGGCATTGTTGCAGTTCGATTACTAGTACAAACAAATATAATATTTAGTGTGTGGTCACACTGTTACCTCAGTTATTAAAAAATTAACAATACAGTGTAACCATTTGTGAAACTTTGATAACAACATAAGCTTTCATAGTGTACTGTACAGTACACTCAGGAAGAATAGGAAAGAAGAACAACAACAAAATAGAAATGTAACGGTTTGCTTTATGTGCATTGTGCATTGGATCACGTGGAATGCGACACTGACAAATGACAATGGAACAATCCCTATTCTGTTGTGCACATCATATAGCAAACATCGGGTTAATGGTTCATTGATGGCAAATCTTGTTACTTATGAAACTGAGAATTTTTTTAAAAATAAAATTGAAAAAAATAAAACAAACTTTGAAAAAATTTAAAATATAAAAAAATGAAAATATATAAAAGAAAAAAATTAAACAAATTGGAAAAAGTAAAAAATGAAAATGATAAAAAGAAATTAAAATAAACAAAAACAAAATTAATTAAAAATGAAAATAAATAATTATAAATAAGTAAAAAAATAAAAAATACCCTCAAGGGACTAATTATTAATTTATTAAGCTGCTATTATCTTATTGATCAGCCACCTATGCAAGCATATGGCAAAGGGGCACACTCTCTGAACGCACAAAATGGCTGCCAACCAGTGCCAAAGTGACATCAACAACAACAGGCAAGAAGAAGGAATTTGAGAACAAAGAGAAGACATGCAGGCCTATGGCAAAAGCGCACTGGCTGCCTTCATTCACAAAATGGCCGCCAGCCACATGGCCAGGCCACAACAAGAAGCAATAAGCCAAAGGGCACAAAGGGAAGACTTGCAGGCCTATGGCAAAAGCACACTGACTGCCTTCACAAAATGGCTGCCAGCAACATGGTCACAACATCAACAAGCAGGAGGCTTGGAAAACAATGAACACAAGCAGGCCTAAGGACACAGACTTTACAAAATGGCCCCTGTCACATGGGGAACCAAGGCAAATGCATTGCTGGCCTACTATTACAAAGCAAACACACACACACACACTGGCCAGACAAAGGAGGCATGCTAAACAACACATCTTTAAAGCAACAATGCCAAAAATGAAAACCAACAGGCCTAAAAAGGTTTGAAAGTTACAACCACACACATCCAACAGAGGCATTAAAACACATGGAAAAAAAAGTGAAATACCACAAAAAAAACATTTTACATTTTAATCCAATGCCACCCATGGCCTAAATGATGTTAAATACAACTGATACCACAGAAACAGTTGTTTCATGTACCCAGGAGTAGCTCTGGGCCTATTGGCTAGAAAACCCATTGGCAGATTAGGCCACATAGTGAATAAATTCAAATCAATGTTGCAAATTTATTTGAAAAAACATGGAGAAAAAGCAGTGAACTGTGCTTCATTTTTAGTGAATAAAAGAAGAAAAAATTGCATGCAAAACAACAACCAGCAAGAAGACATGGCCACAACAAAGAAGGCATGCAGGCTTATGGCAAAATCACACTGGTTGCCGTCACAAAGTGGCCACCAGCCACATGGCCAATCCACAACAAGAAGCAATAAGCCAAGGAGAACAAAGAGAATACATGCAGGACTATGGCAAAAGTACACTGGCAGCCTTCACAAAATGGCCTCCATCCACATGGCCAGGCCACAACAAGAAGCAATAAGCCAAGGGGCACAAAGGGAAGACTTGAAGGCCTATGGCAAAAGCACACTGACTGCCTTCACAAAATGGCTGCCAGCCACATGGTCACAATAACAAGCAGGGGGCCTGGAAAACAATGAACACAAGCAGGCCTATGGACACAGACTTTACAAAATGGCCCCTGGCCATATTGGGAACCAAGGCAAATGCTGGCCTACGATTGCAATGCAAACATACTCACACACTGGCCAGACAAAGGAGGCATGCTAAACAACACATCTTTAATGCAACAATGCCAAAAACTAAAATCCACAGGGCTAAAAATGTTGGCAAATTACAGCCACACACATCCAACAAAGGCATTAACACACATAAAAAAAGTGAAATACCACAAACAAAACACATTTTGTATTTCAATCAAATGCAATCCATGGCCTAAATGAGGTTTAAATTCAACAGACATCATAGAAACAGTTGTTTCATGCTCCCATGAGTAGCTCTGGGCCTACTGGCTGAAAGGGCTACTGGCTGACTACTGGGCTACATAGTGAATTAAATCAATATTGCAAATTGATTTCAAAACATGGAGAAAACGTAGTGAACTGTGCAACATGTTTCCTTTATAAAAGAAGAAAAATTACTTACAAAGAAACAACTAGCCCCCTACTGAAGCTACAGGCCACCCATCACAATAAATTTTAAAAAAATTGATGAAAAGTACAAATAAATCTAGGTGCATGGCCCCAATCAAACAAACACCAGTTTTCCAACTTTCTTGTGAAATCTCAAATTCAAAGTCCTCAAATCCAATGATATATTATGCAGCAGACACAAAGTGGGATCCTTCCAGCTCCAAATCCAAATGAACAGTGACCAGGAGATGGACAGAGCACTGGGAGGAGCCTGCTGGACAGGAACAGGAAGTCGAAGACTCTGGGGCACTTCCTTCCTCTGGGAAAAAAAGTGAAAAAAGAAAAAGGACTCCTTGCACAAAATACCATAGCCAAATGTCAATTTGAGATTTTTTACTCCAAATCATAATTTTGAGAAGGTTTGGTGCTGCGCAGGGAAAGAACCTTCTCCAGATTGCAGTTGCGGTAGATCCTGCGCTTTCGGGATGATGTTCCTCACAAAACCCCCATCGGAACTCCGCTAGCGGGTGCGAATGACGTGTTGGTGACTGCAAACTCTTGCGGGACCACGCGGCTGCCTAACAAATCTCGTGGTGCTCGCGAACGGCTCAGTAACCTCATCGGCAATCACAGGAACCCGGTAAGACACTCCTGTGTGTGCGAAAACACATTTCAGGCGTGCCAACACAAAAAAACATCTGCTCCGATGTGTAGTGCGGAGTATATTGGCAACTCTGCGTTCCAATCATAACGCAGAGTTACCAAAACTCTGCAAACTCACCGAGCAGAGCAGTGTTTTATGCCCAGGCTTAGCTAACTATAACGGCTGAATTTCTCTGGTTTAGTACGAGTGAAACCTGAGCCTAACTATAAAATCCCTGTAACCTTTGGGTTTTTTTAGGGAATTTCTAAGGTTTTTTAATGCTACTTGCTAACTATAACGTCCCTGTAACATTTGCTTTTTTCAGTGAATGTCTAAGGTTTTTTAAATGCTAATTCCTAACTATAACATCCATGTAACCTTTGTTTTTTTCAGGGAATTCCTAAGATTGTTTTAACTAGCAATCACGTTTGCAGAGTGGTGGAGAAAGGGGGCTGGGCCTCTGACCAACGTCCAGGAATCCCACTGTGTAGGACTTACAGGAGGTACCAGGAGGGCTTCTTGGCCCCAAAGGTCCTTCAGGAGTAAAGTGGACTTCATGCCCTAACCAGTAGTGTACCATGAACCTCGTTTGCAGAGTGGTGGAGAAAGGGGGCATAGCCTCCGAAGACCTCTTAGCAATCCTGCTGTGTGGGACTCACTGGAGATAATAGATGGGGTAGTTGGCCTATATATATATATATATATATATATATATATATATACATACATACATATCTATATATATTGATAAACACACACACACACACATACTGGCACTCACAGACTCACACACCCACCCAGAGACCCACTCTGACTTACATGCACCCACTGCACAGACTCAATCAGAGACTGATACTCCTACTCACAGACTAACATACTCACAGTATGTATACTCACATACCCACTCAGACATTCATACACCCACTCACATGCCCACTCAGAAACTCATGCAACCACCCAGAGACTCACTCAGAGACTCATGAGCCTACTCACACACCCACTCAGAAACTCATACACCCACTCACAAACCCACTCAGAGAATCATGTGCCCACTCAAATACCCACTCAGAGACTCTTGCACCCACTCATATCTACACAGAGACTCATGCACTCCCTCCTATACCCACTCAGACACTCATGCACCCACTCACATACCCACTCAAAGACTTATGCACCCGGTTACAAACATACTCTGAGACTCTTAAACCCACTCACAGACCTATTCAAACACTCACGCTTGCATGCACACACCTACTCACAGACTCACTCAAATACTCATACACCCACTCAGACGCTTATGCACCCACACATAGATCCAGTCACACACACCATGCACCCATTGACATACCCACTCAGACACTTATACACCCATTCACATATCATCTCAGACACACATACATTCACTCAAATTCAAAAATACTTTATTCGGCTTTAAGATAAAAACCATAAAAGTTACACAGCTCCATATAACAATTAAAACATACAATTCGTAACAATAATATTGAGGCAAATGGTCCCCTAAAATACAAAGGTACATACGTCTAATACAAGGAATAATATAGGGGAGAAACCACAACACCAGAGGCCAAAACTTCATCTATGTGGGTAGTAATGGGGGGTGCCTACCAACGTTGAAAGTTTACTAGCTCTCCATACAGATCCTAGATCTCAGAGAGGATTTCAGAAAGCTTACTATAAAAGTCACACAGTCTAGTTTCAACAGTTGTAAGTAAAAAAGAGCTGGGCGGACCTGGGTATAGTTCAGCTTCCTTAAAAGAGGTGTTAAAAAATATCTGCGAGGTACTTCATAAAATTTACAGAAAAACATAAAGTGTAGCAAATCCTGAGGAGACACTCCGTCGCAGCCGCAGGATGCTAACGCCTGACCTCTGCAGTTCCCTTTTGGGACAGCAAGTAACAAATGAAAATAATCCAATCGGAACCTGATCAATAAAAACCGCTCATGGGGCGTCAATGGCCACAAAAGATATGGCTCAATGGATGGGATTGTTTTAAGCATCACATATTTACGGACGCTAGATTTCCCAATTTCTAGATCGTCTCTACCATGCTTTTTTAGAGTAGTAAAGGTTCTCTTTACAAATTCCACATACTTCAAGGTAATAGAGTCAGGCTTTAAAAAAAGGTCCGGCCGCCCCAGCTCTTCAAAACAACCCTTAATATATTTTAACCATGGAATGCGTTACATATAAACAAGGCTCATAGTTTCTCTTAAGATCTGATGATTGAGAGCTAGATCTTTATTTAACCAACAATTAAGCCAAAACAGCAAGGGGCGCATGGCCAAAGTATCACATAAAAATGGTAACCCCAGTTCTTCATGTACCACCAGGTTTGATGTTCCGGTGGGCACTCCTAGGAGACGTTTTAAAAAAGTGTTCTCCACCAAATACCCACTCAGAGACTCTTGCACCCACTCATATCTACACAGAGACTCATGCACTCCCTCCTATACCCACTCAGACACTCATGCACCCACTCACATACCCACTCAAAGACTTATGCACCCGGTTACAAACATACTCTGAGACTCTTAAACCCACTCACAGACCTATTCAAACACTCACGCTTGCATGCACACACCTACTCACAGACTCACTCAAATACTCATACACCCACTCAGACGCTTATGCACCCACACATAGATCCAGTCACACACACCATGCACCCATTGACATACCCACTCAGACACTTATACACCCATTCAAATATCATCTCAGACATGCATACATTCACTCACATACCCACTCAAATACTCTTGTACCTACTCACAGACTCACTCAAACACTCATGAGTCTACGCACATACCCACTCACAAACGTATATACCCACTCACAGAGTCAGTAAAAGACTCATGCGCCCACTCACATACCCACTCAGAGACTCATGCTTTCACTCGCATACCCATGTAGAGACCTGTGTACTCACTTGCTTAACCACTCAGACACTCATGCATCCAGTCATATACCCACTCAGACTTATGCATCCAATAACAGACCCAGTGAGAGACTCATACACTCACTGACTCACTCAGATATCCACGCACCCTATCACAGACCCACTGAGTCATGTATCCAGTGACAGAGCCACTTAAACACTCATGCACCCACTCACAGATCCATTCAGAGACTCGTGCACCCACTCACAGACCCACTCCGATTTGCACACCCACTCAGAGATCTACTCAGAGACTCACACACTCACTCACACACCCAGTGAGACACTTATACAGTCACTCCCAGACCCACTAAGACACACACACCCATTGACAGACCCATTGAGACACTCACTCACACACCAACTGAGACACTCATGTATTCATTCACACATTCATTCTCAAAGGTTATATTTTGCACTTAAAAAACCTTGGAAAACAAAGGTTACAGGCATGCTTTAGTTAGGAAGAAGAATAGAAAAACCTTTGAAATTCACTGAAAAAAACAAAGGTTACAGAGGTGTTATAGTTAGGTTCACATTTCACTCTTACAAAACCAGTGAAATTCAGCAGTTATAGTTACCTGAGCTAACTATAACGTATGCCCCGGCAATGCACTGCTTATGACCTCAGATATTACATCACTCATGATATGGTCAGTGACATCACTGATGACATCTCAAATGACATCACTGATGACATCAGCCTGTGAGTGTAAGTTTTTTGTAAACGTTTTTGAGACTTAAAGATATATACTAAGCTACAGCATAAGTTAAATTACTATTCTTTCTGTCTTAGTAATTAGTCATACTATTTCTAACATATCTAATTTGAGTGGCTGTGTGACTGTCTGTATCAGTGTGTGACTGGATATCTGAGTGACTGTATGGATGTGTTAGCGGGGATGTGTGTAGCTGTTCTGGTGACTGAGGGGCTATGTTGGAGTGCGAGTGGGTCTGTTTATGGCTGTAGAGGTGAGTTACTGGCTGTGTAGGTGGCTGCATAGGTGTGTGAGTGGGTGTGTGAGTTGCTGTATGGGTGAGGGAGCGGGTATGTAAGTGACTGTATGGGTGAGTGAGTAGCTGTTTGAGTCTGTGTATAGGTAAGTGAGAAGGTGTGAGAGACTGTATTGGAGAGTGAAGCTATATATGAGTGGCTGTAAGGATGAATGAGTGGATGTGTGAGTGGTTGTATGGATATGTGATTGGGTATACAGGTGGTTCTGTGGGTGTGTGAGTAGTTGTATGGGTGAGTGGCTGTCAGTGGCTGTATGGGTGAGTATGTGGGTATGTGAGTACCTGTATGGGTGATTGAGTGCATGTGTGAGTAACTGTAAGAGTGAATGAGTGGGTGTGTAAGTGTCTGTGCGACTGGATGTGTGAGTGGCTGTATTGGTTAGTGAGTGGGTGATGAGTGGCTGTATGGGTGAGTTAGTAGGTGTGTGAGTGGCTGTATGAGTGAGTGGCTCCATGGATGAGTAATTGGTTGTGTGAGTACTGGTATGGGCCTGTGAATAGGTATGTGCTCAAGTAGATGCCGATCTCCGAAACGCAATGGTAAAAGTTTCTTTGTGTTGAAATATTCCTGAATAAAATTGCACTTCTACTATATGGCAGAGGAGACTTGTGGATTACTTGGGAGTGCAACAGAGCACCTGATTGTGTTTGGATTTTTGCAGCATTACACGCCGAACTACAGGTCACCAAAGCAAGCGGCTGGAGCATTGTGAGAAAATGGCGATTGGATATCTATCTATCTATCTACCTATTGAATATATATATATATATATATATATATATATATATATATATATATACAGATGATGCACTGGTGTCTAACAAGAAACATATTTCTATTTGAAGATAAATTGTTCCAGCAAGAACAAGGAACGGCCATGTGTCCCTGCTTTGCCCCCAGTTATGCAAATTTACATCTGTGCTGGTTGGAAGAGCAGGTGCTCGGTTGACTGAAGATGGAACACTGGACAGAAAATGTTACAATGTGGCTGAGATTTTTTAATGATGTCTTTGTGCTGTGGCAGGGCATGGCAATAGAAGTTGATTTTTTTATCTCATAATTGAACACTAATGACCTTAATTTCAAATTCACGGGTCAGAAAAGTAAGACTTGTATACATTAAGACATTAGAGTTTGGGTGGAAGAGGAAAAACTGGAAAATACAGTTTAGAAAGTTGACAGCAGGGAATACCATTCTCCATGCCAGCTGCTCACATCCTGCCCCGTTGAAAAGAAGTATCCCTTTTGGAGAATTTTACAGAGAAAGAAGAGCATGCAGTACACTGGATGAAAATGATAAAGTAAAACAGGAGATGAGGGAACGGTTTATAAAGAGAGGATACCCACAGTCCATATTTCAAACAGCCTCATGGAAAGCAAGGGGAGTAGACAGAGATATTGCTCTGTTGAACCCTTCGAAGACTGCAAGAAAGAAAGAACAATCTAGGATAGATAATGTACGTCGATTTATCACCACATACAACACGGAGCATACAAAAGTACACCAGATATTATGCAAACACTGGCATCTTTATGAAGAAGACCCTATTATAGGTCTATTAACAACAAAACAACCACAAATCACCTATATGAAATCTAAATCCCTAAGAGAATATCTTGTTAAAAGTGAATTTCCAGCAGTAACCCCCAATAGGACATGGCTTAGACCAAGGGAAGGCTTTTGAAGATGTTTAAAATGCAAAACCTGTAGAAATGGTGAGAATATAATCACCTTAACAACAGCATTTAACAAAACTATCAAAATAAGGGGGAATATGAAATGCAGATCAAGCTTTGTGGTGTATATATTGAGATGAGGGATTGAAATGTCCCTGTGAGAAAATATATGTAGGGAGTACTACATTACCTGCACACAAAAGAATTCTGCAACATATAAGAGCCATAGTGAACACTGATCATACTTATCCAATAGGCAGACACTTTGAGAAATTCCATCAGAGTAATCTCACATCACTTAGATATAGCTGTATTCCTTAAATACCACAAATTAAAAGAGGAAGAGACAGAGAAAAGGAGCTGAGAAAACAGGAAATATTATTGATCTTAGAATTAGATAGTAAAGAGCCAAATGGTTTTAACATAGATGAAGAAATGTATTTTTGCCTGTATTGCGGGGAAAAGATATGCACTGAAAATCACACTCCTTTGAAAGACCAGTAATGAAACATTTTAAGACATATATAAAAACATTTAAGGGTTACAGTCAAATTAGAGGGTAAATAAGGTTTGCTAGCACTGTGCACGTTAGAAAAATTACACTTAAAAAAATTGCATTGTACTATTTTTTACATGTTTTAATTGTACATACACTAGGCACTGGCCAGAAAATAAGAACAAAAGTAATATGCTTTTATATCATGTTAATCACAGCAATGAGGCATGAAAGGGGAACTATCCCGTGAATTGAATGTCTTTATATGTGGATTAATTGCAAAATTAATATTTAGAAAAATGTTCATGGAAAGAAAAAGATAATAAATTATTCATATGTTTAAAAAAAGATAAAAGCATATGAAAGAAAGAAAAAAGCAAAAAGATAACAGGATTGATGCCTGAAGATTTAAGTCATAAAGTATTGTTGAAAGGAATATATTTGCACGTTACAAAATGGCGTTGATGTATTCACTTGCAGTGTATGTCGTTGTTGCAAAATGTTCCCTTTCTCTGTTTCTAATTTTGGGAAAGAGACCTATATAACGAATTGTTAACATGGCGCTCGTTGTCATGAACAAGGCTGCGTCTGGCAGTCGAAACACATTCATTTATTCATTTCTGAAATAAATATTTCTTTGTGAAATTTACTGGAGTGCCAACATCATTCTCACATGATAAAGTGTGTAACAATATAGATATATATACATATATACATATATACACACTCCTCACGCTCGTGAACAAGGTATTGGAGAATACCGAAACGCGTTGATCTTTGTGCCTGTGTCCCTACCAGTGAAAGGGAGAAAATAAAACTAAAAACTGCAAAACTCTACGAGAGTGCGACCCATTCTTACTTTCCATCTGGGAAGGACAGCATGAGAATTGCAAGCGGCGTGGTTCTGCCGCGGGGTAACGCACCCATAAAGAGCGCTGCAACAAACCGGCAACCTTGAACCGTCTTGGATGATATATATATATATGCACTCCATCCAGCCCCCACAGAATCATCCACAGAATCATCCACGGAAGAAGGCACGGACTCGAGGTAGTCAGGATTCGGCATCTGTTTATTCTCTTGGGTCACCCTCAATCCCAGAGGTAAAAGTGAGACGCGTTTCAGCTTCCTAGAAGCCTTTATCAATCTGGTTGGTGCCATTACAAAAGCATGATATATAGCCCTTCCTAATTACGACATTAGTAAACATAGAAAACATACTGAAAAATACTACCACGCTGTGGGCCCTATGCAGCATACAGATCCATGTTTCCTACAGCTGGGCATCAGCGATGTTTAAGGTGCAGCATATTCAAATATATAAATTGCACAGTGCATGTAAATAGTTAACATGAAATCTCTTCATTACAAATTACATGTGATCCAGCGCGACTAATATAATTTCTTCTCCTGTGGACATAACATCCAGGTTGGAAACACTCCTTTCCAACAACTATACCAATATGACGGTGGGGCCCATAACACCTCATATACATTCACTCACTCAAATATTCCCTGGATCTCATCCACCTTTACCTAGGAGAAAAAGTTAATGACTGCTGGAAGAGAACGGGATACCTTTTTAAAGTTGACAAGATAATTTCCCAAACATCATACATAATTAGATTAAATCCTGTCGATCTCTAAAACATCAAGGTATTCCGCTCATTGGTCGATGGACCAACTAGTAGGAATCAGTTGATGGTGATTAAGACCAGCTCAATCACTTTAACCTATTAATATTTGCATTTATTATTGAGCTAAAGAACCACAGACTCATAGTTTTAATTTATAATAAAGTTTATCTAAAGGTTTAAAGATGCATAGAAAATCTCAATTTTATTAATCAATTAATACATTTATCATTATAAGGAAGAAACTTTAAAGAAATTATGCATACCCTTTTAGATGGAAAAATAAAGTTCGTCACAGCAGATAAATTGCAGATCACAGCATAGAACTCCCAAAAACTGACTGACTGTCCCGCTAAATAGGCCTCCTCTACAGGTCACCTATACAGGTTTCCCGCAACGTTCCTGTTCCTTCCCAGTCAGATTTAAAACAAAAAGATTAATTATTTTAAAGAAAATGGCCTATAGAAAAATAGCAGCGGTTCTCCAGCATCAGCGTCCAGTGCTCAAAAATTATGTATGAATAGCGCTCCTCCTACTTAAGAGTAGGTCCTCTTATACCCTATTACTAGCTTACTAAACAGAAATGTTTCAATCTTTGGGGCGAGATTCACGCTAATTGGTCCATTGGAGGGGTGGCAAACATCTAGGTTAGTTTGCACCTAAATTGCAGGTTACAAAAATGTCTATAAGAAGACGTAAAATATTGATTGTCAAATTAATTAATAATGTTAATTATTAATATTAATATTAGGGGGTTCAAAAATTTCTCATTTACCTTGCTCCATCAACTCCCCCCTTTGCTGATTTTTAATATCACCACAAAAACCCATGTTACACAATTTTTCAGACAGCAGTGTTTCTTGTCCATTTGCTTCTTCTTAGTTTTACACATCTGTATCCCTTTCATCTTGTCTTTTTGTTCTCTCATACATGCTTTCTTTCAGTTCTTCCAGTTCTATTTCACCTAATTCTCGTTCTCTTTCTTTATTTATCTTATTTTCTTTTTCATTTTGTTTTGCCTTTTTCTCCTTTTTATACATATAACAATTTTCAAACATAACACTACTAAAATTACTACTGTTGCTGATATCAAAACTTTCCCTACAATAGAACTACCTATTTCAGTGAACCATTTTGATATTGAGGAAAAACTCTTACCAAGCTTCTCCCAAGCATTTTCAACCTCCAGTGGAACAAGTTCTTTGTGCAAATTAGTAATATTCTTTATATACTTTTGTATATTTTCACTTTTATCTGGAATGTAAGTGCAACAATGTTGGACTTTCAGCATTCCACAGACTCCTCCTTCTTTTGCCAAAAGAATGTCAAGGGCAAGTCGATTTTGCATCACCATAGCTCTCATGGCAACCATCTCGGTATTTACCATCAAGAACCCTCCAGCAGTATTCGTTGATAAACGATCTACTACTGTGGACAATTTCCGAATTTTAAATGCATTCAAAGATATTCCCACTGCTGGTATCATTGCTCCAAAAATGTCACCCACTATTTCTGAAAAACTTTCCCTTTTTCTACGTGTGAATGTTGCACCCATTTCGTGTGTTCCTTTTTCTTCTCTTTCTACATGAAAAATCTTTGGAAAGACCAAACCTAAGTAGCATGACCCATACCAATGGTCCGGCAACCTGTAATAAGCTCTGTTCCCACAAATATAATAGATCCCTGGAAATATTGGATTTTTTCCTCCTTTGAATCCCCATCCTCCTAAAATTTTATAATTATCTCGGCAGTCACTGGAACCCACAAAATAGTTGTCATAGCTAGTTCTATTTCTACTAATGCATAACTTTCCCTGTTGGGGCCAATCTAAAGTCATAGCTGCAT
Organism: Calotriton arnoldi; assembly: GCA_963921515.1. Classification (NCBI taxonomy): domain Eukaryota; kingdom Metazoa; phylum Chordata; class Amphibia; order Caudata; family Salamandridae; genus Calotriton; species Calotriton arnoldi. Next base: position 625,466 of record CAWUFW010009869.1, read on the forward strand.
TTGTTTTTTTCTTATCATTACTTTCTCCTTCAAATGCCCATAGGGGTGTTTTTGTCTCTTCTTCTATTACCTTTCTTTGAAATTTGACTCTTCTGCTTTCCACCATCTCTAAAAATACTTTTTCTTCATCCTTTAACTCACAGGTAAGGTTGTGTTTAACTATATTATCTAATGTCAAATCTTTATTTTCTAAGAAAAATTCACCAAACATTTTTGCTCCTTTCACCTCGTTCAATTCAGGAATTATAGGAATTTTTGCAAAAATCTTATTTATATCAGTGTAATAATATTCTAATCTACCGGTTTTATAAAACAAACTAGCTAAAACACTACATGTTATTCCATACGTCAAAGGAAGGTAATGATAGGTCACACCTTCTGAAACAGACGCAGGTAATTGCATACAAACATAACAATCTCTTACATCCATGGTTTCTACATATTCATATAATAATTTTGTGAAAACGTTCTTTGAAAAGTCAGTTATGGATCTATCTTTATGTAATTCTGCACTATCTATTAATGTTGCTGTGTTCTGTACGTTAGCTTCCTTATCCTCCTTTGTGTTGTTCCCTAATATCGACGTTTCTTCTACAGCTAATCTAATTGGAATGGTGATCGCTAAAATAAGCCATACGAACATTAATAAACCTGTACAAAAGAAACACATTCTACACCACCTACGTAAAAACGCACATCTATTCTCTGTGTCTACCATCTTGTTCTATTACCTATATATATATATATATATTTGTACAGAAAATGTGTCACCACACCTCAAAATGACGTTTTAGCCACTTTACTTCCTCACTTTGTCTCGTTTGGTACTCTTTAGTTCTTCTCAGAACTCTTTCTTGTCTTATTCAGTTTTAGTGTCCAGTCCGGCAAAAACTTCTTTTTAATCTCTTCAAAATTGTTGCACTTCACTTTCACCCAATTGTTTGCAGGTTTGTTCTGGGTTCTCGTGAGTGATTTCTTCTTCTTTGATATCAGTTAGTGCGATATATAGCCACTCAGGTGACTTATATTTCAAATTAGCCTTCTTTACTCTTTTTGTTTTCTGCAATTGTTTTCCACTTTGTTTTTCTTGTTCCTTTTGACTTGTTATCTCATTTACTTGTTCTGCATTTTCTCTGTTTATGTTTATATTTTGTATCTCAATCTTTTGACTTCGTGGGGCCAATTATCTCCTTTTCTCGGCCTTTTCGATTCACTTCGTTTTCTTCTCGTTCTGCTCTCCAAGTTCTCTTTCTTGGTCCTAGTTTCTGTTTTCTCTCTCCTTCACTTTCTTCTGATTCTGTTTCAGACCTTACTTCATTTCCTCTTATTTTGAACTTTATGATTTCACTTTCTTTGTCTACCTCTGCTTCTTCCTGTGTCTTTTCTGTTTGATCACTAATTTCTATCCCTCCTCGATGTTCTTCCGGATCTCAGTTGATCTCTTTATCGGTTTCTATATTTCCCTGTTCATTTGTTTGTTGTTCTGTCTCTATTGCTCCTCGGGTGTCTTCCGATTTTTCTATCTCTCTATTTGAATCTATCCCTGCTTTGTCTATTTTGACAATTTCTGTAGGATTTTTACCATAACTTGTGCTTGGCTGTTCACTGTCACTGTCTCTTTGTTCAGTTTCTTCATTTATGGTGTCAATTTTCCATTTATTCATTAGCTTTTCATCACAGTCTGATTGATCTGTATCAGATGCTGAACTGGTATCTGATATTTCCAGATGTCGACTTACAGGTCGATCTTCAAGTTCTGGAACTTTTGCTATTTCAAATTCTTCTCCTGCTGTTAAACTTGTACCTGGGTCTTCCAGCTGTCGACTTACAGGTCGATCTTCAGGTTCTGGAACCCTGCTTGTTTCTTCTTCTGCATCGGATGCTGAACTGGTATCAGATATCTCCAGATGTCGACTTCCAGGTCGAGCTTCAGGATCTGGAACTCTGATGGTGTGGCTGGCATGCACCCAGTTTTTCACTCCTGCACACTTGATTGCAGTTGTTGTCACCAGGATCACTTGTCGCGGTCGGTCCCAGCGAGGAACCAAACAGTTTCTTCTTCTGTGGACTTTTATGCGGACCCAATCTCCTGGGCTCAAATCATGAGCTGGTTTTCTTTCAAGAGTGGTCGCATCCGGTCCAACCTGATGAAACACAGAATGTACCACATCAGCCAATCCTTTGTAATAATCAAATATAAGATCATCAGTTTGTTGACAGGTACATGTGCTTGTCTCATTGCTCGTCCCATGATTATCTCGTGGGGACTCAGACCTGTTTTTCTTTCAGGTATACTTCTGATAGTCATCAGTACCAATGGAAGGGCATCTGGCCATTTGAGTCCTGTGGCTTGACACATTTTCCTAACCTATTTTTTATTGTTCCATTCACTTGTTCTACCACTCCAGAAGCCTCCGGTCTGTATGCACAATGCAATTTCTGTTGAATACCAAGAGCTTCACGTATCAGTTGAATTAGTGCATTTTGAAAATGTGTTCCTCTATCTGTTTCAATCGTTACTGTAAAACCATACCTTGGAATGAATTCTCTCAACAGAAGCTTAGCCACTGTAATCCCATCATTCATTCTGGTCGGATAGGCTTCCACCCAACGAGAAAACAAACAGACGACCACAAGAACATACCTCAGTCTATTGCTTGGGGGCATTTCTATAAAATCCAACTGCATTCTCGTGAAAGGACCTCCCTCTCGTCCTATTCTTCCTAAACTCACTACCGTCTTCCTTCCTGGATTTATCTGTTGGCAGATAAGACATCTCTGACAAAGACTTTCAGCTATGGCTCTGAATTTTGGGTTATACCAGGTTTGTCTGAAAAGTCGGATCATTGCATCTCTTCCAATATGAGCTTGTCCGTGGTACATCCGTGCCATGTCAGAAATCATGCTATCAGGCATAACTGGTCTTTCATCTCTATAAACCCAAACATCATCTTCCTCCCTTTTCCTGCATCCTGCTTTTATCCATTTATCTTTTTCCTCATCATCTGCTGCTTCCTGTAATTGTCTCACCTCTGCCCATGTTTCGACAATGTTAGTAAAAAGCAAAGGACATGAAACATGCTCTCTTTCTGTTCAGGGAGACTACATTTTTAGCACAATACTGAGCTATCTCGTCGGCATACTTATTGCCCACGGTTATGTAGTCTTCCCCATTTTTGTGTGCATTACACTTCACCACGGCTATTTGTTTAGGCAGCTGAATCGCCTCAAGTAATTTCTTTACAAGCTCACCATTTCGAATCGGAGTTCCTGCAGACGTCAAGAAACCTCTTTGGGACCAGATCTGCCCAAAATCATGGACCACTCCGAAGCCATACTGGCTATCCGTGATCACTGTGATTCGGACATTCTTTCCCAATTTACATGCCTGAATTAGAGCAATCAGCTCAGCCACTTGGGCGGAACGTATCCCTCTCAAACAAGATGCTTCCATTATTTCAGCCACGGTACATACAGCATACGCTGCACTCAAAACTCCTTCATTTCTCCTCAAGCATGAGCCATCCACAAACATTACATAATCTGATTCTCTTAAAGGCTCATCTTTAATATCTGGCCTAGGTTTTGTACAGTACTCAAGTACATTCAGACAATCATAGTCAACTTCATCTTTGTCTGACTCACTCTCTTCATCCGGCAATGATGTTGATGGATTCACGCTTGTGCATCTGTCAATGGTTACATTGTCTGCACTTAAAACCACTTTCTCATATCTAGTCAGCCGACTATGTGTCATGTATTGAGTTTTGGTTCTTGTCAAAAGAATTGACAGAATGTGGAACATATACCCTCAGTGGGTATCCCATCACAATGCCTTCACTTTGTTCCAGACTCACACAAGTAGCAGCTACTGCTTTCAGACATCCAGGCAACGCCTTTGCTACAGGGTCTAAAACAGCTGAAAAATATGCAATAGGTCTTTTCATATTTCCATGTCTTTGCACCAAAACTGAAAGTGCACATCCATCTCTCTCACTGCAATACAGTTCAAAATCTTTTTCATAGTCAGGCATTCCCAGTGCCGGTGCTTCACACAGTCTCGCTTTTAGTTCTCTGAATGACTTCATTTCTTCATCATTTAATTCAAACGGATCTTTAACATCCTTTTTTGTCAGTCGCTGTAATGGTTTTGCAATCAGCGAAAATCCACGTATCCATTGTCGACAATATCCAACCATTCCCAAGAACATTCTCACCTCTCTTTGTGTCATAGGAGCTCTCATTCCTCGGATAATTTTTATTCTCTCTGTCGTTACCTTTCGCACTCCCTTTTCAATTTTATGACCTAGGTATTGAACCTCCTGTTGACAAAACTGTAATTTTGATGGGGACACCTTATGTCCACCTCCTGCTAGATGGTTCAGTAAAGCAATGGTGTCAGTAACACATGCTTCTCTTGTTTTTGATGCCACCAACAGGTCATCAATGTATTGAACCATCACCGATTTTTCAGGCATTCTTAAATCTTCCAGTGATTTCTTTAAGATCTGATTAAAGATCGAGGGGCTTTCTGTATACCCCTGAGGAATTTGGCACCATGCCAAAATATGCTCTCCGAACCTGAATGCAAATAATGGCTGGCTATCTGGATGGAACGGGATAGAGAAAAATGCATGGCACAAATCAATGACAGTGTACCATTCTGCCTCACGTGGAATCTGATATAGTATTACAGCAGGGTTTGGTACAATTGGACAACACGGAACAACGATTTTATTAACCTTTCGTAAATCCTGCACTAATCTATATGTTCCATTTGGCTTTTTCAGTCCCATTATGGGCGTATTACATGGACTGCTCATTATTTCTTTCAAAATTCCTTGTTCGATCATTTTGTTTATTACAGGTGTTATTCCTTCAATGATTTCTGGCGTCAATTTATACTGTGGGGTATTTGGAAAATGTGTTCCTTCTCTAACAGAAATTTTAACGGGGTCTACTCCTCTCATTAACCCAATATCTTCACCTGTAAAATCCCACACCTCCTGTTTTAGTGTTTCCTTTAATTCATTTGGGATTTTCTCTACATCGAACACAGGAAACAAGTCATTCACTCCTGGTTCTAATTCTGCCATGGTCATTTTATATAACACATCTTCATCTGGCTTCTGAAATGCAATTCCATCCGGAGTACAATAAATGGTGCAGTTCATTTTGCAAAGTAGATCACGTCCAAGTAAATTTACAGGACTGCAATCACATACCACAAATCGGTGCATTTCTCTGAATGGTCCTACTTTTACTTCTACTAATTTGGTAAGAGGCGCTTTGATTTGCTGGTTTGAGACACCAACGACTTGGATATATTCACCTGAGAGAGGGAGGTTTGGAATTTCCACTGATCTAACAGTAGAACGGGTAGCTCCAGTGTCCACAAGGAATGTTACATTTGCACCATTCACTTCTCCATCCACAAATGGACCTGACTGATCTACCTCTAGAGTTGCGCCAAGCACGCACTCTTCCTCCTCTCCTAGGCACCGTCATAAACTTTCATCCGATTCATTCCCATCCTGTAGTAACCAGTACTGCGATATCGCAGCTGCGCGCGGTAATTGTGTTACCTGCTCTCCTCTGTAGAATCCTGTCTCTGCACTGTATCTCTGTGGATTTACACTCTTGGGAAGTGGTGGTTGTGGCACCTGACTCTGTTGAGTAACTACCTGCGGTTGCTGCAGCTGTTGGTAACTCACCTCACTCTGCACCTGTGGATTTAATGATTGATTTTCTGCATTAGATTTTGGAGGAAATTTACACTCGTTTCTCCAATGCCCTAACTTTCCGCAATTGTGGCATGGCCACTTTTTCTTTGCTTCTTCTATACTCATTTGGCCTTTACCTATATTCGGTTTAGATTTAGTTTGTCCTGTCTCATTACCCTGATTATTTAATTGAGCTTCCTGTTTCTCTGCAACTTTTACTTGCGCCCACATTGCTTTCTCTTTTAATTTTCGTTGTCTACGCTCAATGTCATCGCTACAATATTTAGCATACCTCAACACTTCATCCACTGTACTGCTCTGACAGCTATCATATGCTGTTTAATCATTTCACTTATTTCTGGTTTCTTGCACAAGAACATTAGCTCGTCATCCTGATATGTCTTCAGTTTTTCTGTACCAATGGTCCCTAAAATTAACTCTTCCATATCTATTTTTAGCCTAATTACATCTAATGGTTTTGGTTCTGTCTCTTTTTTTTGCAAATTTCTCATCCACTCATTTAATTCGTCTGGAGTTGGACATACAGGTGTACTATTTATTTCTATCCAATTTCTATTCCTTTCTGGAGTTTCTGATGCAGACTCAGTTCCCATAGGAATCCTCCTTATTTCACTCTCATTTACTGTCAGGTTAGTAGGTGGGCTCTGTCTATATGAACTGACCAAATTTCTTGCCCCCTCAGTTTCTAGTTCCATCCCTTCTCTCATTCTTTGCAAATTTGAGTTCATGGGGATAACTAAGGAATGTTCATCTATTTTCTGGTTCTCAAAAACTGGTATTACTGGTCCTATTGTCACTGGCACAGTCACAGCTTCCATGTTCATTGTTAACTCTCTTATTTTCTCAGTCAATTCTTTTGTAGTTTTTGCTAACTCGGCTGCATTGTCGCCATCACATTTTTCACTTTGTGGGGTTTTTAACTGTTCATTTGACCTATTTATCTCATATCTACGCTCTGGACTTTTATTCCTCCCAGTTTCCATTGGCGGTGCTTTGGGTGTCACCACCGCTGAATTCTGTTGATATGGAGGTGGGTTTCTGTTTAAAATGTCTTCCAGCAACTCATCCTCTGTCTCGCTACTTCCATACCCGTACCTTTCTGTAACTGTATGTTTCTTTTTCTCCGTACACTTTTTTCTTGTACCTTCCTCAACTGCAAATGCTGGAAACAAACCTTCCGTCATATTAGCATATCTCCAACGCTTCATTTTGTCCTCATGATTCACTCCCCACAACCTTCCAGGAACAAAACCACGATTCTTTTCACCGCTGTATCTTTCTCGTTCATACATCTCATCTTCCCATTCACCTAACGCTTCAAACTGTGTCGGTCTAGGTCTTGGCACAAGCTTCGTAATTTTCTCTCTCAAATTTCGAAGTACTGCTACGTTAAACGAACCATTCTCTGGAAAAGCCAATACTCCATCATTCTGAGTATATTTTGTCCAATTTTCGAACCAAATGCAAGTATGATAACCATATTTCAGCATCATATGCGAAGCTGGTGTTTTCGGCGGAGGAATTAGCTGTCCCTCTCTAGTCACTACCTTCTTGTCTTTCTTAAAGAAGTTCTTAATTTTCGCCATCCATGACTGTTTTTCTCTACCATATTCATAATAAGCCATATTTCACGATTTCTTTCCCTTCTGCAAGCTCGTAACTCTACTCTGATCCCTATGTGCTATTCGGACCTATCCCAGCGCGTCACACTAACGCACCAATCCGAAGCCTCTACGTCACTGCTTGTCAGACCTATCTCAGCGCGTCTCACACCAACGCACCAATCAGGGCATTTTCCGTGTTTCTATTGCACTGGCCAATCCCAGCGCGGCCTTTTCTCAACGTCAGTTCTGCTCCTGACCCCTCCTTTACAAAATGTATCTGCAATATTTTCTTGACTGTTTCTGGTTAGTTACGACATCAAAAACACATTTCCATTGTCTGTTTTCACTAAACAAAGTGATAGCTTACTCAATTTTGCAAGAATACCGTTTCGTTCGATAAGTGTAGCACTTCCCTCTACCTTACCCTTCTTTCAAGCAAGGGGTAAACCCGTTTCTCTGGGGATAAAACACATGTGGAGACTACACTGCTCCTGAGAATTAAGGCCAGAGTTTCACAAGAAAACCGGTTGCTATTTCACTCATACACGTTTTATACAGAAAATGTCCCTATCATAACACAACCTGTGTTATCATCATTTTGAAAACCCAGACAATGCACTATTCCATGTGACTTCTCTTGCCACACGTGTCCACTTCCAACTTCCCGGAAGCTTCAAAATTTCCGACTTACATATAACATAACACGACTCAACATAAAGTGTTAGACATGAAATAATCAATAATCACCAAACTAATCTATAGTAACCATAACTCTGCTACCAAGAAATCTGATCCAGCGCGACTAATATAATTTCTTCTCCTGTGGCTATAACATCCAGGTTGGAAACACTCCTTTCCAACAACTATACCAATATGACGGTGGGGCCCATAACACCTCATATACATTCACTCACTCAAATATTCCCTGGATCTCATCCACCTTTACCTAGGAGAAAAAGTTAATGACTGCTGGAAGAGAACGGGATACCTTTTTAAAGTTGACAAGATAATTTCTCAAACATCATACATAATTAGATTAAATCCTGTCGATTTCTAAAACATCAAGGTATTCCGCTCATTGGTCGATGGACCAACTAGTAGGAATCAGTTGATGGTGATTAAGACCAGCTCAATCACTTTAACCTATTAATATTTGCATTTATTATTGAGATAAAGAACCACAGACTCATAGTTTTAATTTATAATAATGTTTATCTAAAGGTTTAAAGATGCATAGAAAATCTCAATTTTATTAATCAATTAATACATTTATTATCATTATAAGGAAGAAACTTTAAAGAAATTATGCATACCCTTTTAGATGGAAAAATAAAGTTCGTCACAGCAGATAAATTGCAGATCACAGCATAGAACTCCCAAAAACTGACTGACTGTCCCGCTAAATAGGCCTCCTCTACAGGTCACCTATACAGGTTTCCCGCAACGTTCCTGTTCCTTCCCAGTCAGATTTAAAACAAAAAGATTAATTATTTTAAAGAAAATGGCCTATAGAAAAATAGCAGCGGTCCTCCAGCATCAGCGTCCAGTGCTCAAAAATTATGTATGAATAGCGCTCCTCCTACTTAAGAGTAGGTCCTCTTATACCCTATTACTAGCTTACTAAACAGAAATGTTTCAATCTTTGGGGCGAGATTCACGCTAATTGGTCCATTGGAGGGGTGGCAAACATCTCCTCATTGCCCTCCTTGTTCAAACCTGTTCCGACAAATGTTTATAATTTCGTCCTTCCACACGGTTTTAGGACATTACCAATCCGATTGACAGTTCCTCATTTGTAACTTCTTTTGTATCTTTATTAAAACAGTTCATTGTTAATTCACGGCTGCATCTTCGGTTCCCATGCATTCTCGCTGAGTCCCTTTTTGGCACCCATCTTGCTGATAGGTCATGGTGACCTTGATCCCCTTTTCATTCTGGGCTTCTATAAGCAATCACGTGGTATATTTCTGCAGCTTTTCTTCCGCTTGGAAGCCATTTTGCACTTGCGCGTTAAGCTCACCTACCTCGGCAGCCATTTTTACAGCGCGGCCTAGCAGGCCTGAGCGAACTATTATGAAAACAAATACAATAATAGTTAAGAATAAGGAAAAAAAAACTTTTCGTTTCCCACCCGTCTTTCTACGTACCCCAATTAGGTGTTACCTAGCAAAAGCGACATATAAAGCTATGTTTACTTACCATCCGCATACTTTTGCCACAAATACAATTTACTACATAGCACAAATCATGCAATATCACTCTAATTAGTATGCAAACCACTATGTAAATGTTAGGCCACTTTTTACAATTGTAAGTAGGTTAGTTTGCACCTAAATTGCAGGTTACCGAAAAGGTCTATAAGAAGACGTAAAATATTGATTAATTGTCAAATTAATTAATAACGTTAATTATTAATATTAATATTAGGGGGTTCAAAAATTTCTCATTTACCTTGCTCCATCACATGGGCAAATGATTCAGCATGTTTACAAAATGTACATCACCTGCCGTAATTGGTACACTATTGGTATATTTGATGCACCGCCAAACATCTCATCCTGTGTTGCCAGTGGCGGTCGTCAGTAGGTAGATATAGTTAGGACCTAGTTTCAACAGGAAAAATTTCTTTTGACTTGCCTATAACTTTGGTGTCGTTTCACCAATTTGCATCAAATTTTCCAACAAAAGTGTCAATGTAGGTATTGTGTGTCATGGAAAGTTTGGGGGTGATCCGTGCAGTGGAGATTGAGACATAGGGGCAAAAATAAGGGTGCATTTCTAATGTCAATTCCCATAGGAACGTGTTGTCGAATCTACAGCCTGAACCGCTGGACAGAATTACACTAAATTTTGCAGAAAGGTACATGTTTGTTAAGCAAATTGTGCTTTTTGTTATTTGGAGTGCAGTAGTTTTTGAGAAATTAAACCTGAAATTCCGCCGGAATTGTTTAGGCACAATTTGCTTATTGTGTTTGGGGGCAGGGAAGAGGACGTGAAGCCACTAAACATCCCGTGAGGTTGTGTTTGTGCTGCCTTCCTTGGCTAGACTCTCAAAACAAAAGCCACACATTTGCTAGGGTTGCAAACGCTTCTTGCAGATGTGCTGCTGAGTATTCTGTGGCCACAGATCCTAATTCACAGACGGACCATGTGGCCAGTGAGTGGGCCAGGGGGCGATCATAGGGTGAACGCTGTGTTCTCTCTCACCTGGCCCAGCATGCATAAGAGACGCGCGTGCATGCCCTCTTTTTAGTTATACATTGGCTTCCGTGAGATATGTAGGTATGGTAGAGGCGGCTGCTAATGTCATCAAGTTCCTGCCGCAACCTCACATCAGTCATAGGAGAAGAAATTACTGGTACGGGCCTTGATGGCCTGTTCTATTTACACTTTCACCCCTAAGCTAAGGTGGCGATGTAATCAGTACTCCACGGCTCCTGTAACACGTGAGTGGTGGAGTACAGGTCTGCAATGCTGATAGGGAACAATATGTCCTGTGCACCTTGCCTTGAAGGTCTGTGCAGCGCAAGGTCTTTTGTAAGGGATGTAAATGCGGCACGTGCAGCTGCTTTGGCTATGAACTAAGGAATAATGAGATGTCATTTGCTGGCAATTAATTACTATAAAAGAAACCTGGAAGTTTTGCATAATAATGAAAACCTTCAACACTTATTCAGGTCTGTTACATGCTCGATGAAACTATCAGAAACAACGTGTTGCAACCTCCAGCGTGTGGGGAACCTGCCAATGTGGGTCAAAACAGACAGATGGTGCAATGATCTGTCTGACCTTTCCTAGCTTGAGAAACTTTAACATCCCCTGTGCACCGTTAGGCACTATAATACTTAAAACCATGCAACATTGTTTTCATGCGGTGCCATGAAAGCAACGCAATTCGCCCTGCGGCTACAGCGCTTTCCCATCAACACAGGCCTGTGCCCTACGATCCTCTAGCCCTCCCTCGAGCGTCCATCGCCCCCTCCCTAGCCTCCCCCCTCCACAGCCACATCCTCAACTTGTGCAAAACGTTTACAAGTAAACAGGAAACAAAAACCAAACAGAAAGCTGTGGATTTCCCGCCCGTTACCTGCCTCCGGGGTCGCAGACAGCCTCTCATTTTGCCGTCCTCTTCACACGGTCAGCGCAGGGTTGTACTTCAAATGCCTTATGCAGGAATGAGCGGAAGACATGACACGCTCGTGACGTCGATGCAAGTCGGATGGCTCTCGGCGACGGATGGTGCTTCATGAGCTGAGTCCCATCAAGATTGCCTTCAGGAAGAGTCTGCACGCCAGCCCAGCACTGAGTCACTTAATACGGTAAGGTGGGCGGAGGGGGCAAACTCCGCCATGCGGCGGAATCTGAGTTTTTGGGCAAACTCCGCACTGCTAGCGGAGCACGGAGTTGGCAGAACTCCACAAACTCCGCTGGCGGAGGGGAGTTCTCCGCCCACCCTTAGTAAATAAGTGGGTGTGTGAGTAGCTCCATAGGTGAGTGTGTGTTTATGTGACTGGCTGTATTGGTGAGTAACTGGTTGTATGAGTGGCTGTATGGGTGAGTGAATGGTTGTGTGAGTGGCTGTACAAGTGAGTGAGTGGGTGTGTGAGTGGCTCTACTGAGGAGTGAGTGGGTGCATAAGTACTGGTATAGGTCAATGAATGGATATATCAGTTGTTGTATGGGTATGTGAGTGGGCATACAAGAGGTTCTATGGGGGTGTGAGTAGGTATGTGAGTGGGTCTGTGGATGATGTCATCAGTGATGCCATTTGAGATGTCATAAGTGATATCATCAGTGATGTCAATGACCATGTCATGAATGATGTAATATGTGAGGTCATAAGCAGTGCATTGCAGGGGCATAAGTTATAGTTAGCTCAGGTAACTATGATTGCCTTATTTCACTGGTTTTGTACAAGTGAAATCTGACCCCAACTATAACGTCCCTGTAACCTTTGTTTTTTCAGTAAATTTCTACGGTTGTATAAATTTCCTAACTATAACTTCTCTGTAAGCTGTGTTATTTTCAGTGAATTTCTAAGGTTTTTTAAATGCTAATTCACAACTATAACTTACCTGTAAACTTTGGTTTTTTAAGTGAATTTTTATGGGTTTTAGGTCGAGCTTGGGCAGCACATGCGCTGCTCTGCGAGGCATGCTGTATTGAGGTATGGCATTAAAGCTACGCCCATTTCCCCGCCCATCCTTTCGATTGGCTCCTGTTACTGTCCTTTCGAAATCATTGCTTTTCATTCATGAATGGGCTTACTAGTCCCTCTTTGGTACCGCCTTGTCTGCATTTGTAACCTGCCATAACGACTGGATATTTTATTTGTCTTGTTACATGGTCTGCTTTATGTAGTCAGTGAGCACTATTTTCTTTAAAGATCTTCCCCTATTCCACCCACATGTCAGCACGCCACCCGCTTTTATATTATTAATAATGTATTTATTTAAATTACAGCGTGGCCTACTTTAACTATAGTGGCCGCGCTTATTTAATTATTTAATTTACGATGCGGTCCACTTTCACTTTAGCGGCCGTGCTCATTTAATTATTTAATTTACAGCGTGGGCTGCTTTCACTTTAGCAGCAGCGCTTATTTTTTTTTTTAATTAACAGCGCGGGCTGCTTTCACTTTGGCAGGCACCCTATAGAACCTTTCTTCTTTTTTTTCGCCCTGAGTGAAAGCGCCTCATACGCGCTTTAACTTTACTGTTTGTGCTCCCCTTTCTTTAGACGCTGCTCACTGTAACCTAAATACAGCGAGCAGCGTCTAAAGAAAGGAGCACAGCCACCATTAAAGTGGTCTTGCACTTCCAAGAGTTTGAGCTATTGGCATTAGATAACAACAATGCCTTTTATATATGTGTTGCACAAAGATTCAGCCCCCGATGTGGTCTGCACGCTACCCCCAGGCTATAATATCCAGCATAATGATCGAGTGGGAAAAAAAGGTGGCGGCATTGCCATAATTTATAAAGATGTTTTTAACTGTAGAACCAAACCTAACCTAGTACCTAACTGTGAGAGTCTTTTTTTCTCTCTCTCCCTATCAGCTACTCTATCTTTTACGGGAATTCTTATCTATCGGCCTCCGGGCCCAGGGGGCCCTTTCTTTAGCTCACTCCCAGAAGTGGCAGCTGCACTAGCAAAATCAGCCAGTAACTTTACCTTGATAGGGGACCTAAATCTTCATTTTGAAGACCCTAGTAAAAGAGAGGCTTTTGAGCTGATGCAAGATCTTGCCGCAATACAACTTGTACAAAAAGTTAATGCACCAACACACATAAAGGGTCATACTTTGGACCCAGTGTTCACCAATATTTTGGAGTTGACAGTAGAGACTCCCATCCCGTTACCATGGACTGATCATCTGATGATCCCTTTCTCGCTAAAATTCCCTCTTCACTGCAAGGCTAAGGAGCATAAGTCGGCGAAAATCCGACCATGGTCCAAGCTATCTGCTGAGACATGGTCAATACAACTTCTTAACACAAAACCTAATTTTGGGACTGATACTCTCTCGGCAGCTGAGGCACTCAATCATTGGTTAGAATCTACACTGGACAAAGTCATTCCGAAAAAGAAAATTAATCACAGTGTGAGAGAAAATATTTCCCCATGGTATTCACCCCAGCTTAGATCGCTCAAACAAAAATGTAAACAACTAGAGAGGATTTGGAGGAAAGATTTCAGTGAAAGCACAAAACATACTTACAGAGAAGCCATAAAGCGATACCAAGTGGAAATTAAAAGGGTGCAGTCATCCTATTATGAGGATAAAATTAAAGCAGCATCTAACGCACCCAAAGAAATCTTTAAAATCACTAAATCCCTCCTTGAGCCCTCTCTCCATGATATCCCTAGAAATTCATCTAAGGGACAGTGCAATGAACTGGCGAGTTACTTTCAGGGAAAAATACAAGCTATCTATAAAACCCTCCCTACATCTCCACTTCCTAGTGACTTAGATATTCCCTTAATGGAAGTAGCTGGGCAACAGGATCAGGGAGTAGTGGCAGCAGCTACTCCCACCTTGGAGAAATTTCCTCTCTTGGATATGGAGACTCTTGTTAAAATCTTCGCCAAAATAAAATCTGGATCCCCTCTAGACCCCGCCCCTCCACACATTCTATTTAAGGCTAATGGTGTGATTTTTCCAGCTATCCAAGAGGTGCTTAACATGTCCATCACCAATGGACTTGTGCCATCGATATGGAAGCATGCTATGGTAAAGGCACTACTTAAAAAACCTAGCCTGGACCCAGAAGCACTGAGCAACTACCGGCCCATTTCCCTCCTTCCCTTGCTTAGTAAGATCTTAGAAAAACATATAAACTCCACCCTATCAGCCTTCCTAGAAACCCATGAACTACTTCACCAATCTCAGACGGGTTTCCGCCCACAACATGGCACGGAATCCGCTCTAACGGTTGTGGTTGAGGAAGCTAGGAGGATAGTGGATCAGGGAGGAGTGGCGGCCATTGTCCTCCTGGACCTCAGTGCGGCATTTGATACGGTCAACCACAATGTTCTTATTGAACGGCTAAGGAGAATCGGGGTAGCAGGAAGTGCTATCTCCTGGATTCAATCATTCCTTAATGACAGAGTTTTTCAGGTCTTTTCGAAGGAATCCATTTCCAGCCCTCTCCTTCTGAATTATGGAGTGCCCCAAGGATCCTCCCTAAGTCCTACGTTATTTAACGTATATATGAGGCCACTAGCGGAGGTCATCCAGCCATTTGGGATCAAAGTGGTCACCTACGCGCATGATACTCAGCTGGTGATATCTCTTAATCATCCACGGACTGATCCTGCAGACCTGGAGCTCTGCCTAGGAAAGGTAGCTACCTGGATGCAACACTCCTGCCTTAAACTGAATGGAGAAAAAACAGAAATTATGTATATGGGCAACACTGCCAAGTTAACTCCCACACTATCATGGCCTCAGTGCCTAGGTGCCCCTCCAATTCCGAAGTCCAAGATCAAGAGCCTCGGTGTATGGCTGGATGACTCACTCAAATTTGATCAGCAGGCAGTGGCAGTGATGGGGGCGTGTCACCGCATCCTTAGGAAACTACGGAAAGTCCTCCCCCTATTACCCACTGAAGCGAAGAAGATAGTAGTCCAGGCCCTGATTCTTTCGCGGCTGGACTACTGCAATTCATTGTATCTGGGAGCCCCAAAATCCACCCTAAGGAAACTCCAGGTGGCCCAGAACTGCGCAGCACGACTTCAGACAGGCTGCAGTAGTAGGCAGTCAGCTAGCCCCAGTCTGAAAGCCCTTCACTGGCTACCAATAAAGGAAAGAATTTCCTTTAAAGCCTTATGTACTGCTCATAAGACCCTTATGGGCACAGGCCCCAGAATTAATCAGCATTTGATCACCGCCTACCTCCCCAGGAAATCTCTTCGATCGGAGAATTTAAATCTAGCATGTATTCCTAAAGTCAACAGGCAGCGGAGTGGAGGCCGCTCCTTTTCATATAACATAGCTGGATTGTGGAACTCCCTCCCTCTTAATCTCCGCCATGAAACTACTCATCTCTCTTTTCGGAAGGGTCTTAAAACATGGCTATTCCAGAATAGTACCTGACTAGCTCTCCCTTACTAGCCCTAATTGCCTTCAGCGCTGGGATGCCTTTGGGTAGCCATGCGCTCTATAAATGCTAATTAAAAAAACACATAAATAAAAGGCATTGTCATTTACAATGCCAATAACTTAAACGCTCACAAATGCGAGACCTATTGCATTGAAAATGCTTGTTTAACTAGTAATCGCATTTGCAGAGTGGTAAAGAAAGGGGCTGGGCTTTGAACCAGCTGTTAGGAATGCCACTGTGTAGGTCTTACAGGAGGTACCAGAAAGGCTTCTTGGCCCCCAAGATCCCTCAGGATTAAAGAGGACTTAATCCCCCAATCAGTAGTGCACCACAAGCTGTGTTTGCATTGTACTGGAGAAAGGGGGTGTGTCCTTCGAACACCTATTACCAATCCTGCTGTGTGGGACTTACTGGAGGTAACAGGAGGGGTAGTTGGCCCAAAGGACGTCCTTGGGATCCAACTACACCTCCAAAAAGTCACACACAGCGGGATTGCTGAGACATCATAGGAGGTCACGCCCCCTTTCTCCACCACTCTGCAAACACGCCTCGTGGTGCACTACTAGTAGGGGGATGAAGTACCCTTGGCTATTGAGGGTCCTTGGGGCCAACTACCCCTCCTGTTACCTCCCGTAAGTCCCACACAGTGGGTTTGCTGATAGGTTATTGGTGGCCACACCCCCTTTCTCCACCACTCTGCAAATGTGCCTCCTGTCACACTACTAGTTGGGGGATGAAGTCCCCTTTGCTCTTGAGGGTCCTTGGGGGCCAACTAGACCTCCTGTTACCTCCAGTAAGCTGGACTGCTGAGAGGTCATCAGAGGCCATGCCCCCTTTCTCCAACACTCTGAAAACATGCATCCTAGCGCACTGCTACTTGGGGGATGAAGTCCCCTTTAGTCCTGAGGCCCTCAGGAGGCAAGGGGACCTCATCTCCCCACCAGCAGTGCACGAAGAGGCACGTTTGCAGAGTGGTGGAGAAAGGGGAAGGGGGAGTGGACTCTGACCACCTCTCAGCAATCCCACAGTGTGGGGGTAACAGGAGGTCTTCTTGGCCCCTAAGGACCCTCAGCAGCCAAGGGGACTTCATCCCCCAACTCGGAACACATCATGAGGTGCATTTGCAGAGCAGTGGAGAAAGGAGGCGGGGCCTCTGCGATTTACTGGCTTTTTTTGTTGCTATATTTTAGGAAGGGGAGCTGCATAGCCCTCTTCCCTAAACATTTGGGCCCCGGGGACCCCATCCACTGGGGCCGGACTCCTTTTTCATTTTTTTTATTTGAAAATTGGAGGGGAGCTGCGCAGCCGCCCTCCCGGGCCGATTTTGGCACAGGGACACCATCCCCCGGGCTTTCATTTTTTGTAATAAATTAGAGGAAGTGGGGCCGGGTGGTACCCCTTCCATGGGCCATTTTTGCCAGAGAGGACCCCATCCCTCGGGGCCTGCTTTATATATATATATATAATTTTTTTTAAACAAGGGGGGCACCCTCCTGGGATATTTTCGGCCACAAGAACCCCATCCCCCCCAGCATGGCCTTCTCATTTGGGACCACGGGCGGAGCCTGAAAGCCTCCGCAGTCCCGGCCGGCTCCCGCCTCCTGCAGGAACTGGCACAGCTTTTTGCACCCAGCGAGCTACTAATATGCAGCTCCCAGGGTGTAAAAACCAAAGTGTGCTCCGCTTTGAGAAAACGAGAGCATAATGCTTTCACTTTCTCAAAGCGGAGCACACTGTTTGCTATGGTATGGCGGGAGCAATGCTCCTGCCATCCCATAGCAAAATGCAATGTCCCAGGGTGGGCACCCCGGGGCATTGCTGGAGCCGGCCCTGGGGGGTGGTGGTCCCCAGGGCCATGTATGGTTCCTGGAGGGGGGCCGTGCGGCCCCATCCCATCTTGTATATAGCTCCAGGCAGGCAGTGGCCCTGGGGACGGGGGTCCGCAACGGCCCCCCTTCATTAGTGTATTAGTGCCCAGGGGAATAGGCAGTACCTGGTGCTGCGTGGGGGTGCCAGAGCTCCCCATGCATCCTTATTTATTTATTTTAGCCCCACAGAGTTGGTGGACCCTGGGTCAGGGCAGCCCATGAGGCCTCCCCATACTATTGAAATTAGCCTGGGTAGGAGGCAGTCCCTGGGGCTTTGTTAAGCCCTAGGAGGGGGCCTCATGCTCCCCCTCCTATATTAATCATATGACCCCAGGATGGCACACCCAGGGTTTATTTTAAAGCAAGTGCAGGAGCCGACGCTTGCTTTTTAAAACAAATTTGGTAGCAAATGCACAAATATCACGAATTTGAGGCAAAATTGTTTTTTTAAAAAAATGCTTTAATGCTTTACCCTGCCCCCTTTTCTTTATTTTCACTTTTATGTGGGGACTCGCTGGAAGCCGAGTCCAGAGATGACTGCCAACACTTCCTGGTTGAAGTGTTGCCAGCCAATCAGAGCAGTGCATTTCCCTTCACAAGCTCTCTTTGTTCACAAAGACTTCACGACCAGAAATATCACTATAATTGTAAAGTTACATTTCACAATAACTACTGAACGGATTTACACCAAACAAGCAACAGGCACTTCCTTGGACCGACATCTACCTCCCTGCCAAATTTGGTGTAAGTACGTTCAGCAGTTTGGCTAAAGGTTCCTATGGGAATTAACATTACAAACACAACGTTATTTTGTGCTCCAAGTTCTCAGTCCCCACTGCACGGATCGCCCCCACACTTTCCATAACAATAGAACCCACCTTGACACTTTTTGTGGAAAATTTCATAAAGATTGGTCAAATAATGCCAAAGTTATAGCCAAGTCAAATAATGCTTTTACTATGGAAACTAGGTCCTACTATAACTACCCACCCGATATATATTTATATTGAATCCAAAAAACAACCCCTGCTCCACATGGAAGAGAGCTTAGAACACAAAACTTGCTGTGTGAACATAAAGTACCAGGGAGATA
Organism: Calotriton arnoldi; assembly: GCA_963921515.1. Taxonomy (NCBI): domain Eukaryota; kingdom Metazoa; phylum Chordata; class Amphibia; order Caudata; family Salamandridae; genus Calotriton; species Calotriton arnoldi. The sequence continues at coordinate 644,381 of CAWUFW010009869.1, forward strand.
AGGATAAATCCAACTAATCCCCTTATTGCCATGGAAACCACTCAAAGCAGAGCCCGTAAAACTAACTCGCAGTTCAAGTTCAAGGCATAACTGGTCAATGCCGAGTTCAATATAAATATGCAGGCGCAATTGGAGCTGAAAGGTCTAAAGAAAACAACAGATTGACTACCAAAATGTGTCACATAATGTGTGTTATCGAATTCTGATGCCAACCCGTGAGAAGTATCCTTATCTCCCTGGCGCTTTATGTTCACACAACATGTTTCATGTTCTAAGTGTTACAAGAAAGAGGTTTGCGCAATTCTTTTCAATATGTGACAACTACAGCAGATGTTTCAATATATTGAAATAAGATACATTTCTAGTATAATTGTTATTTGTATATATTGTAAGTATACTTTAGTGGTCCGAGGTTGCATTATGCATTTAATGGTTTTAGATCAATGCACTATGCGTTTTCACTTCTTGTTTAGTTATAATTGTGACCATTAATTTTACCCAATTCTTTATGTGTGAATGTATTTGCGTGCACTTTATTGTAGTATGTATCTCTTTAAATTGAAACTAAGAAATGTCTTCTATGTCTATGATAGTGACATAGTATATATAGTTAAAACAAAATGGCGCTCACCAGATTGACAAAGGCTGCTGGGTCAGCCGAAACGTGTCTCTCTTTTGTGCTGGGTCGGAGGAGGCCCTATGGAATAAAATGCCTTAAACCCAGCTTTCCTAGTGTGCGTGCTTTCTTCCATGTGGAGCAGGGGTTGTTTGGAGATATATATATATATATATATATATCCAAAAAGACAATCCTGCTCCAACGAAGAAGAGGCACGTACATGAGGTATGTAGGAATAGGGCTCATTTATTGAATAGCAGGGACCCCGCACTAAAAGAGACGCGTTTCGCCTGCGCATATATATATATATATATATATATATATATATATATATATAGATAGAGATACATAGATCCAAGTAGTTTCAGCTCCTTCTGTCTCCCCTCGCCCGAGGCAGTTGGATTGCTGATTGCCGGCGGAGCTCGCCGGACATGAAATTCCACAAATTATTCCAATAAAGCGATCACTCAGGGTGTTCTCACCAGCAGTTGATTTATTTTCAGTTACGCGTTTCGCCTGACACAGCAGGCTTGCTCACACACTGAATTCTGGGACAAGCTGACATACATAGTTTAATGCACAGAAAACGAAAAAGGACTTATTGTTGTCGGTCACAATGGCATCCATATTGGAGTGTTGTAATTTACAGACAGAATTATTTGCAGGCACCGATATTGGTTCCTAGTGAAAGTGTAGGAGCATTAGTTCGATTCACTGATTGCTGTGCATTTAAAATGACATCTCTGGGTACTTTTGTGTGTGTGTAACCTTATACATCATCCAACACATTTGTATATTCTACTCATATACATGCAAATTGTCCGTCTAGAGTGGCGTCCATATTGGCTTGTGTAACTAGGAAATAGCAGCTCAAATACCAAATAGTGTTCTTTGGCTGTGTTTCTACACTGTGGGATCGTGGTTCTTACAATTCAGGTTGAAAGTCCATATGTTTAAACAAAAGTGTCAATATAAGTAGTTATCCCACAGAATAAAAGTCAGTACACATTATTTGGCATAGTGCCATGCAAAAGTGGGATCTACTTGTACAGTGTTTTCCTTGCATGGAGTAAATTGCTCTCAGAGGAAAGTGATACCTCTGGGAGCCTAGAAGATTCCACAGTCTGTGCATTGCTGATGTGTATTCAATACTCATACACTCAGGGTAAGAAATCCATATGCTAGGCAGAAAATGCATATATCATTACATGTCCTTCAAAAAACAGTAATGTGGAAGTGCAGACCTATATAAGGCATAGTGCCTTGACAGAGGTGGGATGTACAAGCACAGTGTTAGACATTAGGTAGGTTACTCCTACAGGACAGACAATTGATGCAGTACTTTGGTTTGCACAACGTTGTGCTTTCCACTACTCAAGCACTGTATGTCGCTGTCCCTTGTTATCAGCCCACAGTCGTACTAAAAAAGGAGAAGAAATTCTAAACCACCACCATTTCACATCTATCAATTCTGATAATATTTCAAAAGAGACTCTGATATGTAATTAAGAACAAAACGGTTTCCCTATCTGCCTAGTGTTGTTCTGCACCACTCTCCAAGTGGTGGGAGGCAATATCCTTGTAGGATTACATCGAAAAAGGGATGGTACCACGGGGCTTCACATCTACACTACTCCCTCCTATGAATCCCTGAACCCAAAAATGTTGGAAGAATGGGCTGAAAATTCAGCCAAGAGCTCCAAACATATGCTCATGATTCTTGTGAAATACGCATGGGAAGATAGGGAAGGATTCCACGAGAGCTCAAATCACTTGAAGAGGATTTGAAGAATCATAAAGAACAGGAAGTCATAAAAAAATTCACAGAAGACCTAAGAGTAAGACTGAAACTACATGAAGATGACATCAAAGCGCAGAGCAGCGCAAGTTACATTGCGACTGTTGTGACCACGAAAGCGACAGAATATTGACTTACAGTCATAAATATGACCACCTCTATGAGAAGATGGCATTAGGGGAGTCCATAGAAGGACTGGCTGGGACCCTAAGTGGCACAGAGTCAATTACCAAGAGTGACATAGGGGGAGATCCTTCACTAGCAACTGATACTGCTCTCGAAGGGAATACGGGAAGCAGAGCACAGCCGAATTTTTTAGACGAGTACCGCCTCCTAAGAACAGGGAGGCAAACACTGAGAACAGTTCAACCACTGAAACCACGAGGTAGAGGACGGGGCCAACGGGGCAGAGGAAGAGGAAGAAGCCAGGAAGGAACTGGCGGAGAAGACAGCAACACAGACAGAGGAACCAGAAAAGGAAGAGGACGAGGAAAGGGGCAGATGGGAATGAAGGCAACTAGCCCGAGGAAGCAGCTATAATGGACAACAACATGGTAAATAAAACAATTATAAACCTCTCACATCGACCGCTATCTATGATGGAAAAAAAGACACTCTGTCTAGGCTTTTCTTTTTGCCCCATCACAAATTTCAACTACCCAGAAACAAGAATAGATCTCTACAAGTTTGTGAGAAAATTAAAACTGAAAAAATGGCACCCAATAAAAGGAGTATGTCCCACAGACTCAGAATTTACAACTACCGATAATACAATGGAGAATTACACAGATCCCTTCCTCAGTATTGGGGACATCGACACTCTAAGAGCATTGCAAGACCTGTACAATGAAACAGACTCTGAAATAACTAGTGCAACCCATGAGATGACCACTGACCTACCTGCCAAGACCAATTTTAAACCTAAATCCATCTTCTATCCCAATTTAGCCCATGACAACATCGATGCTTTCCACGACACCATGATGAAAGATTTGTTGCAATTTCGTCATAAAAAGGGGGAAAAATAGATGCACCCTCAAACTTCTCTAGAGCTCAATGGGAAATTGTGAAATCATTGTTGGAAGATGAAAATATTGTCATCCGCACTGCCGACAAGGGAGGAAACATTGTACTTTGGGATAGAAACATGTATATAGAAGAAGCACAGAAGCAGTTAAATGATCCCAAATTCTATGTGGAAACCAACATGGCAGAATATAATGAAAGCATTGTTACAATCTGGAATATGCTGACAAACTGGAAAGATCGAGGGATCCTACAGTGGGAAGAATACTGTTACCTGAAAAAAGACTACCCCAGATTACCCAGTTTTTACCTCTTGCCCAAAGTACACAAGAATCCCACTTCACCACCAGGGAGACCTATAGTCTCATCCATAGGATGTGTCTCTGAAAACATATTGAAATATGTGGACCATTTCTTCCGCGAATACGTGGTGGCATTATCATCATACACTAAAGACACAAAGGATTTCCTGGGCAAAATAAAGAACGTCATATGGGAGGAGGACTTCCTGCTTGTAACCATGGACGTTAATTCCCTATATTCAATCATTTATCACACTTTGGGCATACAATGCTGCCATTTCTTTCTGAAGAAAAGAAAAATCTGTTACATGGAACATACAGCAATATTATTAGAAATGATTAAGTTCTGCTTATATAATAAAACAAAATTGTTTAATGGCACCCTGTACAAGCAAGTCCTCAGCACAGCCATGGGGACTTGCTTTGCCCCAAGCTTTGTAAACATTTTTTTAGGGGTTTGGGAAGGGGTGGTTTTGAAGGAACTAGAAACAAAGAATAAGGAAGGGAGAGTCATCAAATGGCTAAGTTATATTGACGACTTATTCGTCATATGGAAAGGAAGCGAAGACAGTGCCAGGAGATTCATTGACAAACTGAATGTGAATAACTTTAATCTCAAACTGACATACACCACTAGCAGAAAATCTATTGAATTCCTGGATGTAGTGGTAGAAGTAAGAGAGAATCAGATGTGCACCAAACTGCACAGAAAAATAACAGCAGGCAACAGTCTCCTTCATGCACTCATTAGCCACCCAGAGACCCTGAAGTGGAGCATCCCCTTTGGAGAGCTGCTGAGGGCCAGAAGGAACTGTAGCAACCAGGAAGATTTCCTGGAAGAACAAGAATTAATGATCACACGATTCAAAGAGAGAGGCTATCCTAGATGGGTATTAGAAAGGGCCAAGGATAAGGTCAGCAAAATCCCGAAAGACCAAACACTACAGGAGAAACCAAACGTAGAGGAAGAAAACAGTCTGAGAGTTATCCTGACATACAACTCACAGTCCAAGAAAATATCCAAAATCCTGAATCAAAACTGGAATATTCTAGCAAGTGAACCCACTTTAGCTGAGAAGATACCCAAATGCCCCCAAATCACATACAGAAAGGGCAGGAACCTCAAAGACCTACTGGTCAAAGGAGATATAACCAATAAACGGTTGAATACACACTTGAGCCTGAAGGGATTTTTTCCGTGTGGGCACTGTAAGGCGTGCCAGAACAATCGCATGCAGAAACAATACCGCACTCCAACATTAGAATAGACCATAAACCAATTCCTTACCTGTGGGTCAACCTTCGTCGTTTACATTCTAGAATGCCCCTACAACCTACGTTATGTAGTTAGCACCACCCTGGCAGTGAAGAAAAGAGTCTTAGAGCACATGAGGGCAATTAACAACAAAGACCCTCACTACCCAGTAGCCAGGCATTTTGTTGAATATCACCTATTGAACAGCTCATTGCTCACATACTTTGCAATTGAGCAAATTGAACAGAACATCAGGGGTGGGAACAGAGTACTCAGCCTTAGACAGAGGGAGTCTTGGCATATTATTAACCTACAGCCCAAAACTCCTGGGGGTCACAACCAAGACGAGGAACTCAATATACACCTTCATGAATACTAGTACTGATACAGGGTATGGACATGCTCCAAGTAGATTTAGGGAACCCAAACATACTTTTAGGTGCAATACAACCAAGATGTCTGTGGTTTTGGTTTTACTGTAACTGTTATAACTTCGGTTTTTAACCCTAACCATATTAATAATCTATGGTTTTTCTTTTAAATCACAGGAGAAAAAAAAGGGACGGACTCCAGAAGTAGATTCGTCGATCTCTTCCCCTACCCTTTTCTTCGACATCACGGAAAAGAGTGGTGCAGAACAACACTAGACAGATAAGAGAACCCTTTTGTTCTTAATTACATATCAGAGTCTCTCTTTTGAAATATTATCAGAATTGATAGATGTGAAATGGTGGTGGTTTAGAATTTCTTCTCCTTTTTTAGTTCGACTGTGGGCTGATAACAAGGGGACAGCGACATACTGTGCTTGAGTAGTGGAAAGCACAACGTTGTACAAACCAAAGTACTGCATCAATTGTCTGCCCTGTCGGAGTAACCTACCTAATGTCTAACACTGTGCTTGTACATCCCACCTCTGTCAAGGCACTATGCCTTATATAGGTCTGCACTTCCACATTACTGTTTTTTGAAGGACATGTACTGATATATGAATTTTCTGCCTAACATATGGATTTCTTACCCTGAGTGTATGAGCATTGAATTCACATCAGCAATGCACAAACTGTGGAATCTTCTAGGCTCCCAGAGGTATCACATTCTTCTGAGAGCAATTTACTCCATGCAAGGAAAACACTGGACAGGTAGATCCCACTTTTTGCATGGCACTGTGTCAAATAAAGTGTACTGACTTTTATTCTGTGGGAGAACTACTTATATTGACACTTTTGTCTAAACATATCTAAACATATGGACTTTTAACCTGAATTGTAAGAACCACGATCCCACAGTGTAGAAACACAGCCAAAGAATACTATTTGGTATTTGAGCTGCTATTTCCTAGTTACACAAGCCAATATGGACGCCACTCTAGACGGACAATTTGCATGTATATGAGTAGAATATACAAATGTGTTGGATGATGTATAAATATACACACACAAATGTACCCAGAGTTGTAATTTTAATTGCACAGCAATCAGTAAATCGAACTGATGCTCCTACACTTTCACTAGAAACCAATAGCAGTGCCTGCAAATAATTCTGGGGCAGATTTACAAGCCCCTTGCGCCACCCATACGTCACTTTTCCCATGTTAAAAATGACGCAAAAGTGGCGCAAGGGGCTTGTAAATAAGCCCCTTTGTCTGTAAATTACAACACTCCAATATGGATGCCATTGTGACCGACAACAATAAGTCCTTTTTTGTTTTCTGTGCATTCCACCATGTATGTCAGCTTGTCCCAGAATTCAGTGTGTGAGCAAGACTGCTGTGTCAGGCAAAACGCGTAACTTAAAATAAATCAACTGCTGGTGAGATAACCCCCTGAGTGATCGCTTTATTGGAGTAATTTGTGGAATATATATATATATATATATATATATATATATATATATATATATATATATATATATATATATATATATATATATATATATATATATATATATATATATATATATATGCAGACAGATATATATATAGGCAGAGAGATATATATATATAGGCAGACAGATATATATATATAGGCAGACAGATATATATATATAGGCAGACAGATATATATATATATATATATAGACAGACAGATATATATATATAGACAGACAGATATATATATATAGACAGACAGATATATATATATATATATAGACAGACAGATATATATATATATAGACAGACAGATATATATATATAGACAGACAGATATATATATATAGACAGATTTATATATATATATAGACAGACAGAAAGATATATATATATATATACAGACAGACAGAGATATATATATATATATATATATATATATATATATATATATATATAGACAGACAGACAGACAGATATATATAGACAGACAGACAGACATATATAGACAGACAGACCGACAGATATATATAGACAGACAGATATATATAGACAGACAGACAGACAGACACAGACAGACAGACATATATATATATATATATATATATATATAGACTGACAGACAGACAGATATATATATATAGACTGACAGACAGACAGATATATATATATATATATATACACAGACAGACAGATCGATAGATAACTTCAAGATTCCTACCACCCCGAGTCCCTTGTTCGATAGAAATCAGACAGCACTGCTACAATGGGATTTTCTTTTTATTATTTCATTCCTTACCGATAGTGCATCACAACAGGGACAGTCGGCATTTGCCTTCTACAGGACCATAGAGTCCTGCTGTCTAGATTGTCCATTTAAAGTGCCCTTAACCATAGTTCAGGAAGACTATTCCACTCACGTTCGAAAGGGACCCTAGACCAAAAATCCTAAGGTTCCAAGCTTTATTCAGCTTAATTTGGATTATTTTCATACATAAGACAGTTAAGTTTATTTATACATGTCTTGAAATGGAACACACGTATTTAGAGAACACAATATAATACAAAACTCACTTAGTGCAGTGTCAAACAAAGCTCATCGTGACAAAGAATGTGAGTGGAATAGTCTTCCTGGACATTTTGTTTGTTTCCAATAGTACAGTGGTCCAGTCCAGGTGGTTTAGGGCCCAAGCCTTGCTTGTTTACACACTTAACCATTGTTCATCGTCACTTTCTTTCACCTTTAAAAACTAGATTGCATACTATTTTACACGAAAATGTGCCCTGTTCACCTTCATATGTTTCTCTATATATATCATGATTATATCTGTAAAGTACAAATATATATATATATATATATATATATATATATATATATATATATATATATATATATGGTTTTGTATTATTTCCGAGTTGCAATTTGCTGTTTTCTCTTTTTTAATAATTTGCTTTAAAATTAATTTGTACATGCATGATGAAATACCATGTTTATTTATTTTTAGGGAGGAAACATTTTTGTATGTTGGACACATGAAGTCTGTTTTCTAAATACTGATTAACACAACTTATGTAAGTGTGCTAAAGTCTTTTTCCTATGTGTACTAATTATTCAATAGTGTCTCTGTGAGTATATAGAGAACACTGTCACAATGATTCCCCAGCTTTGAAAAAGACCGGTTGGTCGAAACGCGACAGTAAAATAAAGAGTTTATTTGGACTAACCTGGAGTGCGGGCTATCCTTGTGGCGCAGCGGCATTAGCAAGAGATCTCTGGATAAATATATATATATATATATATATATCACAAAAATTCTCTTCCTTTGTTGAAAAGACCAAAGGGACACGGCGGGGCTCAATGAGACTGCTTTATTCCCTTAATGGCAAGACGCGTTTCGGTGTAGACCTTTATCAAATGCCTCGGGCTCCTGGACTTGCTGTTTAATGTCCTTTAAATAGTCCTACCTTCATTTCAATATATATATATATATCATCCAAGACGGTTCAAAGGTTGCCGGTTTGTTGCAGCGCTCCTCATGGGTGCGTTACCACGCGGCAGAACCACGCCGCCTGCAATTCTCACACTGTCCTTCCCAGATGGAAAGGAAAAATGGGTCGCACTCTCGTCGAGTTTTGCAGTTTTTATTTTCTCCCTTTCATAATTGGGAACACAGGCACAAAGATCAACGCGTTTCGGTATTCTCCAATACCTTGTTCACGATCGTGAACAAGGTATTGGAGAATACCGAAACGCGTTGATCTTTGTGCCTGTGTTCCCAATTATGAAAGGGAGAAAATAAAAACTGCAAAACTCGACGAGAGTGCGACCCATTTTACCTTTCCATCTGGGAAGGACAGTGTGAGAATATATATATATATATATACACGTGATCTTTTTTAAAAGGGATTTAGGGTGGGCATTTTTAGGGTTTAGGGTGGGTATGGGGTTTTGGGTGGCAAGAGTAATTTTAGGGTTTAGGATGGGTACGGGTTTTGTGGTGGCAAGGGTAATTTTAGGGTTTAAGGTACGTATGGGTTTTTGGGTGGCAAGGATAATTTTAGGATTTAGGGTGGGTATGGGTTTTGGGGTGGAAGGGGTAATTTTAGGGTTAAGGGTGGGTATATGTTTTTGGGTGGGAAGGGTAATTTTAGGGTTTAGGGTGCATATGGGTTTTTGGGTGGCAACGGTAATTTAAGGGTTTAGGGTGGGTATGGGTTTTGGGTGGCAATGGTAATTTTAGGGTTTAGGGTGGGTATGGGTTTTGGGTGGCAATGGTAATTTTAGGGTTTAGGGTGGGTATGGGCTGTGGGGTGGTAAGGTTGATTTTAAGGTGCAGGCTGAGTAAAAAATGTTGGTAGCAAGTGTAATTTTAGGGTTTAGGGTGGGTATGGGTTTTGGGGTGCAAGTGTAATTTACAGGGGTTGATAATTAGTCACCTGGACTATGGAAACGCATTAATGGCATCCATAAATGAGGAACTATATACCAGGCTTCAGGTGTTGCAAAACACTGCAGCAAGACTGGTACTACACCTTCCACCTCCATATATATATATATATATATCAACCACAATCCTGAATCGAATTCCTCTTCACGGAAAATCAGGTACGGACCACAACGTATCTCAAGTTTTTCAGTGCTTTATTGCAATATCCACAGCATGACGCCTTTCGACCGGGTCTCCCCGGTCTTGATCACATGACGTGCCAGGACCTGTGACATCATTATATAGCGTCACCTCGAGAGAACAATCCCTCCCACTCGTATAATAGAGCTCAACATACTACTACTGAGCCATCTCATCAAAACATATCGTGAAATTAAATTGCATGATAAAAATATATAATCATAAATAGATATAAATGTTTAGCATAAATAGATATAAATAGTTAGCAGCTATCGACATACAAAATATAAGCACACGATAATACATGTTATATACAGGGGAAGTGCCCAGATGCGATAGTATCCTTTGCCGCTATTAGAGCATGGTACATAGGGAAAAACCTGTAATTCACCTACTAGCAGATTTTCAATGTTGAGCAAGTCGAGTGCATGATGAAATAATTGTGCAAATATTATTCAAAAAAAGTGCAAGTGCTTATAAGGTGCTCGTGATAAAAGTAAAAATAAACCAACTATTTAATCATAGTTGATATAACTACTAATAAATAAATGAATGTAAATGGTTGGCCGTGCTATGCCTGTAAAATTTTTTCCATAATTATAAAGTGCCAGTGCAATATATTATGTACACAGATGCACAAAACCGAACATCAGAGACAATGCCAAATCAATTCTTGCATACACATCTAATGGGGAGCAGAGACAATGACAATCCAGTGTGCAAAATAAGCAATGCAAATAAGCAAACATTAGACCTATATATGGCCAAATGTCAATATTTTCACAGTACTACAAGAATTAAATAATTAGGGTAGTCCTTCACAGCTTTCTCAATTCGATTAAAATCACCAAATAAAAACCCCACCGGCACCAAGTAAAACTGATAAAATCAGGTATAACAAGGTAAAAATAGGGCTAAAACCTGGCTAAAATCCATCGAATAAAAAAACTGGAAGTTGCAAATATCTACAGATTATGTACGGAAAGAAACAAATGCAGTATTTATATGGAGGGACACAGATGCAAACTCATATAAACATAATTACAAGAAATTATGTAGATCCTCTCCCATATTAAGGCCATTTGGCATCTTAGTATCTAGTTGTAAAATGTATTGTGTCTCCAGCTGCCGTAATTTCTTTTCCCTATTGCCGCCCCTTATTGACCTTGGTACTGCATCTATTACAAAGTAGCTAAAATCACTTAAATTATTTTTATGAACAAGCTTAAATTGCCGAGCAACTGGGTAACTGGGGTCAGAATTAACTATCGCACGTAGGTGTTGCAAAATGCGATTAAACACCTGCAGCTTAGTGCTGCCTACGTGCTGTAGATGGCAGGAACATTCTAGTATGTACACCGCAAAAATCGGTTTTGCAAGTGAACATTCCACTGATTTTAGAAGGGATGTGTCCAAATGCATCGGTGTATTCCTGTTTGTTGACCCCGAACTTACATGCTCTGCATGAGCTACACTTGAAAAACCCCGTCCTATTTGAGAGCCAATGCCTAGGAGTAAGTACCTCAGGGCTGGTTTTAACCAATGCATCCCTCATGGAGGGTGCCCTCCTGAAGGTGATTGCCGGTACTTCTTGCAGAATTGGAAAAAGAGTCATGTCAGTTCTTAGTATTGGCCAATTCTTGTTAATGATACTCCTGACTTGTTTTTCGTGGCGGCTATATGTGGTTATTAATCTAACCACTTCATCCCTTTTATGTGGATTATTCTCTCTCTCAACTTCAGTGGAAACTGTATCCTGGACTGTGCTAGTTGACCCTATTGCTCTATTGGTGTTATTTGCTTTGAGTAATGCTGTTTGTAGGCCCTTTGTTTTGTAGCCCCGTGCTTGAAATCTTTGTAGTGATTCTGCTTGACATTGTGTAAGGTCTGTATTTGAACTGCAAATTCTTATAATTCTTAAAAATTCTCCATACGGAATACTTATTATAAGGTGTCTGGGGTGGGAACTACTCGCATGCAATATTGAGTTCCCTGCTGTGCTTTTTCTGTGAAGTTTTGTCTGGATGGTATTGTTCTTAATATATAACTCCACATCCAGGAACTCAACCCTCTCATTACTTATGGTGGCTGTAAACTCAAGATTTAAATCATTGATATTGATGGCATTGACAAAGTCCTGTGCAGATTCTTTAGAACCTCACCAAACTACACACACATCATCAATAAAACGCCACCACTCAAGTACATAGGTGGTGAATTGTTCCCCATGGGTGTGCCTGAGGACATGCTCCTCCCACCAGCCTACGGGCAAACACGCAGAGCTGGGAGAAAAGCATGCCCCCATAGCCACCCCACGCAACTGCTGATGCACTTCCTTGTTAAATAGAAAGAAATTGTTCAATGAACACAGTTCAATCATTCTTAGTAGCATAATATTGTGCTTGGAGAACTGAAGGTTTCTTTTCGCTAAAAAGTACTTCACAGCATTCAAACCATTAGTATGGTGTATACTAGTGTATAGAGAACATATGTCCATGACTATGAAATGATAATCTTCATTCCAGGTGACTGTTTGAAATTTAGTAAGGAAATGGCCTGTGTCTTTGATAAAAGAGGGAGATTTTCCACGTACTCATGTAAGTAAAAATCCACATATTTAGACATTGCTTCAAGGAGACTTTTTGAGCAGAAATGATCGGTCTTCCAGGCATTGGAGTCACTCTCTTGTGGACTTAAGGGATGTAATATAAAGTCGGAGTGATGGGATGATCATTTCTGAGAAAATTGTGCTCATTTTTACTTATCAATCCTTCTCTTCTCCACTGGGCTAGTTCCTTAGATACTTGATCTTTGATTACTTTTAGTTCCTGAAATGAGACCTTCCTGTAGCATAATGGATCATTCAGATGTCGTTCTGCTTCTTTTATATAAGCTTCACGAGGCCAAAGAACTATGTTCCCTCCCTTATCTGCTTTGTTCACAATTATGTTCCCATTTTCTTTGATTTTACGCATTAGCTTGGAGTATTGTATTTCTGAGTAACTCCTTTGATTTTGTTTGCACAGGACACTGTGATTGAGCTTTTTCAAATCTTCAATTACGCAGTTGCTAAAAGTGTCTATTGCATCCTTAGGTATGAGGGGAATAAAGGTGGATGGAGGGCGAAAAGGACTACCAGCTGCACAACTACTTTGAATTCCCATTTCATGCAATTCTTCTTGTGTGTTTAAAATGGTATCGTCAATGTTCCCAGCTAATGCATACATAGATCTTAGTGTAGTGATGTCGGATACTTGAAGAAATCTGCTAGGTTGATTTGAAGCAATGATTGTTGCCACAGTCTCATTAACTTTGTTCAGTTTAAAATGCTTTATCAGTTTCAATTTCCGTATAAATTTAAATACGTCAATACGAGATTGCACATATTTAAAACCATTCTTTGGACAGAAGGACAATCCTAGTGATAGTAATTGTGTCTCTGCAGTGCTCAATTCAATTTCTGTCAAGTTGATCACAGTATTTGCGGTGCATATGGGGTGGTTTAATGTTGGGGCCATTGTTTCCCTCTCCCTCTCTTGCCCCTGTTGCTGCCTCCTGCTTTTGCTCCTCTGCTTGCGGCGTTCATTGCGCCTGCGCCGTTTTTCTTCTGGGGCGGTCTCGGTCTCAATGTGTGGTGACGATCTTCTATTAAAAAACCCAATTCCTCAGAGTGGGTGAAATTGGTTGGTAGCTGCCTATGAACCTATGAACGAAACATTGAAAAAATAAATAAACACAACGAAGTAGAGTGGGGAAACAGAAGAAAATATTAACATAATTGTACCTTGCACCCTGTCTATGGGAGAGAGAGACACACACAACAGCTAAAGATGTACTGTTAACTCCTCATCTGAGTTCGGTACCTGAGGTATTTTGGTGTTTAACATTAATATGCATCTCAATTCCAATCTCCTTAATTGGAGCTGTCTGTTACCTCCTCTGGGACTTTTGGGGACAGAGTCAATGACAAAATACACCAAATCCTTGGCAATGCCTTGGGGACATTGGTTGATATGTCTGGCCACAGGATAGCTCTGGTCATCATTAGCTATTGCTCTAAGGTGTTGCAAAATCCTAACATGGACTTTGTTTATTGTGCTGCCTATATATCGTTTTTGGCATGTACACTTTAGCACATACACCACAAAGTCACGTTTGCAATTATAAGTGCCCCTGATTTCAATAGGTGTAGTTCTAAGAGGTGATTAAATGGTCGTCGTGTTACGGCCATATCGGCAGGCTTTGCATTTAGCGCATTTGAAAAATCTTTTCTTGGCTCTGAGCCAATCTGATCTACCCCTCGCTTGTGGCATGTTCTGCACCAGCTCTCTACGCATTGATTTGGCCCTCCTAAAGGATATTAATGGAGCACGCGGTATATCTGATCCTATGACCGGATCACTTTTCACTATGCTCCAATTCCTGTATAGGATATTGCGTACTTTGGCACGGTAGGCTGAGTACCCCATAATCAGTCTCACTAAACCTGCGTGGGTAGAATTGTTCTTCTTCATCTCACTGTTTCTTGTCCCAAACAACATCTCCTCTCTACTTTTGGGTCTTGCTTTAACCTCTGCTGACCTTAACACTTCCTCGCTGTAGCCGCTTACTCTGATTCTGTTGAATAGATCTTTCTGTACCTCACCCAAAGCTTCCTCACTACTACAATTGAACTTCATGCATAAGCATTCAGCAAAAGGGATACTGTTCTTATGTCTGGTCGGATGGAAGCTGCTAGCGTGGAGAATGGAGTTACCAGATCTTGGCTTTCTGTATGTCTTGGTCTAAAGCTTATTATTTTTGACATACACTACAAGGTCAAGGAAGTTTACTTCTTGCTTACTGATGTTACTGGTAAAGGTGAGGTTTAAATCATTGTTATTAATCTCTTGTGAGAATCTCTGCGCTGACTCAAATAAACCTTTCCACAAGATGAATAAATCATCGATGTATCTAGTCAGAAGGACCACGTTCTCTGACCATTCCCTGGCATGGTTAACCTTGAGTACCTGCTCCTCCCACCAGCCCATATGCAGATTAGCATAGCTGGGGGCGAAGCAGGTACCCATGGCCGTACCTTGTGTCCGTTTGTAGGTGTGTTGGTCATACATAAAGAGATTGTTGTCCAGACACCATTCAGCCATGCTAAGAAGCAGGAGTGTGTGCTGGTGTAGTTGAATAGGTCTAGATCCCAAGAAATGTTTCAGTGCTCTAATCCCATCCACGTGCCTGATGCTGGTATAGAGAGCAGAGACATCTAAGGTCCTAAATAGAAACTGCTCATCCCAGGACACGTTATATATTTTTCACAGGAAATCTCCAGTGTCGAGGGTAGCTTACATACAAACTCTTGGAGAAAATGGTCTATAAATCTAGAAGTGCTTTGACACAGCCCCCGATCGCTGAGATTATGGGAGGACCCAGAGGATTGCTAGCATTCTTGTGTACCTTGGGAATTAAGTACAGAATTGGAGTGACCGGGTAGTCCATCTTCAAAAAATCTAACTCTCCCTTGGAGATTAAACCCTGGCCCCTCCATCTGTACAATTTCATGTGGAATTTTTCTTTGATACCTTGAAGGCTCATGGGACCCACTCTACAGTAACATTCTCTGTCCTGCAGTTGCCTGTGCACTTCAGCAGTATACATAGCGAGAGGCCAGAGTACCACGTTACCTCCCTTGTCGGTCCACCTCACTACTATGTCCTGCCTGTCCTTGATTTTATTAATCACTTGTGTATACTGCACTCTTTGATTGTGCCCAGAATGCAAAGATTTGGTGCTAGATTCAATAGCAAGTTGTTTCAGTTCGCTTATTACATTGTCTCCAAATATGTCAAGAGAGTCACAAGGCATTACTGGCAGGAAAACATACTTTGGTCTAAATGGCGTTCGGGTGGTACCATATATATCCAGTCCCATTTCTGCTGCCAATTCTTCTGCCGGTCTCCTTATTTGTTGTAATCCTCCTTGAAAGTCATCCAGCTACTGCATCAGTGACAAATCATCCACTGCCAAAGGTCCTATGACAGGGGTGTTTTCTCTGGCACTTTGTATTTGACTGGGTTTGCCCTAGAAGTATCTCTGTTGTTTCAATTTCCTTAGGAAATGAAAAAAGTCCATTCTAGTCTGAGCGTAATCAAAGTTGGTTGTAGAGCAGAAAGATAGTCCCAGAGCTAAAACTTTTTCTTCTTCTTCATTTAGATCACTGGTCACTGATTACTTTCTCTGTGTCTGTTTTGTTATGTCTTGTGTATTGCCCTCCCCAACGTCTGCTTTTTCTGTTGCTTATCCTCTTCCCACTTTCTCTTTGCGTTGTGGCCGTGGTCGTCGGTTCATTGTCCTGTCTAATCGTAAAAAACGAAGATCCTCAATGAGTGACGGTGCATCCCTGCCACTGATACCACTTGCGCCAGGTGCATTGTTTTCTTCAAGATCAGTATCAACCTCAGAGTTTAATTCCGAACTATTCTATCCACTTGCTATAGCAGCAGGTTCAACATTAGCTGCGAGTTGTTGACGTCGTATGGTGTCAAACCGTTTGGAGAAGGTATAGATCCTCCCTTTTTGATAATCTATCTTATCACGCAAAAATGTAGTTGCTTTTCGTTCTCGGATAGACTGCTCATACTTTTGTAGTCTAATGCCCATTTCGGTCTGTAATAGGGTCACTTCCTCTTTATTTTCAAGGTGATCAAGTTCTTTGAGCATCTCCTCTATTTTGCTCATCAGTTTCTCTCTATCACTTGTTGCATATTTGATAAGTATGCGTAACATGCGCTGCGATGATTCTGCGCTGTTGTCTGCCCATTCCTTCAACATGTTAGGGTCGGGTTTTCATAGGTGGGTGCCACCAAGATCCGTAGCCCTCTAGGAATACGGCCCACGTCAAGATACCTTTGGAGTGACTTGCACTCCCACCACTTCGATATTTCTTGTTTTCTTAGTCTCTCCAGATTTTGCAGGCGGATTTTTAAATTAGCATTTGGCGAATTTGGCTTGGCTCGATTACTTGTTCCATCCAGAACTGTGGCACAATCGTCATTGAAAATGTCAATAGCTGCTTGCTCCCTCTCCCGTAGCCATTCCTCAGCCATCCTTGGTAAGTAGAAATCAGTGTTCTCCACTCTTTGCTATTCGGTCAGCAAAGACTACCTTTCCCAACAGCCACCTGACTCATGCTGCAGCACACCAACCCCGAGGAGCTTTCCTGACACCCCACTGGATACAGGCAACTCTCCCCATCGTCAGTCACCAAACAGCCAGACGCTTGTATCTGCCGCTGGGGGGCTCTGCGTTATTGACAATCGCAGACCACTGTTCCGGAGACTCGGTGCACCAAATCAAGGTGGGTCGCGTAACGATCCCGGATTATATATATATATATATATATATATATCTACCTGCACATAGTTTTGGAACGCAATGCCTTTACCAAGCATACTTTTATCATGAAAATGTAAGTATTTTACAGGAAAATATAAACTCTATCTCTATAGAGAAAGGGTTTAAACTTACCTGTAAAATACTTATAAATGCTTGTAAAACCTTTAGCACACATATGCCCTTACCATTCATGCTTTTACAGTGAAATTTGTTCTAAAGGTATGCTTGGTAAAGGCATATGCATTGTAAAGGCATGCGTGGTAAAGGTTACGCATGGTAATGCCATTCACGTTGTAGCGGCCGTGTTGTAACAGCATGCGTTACAATGGAATGTGTGGTTCCGTCATACATCCGTCCACTCCAGTGTCCCTTCTCACCTTTTAATCCTGACCCAGGCTCACATGAATAAAGTTGTCTGCTTGTCCTGGAGTCAGTTTTAATGACATCACTTTTTGCACACTCTGCATACCTCACCACACTGTAGTTCACCATGGTGTTTCTACCATCTCTTTTAAAACATCCAAACAGCTCCTCTTCCTCAGAGAGGGAGTGGTAGCTCGCACCATGATCAGCTGTCATGGTGTAAGGAGAATCCCAAAAATGAATCATGCCACTTCTGGTGAGTGAGGAAATTCATCCTAAAAACAGGAACATCCCTGTGCAGCTAGGTTTCTTTTCTTTTCTTTTTCTACCTTTTTTAAGACCTAGGTGTTTCTTTAGGTGTTAGCTATATGAATTGGGAGTGAACACCTGCAGGTCTATAAATCTCCCCTGACCCTCCTCCCTGTGTTGTGAACAGCTGCAGCTGTGGGCCTTTTGCCCTTTCTTTCCTTTATCAGTTTGGCTCATTCAGGTACTATATTTCTCTCTTAGGGACTTATACAACCATAGACATGGTGGAACTCACATGTCTTGCATTTGATTACTCTGTAGTTCAATCTATTCTCACCTGCCCAGTATACTTGACACACCCACCACTCAGTCTCTGGCACAAGACTTGACTAAATTGCTCAATCTTAAAAAAGCTCACACTCACACTTCCCTTCATGGTGCAATCATGACTGAATATTTATGGGGCAATTGTGCCCTGATGTGCTTAAGAGCCACCAATGCCCCCAGACGTTTTCTTGGCGATGCGCTGCTCAGGAAAGACTGATACCAGATTGCTCTGGGTTCACCACGGACAGGCTTATCCTGATCATCAGCATTCACAAACATGTCATGGATGTGATCCATGTGGAGATTCAAAATATTGAAACCCAACTTAAAACTATTGTGTCTGCTACATTGCATAGAAAACGCATGGAGGACACCAACAAAACAACCAAAGATTATAAGGATTCCCTTTTGATATCTAAAATTAATAAATTTAAGAAGGACCTAGCTCGTTCTCACTAGAGAAAGTATAGCCTTACACTAGTGATGACTATACCCCATCAGATATGAATCACAAGGAGAGAGGCAGTAAGTGACACAAACAAGGCACAAACTATTCCTCCTCAGACACAGATGAATGGTGATGGGATTCTGACTCTGGATCCACCGGATCCAACTGCTCTGGCTCCCAAAGAGGAGGATGTGGACAACAGGTGGTACATTTTTTCAGACCATCCAATCCACGGTGGCCTCCGACACCCTGGGGCTACCCAATGCCACCATTTCAACCACCTCCCCTTCTATAACCCAACTTTTTTTAGGGCAGGGCTGAGGCAAGTCAAGAGGCAGAAGAAGGCAACAGCAGCCACGCGTACATTGGAGCCCACCTCCGTCTCACTGCCACACACAATGAGCATGACAAAGGGGAACCCACAACCAGGCACGAGCAGTGGGAAGAACTAATCATCAACCTCAGTAGCCATGCTCTGGCAGCATTAGAAACTAGGTTACTGAACAAAAGGCTTTGCTTTGTCCCTACATACAAAGGTGATGATATAAGATACATAAAGAGTTCTCACAGTTCTTTTGCAAAATACTTTTGCATTATTTCTTCAAAAGATAAAACTGACATGGACACTGGGCAATTGCAATCAAACACAGATCTCAGAAATAAATCTACCTTCAACCCTCCCACTCATATGGTCCTACCCGAAATCCTGACCTCTAACAAGGCAGTACTTAAATACTTTGAGAGCAATAAACACAATGCAAAACAACCTTTTTACAACCTCTCCTAACTTGAACAGTCAGCTATTACCACTCTCAGTACAGATACAACCATCACAGTCAAACTGGCTGACAAGGACCATGTGATTTTCATCTTAGATATCACAGCTTATAGGGCCGAAAGACTTAAGCAGTTGAGTGTTAAAAGTTCCTATCAACTTCTCTAGTGTGATCCTACAAAACGAGTACAGTCTACCATTAAGCTGCTGGTGGAGAAAGCCAAAAACAACGGGTGGATCACGGAAAAGGAAGCCGACTTCCTTATTATCCCTTACTTCTATGCACTAAAATCCACAAACCACAATGTCCCCCTCTGGGCAGACCTATTATCTCAGGAATTGGGTCTTTGCTAGAACCATTCTCACAGTTTGTTCATTTCTCTTTGAGACCCCCTGTCCAGATGATGCCCACTTACCTGCAAGACACTCGAGATGTTCTTAAACATCTCGAAGCTCTAGCCTTCTACACAAAGACAGAGTTGATGTCAAATCACTGTATACATGCATCTCCCAGGATCAGAAGCTTGCCACTGTTGAGTCCCTGCTCTCAGCCAGTGACATGACTTTCTCATGCCTGTCTCCATCAATCAATCAATCATAGAATTTGTAGAGCACACTACTTATCCGCGAGGGTCTCAAGGCGCTGGGGGAAAAAAAGGGGGGGGGGGGTGCCGCTACTGGTCGAACAGCCAGGTCTTGAGTAGCCTCCTGAAGGTCAGCAGGTCTTGGGTCTGTCGTAGGCATGCAATGTGCCCACCTAGCTATGAAAGAAAAATTCTTTCTCTTTGAAGACTGTCTTTATTTACAAACATCAAGGACTTCCATGGACTGTACTCCCCCCCCCCCCCAGCCGGGCAAATCTATACATGCATGCTTTCGAGACACAATTTGTTCTCTCAGCTGGGAATCATTATTGCTCCAACAGTAAGATCTGGAAGCGGTACATTGATGATATTTTTATTATTTGGAATGGGGACACACCCTCCATCACATCTTTCCACCAATGGTTGAACTCTCAGAACCAGTTCCTGAGATTCACATGTGAATTCAGTAAAGGAAAGCTCCCCTTCCTTGACCTTTTAATTTACCCCTCAGCGGGCCTCCTGGAAACTGAGTTGTATATAAAACCTGTGGCATGGAACACCCTACTGTAGTATACCAGTTCAAACCTATGTCCCTTAGGGATAACCTTTAATTTGGCTAGTTCCTCTGCAAGTTGAGAAATTCAAAGAACAAGCTAAAGCTCTGGCTACCCAACTACTAGAAAGACAGTACTCTGCATCACTAGTAGATGCAGCAGCCAAAAGAGCTAGAAATAACAATCAAGATGCCCTGTTGGAAACTAGGCCTCCCAAACTGCCTCTAAAGAAACTAGACCTGTGTTAACACCTTTTGCAGTCTCTCTCACTCCATCAAGAGGTAAGTATACAGTAACTGGCATATATTGAATAAAGGCAGCCAGATTATTCCACGTCCCTTTTTTGCATTCAAATGTAGTCAGAACATGAGGTACAGGCTAGTTCACACTAGACCCATTCTTCTGGCAGCCACCAGACAAGACAAGCTTTGGGGTCGACCACCAGTGCAGTGACTTTCCCATGCTGCTCTTGTGAGGTTTGAGCTCTTACTGAACACACCACCCACATAGACATGGAACTAACACACCCTGGGAATTAAGACAGCATACCAGTTGTAACAGCGATAAGCTGTTCTACCTCACCATTTGATCTTCTGGGTTGCTATATGTTGGCGTGACCACACAAAGTAAGAACTCGTATCACTGAACACAGGAGTAAAATAAGATGCAAAAACAGGCTACAAAATTGACTAACCATTTCAGTAACCAAGGACAGGCAGCCAATGAACTACGCTGGACAGTGCTAGATAAACCTATACTTCTGGCTTCTGTTCAAAATATCCCACAATGCCTGGTGTATTTTTAGATTAGGCAGCCACCTACATGGGCTCAATGATTAAATACCTTGGACTTCCATCCTCCAATGTGTATGTAGATTTGGGTTCTCACATAGATTGCATTCTTATGCCAGAGCCTCACCTCCACCATATGTGATCAAGTACATAACATAACCCACTGTGATTTATACTTTGCTGCATTATTTTCAATGTACTGCTAAATAGGTGTTTAGGCACAACCAGAATAGATTTTTCATACTTGGTTTTTAATGCACCTAACTGGGTGTAGTGGCATCGCTGCGGTCAGCGTCCTCACTAGTTTGGTTTTTAATATTTTTTTACATTGGACATTACACAATGCCCATATCTTTTTGTACCATGTGCATTCTTGGGTAATGTTGGTTTATGCTCTGTTTAGACTTCAACTGCTCATATTCTAATGCAGCCCATTTCAAACTAACTCTCCCATGAGCCCGATGAGACGCGTTGCTTTGTGAGTCACACAGCGCCTTACTGCTTACACAAATGAGTTGCTCCCAGACACCACTAGTGTCCTCGAACCTGGCAGTGGATGGACTTCTAACTAGGGGCCTCTTGTATGATAAGCGCTGAGTTAATTGCGCCTGGAACATGTGGTGCTCTGTACTTTTGTTTTTGTTTGCTGTTCTGACCCTCTGTCAGTTCAGTGATTTAGGGCCTGATTTACATCTTGCTGGACAGGTTACTCCGTCACAATGGTGACGGATATCCCGTCTGCCCAAATATAAAACCCATTACATCCTATGGGATTTATATTTCATCTGACGGTATATCTATCACCATTGTGACTAAGTAACCTGTGTGCAAAGATCTAAATCAGGCCCTAGGTCTCTGACTTTCTTGTCCTTCAAGGTAACGCACATTCACTGAGCCGTCCCAACCACATGTACACAAAACACGCTGTACTCTGCTACGGAGTTGCTGTAACTCAATGAACGGTGTATTGCCTCTAGATAGTGGTTATATTAATAATTCTCACCCTCCTCGAACTACCGCTCACACCAGCATTCCCTGAGCCGCTCCAACCATATGTTCATCGAACAAGTGGCACTCTGCCCTGGAGTTGCTGTAGCTCTGCGGTAAATGTTGCATTGCTTTAGGCAGTGGTTATACAAATAATTCTCGCACTCCCGAGCCACTCCCTGAACGGTCTCTGACCTTCACTTTTTAGGTCGAGCCTAGCGTTGCAGCGCATGCGCTGCCGTCCGCCCATCTGTTTCACTGGCTTAGGTCCTAAATGCTGCCTTCCGATTGGTTTTAGGCTTGTTAGTCCCTCCTCATGACAGCCATGTCCTCATTTGTATCCTTCAATGGCTACTGGCCCCTTTACTCCGAACACTATTTTCTTCCCTGTCTCCCCCCCACCCCGCCACCTCCCGCAGTCCATGACTTCTCGCCCTCCCCTACCCTCCCCTACCCCCCCCTCTCCCGTTCGTGCCAACCCGCACTCCCGTTTCCAAGGCAATAGGTCTCGCGTAAATGCGAGTCCTATTGCATTGCAAATGCTTGTTTCCTTTTCCCCCGGTGTTACTGTTTGCCAGTGCTAATTGACTCGATCGTTTCCCCTCCACCTCTTATTCCTTTGCTCCTCTTAAACCTGCCACTCACGCGCCATGCCCCTATCCCACTTAATGGCCTCGCATGGGCCTCCGTTATGCTTGGTACCATACATTTTATGTTCTTCCCACTGTTGTGCGCTGATGGGACTCGGGGGAGCCGTTTGTCAACCAAACAGTTGTGTTTTGGTGGATGTTAATTACCGGGGGGGGTTTGCGTACAGTATCTCTTATATAACTCCCCGGCTAAAGAGAGTCCAGCCCCGCTCCCATCTGGGTCACTGCGCCTCCTGCAGCAATGTCTCCATCCCGGCCTGTGCGCGCGGAAATCTGTGCAGCCCGCAGCCGCTCTGGCAGGCGACCGGGGGCGCATGCACTACTTCAGATGTAGCGCCACCCCGTTAACCACTGTCACTAGTGTGCCCAAGTAGTGCAGATGCATGGTACAGCCATTAAAGGGGCCCTTACTGCTGGATTTGTAAAGCTGAAAAGTAAACGGATGCACATAGTCAATCCTGCAATCCGAGTGTGTGACGTTTTACTCACTCTACGGTTCGAGATGGCGTCCTGGGCCTGATTTCTGTCGGTTTATAGTTATGTTAATTTGTAGAGCGCGGCTAATCACCCCTGAGGGTATCGAGGCACTGTGAGAAGAGTTTCCTTAAGGGTTCCCTACATGAATTTCAGATGTACCCAATGAAAACACTGTAGGGTTGACTAGTATGTGGATCTGTTTACCTACGGCTTTCGGCTTTACAAATACAGCAGCAAGGACCCTTTTAATTTTTGGTCGCCATAGTGTGAGTGTGATACTCGAAGGTTCCCAGTAAATACTTGCCCTGATGAAGCTGTAAAATTGTATAATAGTGAAATATGTTGACAATTGGTATGCAGTTTGAGAGAATAGACTAACTTTTTATATAGAATGGCGACATACCTACACTATAATTTGTGGGGTGGTGTAGACCGAGGGTTTTTTTTCATGACAATGGGAAGGTTTCTTAGTATAGAGTTATCCAGTGTGCACCAACTCATTACTATCGCTGAGGGTAGTGATTAGTTGAGGTAGGGCTCTCGGTATAAGGCGGCAGCACTACCTTGCACTGGTAGGGACAACGCCAGGGACAGTACTCCGGGTAACATAGCTTCACTCAGGTGATGTAAGTGAGGAATGATTATTTTTGCCATCATTTCTTTCGAACATTAATGAAAACACGAGTGGTCAAATTGGTTTACCTGACCCTTCCCCTTCCATGAGACGCTCACGCATATTTTTAGGGGGGTGCCCTATTTTGAAGTTCTTACCCTTTCTTTCCAATTTGTGTTTTTTTTTAACAGTGATTTTTTTCACTGTTTGATGTATTTTAGACTTGTGGCATCTTCCTTGTTATTTGTCAGGTAACTCTTGCCTCAGTTGTCTGATCTGGGTACTGTTAATGTACCATATTTTTACACATTTCTGAAGTGCCTTTGAATGCATGGAAGGCTGTGCACTACCCTCCATGTAACACTCCTTTATCCTGCATAGGTGTGTGGAGACTTGTGGAGGCGTCAGCAGGTCACTGCTATAGATGTAACACGCCTTTATCCTGCAAAAATTGTGTGGAGATTTGTGGAGACACCAGCAGGGCAGTGCCCTCCTTGAAACGCTGCTTTATCCTGCATTAGAGTGTGGCGACTTGTGTAGACGTCAGGAGGACAGAGCTCTGTGCTTATTGTTGTGGTTACCACAAGGCTTGCAATCTAATATTCTTATCCGAGTGTCTGTGTGTTTGTTTCCAGCTGATATGTGCAGAATGTAAAAAATCCGGTAGACCCGGAATACAGATAACTGCCCAGGAAACCACAGTCCTGTCCATTTTTAGAGAGCGCAACGGAGAGCACTGCGGTACATGTTGGGTTGGTTCCTTGGGGTGCACTCCCGGACTCTCAGCTGCAGCTATAACAATCTGGCGTGTTTTCAGTAGACTTTATTACTGAGGTGTGAGTTTCTGACTTAATAATCTTAGTTTTGGCACTTGAAGCATTTTGTAAAAGGCCCTTGCCCTGTGACTACGCAAAGCAAATCTTCATGCCAATGCCAGTGTATGTCAAGCTCTTCTAGTCCTTGCTGCCTCTCCCCTCGACACTCTGCACGCGTGTGCTGCTTAGATGCCCCCATTGGGGTGGGAAGTACATGGTGGGGGTCTCTTGGCTTTTGAGAGACCGACCCTTGCAATGGGCTCTCACTTAAGGACACCTCCACACTGCGCCTCCAGTGATCTTTCTATCTGACCAATGGACAATTCAGTACCTTGACTGCTCAGTAATTTGTGCTCTGTGCTTCTCTCTCCCTTATGCTCTGCCACACACACACTTTCACCCTCTTACATTGCCTTGTATTCAGCAGTAGTCTCTAACCTTTCCTGCCTCCTTGAGTGGAAATCTTTAGTTTCATTCACTACCTTGTGTGAGCAGATAAACTTTGGGGGCAGATTTACAAGAAACTGACGCATTGCTGCATTAGAGCAGAGATGCGCTAGTTTCCCTGCACCTGCGTGCGAAACCCTTGCGCCACCATGGATGCGTCGTATTTACAATATGGCGCACCATGGTGCAAGGATTGATAGATGCTTCAGAAATTCTGACGCATCTGTTGGCGGAAAAGTCATGCATTGCTGGAGTTGTGTCGCGAGCACGATGCAACTCCAGCAATGCATGGGGAAGCCTATACTTATTGTGCTGCGTAACTCTTTACGCCTGCTTTAAGCAGGCGTAAGGTTTTGACACAGTGGCGTCCTAGAAGTGGCGCAGTGAAATCTTGTAGATTTCACTGCGTCCCTTCTATGAGGCTTTCCTGCGTGGGAACGCCCACCCTGCATACATTATACCTGACGCAGGTATAATGTGGTGCAGGGCTTTACAACGTGACGCATCTCCCTAGATGCGAAACATTGTAAATGGGCCGCAACGTGGCTCATTGTTTACGCTGCCGCTGCGTCACAAAAAGTGATGCAACGGCGGCGCAAAAGTGACGCAAGGGGCTTGTAAATCTGCCCCTGGATATTTAAGTAAATGCTCCTTTTCTTTGCCATGTCACAGATCTGCTTGGTGGCGGGAGATGGGTTTTAAAGAGCACTAAAATTCCTCCCCTGTTTGTGTGTGAGGGGTGTTTTGACGGCCCTCTTCACTTAACTTGCATCACCTCTTGCCCTCCAAGTCCCTCCACATATGATGGTCATTTAGCTTCATGTCATTTTTTTTGTTTAATAATTTTAACGAAACAAGGAATGTCAATAAAAACAATATGTCATAACAGTGCAAAAAAAGTAATAGATTTTTTTTTGATTATTTAGAAGGATTTCAGTTTATTAGCTTTGGCCTTTCTGACATTCTTTGAGTTAGCTTAAATCTCTTCTAAATTGTTACACTCTTTCTGAAGTTCGACCTCTGCGAAGCAGAGCACCTTCCCTTCCACCAGCTATACAACCTCGCTGATAAAGACATAGGGCCTTATTTAGATCTTGGCGGATGGAATACTCCGTCACAAACATGACTGATATCCCGTCTGCCGTATTACGATCTCCATAGGATATAATGAGAAGGGATATCCGTCACGTTTGCAACAGAGTATTCGCCACCGCCCAGATCTAAACCAGGCTCATAGTAATGATGAGTGTGACAGTGACATTGCTGAACTCCACTGTGCCAGTCCCCAAGGCATAGCTACGATGGAAGTGTTGCGATGGCATCCTGATGGAGCTCTAGAGCGCCAATCCCCAAGGCATAGCAATGATCAGTGATGCAACTGCATTCCAGGTTGCTGAGCTGCAATGGACCAAGCATTAGTTCATAGTCGCGATGAGTGTCACAATGGCATTACTGAGCTCAATGTGGCACTCCCAAGGCATAGCAGTGATGAGTGTTACAATGCCATTTCTCATTGCTGAGCTCCAATCACCTCCCCAATGACATCAAAGGGTTACCATTCCATTTGACAAGCTTTATTTTGACCAATATTGACCATAAAAAGCAAATGATACAGTACATACATAGCCAAATTTGAACAATAATAAAACGAATTCATCAAGAACAGATTATATAAACAAAAAATGGCCAAAGTACATTTGAAATTGATCATGTATCATTGCATTAAAGTTTCACAAGGTAAAAATGATTATAAAAAGGGATTAAAAAGGTTAAAAGGGTTTAAAAACTAATGAAAAGAAAAAAATGCAATAGAAAGCATTACTTGGGTAAGTTTAGCAACACCATACGTCTAAGCCACATGGCTTTAAGAAAACGAGACACTGCAAAAACTATAGGGGGGTGGGTGTCTGATCTCAGTATTCTGTATGCCACCGAGCACTGCCCACAACCCAGATTTCTACACAGTGGTACGAGCCATCGCCGCCTAGCGAGTTTATATCCAGGACAAAAAAAGAGAACATGTAAGTCCGTCTCGTCTTGGCTATTGCATCCAGGACACCCAAGGGAGCTATTTTTTAACCATTTGTTTGTAAAAGCATGGACCGGCAAGGTCCCTAATCTAAACTGAATATATAGCTTCCTTGCCATGGGTGGCTGTATTTCGTCCATAAAAAGCTCAAAAAAATACTGCGCTTTGATGTTAAGGTCTGAACTGGGGTGGTGGAGTGAGCTAAAGAATGATGATGGATTAAACCCAGATCAGTTGACTGGGGGTGAGTGTTTGATTGGCTCAAACGTTCCGTCCATCATCCCCTTTTGTATCGCTTTGTTCGCCCTAAGTTGGCGGGGGTATGCCCAGACGTGGGTCCCTTTCTCACTTTGCCACTGGATTCAAGCAAGCCTGGCTGATGACGGCTGGAATGCCAGAAACCGGTCCTAGGATGCTTGTTTCCGGTCCAGGGAAGACATGGCTTGGCAGTTCGGGCTGGACTGTTCCCATGAGGCACAGGGTCAGACTGATTTGCATATGGCCAGGTCTGAACTGGGGTGGTGGAGTGAGCTAAAGAATGATGATGGATTAAACCCAGATCAGTTGACTGGGGGTGAGTGTTTGATTGGCTCAAACGTTCCGTCCATCATCCCCTTTTGTATCGCTTTGTTCGCCCTAAGTTGGCGGGGGTATGCCCAGACGTGGGTCCCTTGCTCACTTTGCCACTGGATTCAAGCAAGCCTGGCTGATGACGGCTGGAATGCCAGAAACCGGTCCTAGGATGCTTGTTTCCGGTCCAGGGAAGACATGGCTTGGCAGTTCGGGCTGGACTGTTCCCATGAGGCACAGGGTCAGACTGATTTGCATATGGCCAGGTCTGAACTGGGGTGGTGGAGTGAGCTAAAGAATGATGATGGATTAAACCCAGATCAGTTGACTGGGGGTGAGTGTTTGATTGGCTCAAACGTTCCGTCCATCATCCCCTTTTGTATCGCTTTGTTCGCCCTAAGTTGGCGGGGGTATGCCCAGACGTGGGTCCCTTGCTCACTTTGCCACTGGATTCAAGCAAGCCTGGCTGATGACGGCTGGAATGCCAGAAACCGGTCCTAGGATGCTTGTTTCCGGTCCAGGGAAGACATGGCTTGGCAGTTCGGGCTGGACTGTTCCCATGAGGCACAGGGTCAGACTGATTTGCATATGGCCAGGTCTGAACTGGGGTGGTGGAGTGAGCTAAAGAATGATGATGGATTAAACCCAGATCAGTTGACTGGGGGTGAGTGTTTGATTGGCTCAAACGTTCCGTCCATCATCCCCTTTTGTATCGCTTTGTTCGCCCTAAGTTGGCGGGGTATGCCCAGACGTGGGTCCCTTGCTCACTTTGCCACTGGATTCAAGCAAGCCTGGCTGATGACGGCTGGAATGCCAGAAACCGGTCCTAGGATGCTTGTTTCCGGTCCAGGGAAGACATGGCTTGGCAGTTCGGGCTGGACTGTTCCCATGAGGCACAGGGTCAGACTGATTTGCATATGGCCAGGTCTGAACTGGGGTGGTGGAGTGAGCTAAAGAATGATGATGGATTAAACCCAGATCAGTTGACTGGGGGTGAGTGTTTGATTGGCTCAAACGTTCCGTCCATCATCCCCTTTTGTATCGCTTTGATGTTAAGAAAGTCAGCAGTTAAGGACCCAAGTTTGATATTTCTCTGGACATCAGCTAATCTTAGAGATCTGTAGGCTCTAACCAGTTCTAATTGAGGAATAGTTGGAGACACTTCCTCAGGATTACTCCAGAGTCCAGGAATGCCTATTCTCAAACATAGGTCTTTAATATGTACAAACCATGGCAATTCACCCACCCCCGGAAGTCGCAAAACCCCCTTGAGCTCAGACTGATAAGCTGCTAGTTCAGGGGTCGCCCACAGCCTACGCCAAAAGGTCAATGGTCTCAATCCAACCTCCTCAGCAATAGGTCTGATTCCCAGGTCCAGGCGTAGGGGGATAGGTGTGGTGCAGCGGCCAGGGCAGCTGACTTCGGAGCACAGGGCTCACGGTTCGATCCCCGGCTCCGGCGGCAGCTCAGCTCAGCACCATGTGACTCTGGGCAATAGCTCACTTAATTTCCACGACGGCCCCCAGCGCCTTGAGACCCGTAAGGGTGAGTAGTTCGCGCTTTACAAATACGAATTTAGATAAGAGGGGTGCTTGGCGGAAGACCAAGAAGCTGTCTCATAAATTTATTCTCAGTTTTTGTCAGACCGCCAGAAGGACGATGACCCCAGAGTTCTGCCCCATACATTATTGCACTCCTGACCTGCACTTTATAGATCTCACCCACCGGGCCCGGGAACTTGTGTGACAAGTTCCTAAGTGTTTTTGCAATACCCCCGACCATCTGTGCTAGCCTCAGACCTGCCTTGTCTAGTTGCGTGCCCCATTCAAATGTCTCAGACAAAGTAACACCAAGATAGTCGAAGACAGTCACTCTCTCAAGCAAAATGCCATTTAAGGAGGGGTTTGGTCGAGATGTTTTTGCTGGATTAAAGACCATAAATTTGGTCTTCGGTGTATTAACCTCCAGCCCCTTATTTTTGCAGAATAGAAAGAAACTGTCAAGAATCCTTTGGATGCCCATAGGGGACTTTGATAACAACAAGGTGTCATCAGCAAACATCATTGCTGGCACCTTACCATCTACCAATTTTGGAGCATCGTTATCTACAACCTCATTTAACTGGGCCACCAAAGCATTAATAAAAAGGCAAAACAAAGTAGGGCCCAACACGCACCCCTGTCTTACTCCTCTATTTACTGGGAAACGGGGAGTCAATTCCCCGAATCTCCCATACCTGACTTGGGCAAAGTTGCCCTCGTGCAGTCGTATAATCATTGACAGCAAATAGGACGGAATGCCCAGTTGCTCAAGGACCTCCCACAATTTGACTCGAGGGACCAAGTCAAAGGCCGATTTAAGATCGACAAATATCAGGTAGAGGCTGCCACCATCTACTGTCACCGTCTTCCAATATAATAATTGGAGACAAAAGATTTGGTCGATGGTTGAAAGTTTTTTCTAAAGCCAGCTTGATACACACTCAGAATTTCATGCTCCTCCATCCAGGAGTGTAAACGCTCAAGGAGAATCCTAGCGAACAATTTCTGGGTGACATCAATCAGGCTGATTGGCCTATAGTTGGTGGGCAGAAGAGGAGAACCCTTCTTAAAAACTGGAAAAATTTCGGCTCCTAGCCAGGTGTCCGGGACCTTCATGCCTTTCAAAATGGCATTAAAGATTACCCAGAGGTATGGTCCCCATATGTTTGGTTCCTCCCGGAATAGATCCCCGGGAATTTTGTCTAATCCGGGGGCCTTCCCAATGGCATCCAAAACTTCTGTTAAAGTGAACCCTTGAAAATCTTCAAGACACATCCCAAGGGATGCCGAAGATGGTATATCAATGGGTTCTAAGACTACCTCAGTGGAGTACAAAGCTTGAAAATGAGACTTCCAAGCGGCTGCAGCAATATTCGGCTCTACTGCTGAGTTCCCCGTACTGGTGCCTGTGCTAACTAGTGACCAAAACATCTTCATGTCCCTGTTGGCCAAAGCTGTTTTAATAGAACTCCATCTTTCTAGCTCCCAATCCTTCTTGGCTAGGTTTATTATGTCCCGGTAGAGAGCCCTGTTGAGTTTGATTAAGGATCTATCTTTACTTTTAATTGCATCAATGAGTGCACCCTTTGCCTTGCGGCAAGAGTTATTGAACCAAGTTTGCTTCACACCCTTGCTTGCCCTGGGCTGCATCAAGGGATTGAAAATGTTAGTCAGTCCAGTTGTCAGTTCCGCATGCATCTCCTCCACTCTACTAGCGGTTTGGGGAGAACCCAATGGCATAACAGCCTCTCCCATTTCCATTAAGGGCATGATGACTAAAGAATATAATGCGGCTGACTTGTCTGGAGACTGTTTAAAAGCTCCCCATTTAATTCTCTTTCTTGTATTGGCAAGTGTTAAATTGCCAGCTGCAAGAGTGCTAGTGGCCATAGGTTTATTAAGGCCTGGAGGCTCCAACTCCAATATCAGGGCGTTATGATCACTGTCATGTCACAGCAAAGTCAACAACCCACTGCCATATGCTTGATTCTACTAAAATATAATCCAACAAAGAGGATTGACCTATTCTGTTGAAAGTTGTCTTCCCTGGCTGGTCTGACTTAAAACGGCCATTACACGCCCTCAATGAATGGGATAAAGTTAAAGCATTAATCTGAAGAACCAGGGGGGTCCAGGCCTTGACTGGAGGAATTTGAGTGGCAGGAATTAGCCAAAAACGATCCTCATCACTGGTGGAAACATCTGTGGGATTAATAAGGGGCTCAAATTGGCAATTAAAATCTCCCCCTATGATCAACCTTGTCTTTGGGGATACTAATTCAATAAATGTGTTCAATAGATCGATAGTCGGGGATTCATGTGCAAAACTTGCGGGACGAGAATAGATGTTGATAAAAGCTATTTTGGTCCTGGAAGGAAAGGTAAGTGCAATACTGGATGTCATCAGAAGCGGTGTTTAACTGTTCTGCCGTACAATCAAGGTAGGTGGCAACCCAAGTGCATAAACCCCCGAGGGTCTGCCCCTTTCTCCCGTCGTAGCCCACACATTAAAAGTTGCATAGCACATCCTCCCTTGCCCAGGTCTCCTGAAACATACACACATCATGGTCACCTACAAATTGACTCCAATCTGGAATTTGCAATTTACTTTTTATTCCGGCAATGTTCCACGATAGGACCTTCAGTGAATGGCCGGATTCAAGACAACCATTGTGTGCTGAAACGTAGGGGGTGATTCAACAGCTTCCAACAAGGGACCCCCTCTAGCTGAAGCAGAAGTTAAACAAACGGGAGACGCAAGAGCTAAAATGCTAGGCAGACCCGGTCCGGGTCCATCGTGGTCCGAAACTTTCTGAAAGGTTTCAGGTTGTTGGTCCACCGATCCAACACCACCAAGAATGTTCTGTCTCTGGAGCTCACCACCACTCACCCCAGATGCCCTACTAACCCCACCAGTCCCTGGGCTGGCAATACAACCAGCCTATAACACAAGTCAGTCAACCTCCTCAAGCGCCCCATATCCATTTGCTACAGGGATGTTAAAAAATGTTCTAGGGGCTTGACAAGGCAGATCAGTTGTGCTATAGAGAGGTAAACTATACCGTTGATAATCATTAGTCGATTTAAGTTTCTGGTAGGGGGGCCAGAAGGAATGAGGCTTTGGGGGATAAAAGTAACCCAAGGGCAAGGTATTTATTTCTCCATAGAGCACATGGATGCTACCAAATCTACGTAAAATCTCACGCACCAATATAGGTGACTTAAAGGAAAGAACAATACAGTCCCCGGGAAGTGTTTTCTCCCTTCTCCCAACCCAGCCTACTCTTCTTGCCATTTTAAATTCATTAAACAAGGCGCGAGCCACCAAAGAGCCTAGTTTCTCAATGCTTCCCAAGATTCATTTAACTTGGAAGTAGGGGCCGGGACATTTGCCAAAATTATGGTTAATGGAGTGGCGTCAAGGGGCAAATCTAACCTCACTTCCTCCCCAGCCGCATGAATTGAAGGCTGGATAGATGTCAAAGCAGTAGGACAGGGTTTAACTGGAGTGGGAGCAGGATTAGATGTTGGGCTGGGGATACTCTCATGTTGCATAGGAGCTTTAGCTGAATCACAGGGGGGCTTCACCTGACGTGGATTATCAATGATAACACCTTCCGGGTCCAGGGAACTACAGCTAGGACCCACAACACAGGTACCCTGTCCTTGGTCTTTACTTATCAAACCCTCAATGGCCGTTAACCTAGCCAATACTTGTTCTATAGAAGTTGCAGCTTGAGTTTGGGATGTCTTGATACCCTCCCTCTCCCTTTCGAACTGTAGAGCCTCAGTAAGGCTAGTCAGTTTAATCAAAATAGAATTCAGATTATCAAAACGGTCCCACAAAGAGACAAAACTATTAACAATTGTCTCTTTCAAAGAAGTAAAAACAGTGTCCAGGTTAGACCCCCCCACAGAGTCCACCACTGTATATAGCCTTGTACATTGCATACAGGAGAAGCACCATCAGTTTGTGTACTAACCGAGCAGGTTCTAGACACATCGGAATTATTTCGGGGAATACTCTTCCGTTTAATTTTAAGGGCACCTGCCCCTCTCCTTCGCTTCTCTTCCAGTTTCCTCGACTTAACCTCTTTATCCACAGAGGCCCTGGCAAAAGGAGTGGCAGTCCGTGACCTTGTTACAATTATTGGCCCAGATGGCAAGTCCGAGGGGAGAGTACCACTTTCAGGTAATGGCTGCTGTGGTTTAGAAACGGTAGAAAATGGTTCAGATGGTAGAGAATCACAAGGCATGGGAAAACCCAGCGATAAACGCCTTTGCAGAGATACAGGGTCCAATGATAAACGCCTCTCTGTGAGTTCAATTTCATGCGAAAGCATCGATTCGGCCCTAATAATAAATGCATCCAGTGTGAGGCTGCCCGCGGCCCCCGCAGGGGGCCACCCTAAAAGGGCGGCCCCTTTAGTGGCATTTGGGCACGTCCCCACCCCCTACGTTGTGGTTTGCGGGACTCCTAGCGGAGTCCCCTTACATGACGACCCAAGCACGTCACTTCCGGCTAGGATTGGGGAGGGTATTTAGGCCTCCCCACTCCATTTTGTGCCCTCTTTTACGCCTGGCACGCCGTTTCGCTGGACGTGTTCACGAGCTGAGTGCCGATTCACCAGGGCCCGGAGCAGCTTGCGCGGTGAGTTTGCCCCTCTCCCCATCCCCATGGTTGGGCGTCCCCAGGCTGATGGCCTGACCCAGCCATCCCTGAGGTTATTGTCCGCCTAGGGCGAGGTGGGTTTGGGCTGCTACCGGCCCGCTTGGGTCCTGGCCAGGGGGCAACCCGCACACGTCGGGCTGCCCTGGCCACGGACGGTGCCCCTGCACTAGCAGGCCCTGGTGGTCGCGGGCCCCGCAGTGCTTGCCCAGCCCTGCGGTGTGGGGCTCAGATGTTGCTTATCAGTCCCGGGTCGTGCCAACACAGCTGTGCCTCGGCCCTGCGCGCCTCTCATGGCCTCGCAGCCCTCGCAGGCGGCCGGTTAGGACCTGTGGCCCGGCCACCTCCCCACGCGTCTGCTATCCTGCGAGCACTGCGGTGGGGCGGCCCGTGGTGCCCGGTCGTAGTGTCCAGGTAGCGGCGCCCCAGTCATCCTGCCTGGCCTATGTTGTGGGGGGGGGGGGTGTTGCCTTGGTGTGGTGTACAGCACTCCCTCCTCCCATCCCGGCCCTTGGGGTGCCCCCGACTCGCGGGCGGTGCTGGTCTGTGTCGGGCCCCTGGCTGGGGTTCGCCGACGGCCTCTTGGCTGCGGGACCCGCGGGGGGGGTGTGCACTGCAGGCCGACACCTCTCTATCGCGCTTGATCGGGGCGCGCCGGGTACACCCACGAACTGGGGGCCGGGGGTTATTCTGCCGTGCGGAGGGCGCGGTAGTGGGCTGATCGCTCTGCTCCGTAGGGGGCATGGCGCGGCGGCGCTAGTTGCAGCGAGCGGGCCCGTATGCATGGTACAGGGGGGGGGGGGTCTTGCCCTGTGCCCGTTTGAGATTCCCTTGCGCTCCGGGCTGGTTATTCTCGGGCTTGGACCCCTTCCGTGCCTCCCCCCACGGTCGTGGATACTGACCACCTTTGGGGCTGTTCAAGGTTTCCTGCCCCTGACGCGCCGGCGGGAGGGTGATCTTCGCCACTGCCCCGTTGTCCGGTCCTGCTCATGGCCACCTCCCCTTCTCTGGGGCAGCCCCGGTGGGCCCAGCAGGCCACGGCGCGACTTGCATGGGGGAGGGGCGGGCAACCTTGTGTGGCCTACCGCCAGCGGCGGTGGGCAGGGTAGGATCAAGCTTGGCATGGGGTCGCACTGGGTGTGGGAGCTGCATAGCCGTGCCCTGCCCGCGTTCGGCTGAGGCAGCATGCGTGCCTCTCGCCCCCTCTCTCTAATCGTGCCCCGAACCACGGGAGGTATGCGTCCCCGGTCTTTGGGCTTGCTAGCTGGTCAGCCCAGGGCCAGGCCGTCTGGCGGGGGGGTCATGGGCCGGCGCAGCTGCACCGGGCACGCCCGCCGAGTCTCCTGCAACCGGAGCAGTGCCTACCCCCCCCTGTTTGCCCGGCATCCCCACCCTCGCGACGACTGCAGCGCAGCGGGGTCAGGCCGGTGAGTGTGCGTCCGGCTCGGGCCAACACCGCTAGTGCTTAGGCGACGATCAACTGCTTGGCACCTTGGGGAGTTGGCGGCTCCTCCGTCCGGGGCGGAGCACCTGGCTGGAAGCGGCATGCTGCTCAGTGGTGAGCACACGCGTCGCATGTCGAGGCCCCGGGTTCAACCCGGCACCTCCGGGAGCCTCATTTCCCTCTCTCTGCCCCTGAGCCGGTTTTGCGTCCCCTCGGTGGGCTGCCGGATCAGGTCTCTCCGCACCGGGTGGGGAGGAGGCTGTCCACGGGCGGCACAGGGCATGAGGCTGGAAGCAGTCTCTTGGGCGGCTTGCCGATTCGGAGTCATGCCGCCCGCCGCGTGTGCCCAACGCCCGACTCTGGGGTCTTTGGCAGCGTGGCAAGTCATGGTTTCCGGACAGCCGCCTCTCCTGCTCTGCAGCTGGGGTCCGTGCAGTACCCTCTTTGTCCTAACCCCCAGCATTATTCTAGGACAGGATGTGGTTTGACCTGCGCTGGGGGGAGAGCACTTACTCCATTTCAGTCCCCAGAGTTACCTTGTATCCATGTCTGGCAAGCCCATACAGGGTACCTCGCAGTGCACGAGTCTATCATCCACAATGACAAGCATTACAATGGAGTGCCTGACGGTAGTGGCATAACGGCCGATTTCGCTAGGCCATCTCCAAGCAGGGATGTGATCGACTGGGGGCAATACCTTATGTTTTATCGTCACTTTTTCACTGGTCCGCCATGCATTTAACGTCCACTGTCTTTACCCCCCCAGAGAGAATAAGAAAGCTCGACGCGTGAGACGACAGGTTCAGGCGCCCGAGGGCTAAGCCATAGCAGGATTGCGCGGCTGCTGCACAGAGGTAGGCGTGGGGGAGCAAGTTGGGATGGGGGGCCCGTTGGAGAGGGGGTATCCAAGGGAGCATGACCCCGGACTCGAGTTAAGGTAGGAGCACGCAGCGGCGGGTGGTGGCTTATTGGAACTATGCTGCCCCGCTAAGCCGGTGCTCGTCCGCATGCTCTCTGGTTCACTTCCCCTGTGGGTCCACTCAGCCTCTCCTTCCATCTTAGGTCAATATCTGTACAGGAGTTGGGTAACAACAAGCATCTGTTATTCTGCACCAAGACACCTGCGGGTATTCTTGCATTTTGCTAACACACCTGTTACGTCAGGTCATGCAGGGTTAACCTCTGAAGGGACATAACCATTGTTATTTTATCACCAAGGTTTCGAACATTCCCACACGCACCGAGCAAGAGGACCAAGGGAGGCCACCGAGGCGCACACTTCGTCAGAATCAGTGAGTTTCCAGGTGGACCCTCCCCACCCTGTGTTGGGGGGAGGGGGGTGGCAGGCGGGAGGGGTGCTAGCCGCTAATTATTGCCCCGTGCTAACTGCTCTTCTTTCAGGATGTGGAGCTGGCGCCCGTTGACAGTCGTTCCACGCAAGAGCAAGTCCCCGGCGGACTCGGCGTAGGTAAACTTGAGCTTCACCCACCCTCCCATCACCCGACCCCCTCCGCTGCGAGGGCCTCCGCTCCGCAACTCAGTCTAACCGTAGTTTTTATCCACAGCAAAGTGAGACACCTACCCCCCTGCTGGCCGGCTTTCTCGGATACCCGCCCCCCCACCCACCGGGTTCCCCCTCGAAGCGTGCGAACAGCAGACCCACTTCAGGGGATAGGGGAGACGAGAAGCTAAGAAGGAAGTAAGTACAGCAGACGCAAGGGGGGAGGGACTCCGGCCTAGCTGAACGAGGGAGAGGAGCCGTTCTTCTGCCTTGCCTTCTTGTGTAGATACTCACGTGCTTTTTCCCTGCAGGACCTGCGTAGAGGTTACTGCACGACAAGCCAGAGGCATGGATAGCCAAGGATCCCCTTCCCTACTCTTCTCCCAAATCACCACAGTGGAAGAGTCTCAGGCCGGCACTTCGCAGGAGGACATTTGGGCCGACTTCATGGAAATGGCGAAGGCCAGAGGGGTGTCCTGGGCCAAAGGGATGCTAGACGCCCGAGACCAAGCAGACTCTGGCGTAGTTGAGGATGTGCCCACTGGGCCTACAGCAAGGCCAGAAGAGGCAACTCTCGGACGGGCGAAAAGGGCCCGCCGCGCGACAAACAAGGAGTTCCCTCCTGAGCCCACAGTGCAGAGAGTCAGGGTGACCTCCCCTCCTCGGACAGCGGTGCCCGCAGTCCCGGCCGTCCCGTCCCTCCCTACCGCAGGGAGCGACACGAACACTGACAAAATGGGTAAGATGATGGACTCTATGTTGGGCATCTTAGAGGACTTTAAATCTCGCCTTGGCAGCACTGTAATATCACCCATGCCCGCGGCTGCTGCACCTAGCGTTGGGGGGCCTCCATCCATTGCTCAAGTTTGGGGGAAGCGGCCAGCAGCGCGAGTGCTCTGAGGGCACCGGGTCCTTCAGTGGCCGGGGCTCCGGCTGGGGCACAGCAGGATTGCTTAGCGAAAAAAGTAATAGAGCGCGACCCCAGGGACCCCTCTGGCGGAGGCGGCCTTACAGTTAGTGCGCAGCTGCTGGCGACTCCCATCCCACAGTTATCGGCTGGGGCCTCCCCCATCAGTCCCGGCGTAGCAGACAAGGTGGCCCTCCCAGCGGGCGGGGCCACAGGGGCTCCCAATCCCGCCACAGCAGCAAAGGCAGGCCTGTCGGACCCGGCAGCACCTCCGGCGCTCGTCACAGTGGCACCACTAGCATCCGGGCGCTGCTCACTGGCTTGGGAAGTACCTTTGGCTGCGAAAGAAGGGATCTGGAGAAGGGAATTTGTAGACATCTTTACTTTACTAATGCATGGGGCAGACGGTCTTGACACCAGGAAGATGGGGTTAAAAGATGACGAGAAAAAGGTAAAATTCCAGACCTGGCCAGAAAAGACCATTAAGAACTGGGGGGATGCTTTCGCAATACTGGCAGCAGTGGTGACGGAGAAATACCCAGAACAAGGTCCAGCCATGTGGCAGTACTCCCGTCTTATCCATAATGAGGCTGAAAAAACTGGGGGCATCGGTTGGTACAATTACGATCGTGACTTCCGCAAAAGAATGGCTATGTGCCCAGACTTAAGTTGGGACCAGAAGGAAATTCAGCTCTGGGTAGAACACATGGGGAAGTTCACTGTAGATATCAAGGGGACCACGAAAAGTCAGAAGGGGCAGGACAACCAGAAGGGACAGAAACAGTCAGGGAAACGTCAGTTCAAGCAGTCCTTTCGGAAAGGCCAGGGAGGCGGCAACCAGGGGAAAGGGGGCAAGCGATTCAACTCTGGCTCGTGTAGATTGTACAACGCAGGGTCTTGTTCTTGGGGAAAGGCCTGCAAGTTTGGGCACATTTGCAGCAAGTGCGGCGCCAGCCACCCGGCGGTGTCATGCAACACCAAGCCAGCCGCCATCAAGCAAGACAACTAACATGCCTATAGCGACAGACCTTTTTCCGCCTGCCTGCCTGCCTCCAGCCTCACCCAGGAGCATCCCCCCCCCTTCAGACTCCACCGATTTCAAGGTTTCCGCTTCTAAGGGCCCCTCACCCATCATTATTGGTAACCTCCTCCCTCTGCTTAGGATCTACCCCAACACAAAGGACAGTATGACGCTGGCGGAGGGTTTCCTGGAGGGTTTCAAGATCCCATACCAAGGGCCACTAGTTTGCAGGGATGCAGACAACCTGCGGTCAGCCAGAGAGCTCCCACGCGTAGTACAGGAAAAACTCCTGAAGGAGATGGTTCTGGGGAGGATAGCAGGGCCTTTTGACCACCCCCTGGACAATTTCCTGGTATCTCCCTTGGAGTAGTTCCAAAGAAACAACCTGGGTCTTTCCGCCTGATACATCACTTGTCTTACCCGGAGGGCGACTCTGTCAACCACTGGTTGGAGGACGGAACGTGTTCCGTCTCCTACTGTTCCTATGACTTGGCAGTGGACCTGGTCCGGAGAGCAGGGAGGGAGGCCT
The DNA here is from genome assembly GCA_963921515.1 of Calotriton arnoldi. Classification (NCBI taxonomy): domain Eukaryota; kingdom Metazoa; phylum Chordata; class Amphibia; order Caudata; family Salamandridae; genus Calotriton; species Calotriton arnoldi. The sequence continues at coordinate 684,053 of CAWUFW010009869.1, forward strand.
GGTTGGCCAAGGCTGACATTGAGTCAGCCTTCCGCCTGCTCCCGGTCCACCCAGATAGTCACCACCTACTAGGCTTCAAGTGGGAGGGCAAACTTTACTTTGACAAGTGTATGCCGATGGGTTGCGCGGTGTCCTGCGCTTACTTTGAGGCGTTCAGCAGCTTCTTGCAGTGGGCGCTCATTTGGTCTTACAACACAAGTGGAGTCACGCATTACCTGGATGATTTCCTCTTCATAGGGGAGGCAGGGACTCAGGACTGCAGCAGGGCACTGGGTCACTTCCAGGAACTGACAGGTCACTTGGGGGTCCCTTTGGCACCAGGGAAGACCGAGGGTCCGGCGCAGGTCCTCACTTTTCTGGGCATCGAGATGGACACCATCAAAGGTGTGTCCAGGCTCCCTGCGGAGAAGGTGCAGGCACTGCAGCGGGATATCCAGGCACTCCTGGGCAAGGACAAGGCCCCTTTGGCTGTGGTTCAGAGCCTCTTAGGGAAGTTGAACTTTGCCGCCAGGGTTATACCAGCGGGCAGAGTCTTTGCAAGAAGACTAGCTAGGGCCACAGCCAACGTGCAAAGGAAACATCACATGGTCAGACTAGCGAAGGGTTTGAAAGAGGACCTCCTCATGTGGCACGAGTTTCTGCTGAGTTTTAATGGCACAGTCTTTTGGAGATCCCCCTGGGCTGGGAGCCCCGACATCTGCCTATTCACAGACGCGTCAGGAAGGGAGGGCTTTGGTGCTATATTGGACTGCTATTGGTGCGCGCAAAAATGGCCTAATGCTTGGCGTAAAAAGAAAATTACAGCGAACATAACTGTACTGGAGCTGTTCCCCATCGTAGTTGCCCTTCATCTGTGGCCGGACACGTTGTCAGCCAGAAGGGTGGTTTTCTGGTCTGACAACATGGCAGTGGTGCAAGCCATAAACGGGCAGACAGCCAAATGCCCCCTGGTGCTGTGTCTGCTGAGGGAACTTATCAGGGTGTGCATGCGCTGCAATGTTGAGTTTAGGGCTAGACACGTCGAGGGGTAAAGAATGTAGCTGCTGACGCTCTCTCTCGTTTTCAGTGGCTCCGGTTCCGGGAGGCCTGGCCACGGGCGAGAGCGGCAATGACCCCTTTCCCAGCGCAGCTTTGGAGACTTCTGCAATGGAACTGCAGCTGAGAGCGTTGGGTGAACGGGCACTCGCTTCAGGGACCAGGAAAAGATACAGGACTCAGCTCACCACTTTCCAGAACGTCTCCACGGCACTGGGCCTAGCATCTCACCCCTAGAACAACAGGTGCAGGGTTTCGTACTCTGGGCAAAAAGACAGGAGAGAAGCCTTTCCTGGGTGCGCGGCCATTTGGCGGCGTTTAGCCACGACGCCAAACTGAGAGGAGAACAGGACCCGACCAAAGCGTTCTTAATCAGGGCGGCGCTAAAAGGGTGGGCCAGGGAAGAAGTCAGAGTTCCAGATAACAGGGCGCCTATTGATTTCCACACGCTGCAGGGCATGCTAGATGTGGTAGGTCAGGTTACCCTCTCACAGTTTGAGGCTCGTCTCTTTGCAGCTGCCTTTTGCCTGGCATTCTTTGGGGCTCTACGCATTAGCGAATTAGTGGCCAGGTCTAAAACCGACCAATCAGGAGATGCCTTATGCAGCCCGGATGTAAGAGTGATGGATAGATTGGTAATCCATCTCAGGAGGTCCAAAACAGACCAAGCAGGGCGGGGGGCTGACATAGTACTGATGCCTCTGGGGGATCAGAGGTACTGCCCAGTGGGTATAGTCAAAGTACTTAGCTGTTCGCCCCTTGGTCCCCGGGTACTTCCTTATTCATGCAGACCAGGTGCCTCTCTCGAAGTTCCAAATAGATAAGGTCATGGGTGCGTGCCTTGAGCGGGCGGGTTTCACCCAGGCTGGCAAGAGGTATTCTAGCCACTCATTTCGGATCGGAGCGGCCACTGCAGCGTTTAAGGCAGGCATGGGGCAAGAAAGCATAAAGAAGGTGGGACGCTGGGAGTCCCGTTGCTTTGCGCGCTACATTCGACCTTGAGTGGGACAGGTAGCGGCGTGCTGTGCCGGCGTCCCCTGGGGACAACGCATTTATGGGGAGGGCAGTGAAGGCTGGCAACAGAATCAAGCATTTGTTCCGATATTACGTGTGCAGTGAAGTGCGTTCCGGATCCTAGTATCCGTTTTTGTATATTGTGTGCAGTGAATACCAGTAGCATAACATGTAGTGCATTGTGTAAAACCAAGTTTATTAAAACAAGTGAGTAAAAACGGCATCCGTTTATTTTGCCAGGTTTTCAAGTATGGGTGATCGGCCATTCGCTCGTCGCCAGACTGGCTCAGTGGGCTGCACGCAGGAGGTGGATGCAAGGGTTCACAAACACTAAGCTTGTCTGGTGGGGTTTTCCTGGCATGACCTGGAACAGTCTCCTGAACAGGCTAGAGCAGGGCCTGGCTGGGCAGAAAGGTTTCCCCAACATCTTGATAATTCACTTAGGGGGCAACGATCTCACTACCAGGGGCAGGGGTGCCCTACTACAGGCAATGAAGGCTGACCTAGGGGAGATCAGCAAGTACTTGGGGCAATGTGAGCTCTTCTGGTCGGAAATGGTGCCGCGCCTGGCCTGGCACGGGGCCAAGTCTATTCAAGCAGTAGAACATTCGCGCAAAAGGGTGAATAGCGCAATGCGCAAGTTTACAGTCCAGCGAGGCTTTGGGTTTATCAGACATGAGCTGATCCAAATGAAGGTGAGAGGCTATTTTGAGGCTGATGGAGTGCACTTGTCCCAAGTTGGTATGGACCTGTTTCTCTTGGACATACAAGAGGTCCTGGAAACAGCAGGTTGCAAATGAATGAGAGTGCTGTGTGGTGGGGGGCTCTTTAGGCGACGGGGCCGCCTCCTGAGCTGTGGCGGAGTTACAGGGCGATCTGGACGTAGGACGGGTACAGAAGGGTACCTCTGCAAGAGCACAATAGGGGTGCCAGAGCCAAACCCCAGGAACCTCATGGGAGGGGCCTGGAACAATTACGTCGGCGCCCCGTTAGTCCTCCGGGCGGTTGTGGGCCTGAACAACCGGGGGTTTGCCTTGCTACGCTCCGCCCTGAAAGGGGCGTGAGTAATTCGGACCAATGTGTCACGTGATCCAGTAAGGGGATCACCCCCATAAGGGTAGCGCCGATTGGATTCTCCACGGTGCTTGGCTCAGCAGGCGGGCGGGCAGCATAGGTTGGTTTTAGCTGCCTGCCCTTTGATCGCCCGTAAGATAACCCACCATGTTTTGCATACTTTGTATGGAATAAACCTGCAGCATTATTTTCTCCAAACAAAGGTGTGTGGCGTATTTATTTATGCATGCCTACTCTATTGTGGGGGTCTTGTGCCAATAATGGAACTATGAGGCTGCCCGCGGCCCCCGCAGGGGGCCACCCTAAAAGGGCGGCCCCTTTAGTGGCATTTGGGCACGTCCCCACCCCCTACGTTGTGGTTTGCGGGACTCCTAGCGGAGTCCCCTTACATGACGACCCAAGCACGTCACTTCCGGCTAGGATTGGGGAGGGGAGGGTATTTAGGCCTCCCCACTCCATTTTGTGCCCTCTTTTACGCCTGGCACGCCGTTTCCCACCCTACCTCTTACCCGGCGTGGGGGCTGTCAGGCTAATTACAGAGGACGTGGTAATGTTTTCTTTGTCGTTGCAGGTGGAGTTACAGGGCGATCTGGACGCAGGACGGGTACAGAAGGGTACCTCTGCAAGAGCACAATAGGGGTGCCAGAGCCAAACCCCAGGAACCTCATGGGAGGGGCCTGGAACAATTACGTCGGCGCCCCGTTAGTCCTCCGGGCGGTTGTGGGCCTGAACAACCGGGGGTTTGCCTTGCTACGCTCCGCCCTGAAAGGGGCGTGAGTAATTCGGACCAATGTGTCACGTGATCCAGTAAGGGGATCACCCCCATAAGGGTAGCGCCGATTGGATTCTCCACGGTGCTTGGCTCAGCAGGCGGGCGGGCAGCATAGGTTGGTTTTAGCTGGCTGCCCTTGGATCGCCCGTAAGATAACCCACCATGTTTTGCATACTTTGTATGGAATAAACCTGCAGCATTATTTTCTCCAAACAAAGGTGTGTGGCGTATTTATTTATGCATGCCTACTCTATTGTGGGGGTCTTGTGCCAATAATGGAACTATACCCGCCACACCATTGCGCTTGGACATTCTAGATAGAGCCACGGGACGTGACCCTTAAACACCGTTAGATGTCTTAACAAGCACAACAACTAAACCAAGAAAAGATGGAAGAATTAATGGGACCAGCTGGGTGTAGCACAGTTAGTTGGATACAACGGCATTCATTTTTACAATGACTCGTGACAGTACCTTAAGATGCAACGGGGGCAGATCCAGCAATGCAACATTCAGGGAAGTGGCCCGGCCCAGCCCAGCCTCCTCCAGGCGATGACAGGCGATGACGGGGAAGGACGGGGCCCACCCTTGGCCCGGGCACGCCCGCGCGTCCCGCGCTGCGGGAGTCCGCAGGAGATTTTCAAGCGCCTCCTGGCGCTGGTGAGTGACGTGGCGGCCGTGCGCCGCAGGCGAGAAGCAGGCTGGTTGTTGTGGTCCCCAGAGCAGAGTACGCCACAGGTACGTGCAACAGATGACAGTGAATGGAACCAAAGGGTTACCTTCAGTCAAAATATGCAGTAAAACACCATCACTAATGGAAGGAGTAGTGCTGCACTAGATGATGACTTCATGAGTTGCACCAGCTTACTTCCCTCTTTTTTCCCTCAGCTGCCAGGGCTGAATCCCCAACAGAAGATAGGCCCTCCTTTCCTGTGTCCTCATCGCAGCGATTGTGAGATACTGCCACCAAAACACAGGGCAAGGAGGGAGCATGAGCGGACAAAGTTTGAGGCATGGGCGAACACCAAGGCAGATCACCACTGTGGTTGAGTAATCATGCACACCAGAATCAACTAAGGCACAACCTCGCACCCGCACTGCTCATCTAGCTCCAAGAGGGACGATGAATGACCACACTGCTGGTCCATAGTTACGAGTATAGAATCTGGACTGTGCTAGTTTGAACAAGTAGGTGCCGGGCTTGACTGCGAGGGAATGCTTTCATTAAAAGGAGGTAGTAATTTTAGAGAGGAATGTATAGCTCAGTGGGGCAGCTTTCTGCCAATGGTCATAACAGAGGACTCTGCAATTGGAAATCCATAGAAACGGGGACAGTGCTTAATTAAAGTCTAGCAAAGTATACAAACCTAAGGTTAATTACACGCAGCAGACGTGAGTTCATCCCATATAGTCAGTCACTCTGTCTTCAGTTAGGAAGGAATCTTTTAAACAAACCCCAGTGTGACACCAAAGCATTTAGCAGGTCAAGGATAGACTGCATATACAACACCACAAATATGGTTCCACCCGGTAGCCTGAAAGCTAGGAAGAAGGAAGAGACCTATGCTCTGCATCATTAATGCATCTGACTAAACATACCACGTCATTACACCACAATCAACCTCCCATACCTGCACTTCCTGCTCATGTATGTCTCACTTTCCCCTCTGACTGTGTTAGTATAGGGGGATTTGAAGACAGACGATCTATTCAACTTTGATTGAAGGACCACCTTTGTAACAGTAGAGACTGCCTCGCTTTCTATTCTCCCCTTTCCTAACCCCTCCTTCGCCCCCTTCCTCTAAGCCTATAGGAGCCCTTGCACCACAAACTCAACGTCTTTGGACCTTTGGAGACCACCTTCTAAGACCATGCAGTAAGCAGATGGACAGCCTCACCTTCGATCACTGGGGCATTCAACAAGGCTTGAGCGACCACTGCTCAACTAAAGTATTGCCCACAGGACTTGTGGGGGGCAAAGTCAGCGACCTAATTCTAAGAGGGAGGCCAATCAAAATGTGTGGTTTTGTTTGAGGAAAGGAACAAACAGTAGTGTTGCAGATATGAATCTGTTTGTTTCCTTAATTTTAGGTATATGACAGGAGCGTAGCAAGGACACCATGACCCATGATGCGAGGAAAGATATTGGGCCCACATACCCTGGGTTTGTAGTACAAAACAGCCACTACCTTAGTGAATTGGGCCACCCCCACAGGTCCCATTGCCACTGCACCTTCTGCACTATTGATATCTACAGCCCTAGGCACATGGCCCTGTACATGAAGTACCCTTTCTCTAGAAGTCATTAATAAGGCTGTGCGGTCATAAAGTATTGTACATTTTGACCGTTACTGAGGACTGAAGATGCCTGCATTACTGCAACCCTGCACCATCGACCTGTCACTGGTTACCACCTGCTTAAGGCTGATTGTCTATTAAAGTGGGAACTTGGAATACATACGTTCGTATCTTTTGTTTTTCTGCCGGGAGCCAAAATCTAGCCTTAATACTTGCAGGCAACTGACTCAACCCTGCTAGCTTTAGCGCCGTATTTGAAACAGGTGCTTAGTAAAAGGAAAAATTAGTTGCTATGCTTACAAACAGCACAAACAATGTCCTTTCTGGAGATCACGAAGACGTGCATTTGTTGAAAACAGTCAGTTCGAGCGAGGGTGCCACCAGACGTATACCGGCCATTGTCTGTTTTGGAATTCTGTAAGATAAAGGATCTGTTATGCCACTAAGACTTTATGTAAATAACACTGCATTCATTTTTTAGATGGCAATTCTGCTTCTGTTTACTTTAATCACCAACTAGGAATAATTTAGACAGCTCTTGAATGCATTTGAAGTGATTTCTTATGTCTGCTTCTTAAACTGTGTATTAAAACCGGTTTTGCCTAATTTACTTACAGGCGTTAACATGAAAGTACTGGTCATGCCGGTAAAACACCTGCCAGGTGGAAACCCTATCCTGGAAGTTTGCAAAACTCCCTAACGCGCTGTGCGCCATCTCCCTCCATCTATCTTCTGTGTCCCGCCTCTGTGCCTTTAATATTTTTTCTTCTGCCCCTATCTCCCCCCAAATCTCTGTGACAGGACTCTTGCATCTCTGTTACTTCTCCATTTACGATGCAGCCCCCCCCGCCCCCTTTTAGTCATCGTTAACTCGTGCAGTCCTTGATATCTTGGCCCGAGCGGCCACGTTGCTCCCTTCCCACGTGACCCCGCTCTCGCGGATGTAGTTAGGTCGAGCATTCGAGACCTCTTGTATATACTTTAGTATATACTTATTATATACTTATATGTGTATGTACCTTGTGGGGTCTGGAGATCATCCCTAGGACTTGTCTGCTTCCGTTTAGGGACTTTTTTCTGTTCAACTGCCTCTATTTAACTGTCTTGATAGAAAACGACCAGCAGAGGTCAGTAAAATACCAGAATTACTTTCTGCTGAGAGACTTTCTTTTTTTTATTTTTCTGGCAACTGCCTCTATTTAACTTTGTTGATAGAAAACGACCAGCAGAGGTTAGTAAAATACCAGAATTGCTTTCTGCTGAGAGACTTTATTTTTTTTATTTTTCTGGCAACTGCCTCTATTTAACTTTCTTGACAGAAAACGACCAGCTGAGGTCAGTAAAATACCAGAATCACTTTAGCATTCTCTAGATTGCCCTGATTTTATATTAAAAACAGAACTTTGGACTATACCATTTCCTGCTGAAAGGCAATATTTCTCTCCATGTATTCCCATCCCTGGCGTGTCAGGTGCTTACTTTCCCTCAATGTTAAAGAACAGTAGATGTTTCAGCACCCATGCTAATGTGCTGCATAGCGAAATACATATAAGGTCCCAAAGGCGAGACCGATTGCATTGCAAATGCTTGTTGTTTTAGTTTTCTGAGGCAGCACCGACATTCATTAATCCCCGCTCTCCGTGTCTTTTACAGTACACTTTTGTTAACTCTGCAGCTACTTTATGTGAGCCGCGTTCTATCATTATTTGATTCAGTGCCCATATGTGAACCTCACTTAACCCTCTATGGGGTGGTGTTCCTCAACCTACTGGGTTGTTGAGCCTCCCACATATCTAATTACGTGGTCCAGAGACTCTTGCCCTTCAACATTTGATCTAAGCAATACATATATTGTACACAGTATCTTTGCAGGGCAGCACAGCCTTGACAGTTTCCTGAGCACTCTAAGAGAAGCAGGCTATGGGCCTTTGATGGCCCTGTCTATTGCATTATGTCAGACCTGCTCTAAGCCACCTATGCCAGTGCCCACACGCTGCAATGTTGGCCCCCTGCCCCCCAATAGGGCACTTCACCGCCAACAGCATCACACTGAGGCAGCTATCTTTGGTCCCTAGTTTGAACATATATGGTTGCTTATACTTTTCTTCTTTCTCTTTCTATGGGCAATCCAGTGAACCCCTGGCTCCCTTTGGAGCTGTCTATTTCTGTTACCCACCAACGCTATTTTCTTACAGCACTAATTGAGTCTTTCAGTACCTAAGAACCTCTCCTTACATACATTACTCTCTCTTATATTCTTATTATAGGACAGAGCGTACCACCAGGGTACCTCGAGTTGAGGCACAACACCTGACAATTGCAGGTAGGCTTGTGGATTATGTGTGAACACCATGTCTGACTGATTGTGCATACACTGTCTCGTGGTGTTCAATATTCACCACATTTTGGGTGAATTTGTCTGCATGCAATGCTTGTTTTATTCCACACCCACTTTACTCTGGTGATTTCATAACTATCACCTAGCTGTCTTGTATTCCCCTACAGGTTGATTGAAAGTGGATCTGCTTTTTATTCTTACAGAGGACCACTGATTGGTTTTGTATTTGTAATTTTCCTTTAATGAGCATGCTTGTTGAGCAGAAGTGATATTTACAGGTCCTGACGCATGCCAATTCACCTCTTTTGAGGGTTGAGATGGCAGAAACATGTTGAACTACATCTAGTGACACACCCAGCAGTGTCCCTTCTCTCTTTTTAAACCCTGACCCTGGAGTCAGTTATAATAAAATCACTTTTTGCATGCTCTGCATACCCCTGTATACCTCACCACCCCGTAGTTTGCCATAGGGTTTCTACCAACTCTTTAAAAACATCCAAAAAGCTCCTCCTTCTCAGAGAGGGAATTGTAACCCGCACAGTGGTCAGCTGTCACCCTGCAAGGGGAATCCCAATGGTGAAGCATGCCACCTCTAGTGGATGAGGGAATTTTCCCTAAAAAAGGAACATCCCTGTTCAGCTAGGCTTCTTTTCTTTTCTTATTCTACCTTTCCCAAGACCCAGTTGTTTCTTTGTGTGTTATATACTCCTAGGAGCATCCCACCCTATAAAGATCAGCGGAAAACCCATAACGCTGCCAGGTATGATAACGAAAATGGTCACATTTTTCAAATCTTGTGAAAATGCAGCTCAATATTAGTACTCCTAAGATTAGCCAACACCTTAATACAAACTTGTGCAGCTCAAAAAGAAAAGGTGCAACCACCTCTCATTGAGGCCCTGAATCTTAGAATCACCACCAGAAGCACTTGCAATGAACATAGTCTTCTCGAATGGGAGAAATGGATGATGCTATCGAACATGTACTTTGAACCAGAAGATCAAAAAGCTGTGGGCCAGATGTATCAATGCATTTTGCGATCGCAAACGGCCCGATTCGCAGAATCGGCCCATTTGCGATCTCCAAAATGCGTTTTGACATGTATCAAGCAATAAGAATTCGCAATATGGGTAATCGCAATTATTTGCGATTACCTAAATTGCGAATGCAGTTAGGGAATCGCAATTTGCTTTTCCCTAAATGCTATTCTTATAGCCTTCGCAAATTGCGATATCTCTTTAAGGAATCGCAGATTACCACCAACTTCAAGTTGGTGGTAATTTGCAATTTTCTGTTAAAATGCACTGTTTTGCATTTTTTTAAGTGCCATGTGGCGCACATACATGTCCTTAGGGCATGTATGTGCGCCACATGTACACATGTATATTTCAGGGGTGCAACAGGGTGTCCTTTTGGAACCCTTGCACCTTTAATTTGCATGCGCAATTTGCGAGTACCTATTGGGTACTCGCAAATTACGCATGTCATTCCCATTCATTCCTATGGGCCTCTTGGCCCATAGAAATGAATGGGAAGCCATTCCTTATTTGCGACTCGCAATTTGCGAGTCGCAAATAAGAATGCGTAGGAATCGCTATTTGAAGTGCGAATCCTACATACATTGCATTTTGCGATTCCTTAATAGCGAATCGGTAAAATTCAGCTATTAAGGACTCGCAAAATGCAAGGTTGATACATCTGGCCCTGTGTGCGCTAAAATGAGAACTTTATTAAGAATACATTTCTTGCTAGGCAGCTAATGAAGATCCCTAACATGATGCAATATGGTAGCCCAAAGGGGCGTTTCAATCTCTAGGAAGTTGATTAAAGTGACTAAAGCATGGACCACTGTCCTTTTAGGCTGGAGTGGTAGAAAAAGAGAAATAGTTTGAAAGACCAGAGCAAAGAAAAACAAGTACCCACCATGCAGGAGACCTGAGGCTGAAAAGTGAGTTGACTGTGAAAATGAACCCCCACATTCTTAGCAATCGCGCCAGACTGAGAGGGAGATGGTACAGCAGCCAGCCAACAGTTTTCCCACCAATTAACTTGGAAAGACCTGAACAGTAGGATTTCAGTCTTATCAGAAATGCTTTTCAAGTTACTTTGCCATGTAGAGTCCTAAACCTTAGATAGGTAGGCTTTAACGGATTCCTGCAATTCAACAGAATTGTTTATTTCAATAGGACCAGTTTGATATCATCCGCATACGAAATAATCCTAAATGCAGATGACTCAAACAGGGGGACCAAGAGAGCCATTTACATGTTAAGTAAATTTGTCTCAGGAAGGATCACTGCGCACCCTATGGTTAAGTAACTTGGTGCCTGAAGAATATGGTGGCATTCAAAGTGCATAATCTCTGTTTTCCAGGAAAGCCGATCCATTGTAATGCCGTACCAAAACCCTAATTTTGGCAAGACATTGCAAGAAGAGTCATTTACAAAACAGTATCCAATGCCACCAACAAATCTAATAATATAAGGGTGGCGATTCGCTCTTCGTTGAGAGTCAATTTAATGGATTCAGATACTTCTAGTGAAGTTGTCTCTGTGCTTTGTCGGGGATGGAATAAAGCTGTTGGGGATCTGTGTCAGGGGTCTGATAGACTAGGATGTAACAGACTATGCTGCTCTAGATAGCTGGCTGTTTTTCAACTTCGCATGCATCTTGGCCACCAGAGGCAGTAGGGAAATAGGCTTCAAGTGGGATAGCAAGGCAGATCTGACACATTTTTTTAATGTAAGGGGATAACTTTGGCCAGTTTTCAAGCATAGGGGACCATAGTGGGGAGCATGGAGCATTTAATAACTTATTAAAATGGGGTTGATTATAATAATACCCATGGCTAGGACTGAGGGTGTAGACCAATCATCTGGCGATCCAGACTTACAAGTCAAAATGGCCATTTAAGATTCTTTTTTGGAGATCTAGTTGGTTCGTGTGAGGGCACAGTTAGCTGGGATGGCTATGAGTGCCTTTGTCATTTCCCCTGTGGTGTTCAGATCAACATTCCTCAAGTTGATCTGGATTTGTTTTATTTTATATTTTATATGTTTCACATTAGAAGCGGAATGCAGTCATTCATTAGCAACTTCCTTGTCTCTTTCCATGTCCCTGGTTAGGCTTGGAACAAAATTTGAGAGAAGACTAGAATGATGGTTAGGCTTTATTTTGCTCCAATCTTGCAAAGTCATTTTCCTATCAGGTATTTCTGGCTGAGGAATGGAAGTGTTGCTCCATCGAAAAGGAATAAGTAGGTGGCTATAACAGGTCAACTCCAAAGGCCCCTCCAACAGAAGAGAGAAGTTGGAAAATATAAGGTCAACAATGTGACTAGCATGGTGAGTTGGAAATAGTTTATAGGATGTTAACATGTTCAGAAGAGGTTGAGCAAGGTTATTATTATGCTTATCCACTTAAAGATTAAAATCAACGAAAACCAAGAAATTGGCTGACAGATCCACAGGTGACCTAGAGCATCATAAAGCAAGTTGATAAATTCCCCAACACATTCAGGAGGTCAATAGGTCAGAACTCCAGCTGGCGGCATCTGTAGAGACAGATAGGGGTAGGTATACAAAGAAATGGTGCAGTGTGGCGCTGCAAGCAATGTAGCTTTGCCGCGCTGCGTCATTTAAAAAATGCAGGGATGCGCCGTATTTACAAGAATACAGCACACCCCTGTGTTTTCCCTTGCGCTGGTGCTAAAAACAGCTGCTTAGCGCCAACACAGACACCCTTGCAAGGGATGATTGGTTATGTGCAGGAGGGGATGCCTACACAATATTTAAAGGCGATTTGCTACTCTATGTATGCTGCAGAAAGAGCAAAAATGAGGAGAAATAAAAGTATTTCGCCTCGTTGCGCCAATCTAACTCCTGCTATTTAGTGGCGTAAAGATCCTTGTAAATCTGGGGCATCATCAAAAAGCAATGGGTGTTGCAGTGGAACAACCACAGCCACACCCATCTCTCTCTTTTTTTCAGCCACGGACCGTATTTACTCCGCTTCCGTTTTTCTGTTTCACCAATCATTCAGACCCAAGATTACCAATTTACTGGTTTGGATCACCCGGCGTTTGACTGCTCGCATACCTATTATCCCAACATAGCAGAAACGGTAAGCCTCTTCTCCTACAACCACCCTGGTTGTTCATTCCTGTTTTTTGTCACCGTCGATTGAACACCTTTCCCTTTCCCCTTCCTTTCACAGGCCTTTCTCGGACACTTCCATACAACTTCCATGTTCGACTCAACCTTGTTTCAAGGTGTTTCTGCTATTTTTCTCCAAAGTATATTATGGGCGCTTTTTTCTTAAAATATTCCTTTTGCTTTCAGATTCCCCTTCTATTCTTTGGTATAAATTTTAAGTTTAATGCAAGGTCCTGAAGAAGGTGGATGCAAATCATTTTTACCCACCGAAACGTACGTCGACCTAGTGGACCCCCAGCAGGCAACGCAACCATGGATATTGAATGAAATGTTTTCTCCATGATTTGAACAGTGTATGCCTTTGAAGCTGGGTGGAGTATGTGTGTGAGATATGAATGTGTGAGTTTGGTAAGTTAGGCTGTGATGTAATGTGAGTTAGTTGTGGTGTGAGGTTGTTCATAGGATAGGGGTTTTCTGTACAAATAGTGTTCATTATGCACATCACTATGAACTATTAAATCATGTACAACAAAAATCGTGTATAAAAGACAAAAAAGAAATGTCTGTGTACTTAGAAAATGTTTTTTACTCTCTGAAAATATTGAAAAAATGAATTTTATAAATAACAAAACATGTATATGAATAAAACATTGGTGTATTTGAGGTATTGATATAGCAAAAGGCAGCCCAGTGAGCTTTCCTAGCCATTGTTGAAGCGATACAGGTCAAGTGGGAGTGCTCTTTGAGCATACATATTTTTTCGGTTTTTTCCCCCTCCTCCCAGACCTATAATTCTGCCTCAGGGGGTACCTTTTGGACATTATTTATGTCTCTGCTACCACAGCCACAGGTAGCCTTTACTCCACTACTTCTAAATGTTATTATTCTTCTATACCCTCCTTATTTTTAAAACTCACCATTTTCTTTAATCCTCATACAGCACTGGCCGAACCACAGTAAACCGGTCCTGATGATGACCTGAAATTACACAGGTCGAAACGCCGTCGACTATACAACGTAGCTTTAGGCATTTTTGAGGTTCCTAATACAGTATAAACTTTGTATAAATGTTCTATTGACTGTTTTTGTAACCATCAACTATATTGTTCCTTACGCTGTATTTTCGCTGTATTTCACTATTCACGTGTCACTCGTGCTGTTCACCTTTACACGAGCACGGATGTGCACACTATACGTTTGGGTTACTAGCACAATTTATGTAATGTAGTGCTGATATAAACTACCTTTACCTTATAAACCTACGTACCTTTTGGACCTCTTTAATACTTTCGTGGCCTCCCTTATTTTCTGTGTGCTTGACATTGACTTGATATACATTGTACTTGTCTTACTTAATGATCACCATTTGAGACATTGTCGCCTTGTTAAACTTAGGATGATGACAACTGAAATTGTAAATTGAAGAATGCAGGTCAGAAAAATAAATATAGAAATGATTAGGGGCTAGGATGCACCCCTGCCTGACTACATAACTGTTAGGTAAGGAATTAGGGATATCAGAGCAGTTGCCAATTTGAATTTGTACCTAGGTAGATTTGTAACTCATGTGCAAAGAACAATAACAATAGGTCAATATTTAGGGTATGCACACTAGACAATAGTCTTTTTCTATCAACCGTATCAAAGGCTTTACCAAAATCAATAAGACAACAGTAGACGGCACAATTGTTTAAATGTACTTCTCTATTGATATTCACGTTTGGAGCAGTGATGCAATCACAGGTACTATTTTGGGCTCTGTAGCTCTCCCGAGCCCAGCTGAGGATTTGTTTCCTTTGCATCCAATACTCAGAATGTTGGAGTTGGAATTTAGAAAAGACTTTGCCTTCAATGTCAAGCATAGCTAAAAGAAGATGATGTTTAGCTTTATATCTGGGTCCTTTCTTGTGGACAGGGATTAACATGCTTCCTATACGAGAGCTGGGGATGTTGCTGCTCAGCAGTGCTAAATGTTAGCCAGTGGTTGCTTGTAGGGGCAATCAGCACTCATTTTCAGGGACAGGCACTTGTTTTATCTCATCAGACGTTTCCCAAAAGCAAGAGAAGGAAAATGCACAAAGGGAAGAAGGAGGAAGAGAAAGACGAAAAAGCCATCACAAAGGGACAAAGCAGGAACCTGCAGGTGAGATTGAAAGGGCCAGGGAGTGTCTGGTAGTGAATTAAGGAGTCATAACGTAGATTCCAGACTTTGCAGCCTTGGTATTCGGCTCGCTAGCATTTAAAAGCACTGGACATTTCATAATGTAAGCTTCTGAGCAGAACTTTTGGCACTCATTCTTTTACAAATGTATCATTGCAGATCAGTAGTTAATGATCAAGCCGTTTCTTAAGCTGCAACACCAGAACGGTAGTTGGATCTGAGAACCACCAAAGACATGCTGTTCGGTTCAGGGGCCCAACTAGTTAACTATTTCTAAGACAACAGATCATCAGTTGAAACTCAGAGAAGTGTAATAAATCACCACCGAGCCAGGACACTGGGGAAGGAGCACACAATGTCCTTTGAGCTGCCCTGAAAAGCCCAATAATAAGAGTACCAAATATCATACTAACTTATGGTTAGATCAGGCCTTTACTGAGCCTCTTTTGCATCATTTCTCTTACATAGAGAGAATAAAATGAATAACTTATTTTCCTTTATAGGCACCTTTTGAGGCTCTAACAATGGATATATAAGCCCTTTTAAAATAATTATTCAGCATTTTTCAGTTGATCAAATTTGATGTTTTTATTTAAAGTGTGAAGATCTGAGAAGTACATCTTCCAGCTATTAACACATTCAGAATTAAACCAAGATTTATTTTTAGAATTATGCGTAGAACAGTAAAACTCCCTTGCACTTTTGTGCCTATTGGGCTCTGTAACTAAAGTGAATACTGTGTCACAAATTAATTCCATGTTAATAGAACATTACCACCACTATCCAAGAGAGAAACCTCTTGCAGATTCTAACACTAACTTAAGACTATTCCAAGGTTGTCCTGGGTCCATTTGATGACTCCATTACTGCTGATGTCATTGATGGACCTTTTGTTGTTTTTAAATGAAACAAGCGTCTTTGTGAACGTCAAGGTAATCTGCTTAGGTGAGTGATCCCTATGAAATTTGTGAAAAAAAATATTTCACAAATTTATTCCCAAAACTGCCATTTAGCCAGGTGTAATCAATGGTAAAATTTGTATCAAAAAGGAAGATTTTCTTGGTTTCAGGGAATTAATAGTAGTAGTAATTTCAGCTGCAGTTATAGGCGAGTCGAACTTAGACTTGTAAGATTGCGATATAGGAGGAAGGGTGTAAGAAATTGGGTTATTGGTTGAGGGGGTTGGAAGCCCCTCTTAGGAAACAACCACAATCCTTGCCAGGGCCAACCATAAAAAGTAGCTAAATCAACACGTGCTCTCTGGTGGCTAGACATAAACTCAGGTGGGCTTAACTTAGAGGCAATGTGTAAAATATTTATGGATCACTCAAACAGTAATAAAGTAAAAATGCAACATCAACATAATCCCACTCCAATTTAGAAAAATAGAGTTAATTGTAATACATAAAATGAGACCAAAACAAATTAAACAGTAGGTCTGAATTTTTAAAGTTTTTAGTGAAAAATAGCACCTTGAAGATCAAAGCACCAACCATGGGTATCTGGTTGCATGAGACTGGGTAAAACTGAAAAGTTAAGGCTGACAGTGATAGAGGGAAGGCCGGATTCAAGAGGCATATTGGGCCCAGTCTCGGCTTACCTTAAGAATTAGAAAAACTCTTGAAAAGTTCTTTGAGAAGGTAGAGTCTTCAGCGGGGGAAAGCAGCAGGCTGTGTCCATGGAGGGGGGCACCATCGTCAGAGAGTTGCTGGATGAAGTTGCGGTGAAGATTTCTACCTTCCCACTTAAAATATTTTTGGGAGGTCAGATTCCTTTTGCGGGACGAAGCTGCAGGATCTAGCCGAAGAGGGCTGCACAAGGTCGGATAGCTTCATCAAGAGGTCCCGCTGAAAGGGCTTTGCTGCTGTGAAGAAGAACATTGCATGAACTGCTGGAAGTCAATCCGACTGGAAATGCAGCTACGTCGAATCGGCTTGGAAGTAGGTCCCAGTCTCCTGTTGGGTCTCAGAGCAGAATTTCCGGAAAAGGTTTCTAAGTTTCAGCTTTTAGGGTTAGGCAGGAGCATTATCACCAACACCAGTACCAAGGGTCCAGGACCAGTGGGGCACCACTTGGGGGGTTCGGACGCATTTCAGCAGAGGCCAGACACAGGGTTCAAAGCCTCTAGAGCTTGTTATGTCTCTGTAGCTCATGCAGGAGCCAAGCCAACTAGCCCTTGGAGTCATTCTGTTGGTCCTGAGTTCGAGGAGCAGGTCTAATCTTTCTTCCTCAGGCAGCAGCAGAGCAGTCCTTCCAGCAGCCGGGCAGTAGGCAGTCCTTTCTGCAGCAAGGAAGCAGTGCAGTCCTTCTTCTGAGTCTTCCACAGGTCCAGAAGTGATCTGAAGAGTGGTTCTGGAGATCCAATATTTATACCTGGTGCTAGTCTTTGTGTGTGGCAGGACTCCCTGTTCTACCCCCACATCTGGTTCTAGAAAAATCTTCCCTTCTCCTGCCAAGGCTCTAAACTGTCTGGGGTTTACAAAAGGTTGGCGTCAGGTTCCTTTGTGTGTGCTGAAGGCAAAGCCCTTTAAAATGGAAGTTGGGCACAGCACAGGGCCACCCTAAGCAACCTTGGCAGTATGACCCATCCTGCCCAAATCTAATCCCTGTGGTGCCACTGTATTGGAGAAATACACAAACCTCAACAGGTGAGCTATTCACAGTCATGTGACTCATGAAACTGACAGAAGGCACTGATGGTTAGGACAAGAAAATGCCAACTTTCTAGAAGTCTCATTTTCAAAATTGTGACTTGAAACCCAACTTTACCATTAAAGAGGATTTTAAATTACAATTAATTTGAGTCCAAACAGCACATCTGTATCTGCTGGCAATACAAAGTTAGCACTTATTAAATTAACTAAGGTGACCCAGAGTTAGTCAATGGGAGAGATAGGCCTTTCAACAGTGAAAAACGACGTTAGGTGTTTTTCACTGTCATGACTTATAAAACTTAAACCCACATGCCCTACCTTTTAAGTACCATGCACACTGTCCTATGAGCCTTTAGGGCCTACATTAGGGGTGACTTATAGGTATTAAAAAGAAAGGTAGAGCCTGGCAAAAGGTTTATTTTGCCAGGTCAAAATGTCAGTTTTAAAACTACACTACAGGCTGCAGTGGCAAGCCTGTGACATTTTACAGTGCTACTTCATTACGTGGCACAATGAGTGCTGCAGGCCTACATGTTGCATTTAATGTAAAGGCACTGAGTACAGGTAGTACCATATACTAGGGACCTATGAGTAAATTAAATGTGTCTATCAGGTGTAGGCAATTGTTTCCAAGTTGAAGTACACACAGCCCTAAAACCAACAAAAACTAATACACAAATAGGAGGAGTGAAGGCAAAGAGTTTGGGGATGACCCTGCGGAAAGGGTCAGGTCCAACAAAGGTTACAAGAGTTCAGAAAATAATCTATAATTTTAATATCAGTTGCTTCTGGTTTACTATATAATGAGGAATACATTTCAAGAAATTATGTGATATTATCTGTAGTAGATACCTCTAGTTTTCTCTCTTTTCCATGAAGTTTGTGGATTTAATTCCGAACTTTTTCGATATGTAGAACATTTGTTAATATTTTCCCAGATTTATTTGTATTAAAATAAGGTTTTGCTTTCTCATGTGATATTTGAAATCCAACTCTTTTGCTAAGTAAGGAATTGTATTCATAGCAAAGGTTTTGTAATTTGAGTTTATAGATAGAATTACCAGAGGAAATAAAAAGATTTTTACACTTAGCAATTTCTTTTTCTAAACCAGAGATTTTGGAGTGAAAATGTTTGTTTTCACAAGCCATCATGGACAGCTTTATGCCTCTATCATATGCTTTAAAAGTATCAAAACATATAACATTTCATGTTACATTATCACTATTGAAATAAAACTAATTCTCAATAGCAAAGAGCATTTTAAGATTGTTAGCATCATGCAGAGGAATGTCAACATTCATGCAGCATCTCGATTTAGAAAATGTAACATCATTTAATTTAGGACACATAGAAACTATAGCATTGTCATAAATAATCATAATCTCAATTCAAGGACTAGAAATTGAATGGCACAGGTTTCTTGATGCCAACAGATAATTAATTTGTGGATAAGAGAGTTGAGGGTTAGAAAAAAAAGTAAAGTCTTTATATTTTGGGGGGGCGTGGCTTAGCCGGCTGGAAGATGGCCGCACCTTGAGTGGGCTCTGCTGGCCAAGCCATTAATCCGCCACGATTTGCGGACATCGGTGGAGCTGCTCATCCGTCACTTATTTGACGATGTTCTCTCCCCAGTTTTCATTGTCGAGCGAGCTCACCGCTCCCTGGGCCCTCGACCTGCTCCTGGCCTGCCAACTCGCCCGATTATTGCCAAGCTGCTGAATTTTAGGGACCGAGACGCTGTTCTGCGTGCGGCCAGGGAGAAGGGGGAAATCCGTCATCCCTGGCCTTTTTTCCTGACTATACGATGGCGGTGCAGGCTGCCCGCCGCGAGTTTCTCCCGGCCAAGCGACTACTCCAAAAACTAGATGTCTCCTATTCCTTGGCGTACCCCGCTAAGCTGCGCGTCCGGCAGGGCTCCAGAATGCACTTCTTCACGGAGCCAAAGGCTGCACTGGCCTACGCGAAGAAACTTGACCAGTCGCAACGCTCTTCACAATCCGGCTCCCAGGCTGTTGTCGACAGAAACTTAAGTGATAATGACTGACTCCTGCCTCTGTTATGGTGTATTTGTAGTCTGTAATGTCTGGGGTAATGCTGCCCTCACTGGCTGATTTCCACTTTGCCCCAGTTACTGCATATGTTCCTTCCCTCTACTGTTGCGCTCCGGCTTGTTGACTATTGGGCCCTGGGGCTCGTTATGGTTGTGGGGCTGCTCACCGTTCCTGCAGTACTGGCCATGCAGTCGTTCCTGCCCCCACCCGCATTTGGTGCTCTCCTGTTCCCCGGCATGCGGGCCCGGTGGTTTACCCTTGTCGAAGAGGCACCCACTGCTCCTAACACGCCGGCCCTATACTCCCTTCTTCCTTTACGCAGTAATTGACTGACTCCTGCTCTGTACTACCCATTATCTTGTTTGCCTCCCTATGATGTGCCCTGGTATATGAGGCGCCCTATTGGCCTTATATGTCTTCACTCACTGTCCGCGATCATCCGTGGCTTGGCCACCCTGTCCTAGTGGCAGGGGTGTTCGCTGAGCAGAGCCATGCCTCCACAGGATAATTCCCTCCTTTTTTGACTTTGCTCTTCCCCTTCATAGTTGGGGTTTCCCTGGGTGGGTGGGGATGGCCTCTCAACCTGAGTGGGGGTTGGTGTGGGTGATGGGGGGGGGGGGTTCAATGGGTATGTTGCCTCCATTCCGAGGCCTGTTGTTTGTTTCGTTCTATGACTTTTTCTGTACCGTGTTAACTGCCACACTGTCTTTTGTACTGCACATCTCTTCTCAATCACATCGGGCTCCCATTCCACATCTGCCCTCATCCGCCACTCACCTTCATGGCATAGCGATATGACGGCTACCACACTCTGGATTTGGAACGTCCACGGTCTTAATGACCATCGGAAGGCCCGCCTAGTACATGCCCACCTCACCCGACATAATGTAGACATTTGTTTCCTCCAGGAAACCCACCTATTACCCACTACTGCTGCCAGGCTTCACTCTAGACATTGGGGCAAAATTCACTCCTCCTTCTACTCCTGTTACTCTCACGGGGTATCCATCCTCATGCGCAGAGGGCTTCCTTGGCACACATCCCGGGTTATTGCAGATCCTGAGGGGCGCTTCGTTATCCTGCATGGCACTCTCCTGGCCCAACCCCTGATCCTAGCAGCGGTATATGGCCCCAACTCTGATGACTCTGACTTCTTTGCGCAAATGTGGCGACACATCTCTTCCCTGGGCCCTGCCGCGCTGCTTTGGGGGGCGATTTCAACATTACACCTTCAGCCACCCTTGATCGCTCTCGGCCTCGCGCTCTGCACCCGCGTGCTACATCTCTCCTGCATTCCATTCTATCCAACTCCCTGCTTGACCCGTGGCAGCACACCCACCCAGAAGCGCGTGAAGGCACATGCGTTTCGGGCTCTTCAGGCTGCTGGTCCCGACTGGACCTATGGATCACCACTCAGGACACTTTCGCGTGGGTCACCTCTGTTGAGCACATGGCGCGTACCCTTTCTGACCGCGCTCCCATCTGCCTCAGCTTGCTCCCCCCATGGCGCATGTTTGCCTGGCGGCTGCCCCCCAATGCGCTCCGCGATTCAGTGTTTTGCAATGAGATCCAAACTGCAATCGTGAATTATTTTGATCTTAATGCCGGCTCCGTTGACTCCCCTTCCACACTTTGGGAAGGCTTCAAGGTGGTGAATCGGGGCGAATGTATCTCCAAGCAGGCTGGCGTCCTGCACTCTATTCGCGGTGCCCTTGAACGATTGGAGGCAGAAATCAAGGCTCTTGATTCTTCACATTCTCTTAGCCCTAATCCCGACATCCTTGCGCAGCTCCGGGGTAAACATTCTGATTTTAATGATGAGGCAGATAGGGAACTCTCCTTTCTGGGTAGGGAGGCGAGGGCGCGTCGCTTTGGTGAGGGGGATCAACCAGGTGAGACTCTAGCCAGTCTCCTGCGACGGCCTCACGCCGCCTCTTATATCACAGCGCTCCAGGACGGGGGCCCGGAGCGAACAACCTCTCCTGATGAGGTGGTGACCAGGTTCACCGCCTATTATTCTCAAATCTACACTGCTGGGATTGTGCCTTCGCGCTACATCCTTGACCAATATTTCGACACTCTCGAGCTCCTCTCGCTGGGCAACAGTCATCGGGAGTACCTCGACAAACCTTTTTCTAAGGAGGAGATCCTGGCAGCCATTAATAGCCTGCCTGGCGATAAGGCTCCAGGCTCCGACGGTCGGCCTGCGTCCTTTTACAAAGCCTTCGCGCCCCTTCTCGTTCCGCACCTTGCCGCTATGTATAATGACTCCTTCGAGTGCGGCCATTTCCCTCCATCACTTCGCGAGGCCCTGCTAACACTGCTCTTGAAGCCGGACAAGTCCCCCGAACTCCTTTACTCTTACCGCCCGTTATCGCTCATCAACACCGACAATAAGATTTTCGCCAAGCTGCTGGCCTCCCGCCTCCTTCCTCTCATGCCCCTGATAGCTTGCCCAGATCAGTCCGGTTTCATCCCTGGTCGTGCCACGTCGCATAATCTCCGCACCATATTTGCTGTTCTCCACCAAATCAACCCCGCTCTTCCTGCCGTGGCTGCCCTTTTAGACGCTACCAAAGCCTTTGACACTCTTGAGTGGCCCTTCCTCTTTTACCTTCTCCCTCGCTTAGGCTTCAGCCCGGTTTTTCTGCGCAAAGTCCACCTCCTCTATTCTCTCCCTACAGCCCGCCTTCGGATCAATGGTCAGATCTCGGAGCCCATCCCCGTTTCCAGGGGCACAAGGCAGGGGTGCCCACTCTCACCCATGCTCTTTGCTGTAGCTATGGAGCCCCTTGCCACTAGGCTCCGGCAGCATCATACCCAGAGGGGTCTCCTCTTTGCGGCCCGAGCCTTGGTCGTCTCCATGTACGCGGACGACGTCACACTCTATGTCCGCAACCCCCAAGACAATCTCGGCCCCATGGTCAGCGAGGTGGTGCACTTCGGGGGCCTGTCTGGTATCCAGGTTAACTGGGGTAAATCTATTCTCTTTCCTCTGACGGACGCCACTGTCCCCTTCACCCCGGACTGTGCGTTTGTGTGGGCATCGGGGCCCACTAGATATCTGGGCGTTTAGCTCAGCAGGAACGTGGACGAACTTTGGAGGGCAAATTTTGGCCGGGCGGTTGACTGGCTGGCAACTAAGATCCCCCTCTGGCGGCGCTTGCCCTTGTCCTTGGCGGGGCGCATAGTCATCGCCAAGATGGTGGTGCTCCCGAAGTTTTTATACCTGTTCCTGAATATCCCCATCCCTCTCACGGCTAATTTTTTTCGTACACTTCGCTCCCTCATTATCTCTCTTGTCTGGGCTGGGCGTCAGCCTAGAATTGCATATGATATTCTCACACTCCCCTTATCGTGTGGCAGGTTGGGTGCTCCGGATTTCAAATTATACGCCCTTAGTGCCTGAGCCAGCTTCCTTCACTTCTGGTTGCATCCAACGCCTTTTCAGTCTCACGTGGCAGTGGAAGCTGATCTAGCGGCCCCCTCGCCACTCCGGACAGCTATCTTTGCCCCCGCAAAACCCCTGCGTGGAGAGATTGACACGGTGGAGACCCTGCGCTGGGCCTGGGACGGTCTTCGGAGATACTCTGGCTCCAGTTTGCTCTCTGCCAATGCCATGCCTATCGCATACAACCCGGTGTTCCCTCCACTACAAACGGCCGGGATGGTAAAACGCGCGACTTGCCTGGGGCTGTCCACGTTGTCGGACCTCTACCCTGCCGGCGACTTCTCTTCCAGCCGAGTCCGGCCCCATGGACACACTGCTCTATTACCAACTTAGAGCGTCCTGCCGGGAGCTGCACCCCACGTTTCCCCAGCCCCCTCCTTCGATGGCTGCCCTCAACCTTGCATACACTTCCGCCTCCCCCCGCAAACTGGTCTCCAGACTTTATGCCCTTACGCTGGCGGCATCCCCGATTTCCGCTGACCGCGCCCACGCTGCTTGGAGTGCGGACCTAGGCACCGATCTTTCTCAGGAGGTCTGGCTGTATTGTTGTAAGCAGACCAAACGACTGTCCCCTAACTACCGCCTGCGCCTCATACATTTTAAATATCTGCATAGACTGTACCGCTCCCCTGCTCAGCTGCATAGAATAGGCCTCATTTCTAGAGATAGATGTCTCCGGTGCTCTGCCCCTCTGCCGACTTTTCTCATCTCGCCTGGCTGTGTCCCAAGGTTTCTGCATATTGGCGCAATGTGTGCACCGCCATCACTGAGATCACCTCCATGCCTGACATGCCAGACCCATTGCTCTGCCTCTTAGGCTTTGTGAAACACTGTCCTGACGCCTCACGCCGGCTCACCGCTATGCTGCTCGTTCTCGCACTTCGCAGGGTCGCCATGCATTGGGGTCGGAGACCTGCACCCAAGGTCGGCGATTGGCTTGAGGATGCTGCGCGTTGCCAGACGCTTTTGTCTGAATTCTGGGATTTGACGCCGGCAAGTTGCCGGCCGCTTGACATCTGGGGTCCCCTTGTTTCTTACCTCCTACGCCGGAGCGCTCCGCCCTCCGAGACCTCTCCCGTGCTCCCTGCCGGCTCATTGCCCGCGGCGGCCGCCGGTGTTGGCTCATAGAGGATTGCTTCCCCACCTCTGCGCCCTGCTGGTTCTCTGCGGCCTCTCCCGCCGGCACCTTGCCTCTCCTGGGCGCCTCCATGTCCTTCTTGCTCCATCTCTCGTCACTCTCTCCTGTGTACTGTTGTGGGCTACTAATGTACAATTGTTTTTATGATGTATGTAACAGATGTGGTTTTTCCTCTTTATCTGCGGAATCCCCGCCTGCTTTTTTGTAACTTGATGTGCAAGTTTCTCAATAAAGGTCTTTGGAAGAAAAAAAAAAGTCTTTATGTTTTGGAAAGTGTGTTTTATGAATATCAACAAGCTTAGGGTTCTTAAAACCATTTTAGAGCATGAGGCATCTAAATTTGGTAGAGGATAATCAATCAAGGAGTAGATCACATATTAAATTTAAATCACTACCTACTATAAGGTGAATATTTCCTAGAGTTATAATCTCTGTAGCAAATGTTTCAAAAAAGTTGGATCATCAGCAGTGGGACCATAATTATTAACAAAATGTAAAACAAAAGAATCAATTTTCACCTTAGCATATACAAATCTACCACCTGTATCAGTATCAGCATGTTTATCTAGTATTTGAAGCTGGAGCATTTTAGATTATATAATTGCAACACCATTCTTCTTACCACTGATTGGTAAGGAGATAATACTTTCAACCTATTTGTTATTCATGAAGGATAAGATCTTATTATTTATATTAGTCTCTTGAATTAAACAAATATCAATTTATGTCTAGCTAAATACTCCATGTTTAACTAGGAGTCTTAAGCCCTTAACATTTGGAGGGATAATTTTAAGGCAATATGAATTATCCATGAAGTAATTGAAAAACAAGAAAAAGCAGTAAACAGTTTAAAGGCATAGGTCAATACACTGTTTGATCAATCATAAATATCAAAATAGCTCTTGCAATTAAGACATAGAAGAAAAACAAGACAAATGTACAATGGAAAATAGACAAAGTACAACATAAAGAACAAGCTTGAACCACACATGTACATTCCTAAGACTTGCCAACATTCAAGCCCGCATTAGAATTTGAAAAGATAAGGTCTACGTATCTTTAATTAAAAAAACGACAGCAGAAAACAATAGATTGTTCTTCGGCTTTATGTGTGCCCATAGAGGAAGGATGATGACTATCAAGGTAGGTACTAAGGGTGGTGAAATGCTTTGAAATAGCATCTTTTCAAATTTGCATAGTGAAAGGGTGAAAAGACCATATTTAAAGCCAGCATTTTTCAGTCTCAGTCGTAACGCTAAGAATTTTTGGGGGCTCAACAGAATGGGTGTTAGGGGCAGCTGACCCTGCATGGCGCCATGCTCCCATCACCGAATAAGTTCATAGGTGTTTCCCAGGTAGTGGATTGAGAGTGTCTACCTAAAATCTGCCTAAGGGACAGAAAGACCACTAGACACCAGGGGAAAATAGGCACAAAACATTAAAAAAAGGAGGCCAGGTGTTCACCCAGGCATCGTGCCGTGGTCCCACCCCAGAACCGGTGCATCAGTCTTTATGCTACCCAGCGCTGGATTGAGGGTATTTACCCAAACTTTTCCCCTAGGTGATAGAACAGCCACTAGGCACCAGGGATTTTAACATGGCACCAAAACAAACAAGAGTGTAGGGTGACCTACTCTAGCATCGAGCCGATACTCCTACCAAATGGGTAATAGAGTCTTTCTGCCCCTATGAGGACTACAGCATCCCTCCCCTGTAGCAAACAGAGAAATGTAGATTATTTTTGATTTTTTTTTTAATTCATATGGCTTAGTGAGGCTAAGTCCCAATATTGTCTTACTTCTATGCTAAATGGCTGCATGTTTCCGGCTTGAGTCAGCTACCACCGGGGGAAACTTACCAGCCCAGGCATTTCTGAAAACTAGATGTCTGGGAGAGTCCAGGGTTTTGTGCTTTGCATGGATTGTACAACATTTCAGTGCCCACAGTGCTGTGCAAATCACAAACTCTCTCTAAAATTGTACATTTTCTTTCATTTCTGTGACATAAACTTCCAGAAACCACAGAAATCCACAAAATTCCTACCACTCAGTGTTCCCCCACTTGTCCCGATAAAACTGTTACCCCACTTGTGTGACTGGGCCTAGGGTTCCCAACAGGCACACTTAACCAGGGGCAATGAGAGTCACCCTGCGGGAGTCCCATTAACCTTAGTTTGATGCTTTCCTGTCGCAGGCACTAGGTTCAGCCACACAAGTGGGATTGCATTTTTATTGGAACAAGTGGGGGAACTCTGGGTGGTAAGAATTCTGTGGATTCCTTGTGATTCCAGAAGTTTATATCACAGACATTTAAGGAAAATGCACAGTTTAAGCAAAGTTTGAGGTTTTCAGGGCATTGTGGGTGAGAAAGCATTTAGGGATTTAGGTAACCCTGGGTGGTGAACTCCGCTCTGCTCGCGGAGTTTGGGGAGTTTTCCGCACTCCGCGTTACGCGGAGATCGCGGAATTCCCAAAAACTCCGCCCGCGTAGCGTAGCGGAGTTTTTTGCCTCGCTCGCGTTTGTCAACGTCAAGTTGGCGACCGCGAGCGAGGAAAATCAACCTCCCGGCGAGATTTTTCCTCGTTTGCGATCGCCAACATCAAGTTGGCGAGCGCGAGCGTGGAAAATCAAATTCCCGGCGAGATTTCTCAATGGGGGGGTCAGGTTTCTCATTGCGAGTGGTCGCATATGCTCGCGACCGCTCGCGTTGAGAAACAGCCCGTTTGCGTTGAGAAAGCTGCTGCTCGAGTAAAAATCAACTCAAGCGGCAGAAAAGGAAAGCAGGGACCGCTTGCGCTGTGCATGGTGCCGTTCGCGAGGATTGCACAGTGCGGACAAGCATCCGGCACTGTGCAATCACCGTGAACGTCATTTTTCTATCGTACTCCGCCGCTTGCGGAGCTCCGCGTAGTGCGGCAGAGTTTTTTTTGCAACTCCGTGAACTCCGCCCAGGGTTAGATTTAGGCGAGGCACACCACCCTGGACTAACCTAGTTGTCTAGTTTTCATAAATATCTGGCTTTGATAGGTTTCTCTATGTGGCTGCTGTCCTGGCCCAAAAACCATAGCTGTCCCCTTTGCCAAATCAGGGCATTTTTTGAGGAGGAAATTTTAATGGCTCCCCATTGTGTTTTGGGCCCTTTCCTGTCTCGTGCACTAGGCCTACCCACACAAGTGAGGTATCATTTTATCAGAAGATTTAGATGTATGATATGTTGTAAGAAATATGTAGCTCTTTGCTGATTCCAGAACTTCCCTCATAGAAATGTGAGGACATGTGTTTCTTTAGTCGAAGTTTGAGGTTTGCAAGGACTTCTGGGGAGGAAAACCTTGTGCAAACCACACAAGTCACCTCACCCTGGATTCCCCTGGGTATCTAGCTTGTTCAGGTTTGCTAGCTTTCCCTAGGTGCCCGCTGAGATAAGGCCCAAAATCCACAGCTGCCCACATTGCAGTTATCAGGGGAAAAAATGTGTTGTACCCATGTTGCGTTTTAGGTCCATTTGAGTCACGGGCACAAGCCCTACCCACACAAGAAAGATACAATTTTTATCAGGAGACTTGGGGGAATGCTGGGTGGAAATCTGTGGCTCCCCATTGATTCCAAAAGCTTTTCTCACAGAAATGTGAGGAAAGGGGGGAATGGCCGGCAGCTGAGATGAGATTAGGCGCAGAGGTTGAGCTCCGCGCCCGAGCTTCTTCTCTGGGCTCACCACCACACTATCAGCCTACGGAGGGGACAGTGGATGGCAGTTTTACAGCGGGCTGACCGTGGTGGCGCTTTAACAAAACTAGATTTGTTGTCAGTAGAGATCCAAAAAACTACTATTTTGCCTTCACCAAAAATTCTATGAGCAAGCAAATAGAACAGGTGCCTTACTAGCTTAGGAGCCAAGCTGCAGCCAGATGTATACCCCACTCTGGGATCAGGGTCATGCTTCTTGATAACTCACCAGACCAGATTAAAGTTTTTGATGCTTTTTATGGGGGCTTGTATAGGGAAGATCCTCTTGATCTGGCTGCTGTGCAGGCCTTTATTGATGAGGCACCTTGTCTCAGTCATGACAATAGATTTAAATTGGAGATATTCATCATGGAATATGAGGTCTCTCCAGCAATCACAGCCCTTCATCCTGACAAGGTGCCTGGCCCAGATGGCCTTACTAATCACTTTTATGGTTGCTTTAAGGTGGCTTTGATCCCACACATTACCCCGCTTTTTAACTCCTTTCTCTCCTCTCAATCAGTGACTCCCTCTATGGCAGAGGCGAACCTAACTCTAATAACCCTAACTCGGATGCAAAATCTTTACAAAGGCCCCAGCGAACCGGTTATTGCCGAATATGATATACCTTATTGACCGGACCAGTCGGGGTTCATTCAGCACCGCCAAGAAGCTGACAACATCTGGCGGGTACTTCACCTTGTGAAGAAGGCTAATTTTTGATCCATCCCTATGGTAATACTCTCTCTTAATCAGGGCCTCAACTTATCCATTCCGTTTTTTAAACCCTGCCACAATGAAATTGGCAACAAGGAGAAACGTGGCAGTAAATCTGTTCTGCTTAATTGGTTGCAATATCTGTATTTTAAAATATCTTATAGGGTTAAGGCACCTGCTGCAAAGATCTTTGTGCACCAGCTAAATATCAAGAAATAATAATAACGGTAAGGATAACGTATTTGCTGGAGCGATGTGTGTTTTGCCTAGTCCTCGTTTTGAATCAAAGTAGCATAGAGGGTTAATGTGTCTCCTGCAAAGCACATTATGTAACATGCAGATGAATGATTTTTATTTTATGTAAATGGTTAAGTGGGTTACAGATTTTAACAGAGATCCTTTTGTTACTTGCCTTTCATAATTTGTATTCATCTAATATAGCACAATGAGCTATGTAGGACATGCGGCTCCTATACCTTGTAACCCTCACTGTCTTATGTACCACATCATACACATTGATACACACATATGATTTATTGTCAATGTATAATCTGTATATATGATGTAAAGCACTCTGACACCCTGCATTGGGATGAGTGTTACCAAAGCGCTATATAAGCAATAAAACAGAATAGTGGTATGTAAATTGTTATTTGAGTAAATTCTGGGGCGACCAACACATCTGACTTTCTTACAGCATATGCATATCTCTTATATGAAGGGACTGAACAAAGTCAAAAGCATTGTTATGTTATGTTATGTAAATATAATCTTATAAGGCGCACAGCTACCCAGGGGTTTCCCGGCGGCGCCCATCAGAACTGAGAGAAAGAAACGAAAAGAGTAAATTAGATTCTACATATTAAACAGCCAGGTTTTTAAGCATTTACGATAATTCTCATAAATGGTTTCAGTCCGAAGTGCCATAGGAAGAGTGTTCCACAACGAGGGGCCAAGACAGGAGAAGGACCGACCACCCATACGTGACATCCTGGTCCTACGCACCATAAATTTCACCTGGGTGGGAGAACGTAAGGAACGTGAGGGGAGGTAGAGGTGAACTAAAGCATTCAGATATTGGGGCGCTTTACCACTTTTGATTTTGAACATATAGCTCAGGGCTTTGATCTTTATACGGTTCTCAACCCTGAGCCAATGAAGATCTCGGAGGGCGCCTGAGATGGAAGCTGTTTAGGGACCTTACAGAGCAACCTAGCCGCCGCGTTTTGTACTAACTGTAACTTCCGTACCACATCCTTATTGGTTCCTAAATACAGAATGTTGCCATAGTCCAGCCTTGATGTAACGAGAGCATGGACCACAGTACGTTGTGTGGACAGAGGCATCATCCAGATGATTTTCCTGAGCCATTTAAGGATGGTAAAACAAGTGGACGACACTTTCACTGCTTGTTGCCTCATTGAGAGCTGGTCATCAATTATAACACCTAAGTTCCAGACCTGCTGATTCGGCTGGGGCAAGGCGCCCATTTCAGGAGGCCAATGTTGAGGGCCCCATAGATCTCTATTCTTGCCCAGTATCATCACCTCTGTCTTTTCACCATTGAGTTTGAGCAGGTTGGCTTGCATCCATCCTGCAATATTCCTCAACCCAGATTGCAGAGAGGATGGTTTGGACACCCTGTCAGCAGATAGGGAAAAAACAATCTGGGTGTCATCGGAGTAGGAAAAGAGAGACAACCCCTAATCGTCAGCAATCAACGCCAGAGACCTGACATAAATGTTGAATAATAGAGGGCTGAGGATCGAGCCTTGAGGAACCCCATAGGGTGAAGAGTAAGTTTTGGAGCTGGATGTGGGAGAGAAAACTTGGAAAGTGCGATCAGCCAGGAAATCTTTAAGCCAATTAAGTGCCACGCCAGTCACTCCCAAAGATTGCAGAGCTTGCAGGAGCAGAATTAGAGAAACCGTGTCAAACGCACTTAAGTCTAGGAGTATAAGAGCCACGGTATCCCCGGCATCAACACGGTTACGTAACATTTCTGTGACTCCAAGCAAGGTAGTCTCCATTGAAAAACCTGGTCGGAAGCCAGACTGTGAGCCATGCAAAAAAAATTCGGATTCAACAAATGATGTCAGTTGGATGTTGATGTGTTTTTCCAAAATTTTTGAAAAGGCCGGGAGCAAAGAAATGGGCCGGAAGTTAGACAGTTGTGCAGGGTCAGCATTAGCTTTTCTCAAAAGCATTTCTCTCTATGTACCTGTGAAGTGATGAGATGTGAGCCTTTATTTCCCCTCCATAGCATCTAGGTTTGAGGCTCCCGATAGCTCCAAGCCAGGATACTTTATGGGTTTGTAATAGGTGGGGCTTGACATAGAGGGTGGCGTGGGTGGTGGAGAAGGGGATTTTTGGTTTTCATTATGTTAGAAATGGGGGTCTCTAGTTGTCAGTGGTATGCACCCTGTCCAAGTAGGGACCCCTTCCTTCTAGTAAGGATAAGGGAGCTACCCACCTAGATAACTCCTGATCACCCCCAAGGTAGCTTTGCACTAGCAGACAGGCGTATCATAGAGGCAATGTGTAAAGTGTTTGTACCCAAACACACAGTAACACAGTGAAAACACTAGGAATGGACACTACACCAGTTTAGAAAAATAAAGAACCTTTATCTAAACCAAACAAGACCAAAACAACAAAAATCCAACATACATTTATCAAAATATTACTTTTTAAAGGTTTTAGCAATTCTGGCAATAGAAAACTATAGATGCGGGTGTTTTTCACAAAGTACCTTCGGATGTGTCAAAAATCACCAAAGAAAACAGCCGCAGGTGAGCGAGGCCTGGGAAAGCACAGGGAAGCGTCAATTCCTGAGTCCACGGGGAGGCGATGCGTCAGTTCTGCTGCATGCAGGAGAAGTGTTGGGTCAAATCCAGACTGTAAGGGGAATAGAGCATTGAATTCCAGACGGCTCGGGTCTGCGGGTGTCGAACTTGGTGCACAGGTGCGATGCGTGGGGAAATCCAGGCTCTGCGGGTTGATGTGGTGGCGATCAAGGCACTGCATCCATTTCTGCAGCCACAGACAGTTGATGAGTCAATTATTCCAGGTGCACGCGAGGGCTTGCATTGGAGTCAGAGCGGGAGTTTATTACTTTGGAAATTCAGTGCTCAGGACTCGGGTTGTGGTGGTTTCTTGGGTTGCACTCAGGCGCTGTGTCAATCTTTTCAGGCGCACCTCGGCAATGTGTGTGTTTTATGCTGCACGGGGCTGGAAGGGCAATGCATGGATTCTCACCAGGAGAAACAGCAAAACAACTTCCAAGGGCCCAGACCTGGAATTGGCACCACAAGGCAGGTCAGAACTTCCAGCAGTGGAGCTCAAAGATGCTGTGGATGAAGTCTTTATGTCCCTGAGACTTCTTACCAGGAGGCAGACTCTACATCAAACCCTTGGAGAATCTTCTCAAGCAGGATACACAACAAAATCCAGTCTTTGTCCTCTCCAGCAGAAGCAGCAACTGCAGGCCAACTCAGCAAAGCAACACACAGCAAAGGGGCAGTACTTCTTACAGCTTTTCAGCTCTTGGCAGAGGTTCCTCTTGATCCAGAGGTTTTCTAAAGTTCTGGGGTCAGGGCCCCATTACTTATGCTACTTTTAGCCTTTGAAGTCAGCTGGCTCGATTCACAAAGGTAAATTGAGACGAAAGTCTAACTTTATGACTTTCGGTATCCACAAAGGGCATTTATGAGTAGTAAAGTTAGACGTTTGTCTCAGTTTAACTAACGTTTTGGTCTTAAGTTTGACTAACACCAAAAGTCTAGTCGCAGTTAGACTTAAGACCAAAACTTAAGTTAAACTGAGACAAAAGTCTAACTTTACTACTCATAAATGCCCTTTATGAATAACAAAAGTCATAAAGTTATACTTTCATCTCAGTTTACTTTTGTGAATCGGGCCCAGCACATCTCACTGAAAGCCTCTCTGGCTACTAGAACCAGTTCGGTCGTGCTCTGGCCAGGCACACTACTGGAGGTGGAGACAGCACTGTGAAAGACTGCCACAGCCTATTCAGGTGTTAGTGACAACTCCTCCCACCACTCTAGCCTAGGAAGGAATCCGGATATGCAGGGCACACCTCAGCTCCCCTTTGTGTGCCTGTCTAGAGTGAATTCACAAACTAGCCCCTGTCAGCTACAAACCAGATGTTGATTCCACAGGCAGGCAGAGGCACAGGATGGTTAAACAAGAAAATGCCCACCTTCTAAAAGTGGCAACACACAATTTAAAAATGAACTTTTCTAAGGGATGTATTGGAACCTAAACACCAAATCTCTATCACTTCCCAATTAAAGGTTACACTTGTAAGATGTTACAAGGCAGCTCCACTGATAACCTATGGTGGGAGAGATGGCCTTTCAATAGTGAAAAGTAAAATGCACAATATTTCACTATCCAGACATGTAAAACACACCACTACATGTCCTACCTTTCACATACACTGCACCTTGCCCATGGGGGAACCTTGGGCCTACCTTAGAGATGACTTACATGTAAAGAAACGGTACATTAGGGCCTGGCAAGTGGGTTTCTTTGATAGAATAGAGCAGTTGACTACTGAGTAATATTGATTTTCGCATTATTATATCTGCCTCTGAAACAACAACACTTAGATGTTGCTGCAGTATGCCTTCATTACGGTATTCATTGCAGAGTTTGTTGAGAAGGCACGTTAATAGAGTTTCTTAGGAAGAAGGTGCTATTACACATATTTTTCGAGTTTTGCCCCTGAAGAAGGGACAGAGATACCAAACTGCATTGGGCAACAAATGAAACTTGTTCGGAAATGGTATCTTTAATTGTAAAATAGGCCATTTCATCCTTCTTCAGTAGTGCTATTCACTACATAGCACATTGTTGTAAAAGCTTACAAGTATGTATGTTCAGGAGTGACGTACATCATGGAAGAATTGTCATATTAAATAAGAACATTGTAGATATTGTTAAACAAATTCATAGCGATATTGCATTAGTTTGTGCAAAAGGTAATTGTTAGAAATGGGGGTCTCTAGTTGGCAATGGTTTGCACCTTTGTCCAAGTAGGGAACCCTTCTTCCTAGTCAGGGTAAGGGGGCTACACTTCTAAAAGAACCCCTGCTCACCCCTATAGCTTGGCACGAGCAGACAGGCTTATCACAGAGGCAGTGTGTAAAGCATTTGTGCACACATACAGTAATATGATGAAAACAGTAAAAATGGACACCACACCAGTTTAGAAAAATAAGTAAACTTTATCTAAACCAAACAAGACCAAAAACGACAAAAATCCACAATACAGTAATAACAATATAACTTTCAAGTCGAAACAATTCTGTTCAAAGCAAATTGCAAATGCAACACTTTTCACACAAAGTACCTTGGATGCGTCAAAAACACATGCAAAAAGGGTTGCTGGGAAGGTGATGTGTTGGTTCCTTACACGCAGGGAAGGGGATGCATCGGTTCCTTGCTCTGGGGGAGGTGATGCGTCGGTTCCTTACTGCTGCTCAGGGGAGGTGATGCGTCGGTTCCTTAACGGAGAGGAGGTGATGCGTTGGTTTCTTACTGCGTGGGGAGGTGATGCGTTGGTTTCTTACTGCGTCCCCCAACGATGCGACAGACCTGGCACCTCGATGTGATGCGTGACGATCCGGGACGGTGTGTTGGGTCTTGCAGCCGCACATGTTATGCATCGGAATCAGGTGCAGATGCATCGTACTTCTCGTTGTTGCATTACTTTTCCAGCTAGCAACAGAAGGTACAACCTCCAGAGACCCAGAACAGCAACAGGCACCTCTTGGCAGATCAGAACTCTCAGCAAGGAAGTTCAGGGGAGCTGGGGGAGGTAGGGGTAAAGTCTTTGTATCCCTGAGACTTCAAAAAACAGGAGGCAAGCTCTACTTCAAGCCCTTGGAGATCGTCCTCAAGCAGGGGACATAGCACACAGCAAAGTCCTTGTCCTTTCCACGGCAGAAACAGACACTGCAGGCCAACCCCAGACAGCACACAGTAAAGGGGCAGTACTTCTCCTCAGTTTCTCCAGCTCTTCTCCTTGGCAAAGGTTCCTCTTGAATTCTAGAAATGACCTTTGAAGTCTTTTCTATCCCTGAGACTTCTAACAGGAGGCAAGCTCGATTTCTAACCCTTGGAGAAAACTCTAACAGCAGGATGATGAAAGCACAGTCCAGACCTTTCCCTGCCCAAGATAGAAGCAAACACTGCAGACCAACCACAACAGCACACAGCACAGGGGCAGTACTCTTCCTCCAGCTTTCCCGGTTCGTCTTCCTGGCAGGCTCCTTAGTTCAGCAGAAATCTAAGGTTCAGGGATCTGGGCCCCAACTTTTATAGTCCATTTATCTTTGTTCTCTGGCGTCAGAGAGGCGCTGTTCTTAGTCAAAACCAGTTCTGTCCTCTTTGGTGCAGCTTCCCGGCAGGAGGTGGAGACAGCATTGTGTAAGGCAGACCAGGCATATTCAGGTGCAAGGAAATCTCCTCCCCCTACTCTAAATGCAGCCAAGGTCTATTCAGCCCAGCTCTGCCTCATTCAGGAAAGGCAGGATACACATCAGGCGGAAGAATCTGGACAGACTATCAGCATTGGTGTGTTCTTTACCAGGGCGGATTTCCATCGTAAAGTCAATCCACTGTAGGGAAATGGACCACCTCAGCAGTTTTGGGTTCTCACCCCTCATCTGCATCAACCATCTGGGGGGCCTGTGGTCTGTCTGAATCTGAAAGTAAGTCCCAAACAAGAAGAGCTTCAGCTTTTTCAGTGACCAGACCACAGCAAAAGCTTATTGCTCAATTGTACTCCACCTCTGTTCCCTGGAAGTAATCTCCTGCTAATGATGGCTACAGGTTGGTCCAGCCCCTCATCGTTCAGTTGGGAGAGTACCCCCCCCCACCATGCTCTGAAGAATCTGTCCGCACAACAAATTCTTATGAGAAGTTGGGTGCCATGAGCACATGGCAGATTTCAGGGCATCAAAAGCGGTCTGACAGGCATCAGTCCAGATCGCTTTACTTGGCTGCCTCCAGGAAGTCAGCTCAGTCAAGGGGGCAACAATGGTACCATATCCCTTGACAAATCTCCTGTAATATCCGGTGAGACTTAAAAGGGTTCTCACCTCAGTCTGGGTCTTGGGAGGCTCCCAAGCCAGAATAGTGTCAATCTTAGGTTGTAGGGGCGCCACCTGGCTACTTCTTACCTGGTACCCTAAGTACACCACAGAGCCCTTCCCTGTCTGGCACTTACTGGCCTTGATAGTGAGGCCTGCCTTCTGCAGAGCCATCAACACCTCCCAGAGATGGTGCAAGTGATCTTCCCTGCTGGAACTGAACACTGCAATGTCAACCAGGCAGGCGGTACTGAAATCCTCCAGTATAGCCAACACCTGGTTACCAATCTCTGAAAGGTGGCAGGGGCATTCTTCAACGCAAAGAACATCGACCAGAACTGGTGGTGCCTCTCTGGCATTGAGAACGCAGACCTCCCCTTGGCTGTATCAGGAAAGGCAATCTGCCAGTACCCAGACGTTAAGTCAAACGTACTGAGAAACTTGGAAGCTCCCAGCCGATCTATGAGCTCATCACCTCTGGGGCTGGTTTGCGTGCTATCCTGGTGTTGGCACTGAGCCCACGGTAGTCCACACAGAATCGAAGTTCAGGTGTGGCACTGGGTGCAGCAACCTTTGGGACCAAAACCACTGGGCTGGCCCAGGGACTGTTGGAGGGCTCTATCACCCCTAACGCCAACCTCTTAGAAACTTCTTCTTTGATGCTGGCTTTGATGCTGTCAGTCAACCTGTACATTTTTTGTTTTACGGAAGAACTGAACCAAGTGCCCACATCATGGGTACACCAATAGATGACACCTGGGGTCAGGGAAAACAGAGTGGCAAACTGCCCCAACAGCTGGCGACAGTCACTCTGTTGTTCTGTGGTCAGTGCAGGGGAGAGATTCACACCTTCCACCGACCAATAATGCTCCTTGGCAGAGAGGAGGCTCACTCTCCTCTTCCATCCCATTTGTTGCCAAGAGCATGTTCACTTCAGACCTCTCAAAGTGAGGTTTGATGCGAGTCACATGCAGGACCCTCAAAGGGTTCCTTGGAGCCTGCACGTTCACCAGATAGTTGACATCACTCTTGTGCTCCACAACCTCAAAATGCCCATTACACTTGTCCTGGAGAGCACAAGGCTCTACTGGGGCCATGACCCACACTTTCTGGCCAGGTTGAAACTCAACCGAAGTGGCATTCTGGTCATACCAGCTTTTCATCTCTTTCTGGCTGGCTTCTAGGTTCACCTGGACGAGTTTCCTGAAGTGCCCAGTATGGTTTCTGAAGGCTAACATGTAGCTAAATGCATCCTGGGGAGGTTTACTGGCAGCTTTCCCCCAGCCTTTTTTCTCAAGACTAAAAGGTCCTCTTAAAGGTTGCCCATACAGCAATTTAAAGGGGATGAACTTTAAGGATTTCTGTGGTACCTCCCTGTAGCAAAGAGAAGGGATGGCAAGAGGACATCCCACTTACTCCTCATGGGGTCTGCCAGACCCTTAATCATGCCTTTCAGGGTTCGGTTGAATCTCTCAACAAAATCATTACCTTGGAGGTGGTAAGGAGTGATGAACTTGTAGGTTACACCACACTCCTCCCACAGAGACGTCATATACTTGGATATAAAGTTGGTATCCCAGTCAGATACCACCTCTCTGGGGAAACCCACACAGGAAAAGATCCCCATCAAAGCCCAGCTCATCACATGAGCTATCTTTGTTCTGAGAGGGATAGACTCCGGATACCGGTTGGCATGGTGTACCAAGACCAAGATGAACCTGTTGCCAAGGGTTGTTTGTCATCCAGGGGCCCCACAATGTTGATTTCCATAAGCTCAAAATGGGTGCTCACCAAAGGATAAGGTTGAAGAGGGGCTTTCATGTTCCCCCGTGCCTGGCAAGTTTGGCAAGTCTACAATGTGCATCAGAGTGCCTTTACATTTGGGGCCAAAAGAAATGGGTGACAGACCTGTCAAAGGTTTTGTCCTTCCCCAAGTGTCCTGCCAAAGGCACATCATGAGCCAGACCCAGTAGGAAGGGTCTGAAGCGGTAGGGTACCACCAGCACATGGCCTGACCCAGTCTCAACAACCTTAGGCTCACTGTACAGGACACCGTTCTCCCAGTAGATCCAAAGAATCCAGACTGATCACCAGCTGTCTGATTTGCAGCCAGCCTGCCTGCTGCTGTAAACCAACAAGAGTAGGGCATTCCATCTGCTCCTTGCAGAACTCCTCCCTGGTTGGAACCCCTTCCTACTGCCAATGGTGTCAGCTCAGGTAAGTCTCCCAGTTCGGTCACTTGCTCCCCTGTAGGTTCCGAGGCATCTCTCTCAAGGTCAGCCTCCTCCCAGACGTGGGAACTTCTGGGGAGATTTCCCGCACCCCTGCCTCTCCTCTTTCTGGCAGGCACCTGGGCCACTGTTTCAGGCTCCAGGGCCTCTTGATCATGCCTACTGGCTGCCATTGACCGAGTGGTCACACGTTCACTCAGGCAGACCCAACATTTCCGAATGAGACCGGCGTTCCACCTTCTCCCAAGGGGAACTCTCCAGGTCATTGCCAAGCAGACAATCAACAGACATGGTTGGACTCACAACTACTCTCAAGGTACCTGAGACCCCCCCATTCAAAGGTAACCTGCACCACCTTAAACAGGTGCTCATAGTTGTCTGCTGCAACTACAAGGTGAAGTATATTAGGGACCACCTGCTCTTCAGACTCCAAATGACACCTGACAGATGTCACACTGGCTCCAGTGTCTCTCAGAGCTTCCACCCTCTGTCCATTGATGGTTACCCACTGTCTGTATTTCTTAGTGTTTTCAGGAACGAGGTTCCTCTGGACCATCTCACTGCCCCTAGTGAGACAAGGGTCATCTCAGTTGGCTCCCACTTTAACCTTGGACCAACTCCTCCCCAAGCGCTACACTGACGTAACTGCACACCAGTGGGTGCCAGTGTGTAAAGGGGACACTTGGGGTCCCACTCAGGTAATCCTCCTGACCACAGACAAAACACTTGCTGGGACTCTTCTCTGCAGGCTTCCTTGTACAGATCCAAAGATTCTTACCAATGGAGGGGTGGGAACCTTTTACCCTAGGAAGAAACTGGGGACCTTTAGAGAACTCCATCTGTTTGCCCTTGTCTCCCCCATTTTTCTGCTGGGGACCCTGCCCACCCTTGGCTGATTCTCCCACATCCCCCTTTTGAACCCTGGTACTGATCCAGCAGTCTGCCTCCTGAGCAAGCTTCCTGGGGTCAGTCAGCTTACTTTCCATAAGATGCTGGCGCAGCTCTGTCAAACAAAGACTATACAAGTGCTTCCAAGTAATCAAATCATACAACCCCTGATGGTCAGTAACCTTGCTGCCCTTTATCCAACCATCCAGTGCTCTGCAAAAGGAAATAAGACATTCCAACCAAGTATTAGAATCAGTTTTCCAAAATGACCTAAACTTCTCCTTATACTGCTCAAGGGTGAGCCCATCCCTGGTGCACAAGACCTCCTTCATGATAGGGGAGGTTGTTTGTGTCCCCTAGGGATGTCAAAGTGTCCCTCCCCTCCCCTCCCTCTCAAAGTGTTTCCACAGGCTCCCTCTCCATTGCTTTTCAAGAACCTCATTCATGTGAAAGGCTGCCTCATATGCTGAAAACCAAGCAGGTATGCCATTCTCCTTAGTAAACTTCTGTACCAAATTCTTTGGAATGATGGAGCAAGGACTCACAAATGAGACTTGCTCGGACGCAATCTCCTCACAGTATTAATTTATATTGTTTGTACTAACCCTTGCATACACTACACGAATAGCAAGGAAGCTTGCCTATGTATTTAAACTAACGATTAACGCTTGTCTTTATTCTAAAATGGCCGCTAAAACGCGGGAACCTTACTGCGCATGTCTCAACCATATCACGTGGTGTGACGTCTCTCTTTGCTCGGTGGGAAACTCCTGCTTCTGCGCAGTGTGCATTAAAATGGCTGCTTGATGTTTTCACATGCTACAGCTTGCTCTTGTGTTAAAATTAATTTGTCGTTTCTCTAACGCTACTAATGCGGGATAGAATTTGTAAGTAAATGGGAATAGAGTAGAAAGAGTGGGTATACAGTGAAACATTTTATTTGTGATTTTAATATTTTCTTCTTTGACTTTTATCAGTTCGTAAATTTGGGCCTGGGGTTGATGAACTGAAACTCGAGAGACACTGGTTCTGCACATGCGTCCTGAGTGGCTGCCCAGAAAGAAAAGGATGAAGTCAACCTGGACGTCATCCAAGGCCATGACCTGATGGCCGACATCGTTGTACTCATGATGTACCAACCGAAATGCAACATTTTATATGAATAATGTACAAAATTTGTCATGAGACGCGTGGGAAATAAAGCAAATGTAATAAAATTGATGGGCGGTATTTTAAAACAATGGTCTTCAGAAATCGAACTAAATCAATATGGTGTGAGGATCAACCCCCTGTCCCTGTCCAATCGGAAATAGTGGTCCCATATTTTGGCAACATTAAGGGGAGGTACATGGGCGTAGAAGGGTATAACAGATATAGAATTAGCTAATTAGAGAGCAGAGAGATCAGAAGACACAGAAGGCCGCAGAGGAGCTCAGAGAGCAGGCGTTCATGCTGACAGGCAGAAGCTCCAGAGCGACAAGCTGATCGATTGCAGACTGAACCGCTGTCCAGGGAGGTCCTGAGGTGGGGGCGGTGAAGTCCATTAGAAGGAAGGCACGGGAGAATCAAGGAGAAGTTGAGTATCAGAGAGGGGAACGACGCAGGCGTCGTTGTAGAGAGGTCACCAGTCCTGTCCTGAACCTGGAGGAGGTCTTTGCTCTTCATCCTTCCTGGGTCCCATCTTTTCAACGCCTTGGTCAAGGGGTTTGATTCTCGCACTTAGGTAAATATACCTCCAACCTTTAGTTGCGCTGCTGTCTCTATCTTCTCCTTTCTGAGGGACCGTCATTGATTAATTATTATCATTCTATGCTTCATCCTTGATATGCGACTGAGTATCATGTGGTTCTGTATTTTACTCTGCTAAAATCTTTAGATAAACATTTTAAAACTTCCTGACTCAGTGGTTATTTCAGGATTATGTACTGTAATGAATGTCACTCATTTTAAATTTCCCAATTGACAAAGGATTCATTGGTAAGGCATTAATCTTCAAACAGAATAGTAATTGGTAGCAGGGATTTGATAAAGAGTACAACTGACTCCCCAGCGTAAGTATTAGCATAGTATGAATGTATGGGCCCAAGTGAGTATTTGGTGTATGAATGCTGTTTGCTAATATCGCGCTGGATCAGTTTTCTGGTTATCAGAGGATGGTTGTACTTTGTTAATTGGGTAATGAGAGTTTTATTTTATGAACTAACATCCGTGTGTTCAAAGTTGTTTCATGTTGTCCAGAATTCCCCGGGGAAAATTGAATAGCGGATGGTAAGTGGAAGCCATACTGCAGTGAGGTTATCTGTCAGTCAGAAATAGTACTGAAAAGTTTTGCAGGACTATCAGTACTGGTTAGGGACTCTATGCGTTGGAGTAATAGCAAAGGAATAGGCTGGTGAAAATTTGTTGTTTTATCACCTAGAAAGGGTAACATTGAAGAAGTAACGGGTATTTCTGAAACTTGTGAGAGGAGTAAACGGAAAGGTTTTACTCGTAGTGTGTGTTTAGTAAAATGGGAAGATTTTACTAAGTGTGAGAGAAACTATCTTTTTCGAACCTAGAGAAACTGGCACGATAGCGAATGTTTTATGTTGTTGCTGAATTTTAATTAAAGTCGTAGAGAAAATAAAGTTTTTACGTCCGATTTTGTAAAGGGAGGGTCAGCTGCCGGAGGGGCAGCTTACGTCACAAAACGCCGCACTGGGATTGGTTGAACCAGTGGGTGTGGAAGACTCTTGTACAGGAGGGGTCAGTAGTCAGGAGCAGTATTGACGTCACAGGTACCGCGCTGGGATTAGTTGAAATCAGCGAGGGACAGAGAAGCGCAGATTGTAAAGGAGGGGTTGACAGACCAAACGTCACAGAAAAGCCGCGCTAGGATTGGCGCAAAGACAGAAGTTAGACGAAATTTGATTGGTTGTTACCATAAAGGCTGAAATCTTAGTGGTTAAGAGATTGCATGTTAAAACGCAATCCAACTTTAACAGGAACTCGTCCTGATAGAAGATATTTAGGCTTTGCGGAATATAATTTTATACATCGAGATCTACCCAAGATGTATGGAGAGAAAAGAAAAATGTCATTTCTACAAAAGATTAAGAATTATTTTAAAAAAGACAAACCTATCAAAACTAGGGAAGGAATTATCATTCCACCGGCTAAAACGCCCGCTTCATTCATGATGATGGAGAGAGGTTATCATACTTGTGTATGGATAGAAAATTGGATAGAATATACCAAAAATGATGGAATATTAGCATTTCCCGAGAATGGCACTTTCAATGGGAGAATTCTTCAAAATTTAAGATTGAGGATGAATGACTTAGAACCCAGACCTAGATTAACTCAATACGAAGCCTTAGAGGAATGGGAAACCGAGGCATTTGAGCGTGACCGATCCAGACGTAATAGGGGTTATCAAAGATTTTTTCCCAGAAACCAACATGAGTCTAGGGACGGTCAGATGAAACAATGGAGGAGGGCAATGCTTACAGAGGGACTGTATCCAATGTTAACAGCAGAAGAAATGTTAGGGAGCAAATGCACAGAAAAGACAAAACATTTAATGAGAAATGGAGATTCTGAAGATGAATTTATGGAAGAAATATTAAAGAACCCCCCACCATATCAGGAAGGGACAAGTGGATGCACCCCAAGTGCACCACCGTTGAAGACCCCACTGGTACCACAGATATTACATGATTTCACACCTAGTAGGGTACTTCATGATAAAGAAAAAGAAGCCCTAGAGAAGACAAGAGCAGAATTAATACAGAAAATAACACAGATAAAAGTACATCCTGACTCTTTGACCATACCTGTAACAATTGGTCCAGTAGTCCCATTATATAGTGACAAAGGAAACTATCCTCCACCGCTAGTTACACCTACTCCTGTAAATGTTTCTAAACCTGAAGCAGTAGTAATGGTTGAGGATCATTTTAGTGACTGTGAATCTATGATTTCATTAATGGATTTACCCATTCGAGATTCTGTAAATAGCACCCCCAGAAGAGCTACACCTGGTTGTTCAAAAGATGTAAACATAATAACTTCATCGGGAGCAAAAAGTGCCACAGTAGTAACACCCGAAGATTTAGAAAGGTGGGCACAAGGATCAGATCAACAGTGTACACCTCCAAAAATAATGGATATTTATAAATTAAAAGTTGAATTAGAAGAAATAATAGCTGGAAATGTAGGATTAGATCGCCTAAATACATATGATGAAGAAGAATTATTGTTCGTATGCAGAAGTATCACCAGGAATGTAAAATTATTCCATGAGAAATTATCAGATTTAGCTCTACAGATGGGAATTGAAATAGGGAGATCAAAAGTGCTGCAGAAACCCTATAGAGCAGATTTTTCAGACAAAGATCTAGAAAACATGAATGCCTCTGGAAGGAAATTACAAGTAAAGGAATTAATGATAGTCTTACAGAAATGGGGAGATCTAGATAAATGGAGAACTAGATGGGCCAAGAAAAAGGAAGAGGCACGATCAAGCAGAACAGCATCTGAATATGTGATGAAAGAGATAGGGAAAGCAGACCAAATGTACCCGATGCGAGAAGTTCCGGGAGGGGGATATGTACATGTCCCATGGAGCAGACACGATATTTTGTCATTTACGAATGATTTTCCAAAGTTGAGAGAAAAGCCAATTGAATGGTACAAGCAGGTTGAGAGGTTTGTGAAGGTGTCAAAGGTATTTTTAAAGGATTTGGATGGGTTATTTGACATAGTGGTACCTGCCGATTTGTGGACAGATTGTAAAATTACAGTTGATTGGCCAAGTGAAGAATATCCTAGAGATCCAAAGACAGGTGCCCCGTCAAAAGATGTAATGAAAAGGATGAGGGCCGATGTTCTCATGTTGCAGGAGACGCACCTTATGGGCACGAAGGCCCTTTGTCTGCAACGGTACGGGTTCCATCAGGTTTTCCACTCTGGCTTCACGAGGGGTTCGCGGGGAGTAGCAATCCTAGTGCATCGAAGGGTCCCATACGTACAGGCACAGCAGTGGACGGACACACAGGGGCGTTATTTGTTTATCCGGGGTAACATTGGAGAGGACCCCCTGGTGCTGGGCAGTGTATACGCTCCCCCTCCCCTACAGTGGAATCTGATAGAAAAGTTGCAGTCCCTGTGAGCCGATATGCCAGAAGTACTGTCCGCAGTGGGTGGGGACTGGAATGACGTTATGGATTTGGCTAAAGATAGGAATGGGGTTGGGGAAGTCCCAGAAGTGGTCTTCCCACGAAGCTACACTCATTGGTGATGGGGTTGGATTGGGTTGATACATGGCGGCGCACTCACGGGGATTCCCGGGGTATACCTACCTCTCAGCGGTCCACAAATCTTTCTCCAGGCTTGATTATATCTTCGTTCCCGGGCGGTGGTTGGTAGAGTGGCTGGGGCGGAGATATTGCCTCGGGTCTCTCGGATCACTCCCCGGTATCCATTGAGCTTAATATGGGCAGGGGAGGCAACCATTCCGGTGGCGCCTCTCAGCGTGGTACCTGCAGAATGAAGAATATGGGACTCATATGAGCGAAGCAATTGCCCAGTACCTAACGACAAATGAGGGGTCGGTTTCCAGCGCTGCCACTCTGTGGGAGGCGCTGAAGCCCACTCTCCGTGGGGCGGATATATCCTGGTGCGCGGCGGCTCGCAAGAAGCGTAGGGAGGAACTGATTCGTGCAGAGGCGGACATAGAGGCTCTTGAACAGCAGAATCGGGAGATGGGGAGTGACCGGGGGGTGCGACAATTGCTCCTGGCTCAACAGGCCTGCGCAGCCCTGCTGATGGACGAAGCACGCCAGGTATGGCTGGCGGCGCGCAGCAGAATATACCAATGGGGAGACAAGTCCAGCAAGATGCTGCATCGACTGTGTCAGGGCACGTTCCACTCCCAGGTTCTCCCGGGAATTTTGGACTTGGCGGGAATACCGATCACAGACCCTCCTGCCATTG
The DNA here is from genome assembly GCA_963921515.1 of Calotriton arnoldi. Classification (NCBI taxonomy): domain Eukaryota; kingdom Metazoa; phylum Chordata; class Amphibia; order Caudata; family Salamandridae; genus Calotriton; species Calotriton arnoldi. The sequence continues at coordinate 728,850 of CAWUFW010009869.1, forward strand.
CAGAGAGCTTTGCCACATACTTCGCGGATCTCTATGCTCCCCGGGAATGTCTGCCGGCGTCCACCGTTGCTAAATATATGGCAGACTTACCACCCAAAGCGGTGTCAGATGAGGTGCGGGATGAGCTGGAGGCCCCTCTGACAGATGAGGAACTGGGTGCGGCCCTGGGGAACTCAACCCGGGAAAGCACCTGGACCCAATGGGTTTCCCAGTGAGTTCTTTTGTCGCTATAAGGTACAGCTGGCCCAGTATTATCGGGCGGTGGTGGAGGAGGCCCGGGAAAAAGGTCTGCTCCCTCCAGACTGGAGACATGCTGAGGTGGTGGTGTTCCATAAGCCGGGTCGTCCCCCGGAGCAGCACGCCTCATACCGCCCCATCTCTCTCCTAAATGTGGAGGCAAAAATTCTGGCAAAGGCGCTGGCCAACCGCCTGCTGCCCCATATTACCACACTTGTACACCCTGATCAGGCGGGGTTTATGCCCCAGAGGGCCACCAGACACAACATAAGGAGGGCGCATGTGGCGGTGGCGGCTATCCGGCAGACCGGGGAACCGGCGGCACTTCTCCTGGCGGATATGGATAGGGCATTCGACTACTTGAGCTGGGTCTACCTTTTCGCGTTGCTGGGCAGACTCAATCTGGGCCCGCATTTTCTCTCCTACATAAAACTCCTGTATACGGATTTGACGGCATCGGTCCGGGTGGCGGGCGCAACCTCCTCAACCTTTCGTATTCAGAGGGGCACACGGCAGGGATGTCCCCTGTCTCCATATTTATTTGCTCTAGCCATGGAGCCCTTGGCAGTATGGGTGCGTATGGATGCACAGATACGGGGCTTCGAATGGGCCCCGGGACTGTCCGATAGGATCGCGCTATACGCGGACGATGTCCTTTTCTTTCTCACAGCGGTTGACAGGACGGGGCCACGGCTTCTGCGTATTATGCAGATCTTTGGGGAGACGTCGGTTCTATACATGAATCCCCGCAAATCCACATTGTGGGCCCTGGGGGATAGGACGAGAATGGGCGCATGGGTGTCCTCGATCCAGGCGGCAGCAGGAGGCCTGAAATATCTGGGGGTGTTTCTCACGGATGTACCGGTAATAGCCTGGGAGCGAAACCTGGCACCAGTATGGGAGCGGGTCCGTGCAGACCTTAAGTCTTGGTCCCGTATACCCCTGACATTGTTCGGCAGATCGGCCATATTCAAGATGGTGGCGCTCCCCCGGCTTCTTTACCAGCTACAGAATCACCCGTACCCGATCCCGCCTCGATGGTTCCGGCTGGTGAATTCTGTGCTTGGGCAGTTTCTGTGGGAGGGGGGAAAGGTACGCGTGGCTCTGCGTACATGCTTCTTGTCTACCTATTGTGGAGGCCTCGCATCCACGGATATTCTCTCATACTATCAGGCCTCGCACTTACTGGTCCTTAATGAATGGTGGTACGGTGATAGGGGAGACCCGGCGTATGCGCTAGAACGACAGCTTATGGGACGCCACACACTACATAAGCTTTTGTACTCTGCTCAGTTGCGGGGTGCGCTGCCATCGGCCACACGGGTGGTCTTTTTGATATGGAGACAAGCACTGCGGCGCATGGGTTGGTGGAATGTCCTCACTCAGGAGTCCCCTTTGTGGAATAATGGGCGTCTGCCCCAATTGGCGGCCCTTTCGGGCTTTCAGGGATGGGACAACATTGGTGTCTCCACCCTGGGGGATGTCCTTAGGGGCACGACACTAAAGCCTTTCGGGATTTCCAGAAGGAGTTCCTCATGCCGCAGTCACAATTTTATCGATACCTCCAGTTCCGACATGCCCTGTCCCCCAGTCTGCAGGGTCTGGAGTCCCTCCCTGAATTTAGCCCTTTAGAAGCAAAAGTTTTTATGGGGGACTTAAAAGAAAAGAAGATTTCCCAAATCTACCAGTCCCTGGTCACTCACTGCTCCCCTACACTTCAGAAGCTCCGGGGGGACTGGGAGGGAGACGTGGGCGGTTTGGAAGAGGAAGACTGGACGGAAGCCCTGGCAGCCCCGCGGAGGGCGGCTATAGCAATGCGACTCCGCCTGATCCAGTTCAAATACCTCCACAGGGTCTATTTTACTAGAGCAAGGTTGTGGCGGGCGGGATTGATTGCCTCTCCGGAGTGTCTCCGCTGTGGACAGGAGGAGGGTACCTTCATACACACAGTCTGGCGGTGCATATCGCTGGATAGCTTTTGGAGGGGGGTGTTCACATGTCTTTCTGAAGTCTTGGGATGGGAGCTTCCACGCACACCGCAGTTGGCCCTGCTGCATGTTTTGGCAGGAATAGGTGGCAATGCCTGCAAACGACATCTCTTGGTGTTGGGCTTTACACTGGCGAAGCGAGACATTGCTAAGGGGTGGAAGGCGGTGCGGGCCCCCTCGGTGGCTGCCTGGAAAAATGGATTAGATTTTTGTATGGGACTGGAGCAACCTATCTTTGTAGCCAGGGGATGCCCGCGTAAGCATTATAAAATATGGCAACGATGGGCAGAGTACCGGGGCCTATGGTTGGAACCGCCAGTGATGGTGGAGCCTCAGTTACCGGGTTGAGATTCTGGGTCTGTGAAGGTGGCGGGGAGGGGGGGGCTGGGTGGGCGAGTATATTGGTGTTAAGGATATTTGTACATACATCAAGGCGGTGGATGAGATTCTGTGGTATCAGTGCGATCTTTAGGGGGGGTGAGGGAGGGAGGGAGTTGGGGGGGATTAGTATCATTTAATGTGTTCTTGTTATGCATAGTTGATTTGGCAAAACAAAAGTCGATTGTTTCAATGCCTAAGCATAGTCTGATTTGGCAGATGTCTCTGGTGTGCAGAGCCCTGCGTTATATGTGCAAATTGACGAATAAAATATGTTTTTAAAAAAAAAGAAAAAGATGTAATGAAAAAGTACCAGCAAGTAATAACTTACCTAAAAGGGAAAATACCACCGAAAGAAACAGATTGGGTGAAAATAGACCGAACTACCCAAGAAGCCAATGAATCGGTACATGCTTATTATGAGCGTTTATTGCAGGTATTCAAGCAATATAGTGGCTTTGAGGATATTGGAGATAAGAACATGAGTCAGTTTGTTTACCGATTTGTTTATGGTCTGAAGCCAGAGATTTGTCAGATGATTAAGCAGCACATGTTATGTTGGCAGGGAAAGCCCATAGACGAAATTTTGAAATATGCAAAATATTGTGGAGACGACATTGAGGATAGGCACAAGAAATTGCAGGAGAAAGTAATGTGGGCTCAGGTGAAAATGGCTGAGAAACAGGGAATTAATTTGGATAATCAGAGTGAAAATCAAGGAAAGGATTCTGGAACGAGTGGTGATACTGGGAATGGTGGAAAAGTGAGAGGACGAATGAGTAGAGAAGAGGCTAAAAAGAAATTTCCTTGTCATGGATGCGGAAAATTGGGCATTGGAAGGATGAATGTAAAAAGATTCGGAATAATAATGGCCCAAATCAAAATTTAAATCCACAGACGCAGAATGACTCACAGCAGGGTGTAAATCCTCAGAGTCAGTTCCCACCTGCACCTATTCAGGGTAATGTAAGCAGAGCAAAGCACGGTACAGACGTCGGATATCAAGGAGGAAGTGGTAAGAATGATTATGTAACATCACAGTTTCTTTTACAGGACGATTTTTGTCAATACAGTTCATGACGGTGCCTAGGAGAGGGGGAGAAGGAGTGCGTACTTGGCGCATCCTTACCGGTAGATCAGTCAGGTCCATATGTTGAAGGGAATGTGAAAGGTAATGATATTACTTTTCTTTTGGACACTGGTGCTACCCGGTCTACTGTAAGAACAGCAGACATTCCAGATCTTCCTCTCTCTGGTGAAGATATCCAAGTAGTGGGGGTAGCTAATCAAAAGATTAGAACACCTCTTACCAAACCAATGGAAGTTAAAATTGGAAATTTCAGAGAAATGCATCAATTTGTAGTGTGTGATTCCAGTCCAGTAAATTTATTGGGCCGAGATTTGTTATGCAAAATGAATTGCACAATTTTCTGCACACCGGATGGTGTGGCTGTTCAGACCCCAGATGAAGACCATGTATATAAGTTTATGATTGCAAAACAAGGTACAGAAGTAGATGAGATGTTTTCATTAATAACAAAAGATGAGCTGCCAGAAGAATTAAAAACTACAGTAAACCCCATAGTATGGGATTTTACAGGGAAAGAAGTAGGACTTATGGCCAAAATAGACCCAGTTAAGATTACTGTAAAGGAAGGTGCGATTTTCCCAAATACCAGACAATACAAAATGAGTGCAGAAGTAAAAGCAGGAGTCATTGAAGAAATCAACCGAATGGTAGAACAAAACATACTAAAAGAAGTAATGAGTAGCCCATGTAATTCACCAATAATGGGTTTAAAGAAACCTAGTGGAAAATATAGGATTGTTCAAGACCTGCGAAAAATAAATAAGATTGTGGAACCATGTTGTCCTATAGTGCCAAATCCTGCAGTAATTCTATACCAGATTCCTTGGAGTGCAGGATGGTTCACTGTAATTGATTTATGCCAAGCGTTCTTTTCAATACCATTGCATCCAGATAGCGAGTATCTTTTTTCATTTAAATTTGAGAATAAAGTCTATGTATGGAATCGTGTTCCTCAGGGGTACACGGAAAGTCCTTCCATTTTCAATCAGATATTGAAAAAGTGTCTAGAGAAACTAGTGATGCCAGGAAGTTCAGTCTTAGTACAATATATCGAGGACTTATTGGTGGCATCAAACAATAGAGAAGACTGTGTTGTTGATTCTATTGCACTATTAAATCATTTAGCTGAAGAAGGGCATAAAGTTTCACCTGAAAAATTGCAGTTCTGTACAACAGCAGTTAAATATCTGGGACACCAAATTGAGAGGGGAAAAAGAAGAATAACCTCTGAAAGAGTAAAATTAATAAAGAAAATGCAAATGCCTGTAACACAAAGAGAAGTGAGAATGTTCCTAGGAATAGTAGGTTACTGTCGACAATGGATACTAGGATTTTCTCTGTTAGCCAAACCATTAATTAACATGATGAAAAAGAAAGCAAAAGACCCAGTTGAGTGGGATGATGAGAGCGTAGGAGCTTTTGTAAAATTGAGAAATGCTCTGTGTTCAGCACCTGCCTTAGGCATGCCTGATTATAAAAGAAATTTTGCATTATTCTGTCATGAAAAAGAAAATTGCGCACTTTCAGTTCTAACTCAGAGACATGGTCTAGATAGACGTCCTATAGCATATTTTTCTGCTACATTGGACCCAGTGGCAGCCGCGTTGCCAGGATGCTTAAAAGCAGTAGCAGCTACTTGTTTGAGCATTGAACAAAGTGAGTCAATTGTAATGGGACACCCTGTAAAGGTGTTTGTTCCACATGCGGTTGTGATTTTGTTGACAAGAACCCGAACTCAGCATCTTACTCCTAGTCGGCTGACTAAATATGAGAGAATAATAATGGGTGCTGAAAATGTGACCATGGTAAGATGCACAATAGTAAATCCTGCTACCTTACTACCAGACCCATATCATGAGGAAATTAAAGATGACGAAGAAGAAGAACATGATTGTTTACAAGTCACAGAGTTATGCACGAAACCACGTCCAGATATCGAAGAACAGCCCCTTAGAAAGCCAGACAGGGAGCTATTTGTTGATGGTTCATGTTAAAGGCATGAAGATGGTAAACTAACTGCTGCCTATGCAGTACGTGAATTAACTGGAATAGTTGAAGCATCCTATTTACCAGGAGTCAAATCTGCACAAATAGCTGAATTGATTGCATTGATAAAGGCTTGCAAAATTGGGAGGAATCAAAAAGTAACTATATTTACAGATAGCCAATATGGTTACGGGATTGTGCATGATTTTGGCCAACTTTGGATGCAGAGGGATTTCATGACTTCTTCAGGATCCCCCATTAAAAATGGACAGTTTGTAAGGGAATTGCTAGAAGCAATACAATCACCAAAAGAATTGGCTGTGGTGAAATGTGCCGCACACCAGTCAGGAGATGACTGGGTGGTAGTCGGCAACAGATACGCAGATCTTGTGGCTCAACATTGTGCCAAAAATAGATTGTCAGTCAATAAAAGGGTGGAAAGAATGGGAATCAGCTGCCAACTTATGCTGTATGTACCACCTGAAACATGGAATGATGTTAAAAGATTGCAAGATGATGCTGATGAAAGTCAAAAGAATATATGGATTAAGGTGGGTTGTTCTCAAAGGGGAGATGACGAGATATGGATTTGCCTGATGGCAGACCAGTCATGCCTGACTGTCTGCTCTCTCAAATGGGCAGGATGTATCATGGAGACACACACATAGGGAGAGATGCAATGATTAGGCTTTTCAGACAAAACTGGTACAATCCCAAGTTCCGGGCGGTAGCAGAGAGTCTTTGCCAGAGATGTTTAACTTGCCAGATGCATAATCCAGGGAGGAAGACAATTATAGGGTTTGGAAAGATTGGAAAGGCAGAGGGTCCATTTATAAGACTCCAGTTTGATTTTATACAGTTACCACCATGCAGAGGGTTGAAATATGTACTGGTCATAGTGTGTCTGTTTTCAAAGTGGGTGGAGGCTTACCCTACCAGGAGGAATGACAGTATTACAGTCGCAAAGTTGTTGTTACGAGAACTCATTCCTAGGTTTGGTTTCCCAGTAACTTTGGAATCAGATAGAGGAAAACATTTTAACAGTGAAGTGATCCAAATAATCTGTGAAGCATTCCAAATTGAACAAAAACTGCACTGTGCATATCGTCCAGAGGCTTCTGGAGTGGTTGAACAATTGAATGGCACTATAAAATCGAGACTGGGAAAAATGTGTGCATCAACATCATTAGCATGGCCGGATGCATTGCCACTTGTTTTAATGGGACTCAGAAGCATTCCTGATAGAAATACCGGATTGAGCCCACACGAGATAATGATGGAAAGAGCAATGAGACAAGCACATGTTCCCATAAACAAACTGCTGAATATATCTGATGATGTGGTTCTGGACTATTGCAAAGGATTGGCTGACCTAGTGCGTTCTGTCTCTTACCAGGTTGGAGAAGACGGAGTTTCCAGGCAGCCTGAACAAGAACATGATCTGAATCCTGGTGATTGGGTGGTAGTGAAGAATCACACCAGAGAAACGTGTCTATCACCTAGATGGGGCAGACCTTGTCAAGTTATACTGACCACCAATACAGCAGTGAAGTGTGCAGGATTTCCTAATTGGATTCATGTAAGCGACACCAAAAGAGTACCAGACCCTGAAGAAGAAAATCCTCAGACAGCATCACTCACTGAGGAAGCTGAAGGTTGCCCAGCTGAAGAATCTCAGGCTCGAGATTCAAGAGAAGCTGAAGAAGAACAACCGAGCACAAGTCAGGACTGGATACCGGTGGTAGAAATTCCTGAAGTTTACACCAGAACAAGAAGTCAAACAAATTTGGAAGAAATTGAAGAAGATCAGATAGGTGAAGAAAAAGCAGCTCAGGAAGAAGAAGAAGATACAATAAAAGAACCTGAGCAGGACCAGATAGGGAGAGGAAACTGGGCTCAAATTAACGAAGAACCAACAAATTTTGAGCAGGGACAGACAGGTTTAGAAGAATCCGGTCAGGCTGCAGAAGTACAAAGTGCAATAAGCCCTGATCAGAACCAGTTAGATCCAGGAAAGTACACAGAAGAAGAAAATCCTGAGAATCACGAACATGAAGAAATAAACAAAGAACAAGGTCAGTTATTGGAAACTCACAAAGGAGCTGCTAAAAAGAAACAAATCAGACTTGAAAAAGAGCAAATAAGAAAAACAGTAATTACAGAAAACGAAACAGTACTAGACATTGAAAATAAAAAGATTTCTGAAGACGAAAACAAAGAGACAGTGCAAACAAAGAAAGCAAGAAAAGGTGATCATTGGCCTGGTGTCATTAAAAGAGTAAAATACCACCTAACAACCAGAAGTGAAGATCCAGATCAAGTAAATGAAGTAACAAGCCAGACAGGACAAGAAAATAAAACTGAGAAAAGAAGAAGTAAAAGACTGAAACTTGTGAATAACAAATTCAAGGGTCCTAATTGGACTTACATCATTCTTGAAGATTACGAGAGCTCAGAGTCAAGTGAAAGTGGTGAAGAAGGAACAAGTGCAGAACTGAAGTCTGAAAAAGAAACAAGACCACCTTGACTACGCAAAAGAGCCATATAAAGAAAAGCGAAAATAGATAAGAAGAGCAATCTTCCTTGTCGAAATGCCTGATGATAGAGTTGCTGGGAGATCAAAACAGAAATGTTGTAAAAGATGCTGTGCAGTATGCATATGTAGTCTAGTAATGGTGCTTATAGTTTGGTTAGTTCTGATCGTAGCAATTCCTTACCTTATGATAATGGATAAAAAGATTAATAACGAAACTAAGGAAAGAACAGCTAACTTTAAGGGTAATAGAGTAGAACTAATGGCAGAAAATGAACCTGAATTTCATCATGAAATAACTGATAACGACACTAGTTTAAATGTTTTCACCAAGTTATTGTCTCAATATATAGATACCATGGAAGTTAGTAATTGTTATGTCTGTATGAAGTTACCCGAATCAGTAGCAGAAGGGTTAACATATCATCACTTACCATTGACATATCATGTAGTGTATTAGCTAGTTTATTTTATAGAACAGGGAGACTTCAGTATTATTATTCAAACATAGATGTGATATTTTCTGAGGTTCCGATTCGAAAAAGTATGAACCCAGTGCTTAGTAGTCAAGATGCACAGTTTATGGGAGAATTTTTCTTAACAATGAAATCGATAGATATAACACATGCACATAGACACAATCTAACATGTTCGCTACATGAAGAAGAAAAGATATTTTTGAATTTAGTAGAGGATAGAAGACAAGATTTTCAAAAGAAAGCTTCTGAGCATAAGGCTCATTTGCCACCTTGGGCTGAGAAAGAGGGTAGTTACACACCTGGCAAGGCTCAAGCTGCTATGGCTCTGGATTTCGTAAAAACAGGGAAAATGTGTCTACATAGGTTGAAAACTGATTATAACAATGTTTTCATCGGTACCAGTGAATGTGAACACAATTTCTTAATTCTTGGAGGTTGGGGAATCAAAGGAGGAACAGATTCAGTTTTTCCTGGAATCTATTATGTGTGTGGGAATAAGGCTTATTTTAGGCTTCCAGCACGGTGGTATGGAAGTTGCTACTTTGGAATAGTATTTCCAAAAATATACCACGTAAAAAGAAACACTGGGAGCAATGAAAATAATAGTGAATTAACACATAGTAAAAGAGCTAGTTTTTCAGAAATTGTAGGTGACATATTTGGTGCATTGATACCTTCAGTGGGAATAATTCTGAACTCAAGGAAGATATGTAAATTGTCTACAGTGGTTGATCGTTTATCAACGGATACTGCTGGAGGATTTCTAATGATTAATGCGGAGATGGTTGCGATTAGATCTATGGTTATGCAAAATCGACTTGCTCTTGATATTATATTGGCAAAAGAGGGCGGAGTCTGTAAATTATTGACGACGAAACATTGTTGCACTTACATTCCTGATAAAAGTGCAGAAATTGGAACGTATATACAGAATATAACTAAACTTGAGAAGGAACTTAAACCACTGGAAGTTGATAGTGTATGGGAAAGATTGACAAGTAGTATTGCGTCAATTGGTACCTGGTTTACTAATATAGGGAAAGGACTTATAGGTCAAATACTAGTACCCTTGGCAGGGATAGCAATAATAGTACTGTCAATAATAATATGGTGCAAATGTTGTAGAAGGAATGAATCATACAGTGTGACAGGAAAAGGAAAGAAGAGAAAGTTTGATGAAATTGATCTGGAAGACTTGAGAAGTGAATTATACAAGAAACTGAAAGGGGATGTGAAAAATAGAAAGTATAAAAATGAAAATGAGACTATTTTATGCTAAAAGTTGGCATCTGATTGTGGGTAGTATTTGATGGCTCTTAAACGCCATCAGAGAGGGGATTGATGGAGCAAGGACTCACAAATGAGACTTGCTCGGACTCAATCTCCTCACAGTATTAATTTATTAAAATTTGTATTGTTTGTACTAACCCTTGCATACACTACACGAATAGCAAGGAAGCTTGCCTATGTGTTTAAACTAACGAATAACGCTTGTCTTTATTCTAAAATGGCCGCTAAAACGCGGGAACCTTACTGCGTATGTCTCAACCATATCACGTGGTGTGACGTCTCTCTTTGCTTGGTGGGAAACTCCTGCTTCTGCGCAGTGTGCATTAAAATGGCTGCTTGATGTTTTCACATGCTACAGCTTGCTCTTGTGTTAAAACTAATTTGTCGTTTCTCTAACGCTACTAATGCGGGATAGAATTTATAAGCAAATGGGAATAGAGTAGAAAGAGTGGGTATACAGTGAAACATTTTATTTGTGATTTTAATATTTTCTTCTTTGACTTTTATCAGTTCGTAAATTTGGGCCTGGGGTTGATGAACTGAAACTCGAGAGACACTGGTTCTGCACATGCGTCCTGAGTGGCTGCCCAGAAAGAAAAGGATGAAGTCAACCTGGACGTCGCCCAAGGCCATGACCTGATGGCCGACATCGTTGTACTCATGATGTACCACCCGAAATGCAACATTTTATATGAATAATGTACAAAATTTGTCGTGAGACGGGTGGGAAATAAAGCAAATGTAATAAAATTGATCGCGGTATTTTAAAACAATGGTCTTCAGAAATCGAACTAAATCAATATGGTGTGAGGATCAACCCCCTGTCCAATCGGAAATAGTGGTCCCATATTTTGGCAACATTAAGGGGAGGTACATGGGCGTAGAAGGGTATAACAGATATAGAATTAGCTAATTAGAGAGCAGAGAGATCAGAAGACACAGAAGGCCGCAGAGGAGCTCAGAGAACAGGCGTTCATGCTGACAGGCAGAAGCTCCAGACCCACAAGCTGATCGATTGCAGACTGAACCGCTGTCCAGGGAGGTCCTGAGGTGGGGGCGGTGAAGTCCATTAGAAGGAAGGCACGGGAGAATCGAGGAGAAGTCGAGTATCAGAGAGGGGAACGACGCAGGCGTCGTTGTAGAGAGGTCACCGGTCCTGTCCTGAACCTGGAGGAGGTCTTTGCTCTTCATCCTTCCTGGGTCCCATCTTTTCAACTCCTTGGTCAAGGGGTTTGATTCTCGCACTTAGGTAAATATACCTGCAACCTTTAGTTGCGCTGCTGTCTCTATCTTCTCCTTTCTGAGGGACCGTCATTGATTAATTATTATCATTCTATGCTTCATCCTTGATATGCGACTGAGTATCATGTGGTTCTGTATTTTACTCTGCTAAAATCTTTAGATAAACATTTTAAAACTTCCTGACTCAGTGGTTATTTCAGGATTATGTACTGTAATGAATGTCACTCATTTTAAATTTCCCAATTGACAAAGGATTCATTGGTAAGTCATTACTCTTCAATCAGAAAAGTAATTGGTAGCAGGGATTTGATAAAGAGTACAACTGACTCCCCAGCGTAAGTATTAGCATAGTATGAATGTATGGGCCCAAGTGAGTATTTGGTGTATGAATGCTGTTTGCTAATATCGCGCTGGATCAGGAATATGCACCCTTCCCCCAGACTGCAATAACTGGATGTTGCCACCATCTGAACTGGACTCTACTTGTTTAGGCTTGATGTCCAGCTCCCTCATACTCAATTCATGAGCCATAGCAACTTTTTCTCCTCCAAAGCAAGGGTTTTCTCCTTATCTTGCTGCGTTTTCTCTCTGTCATACTTTTTACTTTCCATATTCGGCGTTTTAAGCTCCAGCTCATAATCCCTGACCCTCTGCCTGTCTGCCAGCTCCTCTGGGAACACACATTTAGAGGATACACTGCTGCCAGTCCAGGAGGGTGCTCCCCTCACAGGCAAATGCTGAGCCACAAAATTCCCTGGTTGCCTCCACCTCATCATCCTCGGCCCTCCCAGTGTCTCTTGATACCCAAAAAGTCATCAGTGCCTTTTGCAGCCCCTCCCCCCATCCTTGTGGAGCTCCTCGCAGGGCAACCAAGACCTTTGCCAAATTGCTTTAAGTCAGCCACTGTGTAGGAGTACAACTTCCCAATTTCAAACGCATTTTCTGCACTGACAACAGCTGGGTCACCAAGCTGAGACACGACTGTCGATAAGTTCAAGGGATGTCACAAAAATAGGAAAATCAAAAAGCAGTATATGGTTGTGTAATGGTCGGTTCAATCCTCACCTCTGACCACCAGTGTTAGAAATGGGGGTCCCTACTTGGACAAGGTGCATACCACTGCCAACTAAAGACCCCCATTTCTAGCAGATTATAAAATGTGAAATGTCTGGTTTTAAAGGTCCGCTTGCCTACTTGTTTGGTCACTATGTCACTATGTTGTGCTTGTAATGCTTTGTGACATTTCAATAAAAAGTCATCCAATAAAAAAAAAAGAAATGTGAGGAAAATGTGTGTTTTAATTCAGAGTTTGAGGTTTGCAAGGGCTTCTGGGTAAGCGAACCTTGGGTGAGACACATAAATTACCCCATGCGCAATTCCCCTGGACGTCTAACTTTAAAAAAAGTGTAGGTTTGCAGGGTTTCTCTAGGTGGCGGCTGAGCTAGAGCCCAAAATCCACAGTTACCCACATTGCAAAACAATTGTCAGTTTTCAGTGGAAAAATGTGATGTGTTCATTCTGAGTTTTCGAGCCTTGCCTGTCACGGGCACTAGGTCTACCCACACAAGTGAGGCACTGTACAATTTTTATTAGGAGACTTGGAGGAACACAGAATAGTAGAACATTCATTATTACCAATTGCATTTCTCTGCATTTGTGCCTTCCAAATGTAACATAAAGTGCAAGAAAGAAGACATTTTGAGTGATGCCCTCTGAACACATGCTAGTATGTGTAATCACACATTCAGAGATGTAAAAATAACCACTACTCCTGAACTCCGTATCTGGTGTCCATTTCAGAATACATAGGTTTTCTTGATACTCATTTTTCAATCTTTGATTTTTTATCATATGAATTGCTCTATACACAATGAATAACCATTGTAAGGTGCAGCTCAGTTGTTGTCTCTGGGTACCTCAGGTTCTAGGAAACTCTACAAACCCTATATATATCCTCGCAACCAGAAGGGTCTAGCAGACATAGTGGTCTAATGCTTTTGAAATCTGGCCATTGTGACAAGATGTTACAAATAAAAACGTTGTCACAAATTTCCTGCTCATTTTCAATATTTTGTTATTTCAACAGGTAGTTTGTTTGAGAAACCCTTATGGGATGTTCACAAATGATGCCTTGTTGAATTCGGAATGTTGTCTACTTTTTAGAAATCCATAGCTTTCTGGGATGACCCATGGGATCCCACCACAAACTGGAAGTAGGTTGAAAGCACCAAAATTAGGAAAAATAGGACGCCTCTTTAAAACATGTCAAAACTGTGGTAGAAAAGTACAGCAAACTTTTCGTTGATGCCATTTTTAGGGGAAAAAACAGACACTTTTTTGGGCAACACTTGTTTCCTTATTTTCTGGAAAAAAAAAGAAAACGTAGCTATAATTTGCCCATTTTCTCAGTCCCTACCAGGGGAATTTACAAACCCTGGGCACTTTTAGATTCCCCAGGATGTTGTAAAAAAAGATTTGGCGTGGATATCTTATGTAGTAAAAAGTTATGTAGGCCTAAGCACGAACTACCCCAAATAGCCAAAAAAGGGCTTAGTATCTAGGGGAAAAGTACTAGCAGTGAAAGGGCTAAGGCATAGAAGATATGGGCTGCACTATCCTTCCCAGTGCTGGTCGGTAGGCAATATGACCTGTGGAGCAGGAGTGTGTGAGCTGTGTGTGTGTTTGTCTCCAATGCGGTTCACTTTCTGTCGAAGAGTCTCCGATTGCAGTCTGTTTAACCCTGTCATGCCTGTCTGTCACAATCTGCAGGCTTTTGGCTTTACAGTGTTCTGCCTGCCATCTTCCATGCATCAATGACCATTTGTTTATTGTTGTAAATGGTGAACATCATCTGGCTGCATACTTCCTGTTTGGCCAAGCACTGTAAAGCCTGACTGACTACTCCCCAGCTTTAGCAGGTAAATAGTAATAGCAGTCTACTCTCCTTTAAATTGTCTTTTTTCTTTTCTTTGTGTTTGCGTTCATTCTTGTTTGCTCTAAACGCTGCCTTTGGAGAGGCCTGAAGCCAAAGAACAAGGCGTTATTCCCAGTGTAACAAGAGGCAAGCTTTCGCTACCTTTTTTTCACGCAGTGCTATTTGTCACAAGGCTTTTACAGAGTGACATTCCACAACCCTTGCTGGAGTCCAGTTGCTGCTCTAGCCGCAGTATGCAGGGAAGTGGTGCCGGAGCTCAGTCTCCTTTGGTAGACGCTCAGTTCCAACATTTACAATCAGCAACTGAATTACACATGCAGCCATCAGACACTGTACTTGACAGTGTTTAACCTGCCTACAGAATTACAGGCTGGATTGTTATTATCAGTTATGGATGACAAATGAGTCATACAATGTCAAGGCCCCTGATTGAAGGTCACCAAAGCCACGATTGTTTAAGTCAGTGCACAGTTTGATGACACCACTACTGTGCGCAGTTGGGGAAATGTGCTATTGCCAGTCCAGAAATGTTCATATGCAGAGGGCTTTGTCTTCCAGCTACAAAATGCAAGGGAAAGGAGAACATAACGCTTCAATTTTATTTTGGAGATCTGCAGTAAAAATAAAAGTGACGCACTGCTCGTCACAGCCTCTACTTCATGCCCACGGCGATCGGCTTACAAATTGGTGGCATAGTTGTATTGGTGTATTAGTCAAATTAGGTAAATGAAAGTAAATGGAAGCGTCTAAAAGACGCAAGCACAGCTAGAGATCCCAATCTCTTCTGGAATATGGTTGGGTGGTCCGGTTATAAAGATCCTGACCTTATCCCCAACCACATTACCTGTCAGGATTGGTATAGTCACTTTCGAAATCTCTACTCTGGGTCTAATCTATCTCTCGAATCAGGGCCCCTCCATCAAATAAGCTTCTATCCTATATCGGGACCTATCGACCTCTTCACATTAGATGAAGTAGAGGCTGCTGTAAAGAAAATTGTTCCATCAAAAGAACCGGGACCTGACGGCATCCCTGGGGACCTTTTTCTTGCTGACCCCCATAACTGGGCTAGTTATATCACGCTCTTAATCAACTGCCTTGTACAGGGCAGCTCAGTACCTGAGTCATGGAAGGGGGCTGAGGTGATACCCATCTACAAGAAAGGTCCCAGGGATGATCCTGCCAACTACCGCCCAATCAGTTTGATTGACGCTATGCAGAAAGTAGTTGGCAGGGTGTTATTGCAGAGAATTCATTGCTGGGTGGACGAAGAAGATATTCTTTCCCAATATCAAGCGGGATTTAGGGCCTGCACGGGGACAGTGGACCAAGCATTCAGGTTGCTTCTTATCTACTGGAAGGTGGTCCTCATTGGCAAGGGCAGTCTTTACTTGGCATTTATTGACTTAAAGACTGCCTTTGACCTGGTCCCTCGAGAGTGGCTGTGGCGCATCTTGGGCGAAATGGGGATCCCTCCGTTGTTGCTGAACCTGCTGATCCGTCTACACGAGGGCAATTACGCGCAAGTGAGGTGGGGGTCCCAAGGCCAGAAAACAGACAAAATCCCGGTTAACAGAGGAGTTCGCCAGGGCTGTGTTCTGGCGCCCACCCTGTTTTCCTTGTACATGAATGGGGTGGTTAATTTCCTCCAAGAGTGTCCAGCTGATGCCCCAGCTCTGTTGGGCGACAGGGTCCCCACTCTCCTCTTCGCGGACGATACTCTGCTCATCTCAAAGACGCCAGCAGGGCTGCAAAAGCTTCCAGACAGATTTCACCTCTTCTGTGAATCCAGGGGGCTTATTGTAAACACCTCTAAGACTAAGCTTATGGTATTTAACCCTTACAGCCCATACAGAAGCAATTTCACCTTTGACGGAATCTGTTTGGAAAAAGTCACAACATTTGACTATCTAGGAATTCGGCTCGCTGAGAATATGCAGTGGAGAAATCATGTTGACAAAATGCTTTTAAACCATAAGCACACGACAGGAGCACTAACTAGAGAACACCGTTCCTCAGCGAGCAGACCAGTAGCCCCTGCACTTACCATCTATGCAGCTAAAGCAGTAAGCTCAGCCCTTTATGGTGCTGAGCTATGGGGCTTCGAGAATGTAGACTGTATTAGTAGATCTGAACATAAGTTCCTAGGAGACTTAGTGTCGCTCCCTCCCAATGTCCCATTGAAACCCCTGATGAGCGACATGGGTAGACGCTCTTTCAAAGACGTAGCCAGGCTACGACCACTACTATTCTGGGCCCGTTTGTGCCGGACTCCTGAGCTTTCCAACTATGCCTCAACGCTGGCAGAAGTGATGGCCTTAGATGGCAGTCAAAGAATTTGCTGGGTGCGTACCCTAAAGAAAATGCTTTTTGCGCTCAGCTTCAAGGAATCGTGGGACTCACAAATCCCGCCCTGTAAGGCCGAGCTCAAAAGACGCTACTGGGCTTGGATAAATGACCAGGAGCTTAACAACGCTAGGGCAGGTAGGCTCACAAATTAATTTTATTTCCATAAGCAGGTTATTTCATTAGAACCCTACCTAGATTTTATCCAGGCACCGCGCGACAGAACACTTTATATTCAGTTCAGGATAGGATCACTTCCAGTTCGAGAGTTTACTGCAAAGTGGCGTGTGCCACACCAAACACCAAAGGAGTGTCCCTGCTGTAAGGCGCCGACTGAGAGTGTAGCGCATCTCATGTTCGCTTGCCCTTTTTATAAAAATGCTAGGTCGAGATGGCTTAAACCCATCTGCAGACAATTGGGAACTCAAGAACATTGTACTGCTCTGCGCATTTTAAAATCAGATGCACGGACCCTCTTTGCCTGTGGCGTGGCCAAGTATCTCGGCCGCGCCTGGATAACAAGACACAAATCTTTGTGTGGGGTTTCATGCCGAATTATCATGTTTTTGTGTTAGTTTTTAGCTAAAATCGTTTATTCTAAATTGCATTGTCACTTTATACTGTATCCTGTGTGGGGCATTTTTGATGAATTTTATGTTTTTATGTTATTTCTAACCAAAATGATTTGCATAAATTGCACTGTCACTTTAGATGAGGAGAGCTGGAATTGAATTTTTTTTTTTTTATTGTATTGTGCTCCCACATTCTGTAGTTCACCCTTCCCAGCTCTGGGCTATCAAGAAACATAAGAATCGATGGACCTTTTAAGTTTTTATGCGCCGTTTTTTATCTTGTATATTGCCTATGGATGGAATTAAGAATGATAATGCTTTTAAGATACTTTGTTATCGAAATAAAGCTTTTGACTGACTGGTAAATGGAAGCAAACAACACTTCAGTACCCAGAATGCATTGGGCTGCAACATGAAAGCCCAGGGATAGAAACAGTGTCCATAGTGACATGGAATGAGGTGGCTTCTCTATTTTCAGGTAATATTGCATGAGTGTACAACTGAATCTCGAAGGTGAGACATGATAAAAGGGCCTCTTCAGCAAGTGCACATTTGAAACCAACTATTTGTATGATCTGTGGCTCTTAGTTGGGATTTTTATTTGCATCTGAGGTTTGTAGATTTGTTTTTCTCATTTTAAATCCAGGACTACACACAAGAATGCAAATAACCACAACTACTGGCAAAGCCAACATATCTTGATCAGCCAGATCTGCTACTGCCATGTAGCACTTCAAACTAGGGGAAAGAAAAAAAGAGTACATACATATGAGAAAAGGATAATAGTAGTTAGCACAGAAACATAGCAAAAACGTCTTGGTGAATCGGTGCATGCAATCGTTTGAATGCACTTTTCGTGATTTATGCTCATTACGCCTCACTCCATGTCTTTTCCATCACAAATTCAGCATGACAGTCTGTGTCTGTTTTGTACTCACTGCCCCAATAAACAGAGCTTAAATCATTCTGTACAATAAAGCAGTGTTGGAAATAGCCCTTTCTGTAGGGTCATTCCAAAACCTTTTGCCTTCCTTCTCCATTTTTGCTGAATTAGTTTTTGT